>CM062820.1:1311577138-1312802766 GCA_031772625.1 Pinus tabuliformis | reverse complement strand
CAAAACCTCTCCTCTTGAGAGGAAAACCCACGAAAATTCTTCTCTTCTTATAGAATCTTCAATGACAAATTCCAAGACCTGAGACCCTTGTCAAAGACCTCTCCAAGACCAAGTCAAACTTCTCCTTGATGAACTTGTTTCTCACAAAGTCAACCCAAGTCAAACTTGCCTGATAGCAGCTGCAACTTCTTCGACCAAAATTTCAGACCTGCAATTTCGACCTCCCTAACCTGTAATTTTTTGGCCTCCTGTAATTATTGCAACTTCACATGTGTGACAGATTTTAGGGCAATTTTGATCTCTCTCCTTCGCTCAAAGTGCTTTCTTCTCCTTAGGATTTCGACTTGCAGACTTGATCCTTTTGAAGACAAAACTCAGCTTCTTTAGATCACTGCAATTTGGTTCTCAATGCGACATAATTGATACCCTAATTTCACACGTGAGTAGATGGAGACCCAAAACTGACTTCAAAATTCGGTTTTCTCTTTCTTTAGATCTTCTCTCCTTCCTCGCTAGGTCTTCTTGTCTTCCTTATGCTTCGATGAACTTGATGGATGTCTCTTCAAATAAGGTCGAGTATCTCTTACATATAGGCTACTTGAGGTTGAACAACCCTTTCATGAGGTCGACTTGGTCTTGGAGGAATTAACACATTTTATGACTCAAATAAATTTTCTTGACATAATACAAGATGCCCAATGGGGTCTTTCATACATGACAATGACTCAATTGACTTCTTGACTCCATGACAAACCCTAGAATCCCTTAATGGGTGCTTGACCTACAAATAAATTGACCTTGAGCATAAAACTCATGCTACAAAATAATAATAATAATTTTTCTTTCTTTTTACAATATACAAGAATCAAGAGTACATTTCATATTTATGAAGACTAAACCTAGTTACCTATTTCAACATGATCTACACCAAGGAAGGTCACCAAATTGAAGTAAGTAGAGATGTGTTTTTTGATGAAAACATTGCCTACAAGAAGTCTAAATATCTTCCTATTGATTTCAATGATGAAGAAGTTCATGTCCAAAGGAAGAAGAAAATGCTATATCTAATAATGAAGAAGAAGGTCCCAGTGTACCTGTGCAACAAGTCATAATTCCTGAAACTGGTAAGAGACCCACTTGGTTAACATCAACTCTTCAAGAAGCAAAAGGACATGCTGTAGCTAAAGGAACATTCATGGAAAGTAAAAAGCCTAAAAGATATTCAAGGTATGCAACCTATATAACAAAATTGATTGAAGCAGAACCATCCTCTTTTAAAGAAGCTTTCAAACTTGAATGGAAAGATGCCATGAAAGAAGAATATCAGTCTATAATGAAAAATGGAGTTTGGGAAATCATTCCTAGGCCGAATGATAAATCTGTTGTAACTTCCAAATGGCTCTACAAGATTAAGCATGCAATAGATGGAAGCATTGACAAGTACAAAGCAAGGTTTGTGGCTAGGGGTTTCTCTCAACAAGAAGGCATTGATTATGAAGAAACATTTGCACCTACAACAAGATACACAACTATAAGATCGTTGGTCTCCTTGGCAGCAACTATGGGATGGAACATCCATCAAATGGATGTGAAGACAACTTTCCTGAATGGCACCATTGATGAAGAAGTATATATTGAACAACCCTTGGGATTTGAAGTACATAATAGAGAAACTCATGTCTGTAGGCTAAAGAAGGCACTTTATGGCCTCAAGCAAGCCCCAAAGGGCTTGGTGTGCTAGGATGAAATTGATGAATACATATCTACAAAGGATGGGTTTTTCAAAGAGTTATACAAATCCAAATCTTTATATCGAAGTCGTGAAGGGGGAACTAATGATCATTCTTCTATATGTGGATGACCTTCTCATAACAGGTGTGGAAAGTCGTATACAAGAATGCAAGAAACAATTGGCAGCATAATTTGATATGAAGAATCTAGGGCTTATGCACTGTTACTTGTGGTTGGAAGTTTGGCAAAAACCTGGTGAAGTATATCTAGGTCAAGGAAAGTATGTAATTAAGATGCTACAAAAGTTTGGCATGATGGATAGCAAACTAATGACAACTCCCATGGTCACAAATTTGAAGAGGTTGAGAAGTTCAGAATCAAGCCCTGTGGATCCTACAAGTTATAGACAATTGGTTGGCTCTCTGATGTATCTTGTGAACACACGTCCAAATATTTGTTTTGCAGTGAATATTCTCAGTCAATTTCAGATGGAGCCTAGACATGACCACTGGATAGCAGCCAAGCATATATTGAGATATCTGCGAGGGACAATACGTTACTGCCTGAAGTATGATGGAAAGAACAATATCCAACTAATGGGATATACTGATTCAGATTGGGGAGGCAGTGAGTTAGATGGAAGAAGCACTATCAAAGGATGTTTTAGCTTGGGATCCTCTATGATCTCATGGATGAGTAGAAAGCAAGAATTGATTGCATTAAGTAGTGTTGAAGCTGAATACATTGCAAAATGTGAAGTTAGTAGAGAAGTTGTCTGGTTGAGGAAGCTGTTATCCGATTTGTTTGAAGAAACGATAGACCCTACAGTTATACATTGTGACAACACAAGTTGCATAAGGTTGTCTGAAGATCCCATATTCCATGCAAAGATGAAGCACATAAACAACAAGTATCATTACATATGAAAATTGGTGCAAGATGGGGTGGTGTAGCTATAGTATATCTCCATCGATGAGCAAGTAGCTGATATTTTGACAAAATCTCTTCCTAATAAGAAGCTTGTGTATTTGAGAAACAAGCTTGGACTGGTTGATATCTCCTCCCTAGTTGAGAGGGAGAGATAGACACATCATTCTTGTCTTCACATTATGAAGAAAGAATGGAGGATTGGGTAAGCATCTGAATTCCGATACTCTTTGAGGATGAGGTAGGGCATCCAATAGGTAAGAGTAGTCGAAGAGGAAATTCCTTGAGGATGTGTTAATCCAAGATAGGAATGGTCCTAAAAGGACATACCTTGTGAACATCCAGATGGGGTATGTGCCTTGAGAGACAATGATGATGGTGTCTATAAGTCATTGTCTCCCCAGCATTGTGCTCTAATCTTGTGGAGAGATAGAGCTGTTAGTCAAGGCCTTGCTATATGACAATGCTGGTAGATATGATGAGATGCACTGATATAAGCTGAAAAGATAGCTTATGAGATGGCTTACCAATCCGACTCTTCTTATGAGATCTCTTTAGTATGAGAATGTCCTTGTACCATTATGAATACCTCCCTAGTTAAGAGGGAGTGTTGAAATATGTAACTAGGTTCGGTCTTCATAATATGTAATGTACTCTTGATTTTTGTATATTGTAAAAAGAAAAAAAAATTATTATTGTTATTTTTTATAGCATGGGTTTCATGCTCAAGGTCAATTTATTTTAGGTTAAAGCACCCGTTGAGTGCTTCTAGGTTTTGTCATTGAGTCAAGATGTCAGAGTCATTGTCATATGCAAAAGACCCCATTAGGCATCTTGTAACATGTCAAAAGAAATATTCTTAAGTGTCAAATTACCCCTCCAAGACAAAGTCAACCTGGTAGTGGAGAAGTCGGCCTAATTAGGGCTATTCGTCCTCCTGGAAAGGCTATAGGCTATATATAGAAGACCATTTGACCTCATTTGGAAGATCACTCACTCACTCATCAAGGAAGCAAGAACAAGAAGGAAGAAGTCAAGCGAAGGACTAGAAGGAAGAAGGAAGTCGATTTTTCTGATTTTACACACTCTCTCTCTCACACGTGTGAAGAAAGGCTAGGGTTTATGCAGAATCAAGGCTGAAGATTTCAAGTTGCAAGAGAAAGGTCGAAATTGGTAGAAGAAAAGTCAATTTGGTAACCTACAAGCCTTAGAAGAGGAAGAAGCCCAAGTGAAGGAAGGAGGAAGCCTTAGAAGTCCTAATTCTCCCACACATGCCAAAATTGCAGCTATTGCAGGGGGCTGAAAAATGCAGACCTGCAGCGAGGGCCGAAATCTGAAGCTGGGGGGTCGAATTTCTGCAATTGGAAGAGATTTGACTTGGTAAGAAGCAGCACATCATCCAGAAGGTTTGACTTGGTCTTGGAAGGGTCTTGGTCTTGCTCTAGAGGTCTTGGATTTTTTCATATAAAGAATCTATAAGAAGAGGAGATTTTTGTGGGTTTTACTCTCTAGGAGAGGTTTTGGCCCTGGCTAGCAGCCTACATCTTGTGTCTTTGTGTACTGTTGATGTTCATGTTTTGGTAGCTGTTTGATGATAAAAAAAACATAATAATAAGAGAAAAAAAAGCTAATAAGAAAGAAAAGTAAAAGAACATCACAAGCAGTTATCAAGTTTAAGAGAAATCACTTCAATTGTAGCCCTCTTGATTTCTCAACACTATTGACCAATTAGGGCCATCACTTATTCATAGTCAATTCATACCAAACCTTTGCATTTATGAAAATGTAGATCTAAAAGAACAATTTGACAGGGTAACGGTTCTTTGTATTACACTCCATTTTGAAAGAATAGCATTAAAGATCATACCTTTTCCTCCCTGTTCTTGGCCTGAAGAATAATGTGGTTATGGGTTTTGTAATTTAAGAATATCTATGTTAAAAACCTCATTGTAACTGGGTTCAAACACTGTTAGTTAAATACCTATAAATACTGTTTTTTGCAAACTAATCTCATTGTGGGGTCAACATTGCTAGAATAGGAGTGAAAAAGGTATGGTCTAGAAAGCATATGTAAAAGTATGGCTGGCTATCAAATGCTGTAGGCATAAGAAGTTGAATGCTGATTATAACGCCCTTTGATAGATGTGTTTGTTTAAGTCAAACTGTGCTTGGGAACTTCCTTCGTTCTTTTTGATCCTAAAGCATTCATCTTGTCTTCTCACTAGATATTGTCTGTGTGAGGTCCAATGGGTTTGTTAAGGGCTCGACTTTCATGTTGAATTCTCGACTTGGAGACTTGTGTCAGATTCCTGGGTGTAAAAATAATATATTACCATTGCTTGTTTTTGGAGTCTGGACAATGTGATGAGTGATGTGTTGGGCCTCGTCAAAAGCCTGTTTATATATTCTCACAAGGAAGTAACAACATATGAAGTTGTGTAAATAAAAAATGACTGATATGAATGATCTGCAAAAGTTATCCTTGCAATAAATTTAGCGAAGAAATTCCCAACAGCATTCTGTTTCCTGTCAAATGTCAGCTATTATGCTATAGTGATGGAGTTGCACTATAATAAAGACATTCCCACTAATAAAACTTAATGCTGATCATATGAGATACCATCCTTGCTTTCAACTTGTTACCGACTTTGTTCAAGAATTAATGGACTTCTAATTGTGTTTTGGGTGTTTTTCTTTTAAGGGTCTCTTTCTATCATGATATCCGGGTAATGTGATGTATATAATTTATGGAATAGCATTGAATGGATATTATTTCCAATCTTTTGAATTCTAGATTGTTTTAGTTCAAAGGTTTTTTGTATTTATTGCGACAAAGTTTTTTGTATTTACTGTGACAAAAGTTTTAGCAGCCTGCAGCGTATGGGTTTGTCAGACAGTAAATAGTGGTTTTAAGGCACTTAGTGAACTTGTTTACAAGCATGTGTATGCGTATTTAAAGTGGTGTGGGTATTGGAGCTAACGTAGTGAGTTGTTTTTGGCAAAGTTGTCATTTTTCATTTCTCGTTATCTTCTGTTGTGTATCTCTATTCATTTTCCTTCAATTGCATACACCATGAGTTGCAGTTGGAAGAGTAGTCAGCTTTTCATCCACTGTTTATTTTGGTCTTGGTGGAAGATTGTTCTTGTTAAGGTTCAAGCATTAGAGTTATTCACAATATATATAATATAATCAGAAAATCATATTAACACTTTTACCATGGTGAGGAGAATAGTATATACACATGTTATCTTTAGAAGCTTGTAGTTTCTATTTTTGGTTTGCCTTGATAGATTATTTATTACATGCTGAATCAGTGTTTCAAACTGGCCATTCACAGGTACTAGCAGTTTGTCATCCTCTTGGCATACACTTTTGAGTGGTTTTCTAGCTGTTATATCTGTAGTTCTGGTGATGGGACTCTATGTTTTTATGGCGTTGAAGGAGACTTCATCTTTGTCACACCAGCCTGACCCAATGTTTTTAGCTAAAGCTAAAGCAAGCATAGAGAGAACTGTATTGGAAAGAAAATCAATACCAGAGGATGGCAAGAAAACTGATTAAAGTTTTGTGAACAGGTTCTAGCTTTTTGCCTAAGACTAATGGTGGAAGTGTGTATTGTGATTGTAATGAGTTAATGGGCTTCTAATTGTTTTTTGGGTGTTCCTTTTCAAGGGTCAGTTCCAATCATGATATTTGGGTAATGGGATGTATATAATGTATGGAAAGAATTGAATGGACAGTGTTTCAATTTCTTTAAATTCCAGCAATTCGTTCATAAGTGCCTTTAAATACCAGTAATTCGTTCATAAATGTTTTTAAATTCAAACAATTATTGTATTTCCTGTAACATAAGTCTATGTACCATGCTGCATATGGGTTTGTCAGGCACATTAAATAGTGTTATCAGATCACTCGAAGTGAACTTGTTTACAAGCTCGTTTAGGATATGTTATATAGTGATAGGAGAGTTAAAACGGAGTAATTTCGAGAATGCTAATTGTTAGGCTTCATTTCTCATTATCTGACTTTGTTGCATATCTTTATTTGTTTCATTTTCCATGCAGCATGAATTCCAGTCTGAAGAGTAGTCAAATTTTCATGTATTTGTTGTGTTTATTTTGTTATTAGTAGAATTACAGGCTTAGCATTAGAAACTATTCACGATATTATGCACACATAATCTGCCTGACTTTGTCAACTCGCATCTCCTTGTCAAGAAGAATATTATATATGCATGTCATGTTTTGGTAACATCTAGTTGGTATATTTGGTTTTACCTTGATAAGTGTATTTATTGCATGCTGAACCAGTATATACACAGGTAATGGTATGATAAGTGTATTTATTGCATGCTGAATCAGTATATACAAAGGTAATGGTAAGAGCGGGTCTTGTTGTCATATCTGTAAATTGGTTACTGGAATCTACATTTTTATGATGTTGAAGGAGCCTTTAACTTCATTACATCAGTGCTACTTATTGTTTTTATCCAAAGCTCAAACAGGCATGGAGAGTATTGTATTGGAAATAAATTCAATGCAAGAAAACTGATCAGTGATTATATTGGGCTGAATGAGTTATAGTCATTTGCCTTGAAGCTAGATATTGTGGTAGTGTATAGTGTTTGTAATGATCATGTTTTGTTGAGAATGGTGTAATAATCCTCACATTTAGCTATGACCAACTCATATTAGGTCATTCGTGTGATTATTTATTGTATTACTACGTGATGGTGAAGGCTAATCTAGTGAACTTTGATATGTAGGCTCAATAAATCCGTTTGGCGAGTGTGTCCTAATCAGTGTTGCAAAGATCTTGATTTTATTGCGAAAAAATTGCAAAATTTGTGATTTATTTTGCCCAGCTGATGTTTTCTGATTTTTACAGATATTTTGGTGGTATCTTAATTTTGTCGTTCTTTGCTGATTTTTATTGATATTTTTATGATTTTTTGTTTTTCCAGACCCTTCACGATTTTATCCTAATGCCAATATTTGCAACATTGTTCCTAATTACGTGGGCCCATAAATCCTATGAGAAGGATGCTCTATTTGAATTATATATAAGTACACAACTCAAACATCATTTGTCAATCCTTTTTTAATCATTAAGCTAAGGTTCTCCAATACAAGTGTTCTAAGCTCACACTATGGCTTTGATGTTCTGTTATGGTTGTCATATTTTCTCTTTAATGTGCATTTGTGCATCTCATGTGTAGTGCATTCATGATTGGACATATTTGTCTTTCTAGAGCACTTTTTGTTGAAAAGTGTAACTAGGTTCGGTCTTCATAATGACATGTAATTGTGATTTTATGTAAGGAGATGTAAAGAAGAAAAATAAAATATTGTAATGCTTGCATCATGGATTTCATGAGCAAGAGATTTTATCTTATCTAGATGGCTCCCATTGAGATCCTTAGGATTTATCTTTAGAGTCATACAATTAATGTCATGTATGAAGAGCTCTTCTTGAGCATGTGTAAATTGTATATAAGTCTATGTAGCCCTCCAACGACAAGCACATAGTCTTCTCTTCATGTCGGCTTCAAGATAAGGTGACAAACTCATGTCAGCTCACCCGATGGAGACAAAGCTATTCATAAGTATAGGCCGACTTAATATGATGGACAAACCACTATAAATAGGCACCTCGGTCTATTCCCCAAACACATGATTTCGGTCATCTCTCTCTGTAGTTTTCAGATGGGAAAAACAGAAAGAAGGTTCGAATCTCCAATTCAGAATTTGCATATACTTATGAGATTTTCGATGGATGAGTTTGAAAGGAAGTTCAGATCTCCACATAGAAGATAGTTCAGATGTCTCTCTGTATTTCAGATGGGTAGTAACATATGAGATGACAGTTTGGGATGACAATGTGTTGAAGGGAAATCAGATCCCTCTAAAGCTCGGATCACAGAGGAATCAAGACTAAATCTCAGATCACAGTGGCAGTTATCTCAGTTAAGAAGTTCGGATCTATGAAGTGGATATAATCACAATATAGATGCTACATTGCAATACCTCTGTCTTGGTGTTACATCAAGTGCAGTAAGGTATCATTGATGACATAATAGTTCGTTTTGGTAATATTATTGTGATAAGGTATTATCTTTGTGATAAGGGCTCGTGAAGGAAACAATATTGTCAAGGCAGTGATGAAGATCTCAAAGGCAATGATGAAGATCTCAGAGGAAGAGGAGTCAAGAAGAGGATTGGCTAGAGATCGTGTCTTGGTCTTGGAGTCGCTAATAGGTCAAGGGTCATGGTCTTGGTATTCGTCAATTGCAATCTCTATAAGAAGAATTTGTGGGGCTTTTCCTCTCAAAGAGTGATAGGTTTTGGCCCCGACTCATAGCCTACGCGTCGTTTCTCTTGTCTATTTATGTTTATGCATTGGTTATTGTTTGATGAAGAAGAACACTAATAATCTAACAAGAAGAAGATCCTAATCTAAAGAAGTAAAAATCATCAAAAGAAGTCACTAATAAAAGAGAAATCACCTAATGCTAATGCCCTAGGTTTCTCAACATGGTATCGGAGCGAAGGTGTCTAAGAAAAGGGCATGCAATCATAGAGACACTCAAGGATCAAATTTTTAAGAAAGGCATCAAAGAAAGTCGAAGGGTATCAAAGCGAAAGTTTAAGATCTACATTGAAGAATCAAACCCTAGATCGAAGAAGCAGTCAACACCAGCAAAAGTTTTGGATCCTCTAAGTCATCATTACAAGACCACAAAAACCTTGATCAAGTTGAAGAAATCTACAATGCAAGGCAGCCCAAAGTATGGAGAAGCATTTCTAGGACTAAGAGTACATCATCTTGGAGATCCTAGAAGTATTTTTGATCTGCATTCATTCACTACCAAGGAAGTCGAAGTATCTTGAAGGTGAGAAGGCATTATCATCTTCAAAAGCAATATGGCAAGTTCCCCATCATTGTAGCAAGAATCCCATCCTTATCCTTGAAGAAGATCATCCGAGGAAGCATCAAAACTTCCTCATCAACAAAGAGAGCTAGATCTAAAGGCGTTGATGTCATAAAAGGAGAAATCTTCTTTATTGAAGAAGGAATTTTCTTTTGGAAGAAGATCATCCAAAAATAACACTAGTACATCTTCTTCAACCACCATCAAAATGATCAAGTTGAAGATTTCATCTTCACTTGTCAAGTATCTTTCATTCTATAAACAAATTTGGTAAAATGACTTTGTTTTGCAAGGAGATCTATAAGCTGGTTGGGTCATCGAAATTCCTTGCATGGAAAAGGAGGATAGACATAGTCCTCAAAGAAAGTGAAGTCATTGAACATATCAATGAAAAGGTCTCCTCTGAATACATGGAAAGGGATTCTTATGAAAGGTCCCCTCATATAGCAGTATTGGAGACATCAAAGATATATATATGATAAGTTGGTAGAGCTATTCTCTAAAGATGCAATAAAGGTGGTCTCATTACTTAGATTTGCTCTACACAAAGTGAAGGTATCAAAGGATAAATGGTTATCTTCATAAGATCTCAATTGCAAGATCTGGGAGAGATAATCCTCATTGTTCTAAATGCACTAACTGATGAACAAGGTAACAAAGTCTATGAGGATAAGAAGGCTATCCCATTCAACAACTTGTGGCTTCTATGCAAGATAGAAGAAGACATGTTGAGGGCAAAAGTATTCAAACATTTGTCGGAAGGAAATAATAACATAGCTAAGATTCAATGCTATGAGCACTATAGGAAAGATTGTCCTAAGTTCAAGGGCAATAACAAGGAGAATAAAGAAGGCCATTTCACCAAAGAAGCAGAGAAAGCTGAAAGAAGGAAGTCCAAGGAAGAGGAAAAGCATTAGAAGCAAGAGCTCGTAAGAAACATGAAGGATGTCTGATAATCAACTTTGAAGGATATAGCTCTTGGTGACCTCATTGAAAGATTAAAGGAAGAAGTCATCTAGGACAAGTCTCATCATACATCAGTCAAAAGGGAAACATCTGCTGGATAAGGATATGCGAGATCCTCAAGATTCTCTAATGGAATCCTCATCGGAGGATTCACTGATCTAGAGAGGAAGCAAGTGTTTCATTAGGAACTCCAACTTGTGGAATTCATGGGATGATGGTATGATGACATAAGAGATGAAGTAGATCAAGGGATTTGAGATCTTTTCAATCAAGGAAGCTGCTGAAAGAAGCCTAGATGACCCAAAGGTAAATGAGGTATATATGATTGTATTTAATTTTATAAAGTCATTTTGTATGGTTGTAGGTAACTTGGATCATTGCTCTATTTTAAGAAGTATGTTCAAAGGAAAGGAATCCCCTCCTATGAAAGAATGCCGGAAGTCATGAGTCACACTAGATGAAATCAACATAATAGGTCCTCATATGAAGTATGAGGTGGTTGCCTACAATTGAGGAACTCCGATTGGAACCTCCTGGGAATGAAATGAAAGTGTGAAGAAAGGAAGTGAAATATGCAACCATGGTAAAGGCAATCAACATTCAAAAGACCATGAAGATTTGACTAAGAAATTTCTCGGAAAGATATGAAAACTCTAATGGAAGTCTGAAAAAGATGGAGACCCTTGACAATGAATATCTTTGGGAGATATGTCAACATGTTTGCAGGATGCTAATACCTATAGGAAGATGTCATGATGAAAGACAATCACAAAGGTAATTTTGATTTAAGTGTTCATTTCTTATTTATAAACTAGATGGGCTTATGCAGGGCTACCGAAGGGAAGACCTATGAATGTCTTCCATGAAGAACCATGTAGAAGGATACAAGAACCTTCTGGAAAAGAAAGCTTGATGAAGGTAGCATAACATGAAGCAATGCCAGATGAAGACTGATGGATCACTTTCCGATGAAAGGAATGATGACATGACTGATGGATGAAAGTGATGGATGGTCTATGCCTTATGAAGAAGTCCCAAAAGATGAAGACTCCACAACAAAGAAGAAATTAATGACATCGAAAAAAGGAGTTCTTCAAGCAAATCGTTGTCCCATCATCTCCACCCGAGGAGCTGTTGAAGGTCCCTATTTTGAGAGGGAGCTTGGAAAGTTTTTTATTTGGAAGAAACTTGGAAATTCCTAAGCCAAGAGGGAGCTTAGGTATAGACACATCATTTTGGTCTTCACTTGGGAAGACAAAATGAGGGGATTGGGTAATCATTTGGCATCTGATACTCTTTGAGGATGAGATAGGGCATCCGAGAGAAGAGTAGTCGTGGAGGACCGATATTCTTTGAGGGTTGGGGAGTCCAAGATAAGAATAGTCTTCATGGAACACACCCCGAGTACTCGAGTAGTGTATGTTCTGAGAGAGATAATGATGAGCGTGTCTATAAGTCATTGGTCTCGCCAGCATTGAGCTTAGATCTTGTGGAGATATAGAGTTGTTAGTCAAGGCATTGCTATGTAACAATGCTGGTTGATATGATTCTAAACAAATGGGTTATCAATCCAATTCTTTTTATGAGAACTTCTTCAGACCGAGAATGACCAAGTACCATTATGAATACCTCCCTAGTTAAGAGGGAGTGTTGAAAAGTGTAACTAGGTTCGGTCTTCATAATGACATGTAATTGTGATTTTATGTAAAGAGATGTAAAGAAGAAAAATAAAATATTGTAATGCTTGCATCATGGGTTTCATGAGCAAGAGATTTTATTTTATCTAGATGGCTCCCATTGAGAGCCTTAGGATTTATCATTAGAGTCATACAATTAATGTCATGTATGAAGAGCTCTTCTTGAGCATGTGTAAATTGTATATAAGTCTATGTAGCCCTCCAACGATAAGCACACAGTCCTCTCTTCATGTTGGCTTCAAGATAAGGTGACAAACTCATGTCGGCTCACCCTATGGAGACACCTATTCATAATTATAGGTCGGCTTAATATGACAGACAAACCACTATTAATAGGCACCTTGGCCTATTCCCCAAACACGAAATTTCGGTCATCTCTCTTTGAAGTTTTCGGATGGGAAAAACAGAAAGAAGGTTCAGATATCCAGTCCAGAATTCACATATACTTCTGAGATTTTCGATGGATGAGACTGAAAGGTAGTTCGGATCTCCACACATGAGACGGTTCAGATGTCTCTATATTTCGGATGGGCAGTAACATATGAGATGACAGTTTGGGATGGCAAAGTGTTGAAGGGAAATCAGATCCCTCTAAAGCTCGGATCACAGAGGTAGCAAGACTAAAGCTCGGATCACAGTGGCAATAATCTCAGTTAAGAAGTTCAGATCTATGAAGTGGATATAATCACAGTATAGATGCTACCTTGCAGTACCTCTGTCTCGGTGTTACATCAAGTGCAATAAGGTATCATTGATGACATAACAATTCGTTGTTGGTAATACTATTGTGATAAGGTATTATCTCTATGATAAGGGCTCGTGAAGGAAACAGTATTGTCAAGGCAGTGATGAAGATCTCGGTATCAAGGCAATGATGAAGATCTCAGTGGAAGAGGAGTCAAGAAGAGGATTGACTAGAGAACATGTGTCTTGGTCTTGGAGTGGCTAATAGGTCAAGGGTCATGGTCTTGGTATTCGTCAATTGGAATCTCTATAAGAAGAATTTGTGCGGGTTTTCCTCTCAAAGAGTGAGAGGTTTTGGCCCTGGCTCATAGCCTACATGCTGTGTCTCTTGTCTATTTATGTTTATGCATTGGTCACTGTTTGATGAAGAAGAACACTAATAATCTAACAAGAAGAAGATCCTAATCTAAAGAAGTAAAAAGCATTCACAAGCAGTCCCTAATAGAAGAGAAATCACCTAATGCTAATGCCTTAGATTTCTCAACACTTTTGGTCTAGCCCTATCACACATCTTTAATGATGGCTTTGTCTTTTTAATGTAGGTTTATAGGTTGGAATTTTGGTTCCTTTGATCCCCTCATTTTGTTTGTGATCTCAACATGGTATCAGATATGGTGTGAACCTTTTGCTACCTAAGTTGCTTCAGTTAGGGTTTCTGCATGGCTCTTAATATTGTGATTAGGGTTGTTTTTTTAATGAAATGAGTAGTGATATCTATATTGATAAAATCTGGTAGAGGGCCCATAACACTTACATTTGGTGTCTGATACAAGAAACAAATCTTCATCATAGTAAATTGATAGTTTACTAGCCCTTGGGATGGCCAACCAATTCATACAGAAAATAATGCGAAAAGACCCAAGCACGAAGATGGATTTACAAAAAAAACATAACATACATATAATGTTAACTGAGACTGACTACATAACCAAAATTAACTCCAGGACAAAAGCAAAAATCACCTGGTGCTGTGACCACCCTCTTTAGGCCCTCTAGAACGAGGAGTCCTTTTGCGGTCAACAGGAGCCCTAGAACCAATACCTCCATGAATCGCTCTTGCAGCAATGGATGAGGAGACTTCAAGTGCAACCACTCGAGAGTTAAGTAAGTGAATTTTCTCCTTAAGATTGTCCAAAGAGTCTTCCATTTCAGCATGATGCGTTGAAGAATGTAACTAGGTTCGGTCTTCATAAATGTATTTGAGTCATTGTGTAATGTACTTGTCAAAAGAATAAAGAAAATAATTAATATTATTATTATTAGGACTTAATAAAGCATGGGTTTCATGCTTGGTTCATCATTTTTTAGGTCAAAGTCCCCATTGAGGACTTCTATGATTTATTCTGAGTTAATAGAGTCATTGTACTTTTAAAGAGAGTATTCTTGGGCTTTTGAATCATGCAAAAAGGTTTATTATTGAGTAAAATATGATTTATGTAACCTCCACACCAAGTTGGCTTAATGGAGATAAAGTTGGCCTAAAGGACACCTATTCGACCTCACCTGGAGCTTATAAGAGGAAAGAGATCGAATTAATTTGGAGTATCTCATCTCAAGCTAGTTCAATATCTCTCTAGTAGCCAGAAAAAGTGCGAAGTGGATCAAGGAAGCCAAAAAGGAGTGCGAGTTGGGTCAAGGTCAAAGAGAAGGAAGAAATCGAAGTTTTGGTGCTACTCTCTCTCTTTGTCGTGCCCTAGTTTGGGATATCGAAGTCTTCCAAGTGTTGTTCCCTGATGCCGTAAGTAGCTGCATAGTCGAAGTTGCTCGGGTGGAAGTGCTACTGCAAAGGGTTCGAAGATTTGGAAGCGCTGACTCAGTGTGGAGGGAAGGCTTGGTATATGTCTAGGTTGAAGAGTCTCAAAGAAAACTATTGAAGGAAGATAAATTTTCATTGGGTTTTCCCCTCGAGAGGGGTTTTTCCTTGGCATAGTGCCTACATCTTTTGTCTTGTGTTTTTGTGATCTTCATACACAGATAATATGGTAATTGCATGATGAAAGATAAGATAATAAAGAATTAAAATAAGCCAACAAAACTCACAAGTAATTATCAAGAAAGAGGAATCAAACCCTATTCTACTTGCATTGATTTATCAACATGGTATCAGAGCTAAGGTCAGGAAAGGTTGAAGATCACTTTGTTGGTTCAAAAGGAATGGACATGGATTCTCCCTCTTTGATAAACTATATGGGAATGGGTATCAACACTGCTGGAAGCTGGATCAAGAAGGTCATCCACTACTTATTCAACAAGGTCAAAATCAAGGGTTATTGGTTGCTCTTACAGGTTCTCTTAGTGATGATAATGGATGGATCATTGATAATGGAGCCATCAAGGCACATGACAGGAGAAAGTAAACAACTTCATACAGTATCAAAGGAGCCTTCTTCTCATGCATTGGAATTGGGTGACAACAAAAGCAATGCTGTTAGAGGCCTGGGATCAACATTGTTGAAGCTAGAAAATGGATCGAACTCTGTCCTATAGGAACTCAAGCCTTGAGGATCTGAATTGATAGTTCGAGGTACTAGTGCAAGGAAATTAAGTAAGTATTGTCTATCAAATCAGAGGTATGTAAACACAAGGTACGTATGCTCATAAGCTTTTAGATTTTCAATATATCTAATCTTAAATGGTTCATACAATCCTTGTTTATAGCTAGTCTCGGGTAAAGATTGTAATCCCTAGATAACATACAAAAGTCTCATATTAGAACCTTAATCCTTATCTTCTAGGATTCACAAGTAATCTAGGATGTCAAGTAAACGTCCTAATATTAATTGAAGGAATAACTTGAGTTCTAATATTATAGGATTCCATCCTCCATGGAAATCGAATCATGTTCTTGGTATCACATGTTTTGCTTGAAAGTATGTATTACAGGTATAAAAGATCATGGCTTAATACAAATATAATACTTCAAGGAATCCTTACAAGGTTTGTTAGGAACATTACCAAGTATGTCTTAAACCATACACCTTATAAAATTTTCTTAATATAAAAAGTACGCTCATCTTATTTTAAAATTTTATTACTAACATATTTTGTCTAGCTTCCTTGAATCTTAAAGATTCTTGATTGGGTGATTCATCATTAGATAAATCTATCGTCCTCACATCCTTAATTGTTCTCATAGAACCCTAGAAAGGTTCTCTAGGAAAACCTAACTTAAGGGCATGCTAATGATAATGTGTGAAACCCTAATCTGCTTAGGGTTATTGAAAGAAAATGTTTGATAAATAACTGGCTGATGCTTTGATGATGTCTTGTTTGGGATTATGGAAAACCTAACTTGTCATGGTTGAATGTTAATGTCTAAAATCTCGAACCTTTGAAGTTTTGGTAATTTAGGGTTTGCTATGTTCTTATATTGAAACCCTAGCTCATTAGGGTTTGGTGGAATATGTAAGAAAGACCCTTATAATGTCTTAGAAATGATTTCCTTGGGATGTGTGAGTTTGTCCGATCAAACCCTAGTCTAATCAAGTTTGTTATATGTCTAACTCTCATTGATGTTTGTGAAGTTGGGTTTGACTAACAAATGATATGAAATGCCTATGCATGATGATGAAGTCCTAAATGTATGAGTTGACCTGTTTGTCGGTGGTTATGAGTCCTAAGGTTTGGAACTAAGCCCTAGTTCAAGTTTGTTTCTCTAGGATGGTAGTATTTGTGAATTCTAGGGTTTTAGAGTTAAACCTTAGTAGAAGTGAAAATCTCTGATGAATGATGACAATGTGATAATTTGAGATTTGTTTAAAATTGTTGAAATCTGAGTTTTAGTTATGATGGATGTTTGATTGTTTGATAAAATCTAAGGTTTGCAAAAACCCCTAGTGGAAGCTAGTCTTGTTGTTGATTGAGCTGTGATTGGTTCTGATTTGTTAAATTTTATGTATGAAATCTAGTGGGAAGTCTAACATATGAATTCTAAAAGTTGTTAGATACTTTGTAGATCTATATTTGTTTGAATCGTTTCTAGGGTTTGCTATATGTTGTAGTAGGGTATGTCATACCTTTGGAAGAAACATTGAATCCCTATATGTAATGCAAATGGTTATGATGAAATAGTCTAGGGTTTGTAATAAAGTCCCTAGCAAGATGTTGAAGAATATGTGTCTCTTGTTTGTAAGTTTGGGCATCTGATATATATAAAATTGAATGCTTCCATGATTTTGATATGGTTAACTTCATGCTTCTATAGATTTGGTTGTACTTGCTATCTAAGTTGTGCAGGTACGTGATCTTCAAGATAGTGAAGATGTTCGTAAAGAAAACTTGATGTGAATGGTGATGGTAATGATAACTCTAATGAGAAGGATGGAAGCCATGAAAGATTCTCTGATGTCATAAAGAAGAAGTAGAACTCCCTAAGTTAAGAGGGAACCTGGATGAAATCTCCCTAGGTTAAGAGGGAGCTTGAATGAAAGAAATCTCCCTAGATTGAGAAGGAGCACAGATGAAAGAAATCTCCTTAGGATAAGAGGATGGTTGAGAATATTCCTTGTACAAGAATGATTAGATCCTCTTTGATTAAGAGGGAGTGACAGATATGGTTCTCTACTTCATGTGTCATGCACTAGACCAGGACTAACAACCGTAAGTTTTAGTGAAGGCCATGAGTGAGAGAAGAAAATTGGAGAATGTATTTTGAAAGGCTGCTAAGATAAGAAAAGAAGGATTGATTTATGAAATATGTTGCTGCATGAGAAGTAGGAAAGGAAGTTGCATGGTTGAGGAATCTTCTGTCAAGATTCATTGGGAAAGCTCTAAGTCCTACTATGGAAAGTTGAGAAGCAACATCAAGTTGTCTAGAAGACCTCAGAGGTTTGTATTTGATTATGTACATTTGAAAGTGTATTACTGATTGGGGTTGTGTTTGTACAGGTAAATCTCTCGAAGTTTTGATAGCATGCTGGCGGCATTTGTCGTAGAGCTCCGACTTCGGATACACACCTAGGTCCATGGGTTGGTGGTTAGCAAATAATCGTGATGGTATCTAGAGAGGCTAAAAGCTTGAGTCCACCTTAATCCCACTTGGATAGATTGCCCCAGTTAGGAATCTAGTCCATGGCATTGCGGTGCCTACACTGTTGAGAGACCAATGTATAGATTTCCTTGGTCAGGAATCTAGTCCATGGCATTGTGGTGCCTAAACTCTTCATTATTCATATAGTGTGAGATCTTCCATTTTATATTATGAATACCTCCCTAGTTAAGAGGGAGTGTTGAAGAATGTAACTAGGTTTGGTCTTCATAAATATATTTGAGTCATTATGTAACGTACTTGTCAAAAGAATAAAGAAAATAATTATTATTATTATTATTATGACTTATTAAAGCATGGGTTTCATGCTCGGGTCATCATGTTTTAGGTCAAAGTGCTCATTGAAGACTTATAAGATTTATTCTGAGTTAATAGTCATTGTACTTTTAAAAAGACCCTTCTTGGGCTTTTGAATCATGTAAAAATGTTTATTATTGAGTAAAATATGATATATGTAATCTCCACACCAAGTCGGCCTAATGGAGATCAAGTCGGCCTAAAGAACACCTATTCGACCTCACTTGGAGCCTATAAAAGGAAGGAGATCGAATTCATTTGGAGCATCTCATCTGAAGCTAGTTTGATATCTCTCTAGAAGCTAGAAAAAGTGCGAAGTGGATCAAGGAGGCCAAAAAGGAGTGCGAGTTGGGTTAAGGTCAAAGAGAAGGAAGAAATCGAAGTTTTGGTGCTACTCTCTCTCTCTTTTTCATGCCCTAGATTGGGAGATCGAAGTCTTCCAAGTATTGCTGCTGCTAGTTGTTGCCTGATGCCGTAAGTCGCTGCATAGTCGAAGTTGCTGGGGTCGAAGTGCTGCTACAAAGGGGTCGAAGATATGGAAGGGCTGACTTGGTGTGGAGGGGAGATTTGGTATATGTCTAGGTTGAAGAGTCTCAAAGAAAACTATTGAAGGAAGAGAATTTTTGACCGGGTTTTCCCCTTGAGAGGGTTTTACCCTGGCATAGTGCCTACATCTTGTGTCTTCTGTTTTTGTGATCTTCATACACACATAATTTGGTAATTTCTTGATGAAAAATAAGATAATAAAGAAGTAAAAGAAGCCAACATAATTCACAAGTAATTATCAAGAAAGAGTAATCAAATCGTAATTGACTTGCATTGATTTCTCAACATGATGAGAGAGAAATTTGGCCTCTAAGAAGAATTAGAAGGAGCACCTTTGCCTCTCAACCGTGCTTCAAGCTTTTGGATAGAGATAAGCTGAGCTTGGGATGCGTCCAACAACCTGTCAATCACAATCGACACTTCGTTGATCTCCTGAGGGTTAGAATTGGCTACCATTCTAAATTGTGGGATCGTAACTCTGCAGTTCGGAACTAGAATAATCGCTCTGACAACCTCAGTCAAGTGAGACAATTGGAAGGGAGAATGGCGAGCCAAGATGCATAGAACAACTACAATATATCATGATGAAAGCTAGAGGCTTGGAAGGATTAATATATAAAAAGCCCAAGCTTTGGCATGAGCCATTCTCTGCAACAATAAGACCCAAATCTCCATAGAAAATTCACCTGTGTAGAGGAGTGACGTCAAAGGGATGTTGCAGGATGAAGGAACTTCATTCTCAGGAAAATTGCACTGAGCACCTCATCCAGGTGAAATTGTGATGACCCATACCTGATGCAAAATAAATAGACAAGACCTCCAATAAAGAATGATGTCAAAGAGGGAGGCCACTTGTACCGGTCGTTGGACACCTTGGACGAACCTTGATAATTTGGGACTAGAGGTGAGGGAGGGCCGACCAGGAAAAATAATGTTGCTGGGGCCTGTATTCCACCA
Organism: Pinus tabuliformis; assembly: GCA_031772625.1. Taxonomy (NCBI): domain Eukaryota; kingdom Viridiplantae; phylum Streptophyta; class Pinopsida; order Pinales; family Pinaceae; genus Pinus; species Pinus tabuliformis. The sequence goes on along the minus strand of CM062820.1, from coordinate 1,312,782,922 downwards.
GAAAATAATCTTGATTGCTCCTCAACGTGCACAATATTTTCAGAGGGTGTAGAGAGTGGCATAGAGCTCTCTCCCACAATGTCAAGTTTATACTTTGAGTACTCGACATGTCAAGGGATTGGAGATAAATACCATCTTTGGTTTAATTCTATTTCTCCTTAATTCATTCTAACACTCTTTTTAGCGAGCTTGTCGACAACCGAGTTTAAGTGTCTAAACACAAGGTATAAATTCACCTGTTCAAAATGAGAGATTGAGGCAAGGATCCTTTGACTTAGGGTAGAAAACTCACTACCAATGACTTTCTTGGCTTTGGTGAAATTTCGTATGACAAGCATTAAGTCCCCAAAGACATTTATTTTGGATATTTTACAGTCCTTGACAATCTCCAATCCCTTCTACAGGGTTGGAAACTCAGCTTGGTTATTATTGCTATCCAAATTCCCCAAGCAAATTGAGAAACCATTTTTTCATTGGGACCAAATATGGCCCCTCCCACTCCAGCCTCCCCTAGATTTCCACGAGACGCCCTGTCAAAGAACAAAGAAAAGTGTGACTAATCATGTCGCCACCTTATGAAATCTTGCTAGTTCAACCTTATGCACAGGATCCTGTTAACTTTAGGTCGAAGATGAATTTTAAAGGGGGTATTAGAGAGGAGACCTGATTTGATCCAATCTTGTTCCTGTTGATTTAAATTATCGACATTGTTGGGGTTGAAGCCACCAATAGATATGTTCTCAAGAAGCATAGACAAGTCTTTGGATGCAACTTTCAGAGGGGAGGAATTTTCATTTTTAAAAATTACTTTGTTCTGGGAGATCCAAATTGTCCAACATAAGAATTTTGGGAGGTTTTCCCAACATCAAATCAGCAAGGAAGAGGACTTTCTTTTCTAGGGATACTAGCTTTTCCAACTTTCAAACATTTCCTCCCATGAGCTAGGGATTGAGGTAATGGGATAGACCGGGCTGAAGGCAATTCTCCAAGCCTCCAAGGAAAAGGGGCAGAGCAAAATGATGTTTTCCTCATTCCTGCAACATACAACACACCTGGACAATCCAATGATATTTCTCTTCCTGAGATTCTCAGCGGTAATGATTTTCCCATGAACTAGGGACCAACAAAAGGTGTTAACTTTTGGTATATAGTCTTTACTCCATATCTGGGACCATAATCGACTCAACGAGGGTGTGGTAAACAACTTATGAGAAGGAAGTAGCCCATCAAGACTGATTATTTTTGGGAAGGGCTTTTTGTCCATACACAATGGTCCTTCAAGTCCTTCGAGATAGGGGCCATGCCCTTTAGATGATGAATTAGTTTTTACCATTGAGTTGTAAAATGAGGAGGGAGGTCGGGCCTTGACCAACCCTTCCAATGACCTTCGTTATCCCAATTAGAGATGTCTTCTAACTTTTTATACCCCTTTCCTTGCATCCATTGCCTTAAGTTCCAGAGTTCTTCCAAACTTCCAAGCGATCTTGTAGGGAAGATATTATCATTCCAAATGTTAATTCGAGCTCCATTCTTAGCGCACCAGCTTAAGTGGTCAACAATTAGGGAGACAACTTCCTTGTAGAGTACCCATATCTTAGAGCTTGAACCAGACCATGAGGCAGATTCCACCCTTAACAAACGGTTCTTATTGAAATATTTCGTACAAAATCTATCTTCCACCATTCTTTTGAATCAACAATTATTTTCCATGCAATTTTTGTGCTAAGTGACAGATTCATATATAAAGGGTCTCTCATAGCCAAACCTTCATTTCGGGGATAACAAACCTGAGTAGAGATAGATTGGGAGAGAGGAGAGGACAAATTTGACAAGTATCAACACCTAGTTGTTGTAAGCCATTACATTCCCCAACCTTGGATTTTCTTTTTGAATTTGTTAAGAATTTCAACCCAACTATCCATGTTCTAAGACCCCAGTGAAATTGGGATTCCAAGGTATTTGAAATAGTGACACTCGATCATTAAGGAGAATTCAAGCACCCTAGTGATCTTTTGAAGAGTTTGGAGGGTGCAGTTCCATCCATACAACTGGCTTTTCTTCTTGTTGATAAGGCCTCTAGAGGGAGCAAGATAGTTATCCAGGATTCGTTTGAACCGAACCACAATTTTCTTGAAGGCACCTCCCATTAGGAGAGTGTCGTCCACAAATTGTGAATGGTTTACATCCTTGATATTGTCAACAATGCATAATCCTTTCAACTTTCCTTCAATCCTAGTCATTTCCAGGTTCTGACTCAAACTTTTGGCCACTAGGATGTATAAGAGAGGGGAGAGAGGGCATCCTTGATGGAGGCCTATGGAGGCAGGGAAGAAATGACAAGGTTGACCATTAACAAGAGGGGTGATCCAAGGTTTGTCGATGAAAGCCCTGATCCACTTAATGAAGTCTCCCCAAAATCCAAGCTTTTCCAGAATTGAAAATAGGAAGGAATGGTGGACATAATCAAACAAGGTTTCCATATGCACTTTATAACCATGCCGGGTTCGCCATTTAGTTTTCTTGACTGGATGGCCTCTTGGACCAAAATGTTGTTATCCAGGATTTGTTGGTTCTTTAGGAAGCTTCCTTGATTTTTGGAAGGAGAACTTTGCTAGCTATAATTTTGACGAAGATCTTGTAGGATGAGTTACATAGGGATATGGGTTTAAATCTTGAGAAAGAGGAAGGCTTGTTTTCTTTTGGGATAAGGGCGAGGAAGGAGGAGTCTGTGCTCCCTCCCATCTTCCCTTTGCATCTTGAGGAATTCAAAATTCTCATTGTTGAAAAATCCATTAGGGCAACACTAAGGTTTCTTATTCATTTGATTTATCTTTTCCTTGACAATTTCTTGTGATTAGTTTTTTCCTTTTCTTTGTTATTATATTATCATCATCAAGACAATTGCCAAAACTTCACAAACAACAAGAGAACACAAGATGTAGGCACTTGGCTAGGGAAAAACCCCTATGAAGGGAAAACCCAGTCAAACTCTTCCACTAGTAGATTCAGATCAAATTGAGACAACCAAGACCTAGGACCAAGAACATAGACTCCTTCCATCCACTCCACCAAGTCAACTTCTAGGTCAAACTCCAGTCCATACTTTCACAAGTCAACACAATTATGTTCTTCAATAAATATCTCAGTCTGCTTTGTAACCTCTGAAGCTCACAATATATCTTCGACCCAATAATTTCGTGGTATATATGACAGAGTAGGCACAAATTTCGATCCTTGATTTATCTTCCATTCCTTCTATTGTCTTGTCTCTTATGTTAATGAATTTCCCACCTTCTTCTAGATACTATAGATTCCAGAATGGACTTTTGCTTGGTTCCTTTTCTTCTTTCCATAAGATAGGCTCTTCATCTAGTACTTTGGACTTCATATCCACTTCTTAATTGTAGATCGAATGTCTTTCCTGTCTCCTTCAATAGGCCGAATGAACTTGTATATATAGTAATCACAATCTCCATTATGAGGCCGACTTGAAGGATTAGGAAGTGGACTTGGAGGAGGAGAGTATAAATAAAATTGATTTTTCTTTATTGACACAAATATCCCAAGAAGGGTCTAGAATGTAATAATAATGACAATGACTCAAGATATTATCTTAGAAGCCTATAATGGAGTCTTGACCTACAATAATTAGGGGAATTTTGAGGTCTAAAATAGGCCTCCTAAGGAAATTATAAAATAGTAGTGGAAATAATAAAATAAGATTGGATACATCATCAAATTTTAGAGGGAAAAAAGAAAAAACTATTTTTTTTAAACTAGTATTTTCAATTTATCTTCTTATGGATTTACTCAAATTTCAAGCAGGAACACTTGTTGGATGCAAAATTTGATTTCTCATCTAAGGAGTACCCATGTTGCATACTTTCGATGGACCCTGCTACATGAAAAATGAGAAATACATGAAAAACGTGATTGCAATCACATTTTTTCATGTATTTCTCATTTTTCATGTAGCAGGGTCCATCGAAAGTATGCAACATGGGTACACTTTGGATAATGAATTAAATTTTGCATACAACAAGTACTCCTGCTTGAAAATTGAGTACAACACTAGGGAGATAAGTTGAAAATACGAATTGAAAAAATAGTTTTATTATTTTATTATTTTTTAATCTTTTTACTTTTTTACTCCAAAAATGGTGAATCATCCCCCATGGTTTGACATCATCATCTTTAATCATATTGGTTCTTGTAAAGTTTATTTTGGTTGCACATTTTTCTTAGGAGGTCCATTTTATACCTCAAAATTCCTCTAATGAAGCATGAAACCCATGCCAAAAATAATAAATGTTCCTTTTTCTTTCTTTTTGACAATTACATTATGGCTCAAATATAATTATGAAGACTGACATTAGATACATTCTTCAATACTCCCTTACACACACACACACACACACACACACACACAGGATGAACTCAAAATGATATGTTCTATGAAGAGTCGCAATACACACAGTGCTACAGATTAGATATTAGATATTTGACCAAGGTATCTAATCGGTTGGGACTAAGGTGTATTCCAAGCTTTAGCCACTATAGGTACCATCAGGCTTCAACTCTAGCACCAACTCAGAGATCTAGGTAATCATATACAAGGTTGGTGCTCCACAAGACCAATGATACCCTCCCTACTTGGGGATCTAGAGATCATCACATGCCGGCCATATGTACTCCCAAGCATCTTGTTGACCCAAGATGCTTCATCTCTCCCTATCAACTAAATCAAATATATCCACCAATCCAAGCATGCTTTCAAGATGTTCAACTTTCTTATGGAGAGATATACCCATGCAATCACAACCCTAATTAGTAACAAACTTTAAAATATATACAAGTTAGCACAAATCTCTGAGGTTCTCAAGTATACTAATGCTGCTTAGGTCATCATAAAACAAATCTCGTCAGAAGTTTCCTTCTTCAATTTTTCCAGCACCAAGCTCAACCCAACACTTCTTCCAAGATATCTAAATCTTGTTTACAACTCCATTAATCAACCATCTGGAATGCTTTAGCTAATCTTTGATTTTCATTCTTTCTTCAAGGTCTTTCACTATAGTTGTCACAATATGTCCTCCCTCTTAACTGGGGAGATATACCCTTTCTTCATCCAAGCTTCTTTATAACAAAAATCTCTTTCTTCCAGCCTTACAAGACCTTTTATTTGTATTATTATATCATAAAAGAAACTTCAATCATTATTTCTTATGGAAACAAGGTCACCAACAATATATACTTTAATGTCATCAACTCCCTCTTTCCGTCATGCTCAACATCATTATCAAGTTGATAAGCATCTTCAACATCTTGAAGACTATGTGCCTGCAAATCTTCAACAAGTACGACCAAGTACAAATATACACGAGCATGAAGTTGACTTTATCAAAATAGGTTTAGCATGTCATTGTAATGGAAGTATCAAAACAATAAAGCTTTAGATATCAAAACCTAAACTTAGTTAGGTCCATAATCATTAGGGGTTACACCTTTCATATCTTAGACTTTTACATCCATCTATGCTAGGGTTTTTGTCACAAACCCTAGATTCCATCTTTAAGACTAAAGCCTTAGATGTCAACAACTATATTGAGTTAGCATTTCAATCATAATGAAAGCATTTTTATATCTAGGGTTTTATTATCATGCCCTAGAATTTTATATCAAACTCTATTAGGGTTTTGTCACAAACCCTAGATTTCATCAATAAAACTAAATCATGGATATCAACAATCAAGTTAGCATTCTAGAATTTCATATCTAGGGTTTCATTATTATTTCCTTATATCAATATCTTACTAGGGTTTTTATCATAAACCCTAGATACACACATCAAACTCCAAAATTAGATATACAACAATTTTGACCAGACTAGGGTTTCAATTATGCGGAAGCTCATACACCTAGGGTTTCTAGGATTTTATATTGACTATAGCAAGGTTTTTGTCATAAACCCTAATTTATCAAACCCTAAAAATCTAGGGTTTCATCATATAACCTAGATATCAATGAAAAACCTTAAAAGGCTAGGGTTTCTTCATAACATTACCAAAACCCTAAACATCAAGAGTAGGATTTCATCATGAGTTCTAAACCCTAAGAAGACTAGGGTTTCATTATTAACATACCCTAAGCATCAAAAGGTTAGGGTTTTACCAAAGTGAACAAACGATAATAAGATGTGGGTTTATTTACATAGATTAATCACCCTAAATAAGAATCTTGATAATTCAAAACCCTAGGCATGAGGGAATTAGTAATATAGAGTATTAAAGATAAAATAATCGAACCTTCTTATGAAGACTTACTTTAAGTCCTTATACATGCTTTAAGTTACTTCTTTTACAAACCTTGCCGGGATTCTTCTTGATGGGATTCCTCTTGAAGTGTTAACATTTTATGTACTTGTAACGTTTTTCTTGACAAGTATCATCAAGTACTGTGATCTAGAGTATTTTTGAATTCCTAGGGTCCTAAGATATTAAGTACAAAACTTAGACATTATTCGATTTCATTCTTTCTATAGATTAACATATATTTCGAACTACTTATAGACCCTAGACATTGTAGGATGTGTTTCTAAGTAAAGTGAGGGTTTTCATATGAACTATCTAGGGTTTTAGAATTCCTAGATATGATGAGAACTTACAAACCCTAAGCAACTGGGTGAAAGGAGATTTTGGGGTAAGGCCAAAACCCCTTTCATTTATAAATTTGATCCTGAGGCTTGTGGGTTATGGGCCCACAAACCTATCGGAAGTGTAAACTGAAGCTTTAAGCCTTCAAACCATGGACCACACATCATATCGGGATACACAGGAATGAAGGAAAAACCCAACCGAGCACTTAAACCAGACTTCAAATATTATAGACCCGCATATAAATATCAGCGGGTCCGTATTCCATTGCTATCGACGTTGTTCTTCGTTATCTCCGACTTGCGATTAGCGATTTGATCACGACCGTCCATTACATCCTTCGATCCAACGGTTATCGTCTTTTCCCGCTCGATCCAACTTGCACGATAAACCTCAACTGTTGATCTACTCACGCAAGATCCAATGGTTCACAAGGATTTCTGGTGAGCAACGCGCACGAGGATTAACCGCCTGAAAAGTGGTTTCCTCTCTCCTCGGCACTGCTACGTGTCCTCCGCTGAATGGAATCAGAGTCAATCAGGAAATACCACTTACCACTTGCGACCTCGCCTGGAAACCATTTCCACTATTGCGAAACCCTTTTCTCACACATTAACGCCTCCGCAGTTTATCCACTCGATAACCGTCGATCTAACGATCTGACAGTTCTCATTCTTGTCGCCTACACCGTTGATATTCCAGATACAACGGATCCTGTGTATTGTTTCTCCAACCTCCTCTTGGACTTTATTTTGCTTATTTTGATGGACTCTACGTTTAAAACACAGTTCTGCCACCACTCTGTCTATATATGACATCACTCCATAACAGTTAAAGATAACCCTATTATTCATTTAATCGATGGATCACCATCAATCCTACAGTGATCGATGGTCGATCAAAGCTGCATCACTTAACATTCTGATTATTTATGAAATATACACAATGCACATATTTAACAAAAGCACACTCTTATATTGTACATAGCATGATTAGAAGATCTAAGGCATTTCAGCGTTAGAGCGAGTTCTCTCTCTATTACATTTTTCTCACTCTGTCTGCCACTCTATATTACTCTATCTCTCCCTCTATTGAACACACAGGTTCATCACACACACACACACACACACACACACACACATATATAAGGAACATTGGATCGGATCACTGTGAAGGATCTGATCACATCCTCTCCACGATTCACTCAACTATCCCTAATTCTCTCCACAGATGGCAGATTACATTTAATAAGTCTTCTAGAGACTTTATCCATTCCATCAAATTAGCTCAATTTTAACAGAATTTCCCCTGTTTTTCTCCGATGGTCCACGTCCTCTTCCTTCTCCACTTTGGATTCCTCTTTTGATTAGGGGGGAGGTTAGATGCTCCTGCATCAAACTCTTGAGGCACAAAAATTTATGACCTCTTGGTCATATGCTTCTCCTTGTCCTTAGAAATTCTACTCACTTCTCAATGGAGCTGCCTTCATGATATTCTGTGAGTTGCAACCAAACTCTGCAGTAATAGTCTTCCTCTGCTACACGATACCTCACTAAGCTTTCTCCTCTAAGCTTAGTCTTTTGGCATCCTTCTCGTTCTCTCTTCTTCGAAACCACTTGAGCACTCCATGCTCTAGGTTGCTGCAAGTCTTCTCACCTTCGACTGTCATTCTCTGCTCGACACTAAGACCAAAAACTCTCTAGCCTCTAACACAACTGTACCTCTTTTCCTTCTGCTTGCACTCTTTCTTCCTTCTCACAGGAAATCCTCTTTCCCGGCTCTAATACCAAATGATGAAAGGAGATTTTGGGGTAAGGCCAAAACCCCTTTCATTTATAAATTCGATCCTAAGGCCTGTGGATTATGGCCCCACAAACCTATCGGAAGTGTAAACTGAAGCTTTAAGCCTTCAAACCATGGACCACACATCATATCAGGATACACAAGAATGAAGGAAAAACCTGACCAAGCGCTTAAACCGGACTTCAAATGTTATAGACCCGCATATATAAATATTGGCGGGTCCATATTCCATCACTATCAGTGCTGTCCTCCGTCATCTCCGATTTGCGATCAACAATTTGATCGTGACCGTCCATTACATCCTTCGATCCAACGGCTATCGTCTTTTCCCGCTCAATCCAACTTGCACGATAAACCTCAACCGTTGATCTACTCGCACAAGATCCACCGGTTCACTAGGATTTCGGGTGAGAAACGTGCACGAGGATTAACCGCCCGAAAAGCGGTTTCCTCTCTCCTTGGCGCTGCTACGTGTCCTCCGTTGAATGGAATCAGAGTCAATCAGGAAATACCACTTACCACTTGCAACCTCGCCCCAAAGCCATTTCCACTGTTGTGAAACCCTTTTCTCGCGCATTAACGCCTCCGCAGTTTATCCACGTGATAACCGTTGATCTAACAATCTGACGGTTCTCATTCTTGTCGCTTGCGCCATTGATCTTCCAGATCCAACAGATCCTGTGTATCATTTCTCCAACCTCCTCTTGGACTTGATTTCGCTTATTTTGATGGACTCTACATTTAAAACACAGTTCTGCCACCACTTGTCTATATACGACATCACTCCATAACAATTAAATATAACCCTATTATTCGTTTAATCGATGGATCGGCATCGATCCTACAGTGATCGATGGTCGATCAAACCTGGATCACTTAACATTCTGATTATTTATGAAATATACACAGCGCACATATTTAACACAAAGCACACTCTTATATTATACACAACATGATTACAAGATCTAAGGCATTTCAGCCTTAGAACGAGTTCTCTCTCTATTAAATTTTGCTCACTCTGTCTCCCACTCTATATTACTCTATCTCTCCCTCTATTGAACACGTATGTTCATCCCATATATATATATATATATATTGGATTGGATCACTGTGAAGGATACGATCACATCCTCTCCACGATTCACTCAACTGTCCCTAATTCTCTCTACAGATCGCAGATTACATTTAATAAGTCTTCTAGAGACTTTATCCATTCCATCAAATTAGCTCAATTTTAATAGAATTTCCCCTGTTTTGATCCAATGGTCCACGTCCTCTTCCTTCTCCGCTTTGGAGTCCTCTTTTGATTAAGGGGGGGTCAGATGCTCCTGCATCACAACTAAACCTTAAGATCTTTAACAAAAACAAACATATTATACATACCTCAAAATAACATACCTTTGTATTGAAAGTTTGACGTTCCACTGAGCTTATTTCTCTCCTTGTACGATGAAGAAATATTGTTAGATTATTGAAACATAAAAAAAAAACAATCCCTGATTTGGATAAGATCTCCAAGGCATCTTTCACAAGCTAGTTTAAAATGCTTTCTTCAATATTCATTTCATTGTTGCTTTAATGTGTCATACTTCAATCTTCTTTTTCTGGTCTAGTATTATTCAAAATATGAGGACTTGATTTTCTTCAAGGTGATATCAATAAAAGACTTGAGAGTTTGCTATGGCCCATTCAAAGACTGATATGACTCTTTTCTCAAGGTTGACTTATAACATAAATACTTTATAGATTTGGGTCACTTTATGAAGTTCAGTTTCTATGCCATTGTAAGGACCTTGCTTTTCCATGTAAATGAGTGCACAAATCTACTTACACTCTTATTAATAGAGCTAGATACCTTATGCACAAATTCTTGTCCTTTTTTCACAAGGATCTCGGTTCCTTTATTACTATATGTTTCAGTCGTCTTTAGTACAAAACTATTGGGTTTCTTTTCTATCACAGAACTTTGATTTATGCTCAAGACTTATACTTTTCCAAGGTCTTCACTCTGCATAGAGATGGGATTTTTCTTCTGATTCACATTCCAGACCAACTTCTTGAAAGTTAGAAACCTTGTTACAGAGGATCGAATCTGAGGCTAATTCTATAGGAGTTACTTCAATTCTAAAGATTTTGTCACTCATATTATTGCACAAAACTTCACTTCATATTACAAGGAACTCAGCCTTATCTAGGCTAGAGTTCTTGCTACTTGGTTCTCCAAATGGTGCAACTTGATTCCCTTATTTTCCTTATCCTTCATGCTCAGGTCTACGGTCTAATCGCAGAGTTATAAATATTTCCAATTTTTTTTTTAATCCTTCTAAATGGCTTGGCCTTTAAAGGTGTATTTGAAATTCTTGGTTTTCCAACCAACAATGATCTTCTGGCTGCCTTATTTTCACTGATATTAGCTATGATACCATGTTGAAAAATCCATTAGGGAAACATTGCAGTTTGTTATTCATTTTATTTCTCTTTTCCTTGAAAATTTAGTATGATTAGTTATTCCTTTTCTTTGTTATTATATTATCATCATCAAGACACTTGACAAAACTTCACAGACAATAGGAGAACATAAGATGTAGGCGCTTGGCCAAGGAAAAACCCCTATGAAGGGGAAAACCCAATCAAACTCTTCCAATAGTAGATTCAGATCAAATTGAGAAAACCAGGAACTAGGACCAAGAACATAGACTCCTTCCATCCACTCCACCAAGTGAACTTCCAAGTCAAACTCTAGTCCATACTTTCACAAGTCAACACAATTCTTTTCTTCAATAAATATCTCAGTCTTCTTTGTAACTTCTAAAGCTAGCAATATATTTTCGACCCTACAATTTTGTGTTATATGTGACAGAGTAGGCACATATTTCGATCCTTGATTTATCTTCCATTCCTTCGCTTGTCTTGTCTCTCATATTAATGAACTTTTCACCTTCTTCTAGATACTATAGATTGCAGAACAAACTTTTGCTTGGTTCCTTTTCTTCTTGCCATAAGATAGGCTCTTCTTCTAGTACTTCAGACTTCATATCCACTTCTTAACTACAAATAGAATGTCTTGTCTGGCTCCTTCAATAGGCCAGATGCACTTGTATATATTGTAGTTCAGATCTCCATTATGAGGCCGACTTGAAGGATTATGACACTGACTTGGTCGAGAAGGAGAATACACATAAAAATGATTTTTCTTTCCTGACACAAAGATCCCAAGAAGGGTCTAGAATGTAATAATAATGACAATGACTCAAGACACAATCATAGAAGCCTACAATGGAGGCTTGACCTACAATAAGCATGAAACCCATGCCAAAAATAATCATTTTTCCTTTTTTTTTTTTGACAACTACATCATGACTCAAATACAATTATGAAGATCGACACTAGTTACATTCTTCAACGCTCATTAGGTATTTTTTAATAAGGGTCCCGTAGGAATGAAAAAGGGAAATATGGAAACCATTCAGGCCAGGGGCTTTATTCAGGTCAAGAGATCATATGGCCTCAATAACTTCATCCTCTTCTATCAACTTCATTAACTAAAGGTTATCAGAGTTAGATGCAATGGAATGGCAAAGAAAATATGAATGAATCAAATTCTAGAGGATCGTTCTCCTTGTCTTCATAATATAAATTTCTAATTGTTTAATTTTAGGAAATGAGGAGATTTTTGGCTTACCTTCTTGAATGATTTCCCTGAGCCTTGGCCTGTTTATGGAAGAAAAATGTATTACAATCTCCTGCCCTTAACCAAAGGATTTGTGACTTCAAGTACCATTACTCTTCCTCCTCCTACTAAGAGTAAGCGACTGCTTATTTTCTTCTCCTTTTCGAAGTTCTCATCCTTGATAAGGCTTGACTCAATTTGAGCTTGATGAGTCTCCAACTCTTTTAATAACCGATTGGAGGCTTCCATAATTATTCATATTGTTGGAGATTTCTGGAAGAGAAGTATGTAATGGTTTTGATTTGCCCAACGTTTCAGATGGTTACTCCATCCATCGTCAGGGACCAAAGAGATAATGTGATGATGGATGGAGTAACCATCCTAAAAGTTGGACAAACCAAAACCATTACACAATTATCTTTAGGAAATCTCTAACAATGTTTTAATAACTCTTCTTTTTCATGTCCAGGGGGTTTATGGTTGTGCTTGGCCAAGATTAGATAGCTTGCTTAACTGATTTCAGTTTCGTCTTCCAAACAAAAGCCAAAGAACCCTTGATTGGGTGGGCCCAAGATTTCTTGAAGTTTATAAATCCCTCACTCTGAAGCCATCCATGATTAAAGCGGAAAGGGATTGGGCCCAAGTGTTCTTGGGGATCGATGATTATATCAATTGGCTTGTGATCTGAGTCTCTTTTGTTTGACTATCCAACTGCTATGTATAAGAAAACGATCAAGTTTTGCCACTATATACCTTGGTCTACTTATCTTGTTCAACCATGTGAATTTTCCTTTTTTTAGGACAATTTCCATTAACTCCCAATCACTTATGAGGTCATCCATTTTTTCACGGAAAGGATCCTGAACAATGAAATCTCCTTGCTTTTCCGAAGAGAGGAGTGTAGTTTGAAGTCTCCTTCGACAATACAATCTTTATGCCATTGTTCCTTTTTTAATCTTGTTAAGGATTCTCATAATTCTCCTTTTTCACTATAGCTAACAGGGGCCTAAACATTGGTAAAAGAGAAGAATTATTTTGAATGGGTGTCCTCTAAAATGACTACTATCCAAAACTTCATCTTGTTACTATGATTGAGCTTGGGATGGACCATAGTATGCATAGGTCCGCATAGGTGATATATGAGCTTTGGGTGACCCCTTCACTGTTGTCCCAAAAGGATCTTGACTGGGTTAAAGTCTCTTCTTCAGCCAACTTGGTTTCTTGAAGAAATAGAACTTGTGGCTTTTCCACTCTAATTAAATCTTTGACTGTTTGGGATTTGATAGGGTTTCCAAGACCCCTTATGTTCCATGAAATAAATTTCATTTAGATTTTGAAGCAGATGACTTACCTCCTCCAACTTTGGTGTTTCCTTGCTCTCTATTGCTCACATTATTTAGTATCTCGGTGATTTGGGACTAATTTCCCAACTTTATATTTTGTTCTGTTCTCGCCTTTCTCACTTCCATGTTGGCGGGCCTTCCTTTTGCTTGGATATTTTCTATTTCCATACTATAGGAATCACTTGACCATTTCAATTTTTTCTTTGCACTTCATGTGAGGATTTGGTTGATTTCCTTCTTTGTTCCTTGTTTCTCTTTTCTTTTACCCTTCAGTTTAATCTTGTCGAGGTACCGACTGATGCCATTCCTGATGGCTTTCAAACATTCATTTCTCTAGTAGGCAAGAGGTAAACGTGGTAATCTAATCCATACTGGAACGAGCTTAGGAACATCTTCGTCAAGGTTGAATTCAAGAGACCAGACATTCAAGTACATGCATCTGGGTACGGAGAAATACGGGCCATTGCATAATACCACATCTTGGTCTTCCTTGAAATAAAAAAGGAGGGCAAAAATTTCATTACCCACTGTGTAAACAACCTAGTTTCCTTTCATCATTTTCTTCCATGAATTGTTAGCCCATTGCGCCACTGATTTGGGAGAGGTCCACATGCCCATGAAATTCCAAACCAGTGCTCTGTTAGAAAAATTTAGTGAAGTCCTCCAAAAGTTGTGAGGAAGAACAACAAAAGAAATATTTTCCGCCTTTTTAACAATTTTTTGATGTGCCTCCTTTAGCATGGGATTGGACTTGAAATTCGAAATGAAGGCATGGAAGGAACAACAAAAGGAATATTTGTCGCCTTTTTAACAAATTTTTGATGTGCCTCCTTTAGCTTGGGATTGGACTTGAAATTCGAAATCAAGGCATGGAAGGTCTTTTCTTCATTGTAGGGAGGGGTGAATTCCCCCTTCCATCCTATCACCATTGAAGGTCAATAAGAGGGCCACCGACGTGCGTGTAGAGAGCTTAGAGTTTCATGAATTTTTAAAAATTTGAATCAAGAAAGTTGCAGAGCGATTTTTTGACGAGAAAAATTTCACAGGTTGTGATTAGTGTTGTTGGTGTCCAAAAGAGAAGCAAATTGAAGGAATGTTAGGGCTATTTTTAACTTTGTGTGTTATGAGTTAGAAAAAAGGATTTTTAGGGTTATTGGACCATGTTTTTTTCACTAATTACATAGATCCTGTCCATAAAATGGTGCACCCAATGTAATGATTTCTAATTTTATTTTCAGGAACATTTTGGAAACTTATGGTTAGTGGCATCACTTTTTTGTAACCGGAACTACAATTCCCAGATTTTTGTTTTCAACCACTATTGGAGAAATTTCACTAGTGACATCATGTTTTTGTCATTATGAGACCTAAGGGTCGTTTCTAGTTCTCACAAACAGTTTGAAGATTTTTGGTTGATGACATCACTTTTCTATCACCGCAGAACTAAGGTTGCTAGTTTTATTTATCTATAAGTGATTTGAATATTTTTGGGTAACAAGACCTAAGAGATGCCACTTAAGGGTTTTTAAACATCTCCTAGGTTTCTTAGGGTTTTTTTCCCCTCTTTTCAAAAATCAAAGCTATCCTTTTGTTCATTTAGTAGTGATGTTTCTTGAGGCTTTGTTTTAAGCCAAGGCTTGGGCTCCTCTAAATACAAAATTAATATACAAAAGGTTTCTTGGAAGCATTGGTATATTTCCCTTGGTCTATACACGAGATTCCCAGAAGACTTAACAAAACCACCTTTGATGTTGAACCTAATGACCTTAGAAAGTCTCTTTGCTCTATTCAACATACCTACTTAAATAGGCATAGTCGGTACATATGAACTTTATATGCAATGGTTGTCATATCGAGAGTTGTGTCTTTAAATCTCGCTGACTTGCTTTCAAGGGATTGAATTTAGATAATTAAGGTCTCGTTTTGACTTCAACAATTTCATATTGAAAGGTATGGGCCTTGTTATTTCCTCGATTAGTAGCCTTGACAACTTCTAGTCAAGGAGATAAGTAGTAAGCAATGAGCAGACATGGGATGTACCTCCACTATCACCTTTAGCATAATCTCTTCTCACTTTAGGCCAATTCCTATAATGGTACACGGGTTATCCCAATACCTTGATTACTTCACCAACAAGTTAGTAGAACAATGTTTATAAATCCTAGATATGATGAAGGCTAGGAGATAATTGAACACATGCTAAATTTGATATGTAAGTAAATGACATAGAAAATACAAACCAACACTTGAGAAAGAATGAAATATCTCAAATAGATACTATCTTTAATGTCATAAATTGAGGTGATAAAAATTAATGGAGTGAACTCAAGTTGGAGGGACTTGAGCTCTGCAACTAAATCTAGGGTTGGCGGTAGGGTTTTGGCGTTGGGCACCATGGCGGGACGCGCAGGGGGGGGTGCTGCTGCTCCCTCCTACAGTCAAGCAGTTACGGATAGAGGCAAGGATGTGGGAAAGCAGCGTTTCAAGAAACCTATGGAGAAGGCAATAGAGGAAAGAAACACGGAAGTACTGGGAAGAACCAAACCTCATGAACAGGAAGGGGAGCAGAAGGAAGCTAGTAAGGAGCAGGTAACAGGGGGCAAAAATCAAAACCCTAATTTCACAAGGACAACTGGGGTCTACAAACCCAAGTTGCACATCGTTCCTCTGGTCATCTTAAGCGACCCAGCACTACAAGCGCATAGGGATCATATGATGGAATATGCAGTCATATGCAAATTCATGGGGATATGGCTGACGGAGAGGGCGCTGGACGAATGGATAAGGAGCCATTGGAAGCCAAAGGGGGAAATACACCTTCATCTGGGTTCTAAGGGCTTCTTCACAGTAGTATTCACAAGCCTAGAGGATAAAGAAAAAGTGTTTGAAGGAGGACCATATTTCTATGCTGCGGCAGGCCTCTACATGTGGCCATGGATGATGAACTTTGTCTTGGAATGTGAGAGATTCACATCAGTACCGATATGGATCAGACTTTACTCCCTCCCTTTGGATTATTGGCAACCGGAATCTCTGAAAACATAGGCAACAAACTGGAGCATTTTCTAAAGATCTCAAAGGCAACTCTGAAAGGAAAATATACATCCTTTCCCTGGATATGTGTGGAAATGGACTTATCTGGAGCACTTCCAGAAGCGATAATTTTAGAAGTATATGGTGAAGAATGGGTGCAGGCAGTGGACTATGAGCACATCCCATTTAGATGCCACAAATTCCATGAGCATGGGCATCTATACAGAGACTGCCCAACCAACAACATGGAGAAAAATGGGAAAATCACTGTGGATAAAAATCCCGAGGGTTTTACCAAGGTTGGGGGAAAAGGGAAAGGCAGAAAGTGACCGCAGAAGAATACTAATGAGGAAAGACAACCGAGCCACAATAGCTTTAAGATCCTAGAAGAAGAAGAAGGAAACAAAGGAAACAAACCAAGACATGGAGAACATTATTATTGAGAAGGAAAGGGATGATAGGATGGAAGATATCATAGATAAAATCCAGCAAAAGGAGGATTTCCAAGTAGTATGGAGATAAATAGGGACCATGAGATGACTCCAAGTGAGGTGGGAACGGAGGACCATGAACTGCAGGAGATTCTAGATAGGGAAAATCTAGATCTAGAGAAATTTCTGGAACAAGGGACGACCAAAGGAGTGGACTCCCTGCCAAAAGAGGAATATGATAGGGTTCAACAGCTCTTCCTATGGAGATCACAATCGAAGGGATCTGGAGTCAAAAGAAATCATGAAAGCCAGGAGCATAGAGGGGTCAAGATGATGGAGGAGACATAGGCACAATCTCCAAAGAACCCAGGCAGGAAAAGAGGAAGAAAAAGACAGAATGAGTTGCTGAACGAATGTGGGAAACTATTGATTAACTTAGGTAAGATGAAAGATCTCACCAGTTATTCCTTTACAAATATTTCTTAATGAAGCTCACAACCTGGAATATTAGAGGCATAGGAAATAGAAGGAAACAAAGAAATCTCAGTAATAGAATAAAAGAAGAAAAACCAGATATGGTTTTTATTCAGGAGACAAAATGTTCAATGGATAAGATTAGAGAAATTCATAATAAATGGCTAATCAAGTATGAGTATTTAGAGGTTAAAGCAAAAAACTCAGCGGGGGGGGGGATTCTCACGCTATGGGATCCCCAGAAATTTGGAACCCTGGATGCTGAGGCATCTAGGAAACCTTTAGGTGATAAGGAGATATACATGATCACAAATGTCTATGGACCTCAAAATCAAGAAGAAAAACTCCAACTTCTCACCTCCCTTGAGGAACTAAGAGCAAGACACCCGAATATGCCCTGGATCGTTGCAAGACATTTCAATATGATAAGATCTCTTATAGAGAAAAAAGGTGGTATCAGACAGCTAGGCAGAGACTCCATGGCCTTCCAAAAATTCATAATGAACATGGGGTTAGTGGACACTGAAACAATAAATGGGACCTTCACCTAGAACAATAAGAGGGGAGGGGCTTCACAAGTCGCCTCTAAACTAGATAGATTTATGATTTCAGAGGACCTCTTTCTCTCAGGCCCTGCCATGACATCTTCTATTCTCCTCTTTGGAGGTTCGGACCATTGGCCTGTATAGCTGGAAGCCACTTTTATGGGTACACCAAGAAACAGACCTTTCAGGTTTGAAATGCCTGGCTCTCGCCCCCTGAATTCACCAGTAATATTGACAAATGGTCGAGAGAGGATCTGGACATTCAAGGCACTAGAATGTTCCTGCTTCAATAGAGACTTAAACATATCAAATCCAGGCTTAAAGATTGGAACAAAAAGGAATTTGGCAATATCTTCAAAACCAAAAGAGAAGCTGAGTAGAAAATCCAGGAGAGCAATCAGATCAACATCACAGAGGGCTTTACCGAGGAGCAGAAAAAGCTAGCCGATTCTTTGCAGGAAGAATGGGAAGATAGGTGCTTGCAAGAGGAGATTTTCTGGAGACAGAAATCAAGGATATAGTGGATTAGAGAGGGAGAAAGAAACACAAATTTCTTTCATAAATCCACCATGGATCACAAGGCACACAACAGAATTACTAAGCTCAAAGATTCTCAAGGGAGAGAACTAATCTCTCACAAAGACATGGAATCTGTCCTTGTACAACACTTCCTCAGTATATCAGAGGAGCCTCTGGAGGATAGATCTAGGTTCATAAACCATTTCACTTAGTATATCCCTCAACTGGTCACCAGAGAGGACAACCACAATCTAAACAGGCCAGTGTCAGAAGAAGAGGTCAATGAAGTGATCAATGAAATGCAAAATGAAAAAGCTCCAGGCCCGGATGGGTTCAATGTAGACTTCTTCAAAGCCTGCTGGAAAACAGTGAAACAGGATATCCTTGAGGTTGTGGAAGACTCAAGAAGATCAAAAAAGGTTCTAAAGGCCTTTAATGCGTCCTTCATAGATTTGATTCCAAAACAAGAAAAAGCCATGACTCCGGATGGTTTCAGACCCATAGCTTTATGCAATGTGGTGTATAAAATCATTTCCAAGGTAATTGATAATAGACTTAAGCCCCTTTTACCAGCTCTCATCTCAGAGGAGCAAACAAGCTATGTGGAAGGAAGACAAATCCTCAATAACATCATCCAAGCACATGAGGCTGTACACTCTCAAAAGAAACAAACAAGTTGGTATGATCATTCAACTAGACCTAGCGAAAGCTTACGACAAGCTAAGTTGGTCTTATATTAGGGCAGTTCTAAGAGCCTATGGCTTCGACCAAAACTGGATAAGATGGGTTATGGCACTTGTCACCACAACCAATTTTTCTATCCTGCTTAATGGCGCTCCTTCAAGACTCTTCACACCCTCCAAAGGTCTCAGACAAGGGGATCCGCTCTCACCCTTCCTTTTTGTTCTCATGATGGAAGGGCTAGGCAAAGTGATTAAAATGGAAAATGCTAAAGGAAGAATCTAGGGCATCAAACTCACCTTGGATGGAGTGGCAAACACTCATCAACAATTTGTGGATGACACAATGCTGTAGGGCATACCCATAGTCAGGGAAGCCAGAACAATCAAACATATTTTGAATGACTTTGCTATGGCAGCTGGCACAGAGGTAAGCCTCAACAAATCAAAAGTTTTTTTCTTTAACACTGACATTGCTATTCAGAGAAACATCACCAGAATTCTTGGGTTTCAAAGGAACCAACTACCTTCCAAGTATCTGGGCATACCTCTCACAGATAAACCTCTAAGCAAGGAAGTGTGGGAGCCAATAATAAATAAACTTCAGGACAAGATCAGAAAATGGACATGCAGGTCTTTAAATTTGGCGGGGTGCCTTGTGCTCACATAGGTTGTCCTGCAGGCAATTCCCATGTTCATGTTCTTAGCTCTCCTTGCTCCTAAAGGAATTAAGCAACATATCAAGAGCATACATAGGGATTTTCTATGGGGCAAAGGAGAAGAGAAACATAAATGGGCTTTAGTATCCCAGGACAAGATCTGTAAACCCAAAATCCATGGTGTCTTGGGGCTTCATGATCTTGAAACCCTTAGCAGAGTTTCAGGAGCTAAACTCTGGTGGAGGTGGATCAAGGAATCGGCTACTCCCTGGGCTAAGCTTTGGAAACAAAAATATGCCATTAATTGGAAGGAGAAGGATCATATTAGAATGTCAGGGCACATTAAGGGCTCCCACATTTGGAAACTTGCCTGGGAACATAAAGGCATTGTTCAGCAACATAGTTTTTGGGAGATTCGATCTAGGAACCTAGCACGATTTTGGGAGGATAATTGGCAACAGGAACCTAACTTGTACAAGGAGGAATTAGCAACTCTCAAAGATGACACAAACAACAAAGGTCTACTGATGGTAAATAACTTCTGGGACCAGGTAAGGAACAATGGAAAATGGAGAATTTGGAAAGATCTAGGCCACAGTGAAGAGAGCCCTCTAAAGGCCCAAGCAGACTCTCTTGCTCAGGATCTAGAGCATAGGAGGATTATGGTATCCTCCTTGCCTGATCAACTAAGATGGGGAAAGAATGATGAAGGAAAATTTAACCTCAAAAAAGATAAACAGGTAGTAACAGGATTTAACTACCTAAACCCTAATCAAGTTTGGAAGAAGCTTTAGCAGAGCCCCCATTAGATGAAGATAAAGTTATTTATTTGGCTAGTTCATCAAAGGAAAATTTTAACTTGGGAGAACCTCTTGAAAAAAGGCTTCACTGGACCATCCAAATGTTACCTTTGTGGCTCACAAGAGGAGACGATGGATCACCTTCTTAACCTCTGCCCTTTCACCTCTACTGTGTGGGATTGGGTGGCCTCAATATTTAGGCACACTGATAGGGATAGACTCAGCATCTCCAATACTTTGAAGAATTGGAGGAAAAACTTCTCAGGGAATGAAATCATTAATAAAGCCTGGACTCTGGTTCTAGGCTTTGTCATTTGGGATGTTTAGAAAGAACGCAATAATCAGATCTTTAAGAACAAAACAAGCAAGCCCCAACATATAATTGACCAAATTCTAAGGCAGCTCAAAGACACAATCAACAGCTTGTTGAGGAAACTTTCTAAGGACCCTCCTCTGCCCCAAGATGCGTGTATTCTACTGCATTTGGGTCTCCAGTCTATAGGCCCACCGGGCATAATCAAAGGTGTGCACCAAACAAATGCAGATATAAATATTTGGAAGCCTCCTCCACACGGCTTCTTAAAGGTCAATATAGACAGAGCATCTAAGAGCAACCTAGGGTTAGTTGGTTTTGGGGGTGTTATAAGAGATGAATAGGGTCAAATAAAGGAGATCTTTCATGGCCACTTGGGAAGGCCACAAATAACATGGCGGAACTCATGGCCTTAGAACAATGCTTGGAAATCTTGGTGGATTCAAATTCACACAATGTCATCATTGAAGCAGACTCGAAATTGATTATTAGAGCGGCCAAAAAAATATGCAATGGTACCTCACCGGATAAAGTGTCGAAACACTGGAGGCTATCACAAATCTTTCACTGTATCTACACCCACCTGCAAACCCTAAAAACTGTAAGCTTTGTCCATGTGAAAAGAAATGCTAACATGTTAGCTCATCGTTTGGAAAACGAAGGAGTGATTAATAAGGAAAGGGACATTCGGCACGTTTGGGAGTTGTTACCCCCAGGAAAACTATTAGAGGATTGTCTCTGTCAGGCTGCCAAAGATAGGGATCGATGGATTGACAGGATGGATCGAAGAGGCTCAGGAGACAGGTGGGAGGATAGGGAAGACTAAATTGTTTTCCTGTTGTTAGGTAGTAGTTCGTAGTTTGTTTTGGCATTAGTTTTCCTTGGGATAGGAGCGATTGGTTCAGATCTGTGAAGGTAACCAAGGATGCAGTGGCGTGAGGACTGATTTTGGACAGTTGCTGCAGGCTTGATATATGAGTGTCTGTGGGTTAAACAGAGTATGGCAGAGGAACTGCAGTTTACGCGTAAATCAATCGACAGGCAGAAGATCTACGGTGTAGGCAGCAAGGAACAAGAACCGTCTGATGGGATAGATCGACGGTCTTCGCGTGGCAGAATAGCGCGAAAGTTAATTCACGAGGGAAGTGGTTTCTCGAACCATAAGTGGTATTTCGGGCGAGGTTTAAGTGGTAACCGGTTTTTCGAGGGAGGCCTCCTATTCCACTCTTCAAGCGACACGTAGCAGTGAGGAGGAGAGAGGAAACCGCTTTTCGAGAGGTTATTCCTCATGCTACTTGTCCACTTGAAATCAACATGGACCGTTGGATCCACATAACATAGATCAACTGTGGTGGTTCCATCGTGCAAGTTGTTTGATCGGTAATTCACCGATTTGCGTTTAATGTGACTAGCCCATAGCTGTTGGATCGAGGAAAGCGATGAATGACAGAGATCTGGCCGATTGCAGATTGGTGCTCGGAGAGTGCAGTGGGTAAGCAATGAACCAAAAGTGTGGACCCGACATTTTTTATGGTTGCGGATGTAAATTGTTTGAAGTCTGACCTTAAGTGTTGCGGGTCGGGTTTCTGGGTATTTTCTATGTAATCCATTTACTCCAATAGAGTGATTGGTTTTGAGTTTTAAAGGTTTAAAGCCATTATTGCTTCCGATAGGTTTTTTGGGCTATAATCCACAGGCCTCTGGATCATTTTTTGGTAACTGAAAGGGTTTTTGGTTCACCTTGTAACATATGTAAAGTACTAGTTCGGTTAATAGAAGGCTCCATTTTTACTTGACCAACAAAAAATGTCATAAATTGAGGTGAGGGTTCATACACCAAGTGAGGTGGTTTCTCCTTGAATTCCTCTTCATTTGATGACCTAAAAGAGGACAAGCTTGCCACTTTTTTGCACTTTCAATACTTGTAAATGATAAAATTCTGCAGAAAAAACACAAGGTAGGAGTGCCTTTCATGCCATCCAGAAGTGTAGAAACACACTAGGATCAAATATCCATGGGTGCTAATGCCAGGGCTATGAAATGAGTGAAATATCAACCTAGAAACATATTTATGCAATAGAATACAAAGTTACACCAATATGAAATAATAATTGTATGAATTATAGGTCTAATCCCCTTAGGGTCAAGCTTGGATTTTGTCCCAATCAAAGTACAACATTTTCTATTGGATTGGCTGGTTGAAAATACTTATAAATAAGATAAAATTCAATTAAAACCAATTAGAAGTAAAACTAGGGTTTATATGGTCATATTTCACTTTGCTTCCTTGAAATCCTAGGTTAGGGATTCACAAATTCTTGTAAAAGATGGTTGTAATTTTATTCTAGATTTGTGAAGACATTGGAAAACCATTAACAAATGTGATGTTAGAGAAAAAATAATCCACAAATAAGAGGAACAATATGTCGTAGGTTGTTAGATGTAGCTTAGAGAGGCACAAAACCCAAGATGCCCACCTTGGAATGACACTGTTTTTGGTTTTTTTTTTTTAATTTTTTTTTTTAAATTTTAAATTTTTTATATTATTTTTAATGGATGTTTCAAAATAATATAAGGAAATAAAATGACAAGAAATTAAGTTTTTTCAAAAGATGGTTGATTGTTGGATTAGGGCTTAAGTACCTTATATCCACTAGGGCACTTAATGTCAAGATGAATGCCCCTCTTAAGTTGATTATTCAATGCTTGTGGATTAAGGCAAGAAGGTAAAACCCTAGATGTTAAATTACCTTTGTTTTTAATCAATACAACTTATGAAACTAAGCCTTACTAGAAGGGATCCCTCCAAGGGGAAAGTCTTCAACCATAAGATAAAGAGTAGGTGTCCCCTAGGATGGAGGTCCACACAAGTGGAATTCAAGACATCTAAGCTCTTTCTAAGTCACAAGTTATTGGAATATCTAGCTTGTGGGATGTTGGATATAGTCTTGGTGTTATAGTAGTAGTTGGAAGGTTTGATCTCGCATCTCACCCAAATTACTCCCACGAGTTACTATTTCACTATGGTTTTAAAAAAGGAGATAAAATGAAAACTCTTGTTGAGGAACCTCTTCGATATGGCCCTACAAAGATAATTAATGCTTACAACACACCGATAAGATAAGTGAAATAATTTACCTTGGACATCTCTGTCCAAGTGATGAAGTTGTATTTCTAAAGATTGATCTTGATAACCTTGTAGCAGTGTTGAATTAACATAAAGTTTCCTTTAAGAATATGTAGACTATCCAAGAGAAAGAGACTTCAAATTTGACACCAAAGCTTCTTGAAATATTACATTATGGAAAAAATAATCTCAACAATTCACAACAATTTGGGAGGAGAGTGAACTCTCTATATATAGAAGAGGCTTCTCAACAATTCCTCCCCTTGACACCTTTGAAAATGTTTTAACAAGCTAAAAATGGTTGACTTGTCATCTGCAGAAAACTTTGAGACTAAGTCATTACTAAAATTTGACTTTACATGGCTTTAAACCCTCTAAATAGGTTGATGTCCCCTTGGGAGAGGTTTGAATTGCTTGTTCAGAGGCTTGATTTGCGCTTTAAGTTCAATGTACCTCTCCAAAATAGGTAGACTGATGTTGAACCTCACAATTGCTTCTTTTTGGCATCCTTTTTGACCCCATCTATTTCTTTTTGATCTTCATAATAACACATTGGGCATCAAATTATAGGAATTATGACATGGCAGGTATACAATTGTCTTTTATTTCATAAAATGATAATGTTCTTTATTATTTAGTTTAATGTTTACTTCAGCTACCGAATTAGAATGATTTTGCAGCTAATACACGATTCTACAGCCAAGTCCGTGGTTTGATAGGTTGCAAGGTGCCAGATGGGAAGCCAAAAATACGTGTAGGTGGCAATCGATGCACTCAACGATTAAATCCTACTCTCATGGGCCAGATCGATGGAAACACGTCCTAGTAATGAGATCAAAGGTGAAGTCAACCTCCGTAGTTGGAAACAGGTGAGCGATAACGAGATTTGTGCCTCATGATTTGCTTCGATGATAGAAAACCATGAGTGAATTAAATGATGTTATATTTTAAAGTTAAATTTAGTTTCTGTGGATAGGGATTAGGCATATAGCTCTGAATAATTAATTGCCATGAGCTCTATAAATATGCCTCTCAGAAGAAATGAAAACAATGGTAACAACGTGACATCAAGATTGAAATTCTGTTATTGATACTCTATTTTTAAAAAATCATTTCATTTTCTTAGTAAGCATCCATGCATGGTTAAGTGCTTGATCGATAGCGTAGTGATCTCCTGCTTCTTGTTGAGGGCCCCCTCGAGACAGTAAGGATTTCCATTTTTGCAGTTAGTAATTAGCTTCATTAGTTTCTGTTTATTCAATTGAGTATTTGCTTTTTTGATTTATTTTAGATTTGAGTTAAGATCATTTTGCTAATCATTTCTACTGTTCAGATTTTGAATGCACATGGATAGAGCATAGCAGCAATGACATAGTTTTACGTTTCAGTCAAATAGATAGAATTTCATCTTTCTTATAGACAATAGATTCATTCACAAAATTAATAGTTAAATTGAAACATGTGTGATCTTTAATTTAAGCATATGCGAGTGTGTTTAAAGCACGAGTTTGTTTCATTTTATTTTCATGCAATGCAGATGTGTGATTTTCTTTAAGTATGAGATTAAGAGTAATTTTCATTTCTACAAATGAGTGTGTATATAATTTTCATTTATGCAGAGTGTGCGATTGATTTATATCTATGCAGAAGTGTGAGATTTTTATTTCAAAGCAAAGTGTGGAATTTTATAAGCAAAAGTAGTTTTGTTTGAAAGCAAGAGAGTGTGATCATCATTGTAGAATATTATTTTCTAGGAATAACTAATTTACTCATAGAAGATGTGCATCTCAATAACTCAATTTAATTTAGAATTTGTGCGAGTAATAAAAGACTTATAGCACATACAATGCACATACACTTCATTAGTTTACTAGCCCTGGTTGATAATTCATGTAAGTAATTTAAGGTCAATTAAGTTTTTTTTTCCGAGGAAATAGAGTTCGTAATTTCTATTATAAAGATAATAACAGAGATTACATGTTGTTGATGCCAAAGCATATGCTGTAATGTGGTATAAACCACTGATCAAAGGATTTACAAAATAACATCCTGAAATGTCCAAAACTGTAGATACTGTGTTCAGTATCCAAAACAAAAAGAAACCAAAATAACAGTGTCTCATGTATCGGTAAATAGACAGGTAACTGAGGCATAACATCCTCATGCTATGAATGATAGATATAGTGCCGAAATAGTGCATAGCTGATATATACAAAAAATATGAACATGTAGATCAAAAAATTTCTAAGTATAGGGGGGATCCCCCTGTTGCAGGCCGTCGATGTATGGGCGGTGGTAGAATCTGTGCATGCCTTCTGGAGTGTACTCTTCAATCTGCCAGTCTCCTATAGGGCGATCCGCCGCTTCTTTCGAGAGCCGGTCAGCAAGCGCATTTCTTTCCCTGTAGATGTGAGAAACAGTGATCTGGTCAAAATGTGTTTTTAGAAAAACAATTTCTTCCAAGATATGTTTCAAAGAATATGCATGACATAAAGTTTTATTGTTTGCCCAATCAATCACAATCTTTGAATCCCCAAAAATTTGTATCTGTCTGCAATGTTTGGTAAGAGCAAAGTAGAGGAGATGTCTCAGAGTGATCAGCTTAGCATAGTTATTTGAGCCTGTCCCTAATCCCATTCTCAGGTGATAATAATGCGAATCTGTTAGATGAAAAACAATACCCCCCCCACATCCTTGTAGAGGCGCAGCCCCGTAAAAAAAAGCCCAAGGTATTTCCTTGTTGATGATTTCAGGCTGGATGTTCCTAGGAATATTAGTTTTATGCTCAAAAGGGATTTCTGTGTAGGCCGCGCAGATAAATGGCGGAAGATGATGCCAGTTTACTCTATAGTCCTCAAATATTATGGCATTACGGTTGTTCCAAATGAACTAGGACACCACCAGAGGAAGGTTCCTAGCCTTTTCGGAGGACACCGCAGACCACCATTGATCCCAGGCAGAGGGTATATCAACACCCTGCCAGACAGTGTTGATATTGAGCACCTGTGTGACTTGAAACCATATGTTCTTTGTAACTTCGCAGTGAAGGAAAAGATGGGCCGTCGATTCCTCCTCTTTTTTGCAGAGGACGCACCAAGATGGTCCTGAGAAAGCCCACTTCCTAAGAGTGACACATGTTGGAAGCTTATCAGCTATGATGTTCCACATAAGAAGTTTGGCACGGGGCTGTGCTTGTAGCTGCCAGACATCTCTCCACCAGCTATTAAGAATGTCCGGCTTCTTCGCTTCGATTAACTTTAAGTAGCCGAGCTTTGGTGCATATGAACCAGATTTGGCTGGTGCCCAAATTAGTTCATCTTCCTCCTCCTGTAACTTGATGTGAGTTTCGGTAAGAGCCTGAATGTAACCTTGCCAAAGTGCAGACCAAGCCTCTGGCAGATGCCATTGTCGATCCGTGACCCAAGCTTGTGTAAATATAGTTGATCGATGGGGGTCACCGATCTGTGCCAAATATTTGATTCCTCTGTTGTTGAGATGTTGGATTAATCCTTCAGGCAGTAGATGTGCATTCCCAGAGCCAGGCCATGGATCTAAACCAATGCGAACCTGTGCACCATTCCCTATTTTCCATAGCAGGTTATCGTGGATTAGAGGCATAGCTTTTAGAGTGGCCCTCCAGATTGAGGATATGCCTAAGTGGTTCCAATTAGGTCTGCGGAGCCATTCCGTAATGCTGGAAGGCCATATGTATTTGTGGTGTACAACTTCCGCCCATAAGCTGTCCATCTTAATGAGTGACCAACCCTGCTTTGCAGTTAAAGCTTGTGCAAAAGCTGACAGTGTTTTAATCCCCCATCCTCCCCATCTCTTTGGCATGGAAACAAGAGACCATCTGGTCCAAGCAAAAATCTTACCCTTTTTATTGCCATTCCACAGGAATCTATTACATATTTGTTGAATTTTTTGTAGTATTCCTTTTGGAATCCAAGTAAGCGACATCCAATAGACAGGTGTAGCCTCGAGCACAGATTTGATCAATAGAAGTCTGCCCGCTTTTGACAGTAGACGGTGTTGCCAGCCAATAATCCTCTTTTCAATTTTATTTATGAGCCATGTCCAGTGAGCCACTTTGTAACCATCCGGCCTTAATCTGAAGCCAAGGTATTTTATGCCATCCATCAACTGGCTTTCCAAGAAGGGAAAGTGCTGAGCAGCCAACAGTGTTTCCTGTTGAGAGCAACGCATCAAAGATCTGGAGGATTTGTCCTTGTTTATTTCCATGCCCGTGGCTTTACAAAAGAGCAGCAGAATATCATTTAAAGCAATAATGTCTCGGACACTTCCATTAAGGAAGATTAATATATCATCAACAAACAATAAATGGGTAAGAGAAAACTGTTCAGTGATTTTGAGACCGCTGATATCACCATTCCTTTTAGCTTCCGCTATGAGCCTACTCAAACCCTCCATGACAATGAGAAAGAGTAGTGGGGAGAGGGGGCATCCTTGCCTGATCCCCCTATTGATATTAAATCTGTCCGAGGCTGCACCATTGATAAGAATAGAAAAGGAAACAGAGGAGACACATCCCATAATCCAGTTAATAAGTAGGTAAGGGAATCCCAGATGTGTAAGGATCATCTTGAGATAGAGCCAATTTACTTTATCAAAAGCCTTTGCAAGATCAATCTTTAATGAGATACCTTTAAGATTCTTCAGTTTTATGGAGTGTAAGGCTTCCTGGGCAGTGCCAATGGCCTCTTGGATGTGCCGGTTGCGGAGGAAAGCAAATTGTTCAGCCGAGATATGCGAGGATAGGATAGGTTTGATGCGATTAGCTATGATTTTGGCGATAATTTTATAAAGGCAGTTACAGAGGGAGATAGGGCGAAAATCATTGAAGGATGTGGGGTCATCTGATTTAGGTATCAAGGCAATGAAGGTATGGTTCATAGGAGGGTGAATGTGGCCTGTGATCCTGCTTTCCTCAACGACAGCCAATAAGTCATCTCCCATCAGATCATAGAAGGCCAGGTAGAACTCCACTGGCCATCCATCTGGCCCTGGACTCTTATCCTTCTTAAACCATTTGAGAGTACTTTCCAGCTCTTGAGTTGTGACCGGTTGACTGAGTTCTTCTCTGTCTTCCTGCCCTACAAATCTAGGGAACTTTCCAGCAAGTCTGATAATATCTGGCAGATTGACGTTGTTTGGGGCCGTGAAGAGTCTCTTGAAGTGATCAACCCCCAACCTAGCAAGTTGTTGGTGTGTGGTAGCCCATCCATCTGGTTCCTTTGGTAGCTTCCAAATGGTATTGGATGCCTTTCTGTCGTTTGCAAGATTATGAAAATACTTTGTATTACTGTCCCCGGCTTTGAGCCAGATGGCCCTGCTTTTGAGTCTCCATAGTTCCTCCTTTTCTTGCAATAACTTCGATTTTTGCTCAAACAACTGGCATAGAAGTGTTTTTGTGGCATCGGATTGAAATCCAGCTCCTCTCTCATCAGTCAGTTTAGCAATCTGTTCTTCCGTATCCTTCAGAATCTGATCATCTCTATTCCGTTTTGACCTTGCCCATATCTCAGTCATAGATTTGAGTTTCTTTAGCCTTTCGCAAAAATCCAACGCTTTCCTCTGCTCTCTCAATGGGGTTTGAGATGCCCAGAAATCTGTGACCAGCTTGATATATTCTGGTTCTTGGAGATAACCAACAAAAAATTTGAAGGGAGAGCGTGGCTTGGATTTGTTGTCACTAATCTGTAGAAGAATCGGGTGGTGATCAGAGAGGCCCCCAGTGCAGACCCACTGTCTGTATAAGGGGAACATCTGTATCAATTCTTCATGCATCATATATCTGTCTAGTCGCCTTCCAAGAGCAGCCTCACCAGTTCTTTGGTTGTGCCAAGTGGGAAGCTTCTTGTTCATGGGGATATCCACGAGGTGGTGAGCATCAAGTAACATGCTCATATGCTCCGCAAGAGGATCACTCTGCGCCTGATGACCCCAAGTTTCCCCAGCCCCCAGAGAGAAATTGAAATCTCCCCCAATGACAGTGTTCTGAGTGATATGGTGGCCAGATAGGAAATGTTGCCAGAAAGTTAATCTGTTCTGGTTTGGCCCATAAATATTAATTATTCTGATTGGGATGTCGAGCTCTCCCATAATAATGTCCATCCCAAGAAATCCACAGCCCCCCCATGCCGAGAGAGGCCTGCTTTTTCTAGGGTTTAAACCGATAAGTAGTCCACCAGATCTGCCACAGGCATCCAACCCATGTAAAACCCATCCAGGGAGCATAGCTTGAAGAGTTTTCACCGCCAACTCAGCGGTGCAGAGGGTTTCCTGTAGGAAGATAATGTCACATCTAGATTCTTGAATGAGCCGCTTCAGAGCCAGGCGTTTTTTGGGGTTGGCTAGTCCCCTGCAGTTGAAGGAGAGCCAGATCATGGGGTAACACAGGTCAGGGGCTCATTTGCTCTAAGTGCCCGTTCAATAGTAAACTGTCGTCCCATGGCGACATCCGCAACCGCATTAAGCTTTGCCGAAGAGATATGAGATGGTCTACCGCGCTTTTGCTTGCGGTGACGGCCAGGGGATGATCCCAGGCCCAGAACTTTAGTGCGTGCCCGGGACCGCAGGTGGTAATGATGTGCTCCGGAAACGACCGGGGAGGGAGGGGAGTCAGGCCAATCCAAGGCAGGATTGTGGGAGGGGGGGGTAGTAGAGAAGGTGGGCGGAGGAGGGGCAATGGTACACAGAATGGAGGGGAGGGAGACATTTTCTGTGAAGGAGGTCCGAAAGGAAGAGTGCATAAAAGATTGCAATTCATCAGAAAAAAAAGGATTACAGATAGGGGTGGAAGCATTACCCGAATGAGTAGATGCTGCCTCCGCCGACTTTGGTGCAGCCTCTGCAGTCTTAGAGCGGGTACGCGGCGGCTCTGAGGAAGACAATGCCTTTCTTCGAGTACTCTTTTTTGCACTGTCACCCGGCTTTTTTGTAGGAGTCTCCTGATGAGCCAGTCCACCTTCAGTAGGTATGTTAGCTCCGGCATTTTGGTCCACAGTAGTCTGCTGTCGAGGTCCTTTGGGGTCCTCCGATGTCACCCCTGTAACCAATGGGCAATCCTTATACAGGTGACCAATTTTATGGCATCTACAACAGCGGAAGGGGACGCCTTCATAATCCAGTAGCTGTTTCCGGGAAACATGGCCGTGGTGCAGAGTGATTTTCTCCTCTAGGCTAGGTTTGGTATCCAGGTGGACAAGAATTCGAGCCATGGTCCTATTGCCCGTTTTCTCATATGATCGGTCGTGCTCCAAGTATGTGCCCAGAGTGTTCCCAATCTTGTTGAATGCATACGGGCTCCAAAATTGCCATGGCAGACCAGGTAGGCGAACCCAGATGGGGCCGGCCCCCAATTGTTCTCGTTCAGGATCAAATAAAGGATCCCATCGCTTGAGCATGACAGGAGCTAGCTCAATGTGCCAATATTGTGAAAGAATCCACTGGGTGAGATCAGGCCGACTGAAGTGTAAGGCAAACCAGCCCCTTGTGAGGACCATAACCTCTGGTAATTCCTTAAGCAGTGAGCCCCATATCTCCTCCACCCAGAGCTTTAATCGTTCTGCCGTGTAGGTGCGTCCACGGACCCTACCAACCAGGAGCTTGCGAGTAGCGTCCATCACGTCTGGCAGCGGAGCTTCAGGCCCAAAGATAACACTGAAATCAGAGTCAATAGCACGTAGGCATCGGCCTTTCGTCACCTTCTCAGAGCGCTTGCCAAAGGGGGTCTCCTTCAGAAGTTTGCGGCAAGGGTCCGAGGAGCTGTGCTGTGCGGAGCCCGCAGAGCGAGCAGGTATCAGCGGAGTAGTGAAACAGCCAGAACGAATAGGGGAGCGGGGAGCCGAGGTACTAGTACCCGGAAGGAAGGGTAGGGAGGAGTGGGGGGGGAGCCGTTGGGTCTGCGGCATAAAGGAGACTGAGAGAGAGTGAGAGCTAGATGGGGGCGGAGGCGGCGGGGGCGGAGGGAAGTCAGGCCTGTTGTGGAGTTGAAGCGGAGCGTCCAGAGATGGCGAGGTTTGGAAACAAGAACCCAAAATCTGTAGTGTAGCAGGAGATAACGGCGGGCATTCCAGCGGGGAGGCGTCCGCGAGAGTATACTCGGGGGATTTATCCTTCCCTTTGAGCGGCAAGTACGGGTGCCATGAAGAAGCACCTATCACGACCCCGAGCGCTACACTCCTCGGTATCATGTGAGGCCTACTAGTGTGTGCCCAGATTTCCTGGTGGGTCATGGGGTCCGCCTCATAATCCACTAAGTCTTCGTCGCCCATTGTTGCTGTCGGAGTATAGTGCCAGAATCAGAGATCGGGCCGGGGACCGTCCAGCGAGAAGAACGGAGGTCAGTGTGCCAGAAGGTAAACGGGGAGGGGACCGCAGCGTAGAAGACAAAAAGAATCCCGTGAATATCGAAGCCTCTGTCGGTGTTCAGTCGGTCAGTGTTGTCGATCCCAAGTAGCTCCAAGTGCCAACCGCCATGAAACGGGGACCTGTTGAGGCCTCGAAAATCGCTGCCACAACAAAGGGGAAACCACCCGGTCCGGAACCTTGAAAGTAGCTCCTTTTCCGTTTGGAATAGTGGCTCCGACTGGGGATAATGGGACCAGTTTCCCAATAATAGATAAAAGTGGGGTGGATGAGTAGCTTATGCGGTAGGATAGTGATAAGCGAATAACTAAAACTATCAGCAAAATATATAATCTAATAATCTAATCCCGGGACTTATCGCTTGGTAAAGTGTAGTGTTTGATGATCTGTACTTTAGGGCAGGCATATAGATGACTCTAACACTTAAGCATAGATGTTTAAACCATTTAAGATTGCTCTGCATAATTAGTTATGCAGAGCGATTATAGCGAATTACTACACTTAATCATTTATATCATTGATACATGCATGGGTGAAAGAGATAACAAATCACCAAAACATTCAATAGTGAAATGAAATGAAGATTCGCTGTTATATCGCATACATGCATTCAACAATAGCAAAGATAATAACACATCAATTCATATAATAAGAAAGAACATAGATACAGATAATAGTACCATGTAAGCTGCTCGATCAATCCAATATATTAATCACTGTCGCAGTCCTTCCTTCAAATCAGAAAGCATTCCCAACAACAGACAGTCGTGCGCAATTGTGTAAAACAACCTTCTAATCAAAATTAAGAACCGTTGGTCGAGTTTCACAAAAGAATATAGACTGAAGCACAATAGTGCAAACTTCAGCCTTTAAGTCTATTACAAAATTTTACGACCCTTTCCAAAACAATGAAAGGGTCTATAAATACTATACTAATCTAAATATCTAAACAACTGAAAAGCTATTAAATTGGCATCAATAAATGTTTTGTTTCCATCTTTCTTGGTGATCTGGTAGTTGGCGGCAATGCTTCATTCGGTGGGTTCTTTGCCTTTACTCCTTAGCTGACATATCGCCAGCATTGGCTCTACTTCTGGTGGAGTGTTGAGACGCGAAGTTAGCTGGGCATCATATGTAGCATCTTGAATGTCGGGGATCAGGCATCCAAGGGCATCTGTTAAACACTTGAGAGCGGACCTTTGAGTATGTGGCTTGACTAGAAAGAGCCAATATGCATCAGAGGTTAAAGTATTTACTCCGGTAATTAACTTCCTCTGTTCCTCCAAGTCATGATAATTTGTTTGTTCAAGCATGTCTGCTGTTGTTATGCTTCCAGGTGTGCACTTGGAGATCATGTTTGCCAAATAAAGTGTATCATTGACTAGGTCGATCATATTGCTGGCAATTATTTTACACCTAGAAGCCGCCCTTTCTGCTTTCATTACCTGAGTGTTCCATTCTGTGAAGAGTATGTCCTTGTACGCTTCATGGATTCGGGACAAATTTGCCGCTTTCCCTTCAACAGTGTCTTGCCACTCAATATAATCGGATATGGCTTCTTCGGCCTGATCTAGCTCATTTCTGGCCTTCTCTATTTGCTCACACACTGTTGTAGATATTTCGCATAATGACTCAGCCTTAGCAAGTTGTTGACATAGAAGTCTGATTTGAGACAGTAATGCGCTATTTATTTGAGTTGCCTCTGCTCTGAAGACTTTCACATTCTGTGTGCTCTTGATACCTTCGAGCTGTGCTGATAGTTGAGCTATTCGCTCATCTTTCGATTTCATCATCAGCTCATTTGATGCTTTCAACTGTGACAATGCCTCCAACAATTCTTTTGCCTTCTGAGTTTCACTTTGGTCTATCCTTTGTCTTTCAGTTTGCAGTTGCTGGGTTAACAAATTGTTTTCCTGCTGTTGAGCTAGCAACTGCTCTTCCACCTGTGCTGCTTTGTTTTTCGCTTCAATTACCTCTGCCTGTAATGCATATATTTCATGGTCCTTAGTCTTCAACAGAAGACTTACCTCCGATGCTTTGTCGATAGTTGCTGCAGAATAAGCTCCCGCGAATTGCGACAGCTTTGTTAGATCATCGGAGGGATCAAAATCCTCCTTCCAGACCATATTGCCCGTGACTGTTTGCTCAGGGAAGATAGAAGGTTGATCAAGCCTTCGTCTTTTCTTAGAGCGCTTAATAACGGCTCTATGCTTTGGGCTGTAGAAAATATCCAGGGGAGGAATTTCTTCCACCTGGAGAACAATTTGATCGGAAGGGTCCTTATTGATTACCTCGACATCCTGTGAAATGGGTGGGCCGCTGGTTCCTCCTAGAACCTGAGAAGAAGTGGTATCGGGCGCATCGCTTGTTTTAGAGGTGTCTGTGTCTTTGGAGCCTTCCTTACCACTGATAATGGAATCGAATTGGTTCCATTGTTTAATCAATTCAGGATCGGTGGAGGTTTGCTTATGTTGCTCTGTATGGGCTTTGCTCCGTTCTTTTTCTTGTTCTAACTTCTGCTGTTCTTCAAGTGCTTTTCGCTGCTGCTCCTCTTGCGCTTTCCGCTGCTGCTCCTCCAATTCCTTTTTCTGCCTATCTGCTAGTTCTTTCTTTAGTTTCTCTTCTTCCTTCTTCTTCCTCTGCTCTTGATCCTTCTGTGCCTTTTGCTGCCTTTCTATCTGCTCCTTTTTCTGCCTCTCTGCTTGCTCTTTTCTTTGCTTCTCAGCCTGCAGCTTCTTCTGCCTTTCCTCCTGTTGTTTATCCTGTTCTTCAGTTGTAACAGGAGGTGGACGTATCTCTTGCCGACCAGGCTCGCTTGAGGAAGACGCTGGGGTTGTGGATAATAAATCTAGAGGCAGAGTTTGCAACCTCTGCTCCCTAAGTTTGTTAAACTCAGTCAACGCCTCATCATTGTATTTCATTCGTGCAAGCTCTTTGGCACGGCCGATTGTATCGGCGGCGATGAACATGTCATCAAACATATCCTCTTGATGATCAACTTTTGTTAATTTCACCTGTTCTAGGGCAATGTAGGCGATTTTATTTGGATCATAGAGTCTGTTTGAGATAGTGGCCAAGGATAAAGCTTGCATTTTTGTTGCTTCTTTTTCTGCATGCTTGTAATTAAGCAGAGTAAAAACCCTAATTCTTAAAGGAAAAGAGGGCCAACCTCTCTTCTTCTCCTCTTTGAGAGTTTGTGTGACACTCTCGGCCATAATCTGGTAGCAGATTTCCGGGCTAACAGTTTGTCTGGGATATATAAAGGGAGGACATGCGGCCTAGCCTTACTCCCAAAAACTCTAATATAGGTGAAATGATCCTCTCCGAACCAGCTTGCTACGGCTGTTAAGTCAAAAGAAGCTTCATAGGAAATTCTGGGAATGGGTTTGTCATAAATAGAATAGTGAATGGGCGCCATGAAACCATTGCAAATTTGATATAAATGGTCCTTGTAAGAGGAATTCCACAATTTCTGATGGTATAAATGAATGGGTGTTGGATCTTGGGTGGTCCATCTCCAACCAAGGACAGGAAACTCAGAATTAAAACACAGGGTATCCATAATGTAAGCAGTATAATAAAACGGTGGGATTTTCCTTTCGGTAACTATGGTTTTGGCTCTAAATTCACGAACAGCTGTGACCAACTTATCAGAAAGAATAGTGGCTTAATCCATAATTATACTATTGACCGCCGCTTCCATTAGGGGAACCATGTCAATATTGATATTAACGGAGTCATGTAATCCCCACAATCTACACATCATAATCCCCGCATAGCAATAGGGAGAAGCCAAAGAAACGTTGGAGTACTTACCCGAACTTTCATGCTTGTGTTTGGCTGGGTTCTGTCTCCAATCTCGGAGGGGTTCGGATGGTGATTCATTTTCTTTTGCAAATTTCTCCACGAAGGCTCTGTTATAGACTAGCTCCGGTTCAGGCAAATGATACATTCGCCTCAGGTCATCAGGCTTGAACGACCCGAAAATCCTTCCATCCCTTGTATGAAAAGTTCTATCAGTGATGGGGATTTCTTCAATTTCCCAGCACACCACATCTGTGTAAGGGAGAACCTGCTCTCTGGCCGCTATTCTGTGTAAAAAGGAGTCGGCCAAGTCTTTGAGAGTTGCATCAGACTTCCTTAGTACATCTACACTAGCCGTTCTCACTGTCACTTGCGGTTGCTCGGCCTCCAACAGATTATATGTGCCCTGCCATGTGGTCCTAGCAAGACCAGTGCACGTAGTGTCCGAGATAAGGCCTTTCTTCGAAATTGTAGCAGCTTGACCTGCAACAGGTGTTGTAGTGGAACCGGTACCCCTCTTGTGTTTCTTCCCCATCATGTTCAGGCTTTTCTCAACAAACGAACTCTACACAAATGCGAGAGAAATCGTAACACGAAAAATAATGAAGACAAAGCATAATGGGAAAGATATATATCATTTGAAGCGTGGCGATATTAATTTTCAAAAAGTGGCTGCGGATCCAATCACTGGTAAGAGATCGCATATGCATTAATGGTGTTTTTAAGGCCTGCTACCCATTAAATGACCTTTACACTGTTATTCAACTGAATGACCCCCTAACGCGTGCAACAGATATGAAAATGCTTTAGACGCAAGTATTCGTTAATTGAAGGGGAAAAGTTATTAAATACGCATGCATTACCTTATCCCTGCATTTAACGACATTTTGAAATCTGCGCTTTATCAACCGGATTTAAATATAATTTTAAGGCTCAAAGCAATCACTTTTCGAAAATGCCGATTACCGATGAACAATGTCGCATCGCATCGGAGGAGAGAGTTACACTATCGTTTGAAAGAAGTCCTGGCGAATGCCGATTGCGACATCGCATCGGACTGGCGCGTGAACACATTACCAGATGCATATTAAGTGATTTGCCGACCTCCGATAGCGATATCGCATCGCATCGGGGAAAAACCTGAGCGCCTTATGAGAGTGCATGGGATTCCGCCGACGGCCGATAGCGATATTGCATCGGGTCGGGGGTTTATAACTTAAAGTGTTTTCCCACAGGAGGCAGTGCCGATAGCCGATCGCCGATATAGCGTCGCATCGGGGTGTAAGATATGTGCTCTTTTTATGTAAGCATTGAATACCGCCGATTGCCGATAGCGATATCGCATCGGCAAAGACCAAAGTGCCATTTAAATGCGTCTCTCTTGTTATTGCGATATGTGATCTTGCAATCGCTTTATCGCAATAACAAAAGATTGTTTTATTTTGGGAACATTGTTATTCGAAAAAGGCTTCAATTCGCAAACACATTTGATTATCATATCCTTTTCGAACAAAATCATTAATGCCAATTAATTTTTTTTTTTAAGGGACCCATTTCATATGTTGATTGTAAAGAAGTACAGATGATATGAAATGGGGGGTTGTTGTAGGGCACAACAGGACCCTGTAACAAACCCTAGCTAGGGTTCCACCATGGTTCATCCTCGCAGCCGCTCCAGTCCTGAAACAATTACCATCATCTCCCAAGGTCAATTAAGTTACCAAACAACTGAATTAGAATAATTTTAGGAAGAAAAAAAAGGCCTAACATCTCTCTTAAGTTTCTTAACATTGACTCAGAGAACCTTCTTGGAGCCCCAATGACTAGATAAAAGGTGGATGACTCTTAAATCGGTCCAAAGTTATATTGTTTTAATGGTTTAATGCTTAATTTGCTTGCTTGTCCTTTTGATCTTGGTCCATAGGAGTGTTCTTCACTTTATGTGACGCTTGGTTTGTTCATAAGATGTGCCATATTGTTGCTTTAACTGTCACAACTTCCCCAAGAGAAGTTGACCCCCCCTTTAATGATGAAATAACGCTTGAAAAGACACTTTTAAGAGGTGCTTTGGTTGCTGGAGATGACTTGGCTTTCCCCAAAGAGTGTGATGGACCTCTTTCCTTGCCTCGAGAGAACATTAAATGCTGCCTCATGGAGCACAAACAATCATGAACTCTAAGGCTATCATGAAGAATGATGACCATGGCCAAAGAGGTGTTGATACATAAGATAAACGACCCATGTAGGGAATAAAAGATAAGTGCATTGAGACAATGATGAGATGGTTATTTGCACCCTTATAAAATACAATCACCTTTATAGCGCTAATATAATAAGTGTTCCCTTAAGCCATGTTTATTAGTAGATTCACCTTGATGTTTCCTGAATACCAACCAAAGGCATAAGCATGTCCATCAAGGCAGGGAGTTACCACCCACGAGGGGCTAGTTAGCAAAGCCATAAAACCAAGCATCATGAAAATGAAACTGAGGACACTGATCATGATCATCCATTGATGGGGAACTAGGATACACTTTTTCACTTATCTGACATGGCCTATAGGGGCATGATATTGCACACATTTGGGCTTACAAATGGCATGGTCCTTTGCAAAAAATTTTGAGGTACCCTTGTTGAAACAGGGGTAACCTTTGGCTCTAATTGTAGGACATGTTGTCTTCTCAAGAATTATTGAGAACCCCAAAATATCCATACTTGTGACCTGCATCAATCTCACAAAACAAACATCAAATACTAGGGAGGGGCAGAGACACAAGTGACTTATCCTTTTTTGAAATCATTAATAAATCATACGTAAAGGAAATGGTCTCTAATCTAGAAGACGAAGGAAAATGCAACACACAATAAAATGAATACGCACAAAACAAGCTAGTATAAACTTGATATAGTATAAGGGTTCCCTTTAGGCATCATATAGTACCCTTGAAGTATGCCTTTAAAGTTTTCCCATTCATAAGAAAGGGAAACCTTTGTCCATCTAGATGTTTATGATGGAAATAATTATTACTTGAAACTTCATCAACCAGATAAGGATATAACCACAAACTTTCAAACTTACCATGATTACTTGATCTTTCACCTTTTTTGCTCTACTTTCATCAAATTCCACTAACTAATTGGTTATGTTTTTCAAGGAATCTTAATATGAATAAAACTATTGCATGAACTTGTACATGAAGATCTTCAAGTGAATTGGAAATATTACTTCCATCCTATAGACAGGCTCAAAGGGGCTTTTTGCGGGAGAGTATTTCTTTGTTATTCTGTTAGCCCAAAGCACATACTTGATTTTTCTTTCCCAACTCTTCTTATTCTCTTCAATTGTTTTTTAGATAATATTCATTCGATTCTTGTTGCTGGATTTGATCAAACCATTTACCTATGGGTGATTGTTTGAAGAGTGGGATAATACAATGCTATAATCCAAACAAAATGTTGTCAAATCCATTGAACTAAAGGATTTAGCATTGTTAGTCATAATTTTCTTTGACAACCTGAACCTTGTGATAATATTTTCTTGTTAAAAAGTCATGACAACTTTTCCAGTGGCCTTCTTTGTTTGAATTGCTTCAACCCACCAAGTGAAGTAATATGTGTTGAAGGAAATGTAACTAGGTTCGGTCTTCATAAATGACTTGATATTTATATTTATTCAAGAAAAGAAATATTATTTTTATAATATATGCCAATGAGTTTCTTGCTCATTGAAGTAGGTCTATCACATGCCTAAGTGCTATAGGAAAGTCAAAGAGTCAAAAGAATTATGTTGAAGACCTTAAGGGCATGTTACATTATGTATATTTATGTATAAGAGTCAAAGAAGACACCTCCAAGAAAAGTCAAGTCTCCTCCTAGAAAATACACCATCAAAAGAAGTAATGGCACCATTAAAAGCACCTATTGCAACAACGAAATTCAAGTCGGCCTCAATGCAGAAAGTTAGCCTAAAGGAGGGACAATCCTCTATATATAGAGGCTGTCCACTCCTCCAAAGATAGCAAAGATCATCTCTGAAATAAGCGAGCAAGTGAAACCAAGTAAAGGGTGGAAAAGTCAAGTTTAAGGGAGCCTCTAGAGCAGTGAAGAAGGAGGAAAAATAACCGAAGTATTAAGGACTATTTTAGGGTAAGATGTAGCCACACATGCAAGACATAAAAGGGCTGACTGCAATCACTACAACAACAACATTAAGGTTTCTCATCCATCATTGTTTGGGCTTCAAACTAGGCTGACTAGGCCTCTTATCCAAGTGAAGAGAGAAGGACCTCAAGAAAAGTTAGAGGGAGCCCTATAACTACAACAAGAACTCTCAGATGTGTGAAGATTAGGGTTGCAGTGCTGTCACCCTCAACCTACCACCATACATCAAGAAAGAACTCAGATGATCTAGAGAAGGAATGAGCATCCTTAGGTGAAGGATATCACTAAGTAAAAGTATCTTTCCTATAATATCTACTTATAGTAGAAGGAAGAATGAAGTGCTAGAATAAAGACGAAGTGCCGGGGAACAAAGTGCCATAAGGAGGTAGACAAAGTGCCAGGGAACATAGTGTAGAGCAAAGGGTGGACTTGACTTGTGCTTGGAGGATCTTCTAGTCAAGGGTCCAAGGTTTGGCATTGATCAAGAAAGAAGCTTCAATAAGAGAAAAGTTACCGAATGGTTTTCCTCTCAAGAGAAGAGAGGTTTTGGCCCTGGCAGAAAGCCAACATATTATGTTCTTGTTCTTATGTTTTGGTAGCAGTTTGATGAAGTACACTCACATGCATTAATAATAATAAGAAGAAGATTAAGCTAACAAGAAATAGTAAAAAGACTCCACAAATTGTTATCAAGTAACGAATAATCCTACTATACCTAAGTTCCCTAGATTCTTCAACAATATGTAGTAGTGAGAATCCATCGATAACCATTGCTTGAATTTACATTGAATTTTTATATGAAATCAAGGCCCCATTGTTGGAAGGACACTTCTATTATAATTGGTTGGAGAGGTTGTGCTACTAAATACTACTTTCTTGTGAATGGAATGGTTGACACTCTCTTACAAACTTATGGACATCTGTGAAGATATTAGGGAAATAATATCCTCCTCTTAAAATATCTTATGGGTTGTGGTTTTGGTCGAATGATGCTCACCACATAATATTTGATGAAATTTTGTTGTTAAATTCTTTGCTTCTTCCTAGCTTAACATATTTGAGAATTATTCCATTTGGGTTTTTTCATATGGGCCCCTTGATCAATAAAATACTAGCTAGACGCCTTTAGCCTTAAAGCCTTTTTCTTATGATATGGAAGGTCCCTTGAAATTGTGAGTGTTTTTAATAGTAGATGATGCCTATTTACTAATCATGCCTTTTCAATTCTTCGTTGATTTCACATACCATATCACTTGATTCTTCTTTCAAATCAAGAGCCACTTCATTCCCTTAGACCATTAGCTAAAATAATCCATCACCTTTGATCAATTTGGTGGGCTTGGTTTCCAGATAATATTCTTATATCCTTTCTAACCACTTTCCTCTAGTTTGCAAGCAATCCCATTGAGATAAAATGTCTTTATAAGTGTCAGATGTGGAACATAAGAAATCACCCTATTATAGTTAATGTAAGTCTTGAAATGCTTGAGTAATTTAACCAATGCATAAGATTGCTTTTCCATGATGATGTATTTCAATTTTGTATCCCTAAGCATTCTTCTCTTGAATTCTTAGGCTGCTCTTCACCTAGTTTGTTCTTTTGGAGAAGTATATATGCAATAGTATCGTTAGAAGAAAAAGGAAAAATATAAAAAACTTTATAATAATTAGGGCTTACCAATACCAAAGGCTTTACAATAGGTTCCTTGATATATTCGAGCATTTCTGTCGTACTTTCATCTCAATTGTAATCAACATCCTTTTTTAGCAACCTGTTTAGAGGCTTTGTGATCTTGACATAATTTGGGATGAACTTGTTGTTACAGTTTATTTCGCAAAAGAATGATTGAAGTCCCCATTGACATCTAGGTGGGACGAACTTGTTATTAAACTTTATTTCACCAAGGAATGATTGAAGTGACCTTTGACATCTAGGTGGAGTGATCTCCTTAATCCCTTTAATTATTTATGGATCCACCTTTACACCTTAGTAAATAATGTGCCTTAGAATTTCTCCATCTATGGTACCAAGGATTGCCGTCTTTGGATTGAGTGATATTCTATATTTCCGACACCTTTCAAAAATCTACTTAAGATGAAAAATGTGAGAATCTCTCTTATTTGAATGCATCATGAGGTCACCCTAATAGATCTCAATGATTTTTCTGATGATGTTCTTGAAAGCACAGGCCATTGATATTTGAAATGTAAATACCTAAAGGTGTGGTGGATGTTGTCTTATGTCTTTCATCCTTGTTCACCAATACTTGGTTTTACTATGAAAAAGATTCCAAAAAAGACAAAATATTTGGACTTGCATTCTTTGATAAAGAAAATCCATGTTGGGGAGTGGATAATTGTCTTTAATGGATGAGGCATTCAAATTATGGAAGTCCACACATAGTTGGATTTGTCTCGATTTTTTTCCTCCTTGCATCGAGTAACTTTTCCAACTTTTTTTGCACAAGAGGGATCAATTTCAAATTTATCCATCTAATCTTTTCACGAAAAGGTTTGACATCCTCCTTCAATGGAATGGCATTTTGGAAGACATATTCTTTGTAAGTTTTTAAATATTTATATGACAATGCAAACATATCTTTGAACCTACGATAAGGCTTTCAATGACTTTCCTTTCTTAATTTGTTGTACCTCTTCCATTTTTTATTATCTTTGGATCCCCTTATGGTCCAATGTTGATTTCCACATATTCATTTGGCTTGGTGGCCTTCGTACTTCTCTTGTACATGTCATCCTTGTTGAAAAGATCCTCAAGGGGGACTAAGCTAGTAGGAATCTTTTGTCCTTAAGTTGTACAACTCTGTCTCCTTTTGTCAAATCTACTCCATTTTCTGAAAATTCCTCCAATTGGTTCATAAACTTGACAATATTTTTATGATCCTAAAAAACATGCTAATAGATACTATTATTTGCGATGGATCACCTATACATGATCTATGCTTTCTATCCTTCCATTAATTATTGACCTTGTTGCAAGGTAGAAGTTGAAACTAGTAATGCATTTGCTTTCTCATTTATAGATCTTGGTTGGGCTTCTAGATATAGAGACTCAAATGCTTCCTTGGCGTCCAACACTACTCTCTTGTACCTTCTTAACTTTTCATTTTTACATACATACATTCCCTTGGAAAACAATCAGGTTAGAATCACCAAGAATATTTAAGACATTTTAAGACCAAGTTGTAGTTAATTTTAAACTAAGTAAATGAGCTTCATACTCATCTATGTTGTTAGTTGCTTCAAACTCTAGAAGAACAAAATAACAATACAAACCTTCAAGAGAAGTATATGCAATACCTACACAATTGTTGAAGAAAGTGTAACTAGGTTCAGTCTTCATAATGACATGATCTTTGTAAATGATGTAATAAAAAGAAGTAAATTATTTTTTTATGCCTTGCTACACGGGTTTCATGAGAAAGAAGTGTCACTAGGTAAAAGCCTTCTTCTTGATGTCTGTATGATTTTATTTATATGTCAAAGAGTCATGTCATGTAAAGAATCTCTTCATGAGCCTATGGAAATGCATACAAGTATGTAGTAGCCCTCGAAGACCAAGATCAATCCTCTAAAAGCAAGCACACCGAAGTCTGCAAGAAAACAACAAAGAGATCACCGTGTCAGCTCCAAAATAGAATTAATTGGATAAATGGAAGTCATGTCGTATAGAAGAAATAGTCACAATGTTTCACTTGGTAACGTCAGCTCAAAATAGGAGCATGAACCACTATAAATACCTGTTTAGGGTCAACGGAAAAGAAACAAGAAGAACTCGCATTTCTCTCTGAAATTTTGGGTGAATATGGGAGCAAAGGTCTGCATCAAGGGAGGAACAAAACTCAAGTTTGATTGCTACCTCGGATGGGTATAAGGAGCAAGAGAAACCCGGGCTAGTCTCACTCCATCACATGAGAACACACATGATCACAAGGACCTAAGGAACACATGACAAGAGGATGCAGGGAGTTTTGTGTTAGTTACATTCTCGACATACCTTGAAGGTTACAATAACGACACAAATAAAACAATAAGGATCACGGTATATCCTAGCATACTCGAAGGTATCATGACGACATCAATGCAAGAAGAGATTCACAGTCTTGATGAAGAGACACAGAATCAACAGTGACAAAGATGATCAGTCTCAGAATTATGGCAGTGAATTAAGATCACAGTCTCAACACAATTAGAAGCAATAGTAACTACTATAGTCTTAGCC
The DNA here is from genome assembly GCA_031772625.1 of Pinus tabuliformis. Taxonomy (NCBI): domain Eukaryota; kingdom Viridiplantae; phylum Streptophyta; class Pinopsida; order Pinales; family Pinaceae; genus Pinus; species Pinus tabuliformis. The sequence continues at coordinate 1,312,738,276 of CM062820.1, read as the reverse complement.
TAAATGAAAGGTAAGGATCTCAATATCACAATCTTGATAGACCTGTTCATAACAATCAATATATACATATGATGAAGAAGGGCTCGAAACCCTTACTGCATTTATATAGTCTCATTGTCTCGGAATAAGATCTCACTGTTGTAATCACAGTCTAGAAATATACTCTTGGCATGCTCATAGTTAATGTGATGATGATCTTAGCTAGAATACAATAATGGAGGTATGATGAAACAATCGTCATGGTGATTGTCATAAGGTAGTTTTTGATGCATCAATGAAAGCATAGAATAAAGATCACAATGAAGATCCCAATAAACCTCATTGACATGGTGAAGAAGCAGCAATGAAGATCTCAATGATGCAGTAGTGATGTTTTGGTCTTGGAGTGGAAGAAAGTGTCAAGGGTCATGGTCTTGGTATTTATCAATTGGAATCTCTATAAGAAGAATTTCGTGCGGGTTTTCCTCTCTAAGAGGGAGAGGTTTTGGCCTTGGCAGAAAGCCAAATACTTTGTGTTCTTGTCTCTTTTGTTTTTGATAGCAGTTTAATGAAGCAATCACACACTAATAATAATATGAAGATCAAGCTAAGATAAAATTATAAAAGAACTTCACAAATTTTTATCATGTAAAAAAGAATCTCACTAATAATGACATGCCGTAGATTTTTCAACATGGTATTAGAGCGTTGGGTTCAGAAGTCAAAGGAAGGGAAAAAATGAGACATTGTTAGGACCCTATACTACTAGTGTAACGCTTTATTATTATTAGTACAACCCCCTTATTATATTTTTGTACCCATGTAGTCCCCATATTGTTATTATTGTGCCCCATAGAAGCCCACTATTGTTATTATTGTGCCCTTAGATTATTATTGTTATGTCGGCTCTGATTATATTATGACCCCCTAGACTCCTATATATAGAAAGGAGGTCTTGTCATTTGTATCATCTAAGAATTGTTCATTTGCATAATGTAAAGGAGGTTATCCCCTCGAAGAGGCTTATTTCTAAGGCGTTCGTCTATCTTTTCTATCTTTTTGTGAGTTGGTTTCATAACATTTGGTCAGAGCTTTGGATTCTAGGGTTTCGCTGCTCCAAACAGAGCATTGTGGAATTTTCACTATAACTATTTTTTTGTGACGTTTCAGAGACTACCAAAAAAACCGATTTGAGAAAAAATCACACTGAACCTCGGGTCCAAATTTCAGATCTTGTCTCGCTATATTCTAGGCGATATGATCTGAGAAAGTTAGGGTTTTTACAAGCTCCATAATTTTATCTAAAACAGGTCATCGTGGGATTTTCGCTATAACTCTTTCGCTACAAAGTTTCAGAAGATAAAAAAAAACCCATTTGAGAAGAAATCAGTCTTAACCTTGGCTCTGAATTTCAGATCCTGTGTCGCTATAGTTTCAAAGATATAATCTGAGTAAGTTCGGGTTTTTGTAGACCCCCATATTTCAACTAAAACAAGTCACCTTGGGAAAATAGACATAACTGTTTCTCTGAGCATCATATTGAAATTTCGTAAGAATTTACAAAAAGAGGACGGACTGTAGTTTCCTGTGTATATTTTTCAAATCCAAAGGTCACAACAGTGACACGTGGCACTTCATACAAGTTTGCTCTTCTGAAAAGGTATATAATCAGGTCATCGTGGGAGATTGTGCATAACTCTTCCTTGGAGAATCCAATTTCGATCAGACTGGTGGCATTGGAAAGAGGACATAAAGGGCTACTACAAACCGTGATTTCATAACTAGAAGAGCCAAAATTACAAAGTTACAGTCGTTTCAAGATCGAACTCCTAAAATAAAGGAAAGGCGATATGAGGAAGTTTGATGGCAAGGATCCGGTAAATTGGATACTACAAATGGAGAAATATTATGATCTACATGAGGTGCAACTATTACAAAAGGTAGGTATTACATATTCCTATTTAAACCAGATCAAATTTTATGGTATAAAGGGCTTGGGTAAATACTAATCCAGAGAAGCAAAGGATTGATGTCTTCATAGGTACTTTAAAGGATAACATTCAACATGAGGTTCGTCTTTGGGAACCTGATTCATTGGAGAAGGCATTCAGGTGGGAAAGAAAAATTGAAAGAGAAACTATGGAAATAAATAATCCCATCACTCACGACTATAATTATGGAAGTGTTTCTTCTCCTAGCCTTCCACAACCTACAAGGTTTACACCACAACAATTGGAAGAAAAAAGAGAAAAAAGGGCTTTGTTACAATTGTGATAGCAAATGCACTAAAGGTCATAAGTGTGTTGAGAAGAAATTATTTTACATAGAGTATGAAGAGGAGGAAGAAAATGATCAAGAAACATCAAAAGAAGAGGATATATGCCAGGACCCAACGCCAGAGAAAGAAGAAATGAATCCGACCATATCTTGTAAAGCATTGGCAAGAATTACCACTCCTCAAACTCTCAATGTAGAAGGACATATCAAGAAGAAAAAGGTTCAAGAAGTGAAACATCACATCAAGAAAGAATAAATGAATCCAACCATATATTAAAATGCATTGGCCAGAATTACCACTCCTCAAACTATCAAGATAGAAGGACATACCAAGAAGAAAAATGTTCAAGAAGTGAAGGATCACATCGAGCATCAAGAAATGAATCCGACCATATCTTGTAAAGAATTGGAAGAAATTACCACTCCTCAAACTCTCAAGATAGAAGGACATATCAAGAAGAAAAAGGTTCAAGTAGTGAAAGATTACATCGAGCATCAGCAACAAGTTCTCCAACTTTTAAAGGATAACGCCACTTTGGTGCAAAATCGAATGAAACAACAGGTAGATCAACATCACAGTGAAAAAAGTTTTGATGTAGGTGATTGGGTATTTTTACGGCTACATCTCAAGCAAGCTATTTATGAGAAGGAAATGTTGGCAATACTACATACACTTAAGAAATGGCGACCTTACCAAATGGGAAGACACTTCAAGGTAAAAATGGATCATGATAGTCTTAAATACTTTTTAGAACAAATATTATCTTTAGAAGAACAGAAAAATGGGTCACAAATATGTTGGGTTATGACTTTGACATCATCTACAGAAAAGTGAAGAAATTTTTTGTTGCAAATGCACTCTCAAGAAAGGATGAGGATGTGGAAGCATTATTTTGTGCTATTTCTATTATCCAACCAGATTGGATAAACGAAGCAAGGGATGAATGGAAGAAGGACAAAGAAGTGTGGCCACTCATTCAAAAGTTGCAGGAATATGCCAATTCAAACAATATTGCCAGAACTTGAAGAGGAAGGAAAAATCATATTGGAACATGGAGCAGTCATAGAAACAAGAACCCGACAACTACAAAATCGATCAATTTCAGAGTATCTCATCAAGTGGAAGAACATACCCGCTAAAGATTCCACATGGGAGGACAATAATTTTATACAGAAGCATCAAGAACTACTCAAGCATTGAGGATAACACTTTTTGAAGGAGAGGGGCATGTTAGGACTCTATACTACTAGTGTAACCCTTTATTGCTGTTAGTACAACCCCCCTATTATATTGTTGTACCCATGTAGTCTCCATATTGTTATTATTGTGCCCCATAGAAGCCCACTATTGTTATTATTGTGCCCTTAGATTATTATTGTTATGCCAACTCTGATTATATTATGACCCCTTAGACTCCTATATATAGAAAGGAGGTCTTGTCATTTGTATCATCTAAGAATTGTTCATTTGTGTAATGTAAAGGAGGTTTCCCCCTCAAAGAGGCTTATTTCTAAGGCATTCATCTATCTTTTCTATATTTTTGTGAGCTAGTTTCATAACAGACATTCAGAAGTCAAGTTTACTACAAGGCATCAAACTAGCTGAAGGAATTAGGATCTACACTCAAAGAACAAGACCAAGATCTAAGAGGCAGCCTACATCAACAAGTCTACAACAACAAGGGGTTTGAAAGACAACAATCAGAGGATGAAGTAGTCAGATCTCAAGATGCATAGCAACAACTTTGGTGACTCCCACAGTTTTGATCCACAGTGATCTCAATCATCTCACAATGGCATGATCTCAACATACCAGTGATTGGATCCCTTCAATAAAGAGAACAATTTTGACAACTCAAATTCCTACTCAAAGAAGCAGATCATCTACAACATAGTGTTCAAGAATGGACCTCTCTACACTTCAGTCATAATTTGTATAAACTATACTCGAGCCAATTTTGCATGCTACAGGGTTCCATATGTAGCCCAATTACATAAATCAAGATATCTTGAAGGCAAAGGAGGGAATTTTCATATCAAATATCTTAATCGAAGGAAGCACCAATATGTCTACTCCAACTACTGCCAACACGATCAAGGTGAAGATTTAATCTTCACATCTCAAGTAATTATTTTCATTAATCATTTTTGAAATGTCTTCATGATTGCAAGAAGATCTATAGGTTGTATGGGTCGTCAAAGGTTCTTGCATGGAATGAGAAGGATTGTCACAATCCTTATGAAGAAGAGAAGTCGATGAAGATATCAGAGGTCTCCTTTGAATTCATGAGAAAAAACTCTTAAAATTTGTCTCATCTGTATAGGAGATAGATAAGAAATACATGAAATGCTAGAAGATGTACTCTCTGTACTGCAGAAATATCTTCATAAGATCTCGATTGCGAGATCTGGGAAATATGGCTAAAGAATAATCATCATCGATATTGATATTGATAAGAAAGGTAATAGTTGTCCATGAACAAGAAGGTTACTTCGATCAAAAATTTGTGATCTCTATGTCAGATAGAGAAAGGCAAGTTGAAAGGACTCAAATAAGTGCAGAAAAGAAAAGGAAGGTTGACAAGACAGAATAGTACTATGGAAGAAGAGCTCATATCACTGGAAGGGTGGAAGCTGAAGAAAAGGACCAAGGAAAGAGGGAGTAACAAACCTCCACTATGAATGAGATGGTATCCCTCTCAAAAGGATTCTATCAGAAGTCCTTGCAGATATGACCATGATAATAAAACACATTATGGCATCATGGAAGCATTGGAAACAAGCGCTTGTGATATCACCATGGAAATCATGAAGGACAAAAATCCATGACAGTCGAACATGAAGGAAATAGCTCTTAGAAATATCATTAGATAGGAAGAAGTCATCCAGGTCAAAGGGAACATCTACCAGATGGGGATATACAAGATCTTGAAGAGTCTCTAATAGAAACCTCAGCGAGGATCCCCTAGTCTAGGAAAGCAACAAATGCTTTTTCAGGAATTCCAACTTATGGAATTCACGAGATGAAGGACTAATGACATGAAAAAGCAGATCAAGGGGTTGAAGACATTTTCAATCAAGGAAGCTACTGGATGTAGAAAAAGTAAGATAAGGTATGTATGCTTGTATTTGTATTTAATATCATAATGTCATGTTATATGGTTGCAGGTAACATGGATCGAGCATGATAAAAAAGGAAAGGATCTCCTCCTCTGAAAGGATGCAGAAAGACATAAGTCACATTAGATGAAATCAACATAATATGTCCTCATATGAAGTATGAGGTGGTTGAATAAAATTGAAGAACTCTGATTGAAAGCTCCTGGGAATCAAAGACGTGAGGATGGAAGAGATCGTGAAATATGTAACCATTATGAAGGCAGTCAACATCCAAAATATCAGGAAGATTTGACCAGGAAATCTCCTGGAAAGATGTGAAGACTTTGATGGAAGTCTGAAAAGATGAAGACCCTTGACAACAACTATCGTTGGGAGATGTGTCAACATGTATGCAGGGTGTTGATACCTACAATAATATGTCACTAGAAAAAGGGCCATCACCAAAAGGTAATATGTGAATTGTTTTTGGTGTCTGACCTCTTGGAAAGTCTGGGTATGTATGCAAGGCCATGGTAAGAAGCGTTGCGAAGAATGTCACGACTATGTACCTTGTGATTTAGAGCAATCACCGTTGAAGGAAAGGTGAAGTTAGATGGCCCTATGAAGGAAGCCCCAGATGTAAAGCCAAGGAGGATATTTTCCGGAATGACATGACAGAGGAAAGTGATGGATGGTTGAATCCTACATGTGAAGAAATTAATGACATCGAATTATTGGATCATTAGTCAACTAGAAGACCCTATAAAGTACTGATGATAGAGTCCCTGGGTGAAAGGGAGCTCTGAGAGGTTCTTATGAGTAAAGGAACTCGAGCAAGTTTCCGAGTAAAGAGAAACTTGGAACTCATCCCTGGTTGAGAGGGAGAGATAGACATGACACTCTTGTCTTTAGTTTGGAAGAAAGAATGGAGGATTATGTAATCATCTGCAATCCAACACTCTTTGAGGATGTGGTAGGGCATCTAAGACGAGAGTGGGCAAGAGGACCGATATTCTTGAGGGCTGGGAATCCAAGATGAGAATAGTCCTAGTAGGGCATACTCGAAGAAAACCCTGGTGGTTATGACCCTAAGAGAGACGATGATGATGCATATCTATCATTCATTGGTCTCGCCAAAATTGTGTGCTCTGATCTAAGTAAGAGATAGAGATGTTAGTCAAAGCCTTGCTATATGAAACAATGTTGGTTGAAGTGATGCTATAACAGATGGATTGAAAATCCGATTCTTCTTATGAGAAATTCTTTAGATTGAGAACGACCAAGTACCATTATGAATACCTCCCTAGTTAAGAGGGAGTGTTGAAGAAAGTGTAACTAGGTTCGGTATTCATAATGGCATGATCTTTGTAAATGATGTAATAAAAGGAAATAAATTATTTTTGTATGCCTTGCTACATGGGTTTCATGAGAAAGAAGTGTCACTAGGTAAAAGACTTCTTCTTGATTTCTTTAGGATTTTATTTATATGTCAAAGAGTCATGTCATGTAAAGAATCTCTTCATGATCCTATGAAAATGTATACATGTATGTAACATCCCTCCAAGACCAAGATCAATCCTCCAAAAGAAAGCACACCGAAGTCTACAAGAAAAACAACAAAGAGATCACCATGTTGGCTAGAAGAAATAGTCAGGATGTTTCACTTAGTAACATCGGCTCAAAATAGGAGCATGAACCACTATAAATATCCATCTAGGGTCAACGCAAAAGAAACAAGAAGAACTTACATTTCTCTCTGAAATTTCGGGTGAATATGGGAGCAGAGATCTACATCAAGGGAGGAACAGAACTCGGATTTGACTACTACCTCGGATGGGTATAAGGAGCAGAAGAGAAACCTAGGTTAGTATCACTCCATCACATGACAACATGCATGATCACACGGACCTAAGGAACGCATGACAAGAGGATGCAAGTAGTTTTGTGTTAGTTACATTCTTGGCATACATTGAAGGTTGTAGTCTCAACACAAATAAAACGATAAGGATCTCGGTATATCCTAGCATACTCGAAGGTATCATGATGACATCAATGCAAGAAGAGAATCACAATCTTGATGAAGAGACGCAGAAACAAAAGTGACAAAGATGATCAATCTCAAAATTATGACAGTGAATTAAGATCACAATCTCGACATAATTAGAAGCAACAGTAAATACTATAGTCTCGGCCTAACTGGAAGGTAAGGATCTTTATATCACAATCTTGGTAGACCTGTTCATAACAATCAATGTATACATATTATGAAGAAGAGCTTGGAACCCTCACTATATTTATATAGTTTCACTGTCTCAGATTAAGATCTCACTGTTGTAATCACAATCTAGAAATATACTCTCGGCATGCTCATAGTTAATGTGATGATGATCTCAGCTAGAATACAGTAATGGAGGTATGATGAAAAAATAATCATGGTGATTGTCATAAGGTAGTTCTTGATGCATCAATGAAAGCATAGAATAAGGATCAAAATGAAGATCTCAATAAACCTCATTGACATGGTGAAGAAGCAGTAGTGAAGATATCAGTGATGCAGTAGTGATGGCTTAAATTGTGCAGCAATCATGATGATATCAGCAGTGATAGAGAAGAAGATTGATGTCTTGGTATTGGAGTCTTAGAAAGTGTCAAGGGTCATGGTCTTGGTATTCATCAATTGGAATCTCTATAAGAAGAATTTCGTGCTAGTTTTCCTCTCCAAGAGGGAGAGGTTTTGGCCTTGGCAGAAAGCCAAATACTTTGTGTTCTTGTCTCTTTTGTTTTTGATAGCAGTTTGATGAAGCAATAACACACTAATAATAATATGAAGATCAAGATAAGATAAAATTATAAAAGAACTTCACAAATTGTTATCTTGTAAAGAAGAACCTCACTAATAATGACATGCCCTAGATTTTTCAACAACAATTACCTTTATTGGAGATTCATCCATCAAATTTCATCTTCCATATATGGTTAGTGTCCTTTTGAGGGGACTCATTTGAAGCTAGCCTAGTGTATCAACCATAACCATCAATAAAACAACAATTCTTTGTGGATTCTTTAGATCTTCCATATGGTTGTTTCTCAACTATGTTCAATGCATAATATCAAACTCCATCACTAATGGTAATAGTGGCATAAGACAAGTCCATTGGAATGCTGCCACCCAAATCAACTAGTCATTTTCTTGATAAAATCATATTGCAGGATGTTAGTGCATAAATAACCACAATACCCTCATTACATATGCTTGGGTGTGCTGCCAAATGAACTTGTAAATGTTTGATTAGATCACACTGAAACTTTTCGAGAATCTATTATGCACATATTTTTGCAAGGTCTTGAAGTTCTTAATACCAACTTCATCATGAATTCAAGTGTTATCACATTCATGTCGACTCTAGAATCTATCATACAATTGTGCAATACCCGATATGTCACTATTAACGAGATGAAAAATCGTTGATTTATCAATTTTTTGGCCATTTAACACAAAAATTGGCAATCTTAGTACAAAGCCACACTAGGAAACCTAGGTATTATGGCAACAAAGAGATTATCTACCACTGCCACCTTAGTGGCCTCTCTCTAGCTATTTAGTAATGGATGTTATCCCCACAAGGGAGGCTTCCCTTAAGAAATCATCAAACAAGATTTTTAACAAACAAGGGCTCAAGGGGTGATATAAGGTCTAATCCTTACGGAGGAAGGTATTGGAAATGCCTTGATGGTTGTGATAAGAGATACAAACAATCAAGCACACTTTCCACCAACCTTAATGGACTAGAAGAGGGCTTCTATAAACTATGGTTTTATTGGTATTCAACTTTATAATACACAAAAGCATATAGAAACCAAGAAATAACCTCTAAAAGATAGATTCAAAAAAGTATCAAAGTTTATAAAGGGGTAAGCTAGGGAAAATGAAACTTTTGGATTTTTTAATGGTTTAAGATGCGTAAAACAACAAACTAGGCCTAGACATCAATCCTAATTGGGGATACAGATGCAATGAATGTTAATTTTTAATTTTTAACTTATTTAATGCAATTTTATCAATAAAATAATGACAGATAGATTCAAATTTACCAAAACATGCAAATTAAAACCAAACCTTAACCTAGCTACCAAGAAATTAGGAAACAAATAGAAATTTAGGATGATCACCACTACTATACTAGTGCCTTCTCCCAATTTGAAATGGAGTCAATTAGGGCAAGGTCTACAAATATACGGCCTTGGATGAAGAGGGTGGGAGAGTAATTTTCTTCTCTTAGAAACCCTAACAACTTCTCTATGTGGGATGTTTAAGGTCAGAGGATGCATAAACTAATGTTCTTTGATGGATTCTTGCAAAAAAAATTTCATATACCATAAAGAATAAATATTTCATGAAGGATATTGCATTTTTTGATATTGCACAAACAAAAACCCTAATTTTCAAAATATAACATTCAAAATGGAAGATAATAGCAATAAACTTACACAATTTCAACAAGAATCACTTCATCAATCCTAGACAAGTCTCTCCCACCTAAGATAATTCACTCCACTAAATATTCATTGTGTCCAAGAGAAAATTACAAGAGAGCTAGTGTGTACTTCTTAAGAGAAAGAGAAGTGAATGAATGTGATGATACAAAATGAAAGTGACTTCCCTATATCTATACAATGACAACCAAGTCATTTTTCATAATTTTACAAGAAAAATTCCTACAAGTTTTCTCGGAGCATTTAGCTAGGCCTAAAGGTCACACACCAACCTTAAGATAGCTTTAAAACATAATAAACACACCAAAAAATCCCACACATGTAGGAATAAATTCTCTCGAACATGATGCCATCCTCCTAGAATGGACAATCTCCATCAAGCAATTGATAAAGTAAGTCCATGTGTGATCCTCACACTAAGTTAATTACCAAAATGCATGGGTAAAACTCCAAGTAACATCTCTTCCACCATGATGTCATTATCAAAGAGGCTCATGTCACCCTTTTGGGAAAGTATAGACAACGTGGAAAAATCTGGGGTAAGTGTTGGAATGTTAAGATTAGGTATGTTCTATGCTGGAGCAATTTATTTAATTTCTTTTCAATATTAGCAATCACATTAGCATAAAGTAAACTGCAGATAGAACATAAATATAAATCACAGAAGACAAGCCAAGGCAAGAGGACACAAGATATGGCGCAAGCCAGGGACAAACCCCACAATGTGTGGGGAAACCCTTTGATCAAATCTTCTTTTATCTTCAAAGTTCAACAGAGAAAGAGAGAGAGAGTACATTTACAACAGAAGTCAACACTTTGACTTGTCAAGATCTAAGCATAGATCATCTCCTATAACGATGAGATCAGTTGAAGACATTCTGCTTCAACTGATCCTCCAAGGTGACTCCTTCACCTATCATCATCCTGCATCAGGTTCTCAAGCTGCACCACTGCATACTGCACCATGCTGAACTTTATGTCCATGACCTCATTCATCATTATGCTGCCCTTTATGCTGTTGCCTCAGCCTTCATGTCTATGTATGATTACTTTTAGTCATGATCTAGACTATGATCATTATCATTCTTCCTTGAAGTATAATGAGACTGCCTCATGTTGTGATGATAGAGTCTCCTTCTTTATGTATGTCGAGGATCTCTGTTATGATGGAAACTTCTTCCATGGCTCTGCAATACATCTTGTTGAGGCTGCTACAGGTATGTCATAGTGAAGGCTGACTTATCCATCCGAGGGCATCATCTTTTATTACAGGTATGCCGAGAGGAGGCTGATTTAGATCTTAGATTTATCCCATATAGAAATGCAGATCCGTTTATGGCTGCGGCTTCATTGTTACCCTTACTACAATAGGGTCTCACCATGAATAGCGCATCTGTTTTCCTTGAACAACGTATCTAGTTTCATCATAGTGTATCAGGTTTCCTTGAACAACGTTTCACCATGAACGACATATCAGATATTAGCATAACTGTGTATGAACTGCGTGTCACCTTGATCGTCATATCAGATATTTCCATGACTGCGTATTGAGCTGAGTGTAGAGTATAGGGCATTGTTGTGCGTGTAATCCATGTACAGTGTGTAATATATATATTGCCATGCTGCTTATATATATATATCTGTTGCTGCATTGTTTCATTGCCGTGGATTGCGTGTTATGACTGCGACTCTTCAAGAGCAGATTCTCACGTTGACTGCGGCTTAGGGCAATGTATCACAACAGCTTCCATTTACCGTTGCTACGTTGTGTCATTGCTCGTGAATTTCATGTAATGACTACGGCTCTATAAGAACAACGTATTACAGCGTATGACATATTTATTCTGCGTAAGGTCTCATCCATTAATTCCATAAGGTCTCCCAGCTGTTCATACATCCATGACCTGTGTATAGATGATTTCATTGCTGCTTCCAAAAACTGCGTATAAGAGGTCATCGTGAACAGCGTATGAACAACATATAATTGTCTTCCATGAACTGCGTATGTAAGGATCTCTGCCCTGAGTATGATTAGGGCAAGTTCTATTTCCATTGCGGCATATATACAATTGATTTCATTTGTGACTGCGGCTAGGGCTTATTAGGCCAGCGTATATTATTCTATTACGTTGACTGCGTATCAATTTCCAGCATTACGTTGACTGTGTAGAGAGCGTATATATCATGAACCATAAACAGCGTAATATGTCCAACGTATAAACACCGTTTCACTTCCACACTTAACTGTGCGTATAGTTGCTGGATTAGGGCATCATACTTGTAGCTAGGGCATCATACTCTTCAGTATCTCTTCTTCTCCAAAAACCCAAGACGTGGAGAGGAGATCACCTAAAGAGTGTGTCCTCTAATAACTCCAAATCCTCTCTTATTTATACTAAAAACGTAGAGGTTGAATAGACACGTCGGTTGGGCTTCTAGAGCCTATGTACGAGCTGGTCGGCTTGATAATAATTATATAAACAAAATAAATTCATATCTCCATAAATACTTATCAGAATCGGATGATCTTTGGATCAATCCTACACCTCTCGACGAGAGGGATCCAATAAAAATATCAGCTGCCATAAATAAGCTGACCCACATGGAGTTTGGCCCTAGTTGCCAATTTAACATGGCATCTAGGAATGATATGTTAACCCTCCCAAATCATCTCAATGATATCCATCATCATCTGGCCTATAAAACATGGCAACGTTTGTCAATTAGGGTCAAGGTTAGCCTGGGGGTGCCTTGGGTCCATGTGGGCACATCATCAAGCAAGCCAATGCCTTGACTTCCTGGTTCAATGTTTCAACATCTAGAGATGTAGTAATGTGGGTACAACCATGTGGAGGCTCCTCAAAGCTACACTGGGGTTTCAAGGCCATCTCTACTCTCATGACTAGGAATAACATCCCCTAAATGATGTTGGAGAGGTGTCAAGTCATCCTTCAAAGGGTATCTATTGCATGAGCAATGAACCACCCGAAACATGCCCTTAAGATCAAGTGAGATCAACACCAATAAGGGCATAAACCATTAAATTATCATAGTGGACCATATTCAATTTTAGGGGCACTAAAATAGTTCACACAAACCTTCCATTTCCTTTCTAGCTCAAGATTTGTTAGCAAGTTACCACACTTGAGTCATGGATGCTTGTACCTTCAACCCTATTAGGTGCTTCCAACCCCAAAGGGGAAAAACATTTCATAAGTAGACCCATCAATCCATGGGTGCATGTGATAATTTTGGTGATGGAGTTTTCAAAACTTCAAGAAGATGACCATATCCATGGTACTAGTTAAAGTAGGTCCAACATCTCTAAGTACTATAATGAAATGTGGGAGAAATCGTTGAGGCATGAGTTACCTCTTTCCCGATTTTTCTTTATCCACCCCTCTGGTGCGCCTTTTACTTAAATGATTCATCTTTTTTTCTTGCATACCTTAGGAGACGTAGCTTTATTATTTTCCAATAAACCTTAAATATGTAGTGATTTATCACTTATTGGGGTTGGGACAATCTAGAGTTCCTTTTAGATAGAAAATGAGATCTTGAGGAACTGGGTGATGGATAATGAGGGTGGTATAGCTCATGCTAGGTTTTTTTTCCACGCACTTGCTATGTCCCAACCATCTTTTGACCTTTTCTCTTCTTTATTTGTGGTATTGTATGCTTTTATATTTCTTTCAACTACATCAACCTCTTAGGGAAAATTTCTAGGATTGGAATCATAGATGAAGATAAAGGTGCCTATTGCCTCAAAATCTAGCAGGCCTTGTGAGAGGTGTCATAAGGCAACATATAGACCAAGATGCAACAATGAGGTGGATTTCCACTATCACTTAAGAAATCCTCCTCCTATTCTTTAGTGTATTTCACCAGGCAGTAGGATTTCTAGTGTTAACCTAAAGGATATTCTAAGTTAATTCTATTAAGGTAATATGTGTGAAAGGCTAAGCAAGGTACTTCTTATTTGGACAAAGGCACTATTATTTATGTAAAGGAACAATTTATTGCAACAAAGCCTTAAAATATACTTGTTACCTAGGGTTTCAAGGTGTATTTCAACAAAGACGTATCTAGGTATGCAAGCATAAAGAAAATGTCTTCTTAATGATGAAATCAATAAAAGGTGATGGAAAACCTTCAAATAATCCCCAAGTTGAAGCCTTATTTAATATTAGGGTTTTGTAGAGCATAAATTGCCCAGGGTAGATGATGTTAGACCTATTATGCCAATTTCCACCATGAAAAGAGCTATATCTTGAGTTTATAAGGTCAATCAAGGTGGGATCGAGCCAAATAATCCTCAACGTCTTCCTCTCGAAGTCCCTTGTTGAATCTGGCTCGAGCCCTAGCCCTAACAGCTTGCCTTAAAGGGATTAGGAAAGTAAAGGAAAAAAAGAGTTTTTGATGGATTATTTCCACCATAAGGATCCCCAGTGCCTTTCCCTACTTGGGTGACAGAGTATTTAGGTCTAAATTTAAAATATATCAAATCTATGCATTAAGGGGGAAAACCCTAGCTGTATTTTTATGAGGGGAGAAATTAAATAGAATAAAATTCTCTAGGAATTCAAGGAAAATATATTTAACATGCAATAATTAACCAATGTTTTCCAATAAAAATATCCATATATATAAGGTACAATATAAAAACTGTAACACACATTCATTACACGTGAAACCATTAAAACTTTGCAATATACTCACAAGTTTTCCAAGAAATTATTTTCTTTCAATTCCAAAAAGACATCTCCAATACATAAATTAGTCTCCAATAGTAATAGCTCCAAAAAGATCACATCTCCACAAGTAGTGGGTAACAAAAAGGCCAAGACGAGCTCTCTAAAGGAGGCTGAAATCCACAAGTGATGATGAACAATAAAAATGAAGTGATCCTCCATTTATATGAGGTTTATCACACCTATTAATCCATTCAAAAGACCGATAATAAGTTTGGTTTTGAGTAAACATGAAGTAAATGGGTTAAAAGTCAACCCAATATCTTAATAAAACAATATAGGCCACTAATTTCCCACACGTGTGAGTTGAAATCCCCTTCCAAGCATGACGTCATGTCCTTTTAGGGCTAATAGTGTTCCAAAAGTGTAAAATATGTGCTAGATTAATCTCCAGCTATCACGATCAACCATTAATTGAGGAAGAATTATCAAATCGGGCCTCAAAACATTGCCATTTGTCCAAAATCTAGCTTTGGGTGCCCTGCACCATTTCCATGGGTGCCATCAAGACAATGTGGTGCAATCTCTCTCCAATGTTGGAGCTCCATGGGGTTGTACAATCCCTCACTAATCATCCCATGGGATGATGATGATCATCTAGACTCCATAACACATGCCCATCAAATAGTGTCAAGGAAAACCTATGCTATCGTCGGTGAAGGAGATATGGAGCCTATGCTATTACTATCATTATCAATATAAAAATAAATTTTAATTATACCTCTAATTCATTTAGTGAGTTAACCATTAAAAGAGAACAACAGATAAACAATAGATAGATCTGATCCGTCACTACATAATGCACAACGATAACCAATAGACCCAAACAACGATTTATATTACTTCAAAAAATCCTTCATTACATTACAATTACTGCAACTCACCATCTTAATCCATCAAGCTACAACGTGGAACATACATGCTATCACTAAGTATATCTTCATCTATGCATAAAAACATTCGCCTTATTGCATCACAATTTTATATATTTATAGTTTTACATGGGGGCACATGGCAGAAAAAAACCTACGTTTCCCATGGGTAATTCCTACTACTATGAGAAAAAACCAAAAAACTAGCCTAAAGTATTTTCCACTTTTTGTGCATTGGCCCTTAACTAACCCTTCTGCGCGGAATCCTTTTGCACGACGCTCCTTTGCATTGATCCCAAAATCCTTTCTCCAAACCATGCTCCAACAAGCTTGGTCAACCATTTTAAAATTAAGCAAGGCTCCTATGAAAACACAATATGAAATAAAAAGAGTTAAAAACAACTATAAATAAAACACATGTAATGTATCTATAAGAATAGTAAAAGAAAATCTCAAACATATAAGGAAACATAGGCAAAGAAATTGAATCCTAGAAGTAGGAAAGTCAAGTTTTTTGCCATAGATGGGGTACTTATTATTATTCAGGCCTAAGTAGTAACAATTGGTGCACTTGACCATTAAAATATAATATTGAAGATAATGTGTAGAATTAAAGGAACAACATGGAAAGGAGACAAACCAAAGAAAGTTGAGCCATGAAATTTACGAGGTGCATGTAACTAGAGTGTCGAGGGATGTTGATTTTTTATAGGTCTTCTAGCTGATAATGAATTCTAATATTTTTTAACTTTAAGTCTTCTTGTATTCACATTCATCATTAAACAATTACATAGAATATCTTCAACAGTAGAACAAAATTAACAACAGGATCATAATGAAGAAATTTCAACCCCCACTCCGGTTATCAGTTTTCCTTATCACTCCATGCATTTAGTTTTAAATCCAAGCATGATAAAAATTCTAAAATCTGGAAATGACAATAATTTTCTGGAAACACAAATTTAGAGATTTCACAACTGCTGAAGTTGCAAAAATAAAACACAGTAAAATTATGACAGCCACACACAGAAAATAACATAGTTATTTTTGGTTAATGTGCCCTTGGAAAAACCCCCTACAACTCTTGGAGAAAACTAGTTTGAGAGCTCTTCTTTATTTCTAAAATTATTTTTACAGAGAAACTGAAATACACAGTAAAAATTCCAGTAACCACAAATTACAACTTATCTCGATTTCCGTGCTTGAACTCCACCTCGAAAATCATGCCAATCAGTAAACAACCAAAGCAAAAATTTTTACAACAATAAAACAACATTAAATGTTGTACGGCCAACCTCGAAAAAATTTGCCCAGAACTTGCTATCCCTCTTCCTCGATTTCTATGCCTTTCTCCTGCTGTACGTTTTTTCCTTGGGATGCATGCCAATAAATGCTGCTGCCCAGATTCGCTGAAATGTCTTCTTGCTGCTCTCCTTCACTTCCTCACTACTCAAAAATTTCCTCCTTGCTCTCCTCTTTGTCTCAAATGCTCATGAAAGAATGAATGATTTTTTCCTCTTCTCTTCTCCTTTTATTCTCTAAATGACCTTTTGGGTTACCCTAAGATCTAATGGCTGAGATTCATTTAGATCTAGGGATGAGAATAAATGTGCATTTAATTCTCACTTTCTATTTTTTAACTCACCCACTTAAATAAGGCTCACTTAGCCTTTTATTTCGATAGTCATTTTTTCACTTTCTAATTCTTCATTGAGTTAAATAAAGTCACCTTTAAATTAGAATGTAACATTATCACTTATAAAGTCACTTTTAAATTAAAATGTAACTTTACCACTTATAAAGTCACTTTTAAATTAAATTGACTTTACCACTTATAAAGTTACTTTAGGAGAAAAGTACAAATAAATTTGGACACTTTTCCCTAGGCCAAAGATCAAAGCCTTAGGGAACCACTTGTCCTCCGGTACCCAAATTTTAACACTCCCTCTTACCAAGGAAAGTGTTCCTCACCACTCCCATCTTGTATCTAAAATAGACATGCTTGCCCCGTGGTAAGGCTTTGGTGAAAATGTCTGCTACCTGCTCATTTGTGGAAATGTACTCAAGCTTGATAGCTCCCTTTTGGATATAGTCTCTAATGAAGTGATACTTGATCTCAATATGCTTTGACCTGTCATGAAAAACTGGATTCTCTATGAGTTTTATGCAACTCTGATTATCACAGTAAATTACTGAAGGTCTAAATGCCTGACCAAATAGACCAAACAACATCTTGCGAAGCCATATGGCCTCACAACTAGCCAAACTAACAACCATATACTCCGTCTCAGCTAAAATCAATGCAACTGACTGTTGTTTTTGGCTGATCCATGACACAACTACCGAACCCAACCCAAAAAAACACCCAGAAGTACTCTTCCTATCTGAAGCACAACCTGCCCAATCTGAATCCGTGTACCCTGCCAGTCTCACTCCATCACCCTGTCTATAATCCAGACCAAAATCCACAATCCATTGCAAGCAACGAATAATGTGTTTTGCGGTCACCCAATGCACTCTCCTAGGCTCACACCTGAACTGACTCATAGTGTTAACTGAAAAACATATAATTGGTCGAGTGTTGACAAAATACATCAAACAACCTGTTAACACCCAGGTTGTTCCCTATGACTCCCAAGGGAATACGGCCGGGGTAACCACTAACCAATCTTTGGGTTACAGTTCCTAGCCTAACTGCAACCAGAGAGGGCTCTCTCTTTATGATTTATCTTTGTTATATTTGTATTTTTAGGCTAGCTATTATGCTCAGGTTTTGTTTTGTGTTTTGGTTGAGGGATCTCTTTCGGGTCTTATGATGTAATAGTTTGATGGTGAGTTTCCATTGGGCAATGGAGTCTAGGTGCTGTGAGATGGTCTTATATGTTGAGTAGTGTTCTAACTGCAAGGCCTATTGTGTATTTAACAGACAAATTTAAACTTGAATGATGATATGTGTCAACCAGCAGAAATCTGTTAAGAATTTTCTATTATGTTGGTGAAATGAAAATGAACGCAGAGCACAGGAGCAAAGTATGAATTCCTGTGACAGTGGTCAATGTGAAAGATGTATTCTGAAAGTGCAGCAGCTTAAGAATCACACTTTATATAGATTACACCTGAAGAAAACATTTATAAACAACACAGATTGAACTCAGGGTGCTCAGTGAGCAAATCCTGGGAGTTATTCTTTTTCTCTGTTGCTTAATATCGGAAACCAGATAGCGTATATGGATTTATAACAAAACAAACTGAACATGGAGAGAGTTACAGAGACTTATTGCATGGTAAGATACGCAGGGATCCAGCAATCATGAACAGGCACAGAACATCTTCAACACATCAAGCATCCACGAAATTCCATTGCTTTCCTTTATTGACTTTCAGAAAACAATTACAGCATAAGAGACTTTTCAGGAGAAATTTCCAACAACCCTTGCTATCTCATGCGAAGGGGATTATATAGAAATATGTATACAAAATATCTCAGGTATTGAGTCATCTGAGAGAGAGAAAATATCTTTAGTGGTGTTCAGAAAGTAGGCAAGAAGTTATTACAATGTTAAATGCAGCGTAAATGCCCTTTATGTCTGTCAGAGGATTGTCTTGACTTTTAAGAGCCACTAAGTCGGTTGCATTACTCTGTATTAATTCTGGAGGTACGCATTTACTTTTGCCTGCGCAGTGAGTTTTCGGGTTTGCCAGCTGTGGTTACCTTTTTTCTGCTTTGTTGGCCTCTACATCCGCTGAGTTGGCTCAGCTTTGATTTTATGATGCCTGCTGACTTTGTTGACTGTTCTTTTCATCAAAATTTGTAGAAAAAACAGAAGTTGGTGTATGACTTACTGTTTACAAAATTCTCTGAATTGCATCTGTCCACCATTCCTGTGTAGGGAGCTGATGCTTGAGGATGGCCTCCATTGTCTCTTCAGCTTCTGTGTATTTGAAAAAAGTTGGGGCTATATCAAACAAGTGATTAATTTCATTCATTATAAAAAGTAGATTTTCTATCTTACTATAGAAAATCTGTCCTGTAATAGGCCCTGTGTCTTCTGAAGTGCTGGCCTTCTCATTGACCTGTGCTGAGGCAAAAACATTTACTCTTTTAGCATACTGTTCATGGGTGAATAATTTCCCTCCGCTGTTCAGTAAGCTAGGGAGTTCTCTACTCTGCAACACTTGAAACTTCTCCATGAACTTATTTACCTCTGTCTGCATATCCTGGGTTCTCCTGTCCAATGTCTGCACTAGACTTCTAAGAGTAAGAACCCTTTTGATCATTTGAATAGTCTCAGTTCTATTTGTGATTCCAATGGTGGCCAACTGAGAGCTTGTTTTGTGATTGAGCACATTGATCATTCTTGTAGCAACTTCAGGCATATTTCCCAATAAGGCCCTTGATGTTCGGATTTCTCTCTGTGCCTTTGGAATGAGCTCTAGTTGCTCATGGATTGTCTCGATGTATGGCCATTGGTTGTTGATGGATTTACCAATATTGGACCATATCATTGCTCTGATTTCTGCTATGATTTTATCTAGCTTGAGCTCATTCTCAAGCTCCTTGATCCTGTCTTTAAGAGCTTTGATTTCCTTGGCCTTTTCTCCCACCTCTCTCTTTGTCTTATCATGTCTTTCATTTACCTTGGCCAGCTTTTCCTTAGTTTCGTTCAGCTCTGTCATCTGGGGTTCCAAAATTTGTATTTCATTCTTTAACTTCTGCATATCTAGGCTCTGATCTGTGCTGATGGGTGCTGCTGAAGTAGATGTGGCTGTTTGTTCAGCCTGCTGAGGTGGAGGCACCGTAGTAGGAACAGTCTCCTCAAGATTGATGACTTGAGGAGGAGGCTGAGATGTCTGCCCTTCTTGTGCTTGTTTTGATGATGCTTGTAGAGGTGCTTGTGTAGCTTCATATTGCCCCAATTTTTCTTGTGCCTTCACAAGCTCTTTGTAAATGGAAATTAGCAGGTCAGTAGAATCCTGCTCATACCTTTGCTTAGCTACCTCATCAGTCTGTGGGTGGATAGTGGCTGGAATTTTGATCTTCTTTCTCAGTGCAGCCATGTCAGCATCTCTAAGTTTCAGGATCTCTTGTATCCCTTTGATGTCATTGGGATTGTGCCCAATTTCTACAATGATTTCCTCCAGGGCTCTTATCCTGTTGTCTTTGGCCTGAGAAGAGGCCCTCTCCAGTTCTAGCTGGGAAGCTGTGGCATTCAGACTGCTGGTTAGTTTGTAATTATCCAAAGTCTTGTCGGCCAATGAAGCATACACCATTTCTCCAGTTTTCTTATGCAGCTCAATTTTGTCCATAGGGTGTATGTCTTTGGCAAGTACCTCTAGATTGGTCCTAAGGTAGTCAGCAGTGGATTGTGGCCGGAGTGCTGTAGGCATAAAGTGACTCATTGTCAATTTGCCTTCACTTACATCAAAACCAGACATAAGTCTCTGCTGATTGGAAGGAGCCATGTTTAGCAGGTGATTGTACAATTGTACCTTGATAGGGTCACTTCTTCTCTTGATGTCTATGAACTGCTGCTTAATGCTTACTTGTCCCTCTTTCTGCTGGCTGGAGGAGCTGACCTCCCCTCCCATGGTCCTGTCTTGTTCCTGCTGGAAGGAACTTGCTGAAGTTTCTTTGCTGGGTGGGCCCATGCCCAATGCCTCTCTTATTGCTATATCCTCCTCTGGAAAATCATTGAGTCTCTGCCTTTTCTCTCCCTGGTCTATAGAGGATGTCAGGGGAGTCTCTCTGTCTCTTTTTCTAAAGACAAATGTATCCTCCTTTTGAGGGGTTTGGAGGACCGAGGCATCAAAGGTAGTGTCTAGTCTTGTAGGCCCCGTTCTTTCAGTGGTCTGAGGAGTCTCCACTGTTTTCTTTTGCTGGGCAGACTGCTCCTGCCCTTGTTCTTCTTGATGTTGTTGATCTTGCTGTTCTGATTCTTCTTGCTGCCCTTGCTGTAGCCCTTCTGCTTGCTGCTGTTGGTTTTGTTGCTGTTCCTGCTATTCCTGCTCTTCCTGCTGCCCTTGCTGCTCTTGCTGCTCCATCTCTTTGCCTTTTTCTGCGATGTTTTCACCAGTTCTTGTAGCTTGATGTTGGGCAGTTGAGGAGGAGGCTGCTGCTCCAGTTTGTGTGCTTGGCAGTGAGGGGACCTGTGAATAAAACTCAAGGTCAGCCATCTTCTTGAGGTTTCTTAGAGCTCTCTGATTAAGCTCTTCTTGTGTCACATCTTCTTCTAAAGTTCCTCTTCTCCACTTGCTTTGGTTGGCATATTTTTCTAAGTTAGGAAGGCTATAATGTCCATAAGCAGATAATTTGTATTTGGGCCTCCTCATTGTAATGAAGTTATTGGGGTCATAGGGTTTCCATACGAAGCTGTATTTGAGACCAAGGCACAGAAGTATTATATCTGCCTCTCTCCACCCTTCGTCCCTCTCATTGAGAAGTAAATGGCCAAGTTGATTTCTGATTTTTAACTGTGCTTTCTTACCTTTTCCTGAAAAGTGGAGCATATCCACATAACCAAACTGCCTGAAGTATTCCAAGGCAAGTAGCCTCATAGGCACAAATCTAGGTAGTTTAAATGGGGGCAACTCACACCCATATAGCCTGATAACGGTGTGGTGTTGGTAGAAATACCAATCCCCAATACTGTATGCTTTTGATAAATGCAGGAGTCTTTGCATTTCGTCTGTCAATCTGGGAGGAGGTGAACCCAACAGTAGAGTCAAGGCTGGATGGATGAAAAGATCAATAAATTCGCAGTAGGTGTATGGAGAACAGCTTACTATGTGAAAAACGGATGTCCAATACACTACTGATCTCAGATTGCCCTGTGCATCTACTCTCTTCTTTGGGAAGGAGAACTTATCATGCTGGAAGTATAGGAGCAGATGATATAGGTACGAGGTGTATCTAAATACCCTTTCTCTTGATAAATTCATCAATTGATCATGCATCTTATCTGATATGTATGTGGCATAATCATAGTGGATTGGCTTCTTTCCTGGGGAAAACATAAGCATCATTTGTAGAACAGTTTCATCCACATACTCCACTGAATCATATCCCAAGATGGGACTGATCATGTCAACAAGGTCTAAGCCCAACTGGTTGAGGTAGAGATAATGGATGGGAGGAATTTGCACAGTATCAGCTTTGATGAAAATCTGATTAAGCTTTGTGATTTGTGCCTCTGTTATCCTGGCTCCCTGTACTATTAAATCAGCTAATGACAGAGGGACCAACTTTTGATCTGTCTGGAACTGCAACATCTCCCTGATGACTTCAGGGGTAATGAGGAACAGAATTGAGCCTGCAGAGTCTAGCACTGCCCTCTGGGATGCATCATAGTGTTCAGCAACTATGTGCACAAGCTCAGGGAATTGATTAACCTGAGGAAGCTTGAATATTGGGAGGAATGAATCCCAAATTCCCAGGATGTCTGTCCCCCTCTCATGTTTGATCTTTATTTCATTTAGGATTTGCAAATGAAACCTGCTTCTGCTCAACATCTCCTCTGATATCTTGTAGTCCAAGTCTGCTAATGCTCTGGTGTCCAATGTTCTGTTAGGGACATTCAAGGGAGCCACATTGAGGGCTAGAGGAGCTACAGGGGGGTCCATGACTCCTGTTTTAGGATTTCTGCTTGCTCAAGGACCGTGTTACTATGCAGAGTAACACCACCAGAGTTCTCTTTGCACAGAATGAAAATGCCTGGAAAAAAGGTGAATGCAGGGTCTATAGTAGTTCAAATGCTGTTTGATAGCAACTAAGACCAAAGTTTAGCTTTCTCTGGTGTCTTTTAATGGTGAAATTTGGTTTCAGATGCGCCTGCTGCGATTATGCAGACAGGGCCTAGTTTTTCAATGAATTGTAGCTGGGAAAAGGCTCGGCTGGTGTTTTTCGAGGTGATAGTTTGGGAATTTAAAGCTCTGCCGAGGAATTCAGTGGTGAATTTCTAATTTTGGACTCTCTTTAAGCTTTCAGAGTGTTTAACAGAGAATTGCAGGCGCACAGAGGACAGACGATGAAGAATACCTGGTAAAGTAGTGAGCAAAGGTCGTGAATGCAGGTTGAACTCGTGCGCTGGAGGTCTCCTGGTCGATTTAGCTGGTTGACAGCGAACTTGGACGCGAGCGCATGAGGCAGAAATAACAACGAATGAGTGAAAAAAGAACGTAAAAACGCGATTTTGGCCATAATATATACTTTTTAATACTTTGGCGCCTTTTTACGATGACGTCAGCAGGACGTCATTGGTGGGATCAAGGTCGGATGACGTCATGCTGACGTCATCGGGTGACGTGGCGGGGTCTGGTTGGTCCACAGGGGCAGTGAGATGGCAGGACAGGTGGACCAATGGCAGGGCAAGAGACTGACGGGACAGCGTACCTGGGTGACGGAGCGATGACATGTTGATGACACGGCGATGACGTGAGCAGGCGGGATGGGGAAACCGGAACCAACAGTGGTTTCGTATCGCACCACTTCCTGTACGGGGGCGGTATCGGTCAGTTGTACCTCCGACGCATCGTGGTGAGGGCGCGTGGCAGCGGAGTGACGTCCTCAAAATACGGACGTCGGGAGTTAAGTTTCGGGCATCGGATGAGGTCCGACGTCATGGTGGCTGTTGGATCTGCGGACGTTGATCGGACGATGGTCGGACGCCTGACGTGACGGGGAAATAGTACAGGTAACTGTCGGACGTCGGAAAGACTCCGACGCGATCAAGGCCGTCAGATCTGGAGTGCCTGATCTAACGGTCACCGGGGAGGTGACATGGGCGGTGTATACGGAAGCGGGCGGAGGCAATAAAACATGTTTTGAACGCATTTCTAATGTATTTTGAAAAAACAATTATATGCGCTTAACCTTGGTTATATGGCGGAAAGTGGGTTTTTGATGCTTTTTCCCTTTGAAGCGGGTAAAGGTGGGGATTTAGGGCTTTTTATGGGTTTTTTATGTGCAAAAGGGGTAAAAATAGGGAAATTAGCTCATGAAGGGGAAGGGGTAGGTGGCATAGGTTCATCAACATGACCTGGTGTCATTTGATCCCTGACTCGAGACTTTATTGGCTATAATGCCAAGGGGGTGGGTATTTATAAGATTTTGGGATTTATACACCTTGGTGTTAGTAATATTAGGGAAAAAGGGGATATAAGGGATTTATATAGTAGGGTTAGTGTTAGCATGGATGAGAGGGTAGGTGGAAGGGAAACCATTGAGTTTATGTGAAACAAACTTGGTTTTAAGAGTAGATCAAAATGAAAAGATCTTTAGACAAGAAATGTGGCTTTTTAAAGATTAAGAACCACCATGAAACCTTAGTCTTTTCCAAGAGTCTAAGCTGATGGGGAATGTTAGAAATGAAATTGGAGGGGAGTGAGGGAAATTAGTCATGCTTCCTGCTGTGATCTTTTGCCTTGCTGCCCACCATCACCATTCTTGCAATGATAGGGATAACCTTTCTGCAACCCCAACTACCTACCCAGCTACTTACCTAGCATTTTTACTTCTTCTTGGAGGGTGCACTTGGACTTGCAGACCCTTACTTGCCTTTTCTTTTCTTTGGCTTTTTCTTTTGCTTTCTCTATCTACTTCGACCCTTATCTCTTCCAAGGTCCCAGATTAGGCTGTTGGGAGCCTTTTCTTCTCTACCTAAACTAGTTGTCTGCCAAGATTCAGCTGTTTGGACAGACTTCTTTCTCTAGTCTATAGCATAAAATTGAACACATGGCATGATCCAGATTAAACTGTTGGATCATCCATCAAAACTTTGAGGCCTTACCAAGTTATTGTCACAAATCAAACTTTGTAGGAAATATGTGATGTTTGAGTCATCAAAGCAGAGCATATTTAGACCTTCCATAGCCAATCATGAAATATGAAACCTATTGGTATAGGTATCCAACAGTGGCTCCACATGGGGATGGTTTTTCTTTTGAAAGACCAAGAACAGCAGGTCAGATTGCCTTACTCTTTAGCTGCCCATGCCAATCTTTGAAATTTGCTGCATTAATGTGTCAAAATTGTGTGTTTCTTCCTTGGAAGACCTCTGATTCTATTTGCCTTTTGCTGTTTGGTGAATCACTTAGGAAACTGCATTTTTACAATCTAAATAGAAATAATATGTACATCTGTATATATACAAGGGAACCTGATGTTGCAATCATGGGAAACAGTCAAAATAATGCTTCAGCATCCTGCCATTGACAGGACCTTCATCCAAGTCAGTTTCAGTCAGACCTTTAAGGAAGTAAGTGTTGTTACCTTGTACTGCTTGGACAGCAAATGGTCCTCTCCATAAAGAATCAAATTTTCCATGTTTTCCTTTCTCTTCTCTTCTTGCATCCCATCTTAAAACTTTGTCTCCCACATTGAAATCTTCTGCTTTGGTTCTTCTATCAAAGGCTTTTTTTAATTTTTCTTGTAATATTTGCACTCTGCTGAAAACTTGTTCTCTAGTTTGCTGTAAACAGATTATCTGATTGATCCTCCTTTGCATATCATTTGGCTCTGCTTGACTCTCTTGCAGAAGCTTCATAACCGACACTCCTAGTGATGAGGGAAATTTGGCTTCTAATCCATAGACTAACTCATATGGGCTGGTCCCAATTGATCTTTTTGTTGTTAGTCTATCTGCCCATAAAGCATTTACTAGTTTCTTATGCCAGTTCTTTTTGTTCTCTTCCAGCACTTTCTTTATGATATTTATTAAACTTTTGTTTGATGATTCAGCAAGGCCATTTCCTTGGGGATAGTAAGCAGTAGAATGGCCCAAAGTAATGTGAAATTTATGGCAGAAGTTCACCATTTTCTTGGATCTGAAGGCAGCAGCATTGTCTGTTATTATCTTGTCCGGACAGCCAAATCTAGCCAGTATATTGTTTTCCAAAAACTGAATGATTACTGAATCATTTGCTTGTCTGCATGGGGCAGCTTCAATCCACTTGGTGAAGTAGTCTGTTGCTGTTAAAATCCATCTGTGTTGCCCTGAAGATGAGGGATGAATTTCCCCAATGAAATCCAAGCCCCATTGTTGGAAAGGTCTCTCTGTTGCAATGGGCTTCAAAGGAAGTGGCAGCAACTGTCTTTTGCCTTCAAACAGTTGGCATTTGTGGCATGAGGCTGTGAATTTCTTAACATCAGAGAACATGGTGGGCCAGTAATAACCAGCCCTCAATATCTTGTCCACAGTGGACTTCCAGTACAAATGTCCACCACAGTCTCCAGCATGGAGATCTTGCATGATATTGTTAGTTTCATTCTCCATTAGACAGTGCAGCAATATACCTTCATGGTTTTTCCAAAGTAAATTTCCATCCATCACACAAAATCTAGATGTTTTCATTTTTAGGAACCTACACTTAGTTCTGGACAGTCCTGGGGGAGCACACAGGTTTTGTAACACATAGCAGATATCAGAGTACCAAGGAGATTGTTCAAAGGCTACATTGATCTTTGGAGTCGCCAGCTCTGTTTCACTGTCCAGTTGATTGATATCTAAGGCTTGGAAATTTGCTTCTGTCATTAATTTGGCCAAACCTTGCCCTTTTATCAGCTTTGTAGGTTTAATTTCAATGTCAAATTCTAGTATATTGGCAATCCATTTTCCTCTCCTGCCCTCTAAGTTTTCTTGGGTGAGAATGTCTTTGACAATAGGACTTGGTACATAAGCCACAACATGGGAGTAAAGGATGTAAATCCTAAAGTCCTTAATAGCTTTGATCAAAGCATAGGCTTGTTTTTCCATAATTTGGTACTTTAGAGGGGCATCTCTAAGAGCTCTGCTGAAGAAGGCAATAGGCTTCTCATTACCTTGGTCATTTTTCTGTAATAAAACAGCAGCAATAGTATGTTGGGAGGCAAAGGAGAAAATGATAAAGTCTCTGTCAAACTGAGGATTGGTTAACACTGGGGTTTGAGTTAATGCCAATTTTATACTTTCAAAGGCTTGTTTTGCTTCAACAGTCCATTTGACCTTTGAATCTTTCTTTAGCATATTGTTTAATAATCTGATTAGCTCTGCTAAATTCGGGATAAACCTTCTTAAAAAGTTAATTTTCCCTAAGAATCCCTGCAACTCCTTGACATTCCTTGGGTGAGGCATTTGTAGGATAGCTTGTATCCTATCTGGGTCAATTCTTATGCCATCTTTTGAAATAATGTGCCCTAAGAGTTTCCCTTCTTCCAAGCCAAATAATGACTTCTTGGGATTTAAGGAGATGCCATATTTTCTGCATGTTATGAAAATCTGTCTCAAATGTTTCAAGTGTTCTTGGTCAGATTTTGAAAAGGGTGTAAGATCATCTAAGTAAATGACCAAGAAGTCATGAATCTCTTTTGCAAAAGCAATATCCATTGCTCTTTGAAAAGTTGCCCCTGCGTTTTTCAATCCAAAGGGCATTTTTACATACTTGAAAGTTCCCCATGGGGTTGTGAATGCAGTTTTGTCTTGATCATCAGGGTGTACTAGGATTTGATTGAAGCCTGAGAATCCATCAAGCAATGATATCCTAGAAGCCCCTACTACTCTTTGGAGAATGTGATCCATTTTGGGTAAAGGATAGTTATCTTTGAGTGATACTTGATTCAAATTCCTTAAGTCTACACAAAGTCTAATCTCACCAGTTTTCTTTCTTGTAGGGACCAAATTTGAAATCCACTCAGAGAACCTGATTGGTGCTATGATACCAGCTTTGAACATTTTATGTAATTCTTTTTCAATGGAAGGAAGGAGCAGAGGATTGATCCTTCTCAATTTCTGTTTGAATGGTTTTTGATTAGGCTTGAGGGGAATGGTATGCTGGATGACAGAGGTGTCATAGGACTTTAGATCCTCATAACCCCATGCAAAAACATCTTGAAACTCTTTAAAGAGGTCGATGTATTTGGGTTTTTGATCAGGGGGCAAAGAAGCAGATAGCTTTATTATTTTAGGCTTGTCAATAGTACCAATGTTGCATTCTTCAACTGCTGCATCTAATGGCTGCATCTTTGGTTTCCTGGGGACATCATTTGAATCAAAAATGTCCTCTAGTGGGGTAAGGCCTACTGGAAGGAAGTTGTCTTTGAGTTGTATGATTTCAGCTTCAGCGTTGCTCACCTCTTCACAGTCAATTTGGTGAATTTGCTGAATGTTTTCATTGTTGAAAATGGTTGGACTCAATAATTGTTTTGCTGTTCTAGGTGACATTGGGTGAGCAGACTGTTGAAACTGTATTTGTGATGGACTTGCTCCATCAAGTATTTGTGATTGACTTGCTGATTCAGTGTCAATATATAATCCTGCAAACTCTTGTTGTGAGGTTAGAAAATTGTTTATTTGCATATCATTCTCAAATACTTGCCATTCTTTGACATTGTTTGGAATAGAGGGTCTGTATCTGACCTCGGCTGTGAAACAGTTATTGGGTTCTAATGGGAATTTGAAGGTGCTGGCAAATGTTGCCAAGCTGTGTGCATGGAGATTGTGGCCCCTTGAAATTTTTGTGATAACAAACTCAGAGAAGGTCTCCAATATTTCAATTACAGCAGACCTGTAGGACCTCAATCTTTTGTCATTGGTGACAAAACTTCCTTTTACTTGTTGAATTACTAGATCAGAGTCTCCCATGATGGAGAGCCTAGGAGCTTGTAATGACCTTGCTAGTTTGAGACCTAGTAACAGAGCTTCATATTCTGCCATGTTATTAGTGCATCTAAAATTTAATCTATAAGCCCTGCCTTCTGCATAGCCTTTCTCTTTGTTATGTATCCAAATTCCAGCTCCTGCCCCCAACTTGTTAACTGAGCCATCAAATTCTAGGACCCACAGGATATCCTGCTGGACAGGAGATTTAAAATTCTGTTCATGGGATGGCAATGTGAGCATGAGTTGGGGCTTCTTCTCCCATTTGTTTTCTAGGACAATTTCATCACTTGTTTGACAATCTTTGACAACTAGAGGAGGGATAATGTGTATTGTTGGGCTGATTGATGTTTGGCAGGTGATACTTGTTTGATCAATGTTTTGTTCTTGTATGAGTGTTTCGGTGCTAATGTCATTGTTTGAGAGGCTTGTGCTGTCATTGAAGAGGATGAAGGAGTCTATGTCCGAATGGACAGCATATATTGGAAAATTTTGAGGCTTTTCTTCACTGCTGACCATATACTTCATGAGTGTTTCCCTGTAAAGTCTTTTTGGTTGCCCAAAGACAGAGATAGTGGCATATGACATATCTAATTGCAGGGAGCCTTGGAGCTTGGCTCCCCATGATCTTGATAACAGCATCCCATATTTAGGTGGGATATCAGCGACTACAACATCCATTAGAATGGTTTTGTTGGGATATTGAACCAGAGACACACATAAATCTTTTATTAGGCCCAAACATTTGACTTGGCTAGAATCAAAGGAAAACAGGTCTTTGTATGGTCTTGTTATATCCAAATTTAATCTTTCCATGACTGCTTTTGGCATCAGGTTGTGAGAGGCGCCTGAGTCGAACATTGCATTATGCAGTATTTTATCATGAATATGCAAGCTGACATAAAAAGGTAAAACCCCTGTGACTATTGTTTTTCCATCTACCTCTGGGCCAAACAGTAATTCTGGAGTGTCATCTAGCACATTTACATCATCTTTGCTATTAGTGAGTTGAAGGGATTTCTTGATCTGCTGCTTATAGATGTCATGCTTGGCTAGCTCTGAGAGGGGAATTGCTATTTTTAGCTTGCCAATCTCTGTGGCTAGGTCAAAAGGTTTGTCAACTTGGGTTTTAGAGTCACGGACAGCAGTCTTTTCTTTGTTCACTAACTCTTCTTGTTGGATTTCATCTTGACTTTGAGACCTGCCCCTTTTACTCATGTCTTGAGGGGTAAAATTTGAATCAGGGTGAGAGGACGAAGTTGCCATGGGCTGTTGTAGTGGGGACAGTAGTTCAGTAACCTCCTCAACTACAATTTCTTCTGCAGGCAAGTTTATTTTGTCATTAGGTTCTGTGATCATGGTTTCTTTAGACCTCTGTTTATCCTTTATCTTGTCTGGCTGATTTACATTCACAGTCCGACTCCTTAGTTTGTACTGTTTATGGACTTCATAGACAGCAGTATCATATCCTTGTTTGAAGTCAAAGGATTCTCCTGATTTAGTTTGGAATGTTTTGATTTCATCCTCCTCATGGTCTTCTTGTGTTAAGAAAACATGGCTTTTACCATCCAGACCCATTAAGTTAATTTCAGGATCTTCATTGAGCTGATTGGATGTGGAAGTTTCTGCATAGTTTTCTTGAAAAGGGGGTCTAATGTCTTGGTCAGCACTTGTCTTTCCTATGTTTGGGTTCTGAGTTCTCCTAAAATTCGGATTTCTAGGAGGGTTGCTTTGTGATGCTTCCCATGATGATTTTCTTTCAACTGATTCCACTCTTTCACCCAATCTCTTCATGCTGTTTAGTATTGCATCCAGCTTTTGATCAAAACCCGAGGGTTCTTCTTTGAAGACAGTCCTCTTTTCCAACTTTGCCCTGTTTCTTTTGGCAATTAGGTTAGCCTCTACTGTGACAGCAACCCTTTGAGCTTCTGCAAGGGTTGGAGGATCTCTTTCTTTCAGTTGATAGGCCATATCAGGGTCAAAACCGTCAGGGAATTTATATAGGGCTAAATCAGGAGGGGGCCTTAAGTTCTGTGGGATAGCATTATAAACGTTGTTAAACCTAGCACAATATTCCAGAACTGTTTCTTGGGGACCTCTCTTAATAGTGTCATATTCACCAAGTACGTGGAGAGGATCTTTCTTCTTTTCCCATCTCTCAGTAAAAGCTTCGTAAAGCTGATCAGGTGTTGTGATGGAGTTTGCATTGAGGGATCTGAACCAAGTTCTAACATCCCCAGTTAAACTTTGAACAAAAATTCTCATTCTGACAGTGTCATCATCTATTTCATAGGTCTCAAAGTGGTCTTGCATCTTCTTGGCATGCTGGATAGCTGTTAGAGAGCCATTTGAGTCAAAATATGAGATTTTACTTTGATAATCTTGAGGTAAAGCTGCAGCATTAGCTGGTATCTGCAGAGGTGCATACCTGTTGGCCATGTTTATGGGATTTATAGGGTTGACAGGAACAAATGGGACAGCAGGGATTACTGGTGTAACAGGGTTAATGGGATGGGTAACAAATGGGGGAGTGGTTGAAAGGGTATGTGTGGTGGGTGAAGATGTGAGAGGAGGACTTTGAGGTGTTGATGATGAACTAGGGGAACTAGGGGTGGACCGGAAAAGAACTTTGCAGGGAGTGGGAATGAGGATAGGTTGATCTGAACTTATATCTGAATCAGCAGGCTTCTCCTGCTTTTGCTGTCTCCTAATGTTCTTTGGAATGATATTCGGATTATCAACAATGATGGGTTGATTAGGGTCAGGGTTTGCCCTAGTGTGCCTTGGGTTTCTTTTGGGAGCCAGCTTCTAATTGTCCTTTTGGAGCTTATATAGGAGGTTTTATGTGTGCAAGGACTGGATGAGAATTTTGGAATAACTATATATGTTTCAAAGCTAGGATGAAGATTCCCTAACTAGCTCTTCCCTAAAGCTGTCCCTGTATTACAGAAACAGTTCTGAGGCCTCTTGGCTGGTTTCAGGCTTACTGGTAGCTTTGGAAGATAGATAGTAATTGAAAAATTTTAAGAAGTCCCCAGTGGAGTCGCCAATTATGTTAACACCCAGGTTGTTCCCTATGACTCCCAAGGGAATACGGCCGGGGTAACCACTAACCAATCTTTGGGTTACAGTTCCTAGCCTAACTGCAACCAGAGAGGGCTCTCTCTTTATGATTTATCTTTGTTATATTTGTATTTTTAGGCTAGCTATTATGCTCAGGTTTTGTTTTGTGTTTTGGTTGAGGGATCTCTTTCAGGTCTTATGATGTAATAGTTTGATGGTGAGTTTCCATTGGGCAATGGAGTCTAGGTGCTGTGAGATGGTCTTATATGTTGAGTAGTGTTCTAACTGCAAGGCCTATTGTGTATTTAACAGACAAATTTAAACTTGAGTGATGATATGTGTCAACCAGCAGAAATCTGTTAAGAATTTTCTGTTATGTTGGTGAAATGAAAATGAACGCAGAGCACAGGAGCAAAGTATGAATTCCTGTGACAGTGGTCAATGTGAAAGATGTATTCTGAAAGTGCAGCAGCTTAAGAATCACACTTTATATAGATTACACCTGAAGAAAACATTTATAAACAACACAGATTGAACTCAGGGTGCTCAGTGAGCAAATCCTGGGAGTTATTCTTTTTCTCTGTTGCTTAATATCGGAAATCAGATAGCGTATATGGATTTATAACAAAACAAACTGAACATGGAGAGAGTTACAGAGACTTATTGCATGGTAAGATACGCAGGGATCCAGCAATCATGAACAGGCACAGAACATCTTCAACACATCAAGCATCCACGAAATTCCATTGCTTTCCTTTATTGACTTTCAGAAAACAATTACAGCATAAGAGACTTTTCAGGAGAAATTTCCAACAACCCTTGCTATCTCATGCGAAGGGGATTATATAGAAATATGTATACAAAATATCTCAGGTATTGAGTCATCTGAGAGAGAGAAAATATCTTCAGTAGTGTTCAGAAAGTAGGCAAGAAGTTATTACAATGTTAAATGCAGCGTAAATGCCCTTTATGTCTGTCAGAGGATTGTCTTGACTTTTAAGAGCCACTAAGTCGGTTGCATTACTCTGTATTAATTCTGGAGGTACGCATTTACTTTTGCCTGCGCAGTGAGTTTTCGGGTTTGCCAGCTGTGGTTCCCTTTTTTCTGCTTTGTTGGCCTCTACATCCGCTGAGTTGGCTCAGCTTTGATTTTATGATGCCTGCTGACTTTGTTGACTGTTCTTTTCATCAAAATTTGTAGAAAAAACAGAAGTTGGTGTATGACTTACTGTTTACAAAATTCTCTGAATTGCATCTGTCCACCATTCCTGTGTAGGGAGCTGATGCTTGAGGATGGCCTCCATTGTCTCTTCAGCTTCTGTGTATTTGAAAAAAGTTGGGGCTACATCAAACAAGTGATTAATTTCATTCATTATAAAAAGTAGATTTTCTATCTTACTATAGAAAATCTGTCCTGTAATAGGCCCTGTGTCTTCTGAAGTGCTGGCCTTCTCATTGACCTGTGCTGAGGCAAAAACATTTACTCTTTTAGCATACTGTTCATGGGTGAATAATTTCCCTCCGCTGTTCAGTAAGCTAGGGAGTCCTCTACTCTGCAACACTTGAAACTTCTCCATGAACTTATTTACCTCTGTCTGCATATCCTGGGTTCTCCTGTCCAATGTCTGCACTAGACTTCTAAGAGTAAGAACCCTTTTGATCATTTGAATAGTCTCAGTTCTATTTGTGATTCCAATGGTGGCCAACTGAGAGCTTGTTTTGTGATTGAGCACATTGATCATTCTTGTAGCAACTTCAGGCATATTTCCCAATAAGGCCCTTGATGTTCGGATTTCTCTCTGTGCCTTTGGAATGAGCTCTAGTTGCTCATGGATTGTCTCGATGTATGGCCATTGGTTGTTGATGGATTTACCAATATTGGACCATATCATTGCTCTGATTTCTGCTATGATTTTATCTAGCTTGAGCTCATTCTCAAGCTCCTTGATCCTGTCTTTAAGAGCTTTGATTTCCTTGGCCTTTTCTCCCACCTCTCTCTTTGTCTTATCATGCCTTTCATTTACCTTGGCCAGCTTTTCCTTAGTTTCGTTCAGCTCTGTCATCTGGGCTTCCAAAATTTGTATTTCATTCTTTAACTTCTGCATATCTAGGCTCTGATCTGTGCTGATGGGTGCTGCTGAAGTAGATGTGGCTGTTTGTTCAGCCTGCTGAGGTGGAGGCACCGTAGTAGGAACAGTCTCCTCAAGATTGATGACTTGAGGAGGAGGCTGAGATGTCTGCCCTTCTTGTGCTTGTTTTGATGATGCTTGTAGAGGTGCTTGTGTAGCTTCATATTGCCCCAATTTTTCTTGTGCCTTCACAAGCTCTTTGTAAATGGAAATTAGCAGGTCAGTAGAATCCTGCTCATACCTTTGCTTAGCTACCTCATCAGTCTGTGGGTGGATAGTGGCTGGAATTTTGATCTTCTTTCTCAGTGCAGCCATGTCAGCATCTCTAAGTTTCAGGATCTCTTGTATCCCTTTGATGTCATTGGGATTGTGCCCAATTTCTACAATGATTTCCTCCAGGGCTCTTATCCTGTTGTCTTTGGCCTGAGAAGAGGCCCTCTCCAGTTCTAGCTGGGAAGCTGTGGCATTCAGACTGCTGGTTAGTTTGTAATTATCCAAAGTCTTGTCGGCCAATGAAGCATACACCATTTCTCCAGTTTGCTTATGCAGCTCAATTTTGTCCATAGGGTGTATGTCTTTGGCAAGTACCTCTAGATTGGTCCTAAGGTAGTCAGCAGTGGATTGTGGCCGGAGTGCTGTAGGCATAAAGTGACTCATTGTCAATTTGCCTTCACTTACATCAAAAGCAGACATAAGTCTCTGCTGATTGGAAGGAGCCATGTTTAGCAGGTGATTGTACAATTGTACCTTGATAGGGTCACTCCTTCTCTTGATGTCTATGAAATGCTGCTTAATGCTTACTTGTCCCTCTTTCTGCTGGCTGGAGGAGCTGACCTCCCCTCCCATGGTCCTGTCTTGTTCCTGCTGGAAGGAACTTGCTGAAGTTTCTCTGCTGGGTGGGCCCATGCCCAATGCCTCTCTTATTGCTATATCCTCCTCTGGAAAATCATTGAGTCTCTGCCTTTTCTCTCCCTGGTCTATAGAGGATGTCAGGGGAGTCTCTCTGTCTCTTTTTCTAAAGACAAATGTATCCTCCTTTTGAGGGGTTTGGAGGACCGAGGCATCAAAGGTAGTGTCTTGTCTTGTAGGCCCCGTTCTTTCAGTGGTCTGAGGAGTCTCCACTGTTTTCTTTTGCTGGGCAGACTGCTCCTGCCCTTGTTCTTCTTGATGTTGTTGATCTTGCTGTTCTGATTCTTCTTGCTGCCCTTGCTGCAGCCCTTCTGCTTGCTGCTGTTGGTTTTGTTGCTGTTCCTGCTGTTCCTGCTCTTCCTGCTGCCCTTGCTGCTCTTGCTGCTCCATCTCTTTGCCTTTTTCTGCGATGTTTTCACCAGTTCTTGTAGCTTGATGTTGGGCAGTTGAGGAGGAGGCTGCTGCTCCAGTTTGTGTGCTTGGCAGTGAGGGGACCTGTGAATAAAACTCAAGGTCAGCCATCTTCTTGAGGTTTCTTAGAGCTCTTTGATTAAGCTCTTCTTGGGTCACATCTTCTTCTAAAGTTCCTCTTCTCCACTTGCTTTGGTTGGCATATTTTTCTAAGTTAGGAAGGCTATAATGTCCATAAGCAGATAATTTGTATTTGAGCCTCCTCATTGTAATGAAGTTATTGGGGTCATAGGGTTTCCATACGAAGCTGTATTTGAGACCAAGGCACAGAAGTATTCTATCTGCCTCTCTCCACCCTTCATCCCTCTCATTGAGAAGTAAATGGCCAAGTTGATTTCTGATTTTTAACTGTGCCTTCTTACCTTTTCCTGAAAAGTGGAGCATATCCACATAACCAAACTGCCTGAAGTATTCCAAGGCAAGTAGCCTCATAGGCACAAATCTAGGTAGTTTAAATGGGGGCAACTCACACCCATATAGCCTGATAACGGTGTGGTGTTGGTAGAAATACCAATCCCCAATACTGTATGCTTTTGATAAATGCAGGAGTCTTTGCATTTCGTCTGTCAATCTGGGAGGAGGTGAACCCAACAGTAGAGTCAAGGCTGGATGGATGAAAAGATCAATAAATTCGCAGTAGGTGTATGGAGAACAGCTTACTATGTGAAAAACGGATGTCCAATACACTACTGATCTCAGATTGCCCTGTGCATCTACTCTCTTCTTTGGGAAGGAGAACTTATCATGCTGGAAGTATAGGAGCAGATGATATAGGTACGAGGTGTATCTAAATACCCTTTCTCTTGATAAATTCATCAATTGATCATGCATCTTATCTGATATGTATGTGGCATAATCATAGTGGATTGGCTTCTTTCCTGGGGAAAACATAAGCATCATTTGTAGAACAGTTTCATCCACATACTCCACTGAATCATATCCCAAGATGGGACTGATCATGTCAACAAGGTCTAAGCCCAACTGGTTGAGGTAGAGATAATGGATGGGAGGAATTTGCACAGTATCAGCTTTGATGAAAATCTGATTAAGCTTTGTGATTTGTGCCTCTGTTATCCTGGCTCCCTGTACTATTAAATCAGCTAATGACAGAGGGACCAACTTTTGATCTGTCTGGAACTGCAACATCTCCCTGATGGCTTCAGGGGTAATGAGGAACAGAATTGAGCCTGCAGAGTCTAGCACTGCCCTCTGGGATGCATCATAGTGTTCAGCAACTATGTGCACAAGCTCAGGGAATTGATTAACCTGAGGAAGCTTGAATATTGGGAGGAATGAATCCCAAATTCCCAGGATGTCTGTCCCCCTCTCATGTTTGATCTTTATTTCATTTAGGATTTGCAAATGAAACCTGCTTCTGCTCAACATCTCCTCTGATATCTTGTAGTCCAAGTCTGCTAATGCTCTGGTGTCCAATGTTCTGTTAGGGACATTCAAGGGAGCCACATTGAGGGCTATAGGAGCTACAGGGGGGTCCATGACTCCTGTTTTAGGATTTCTGCTTGCTCAAGGACCGTGTTACTATGCAGAGTAACACCACCAGAGTTCTCTTTGCACAGAATGAAAATGCCTGGAAAAAAGGTGAATGCAGGGTCTATAGTAGTTCAAATGCTGTTTGATAGCAACTAAGACCAAAGTTTAGCTTTCTCTGGTGTCTTTTAATGGTGAAATTTGGTTTCAAATGCGCCTGCTGCGATTATGCAGACAGGGCCTAGTTTTTCAATGAATTGTAGCTGGGAAAAGGCTCGGCTGGTGTTTTTCGAGGTGATAGTTTGGGAATTTAAAGCTCTGCCGAGGAATTCAGTGGTGAATTTCTAATTTTGGACTCTCTTTAAGCTTTCAGAGTGTTTAACAGAGAATTGCAGGCGCACAGAGGACAGACGATGAAGAATACCTGGTAAAGTAGTGAGCAAAGGTCGTGAATGCAGGTTGAACTCGTGCGCTGGAGGTCTCCTGGTCGATTTAGCAGGTTGACAGCGAACTTGGACGCGAGCGCATGAGGCAGAAATAACGACGAATGAGTGAAAAAAGAACGTAAAAACGCGATTTTGGCCATAATATAGACTTTTTAATACTTTGGCGCCTTTTTACGATGACGTCAGCAGGACGTCATTGGTGGGGTCAAGGTCGGATGACGTCATGCTGACGTCATCGGGTGACGTGGCGGGGTCTGGTTGGTCCACAGGGGCAGTGAGATGGCAGGACAGGTGGACCAATGGCAGGGCAAGAGACTGACGGGACAGCGTACCTGGGTGACGGAGCGATGACATGTTGATGACATGGCGATGACGTGAGCAGGCGGGATGGGGAAACCGGAACCAACAGTGGTTTCGTATCGCACCACTTCCTGTACGGGGGCGGTATCGGTCAGTTGTACCTCCGACGCATCGTGGTGAGGGCGCGTGGCAGCGGAGTGACGTCCTCAAAATACGGACGTCGGGAGTTAAGTTTCGGGCATCGGATGAGGTCCGACGTCATGGTGGCCGTTGGATCTGCGGAGGTTGATCGGACGATGGTCGGACGCCTGACGTGACGGGGAAATAGTACGGGTAACTGTCGGACGTCGGAAAGACTCCGACGCGATCAAGGCCGTCAGATCTGGAGGGCCTGATCTAACGGTCACCGGGGAGGTGACATGGGCGGTGCATACGGAAGCGGGCGGAGGCGATAAAACATGTTTTGAACGCATTTCTAATGTATTTTGAAAAAACAATTATATGCGCTTAACCTTGGTTATATGGCGGAAAGTGGGTTTTTGATGCTTTTTGCCCTTTGAAGCGGGTAAAGGTGGGGATTTAGGGCTTTTTATGGGTTTTTTATGTGCAAAAGGGGTAAAAATAGGGAAATTAGCTCATGAAGGGGAAGGGGTAGTTGGCATAGGTTCATCAACATGACCTGGTGTCATTTGATCCCTGACTCGAGACTTTATTGGCTATAATGCCAAGGGGGTGGGTATTTATAAGATTTTGGGATTTATACACCTTGGTGTTAGTAATATTAGGGAAAAAGGGGATATAAGGGATTTATATAGTAGGGTTAGTGTTAGCATGGATGAGAGGGTAGGTGGAGGGAAACCATTGAGTTTATGTGAAACAAACTTGGTTTTAAGAGTAGATCAAAATGAAAAGATCTTTAGACAAGAAATGTGGCTTTTTAAAGATTAAGAACCACCATGAAACCTTAGTCTTTTCCAAGAGTCTAAGCTGATGGGGAATGTTAGAAATGAAATTGGAGGGGAGTGAGGGAAATTAGTCATGCTTCCTGCTGTGATCTTTTGCCTTGCTGCCCACCATCACCATTCTTGCAATGATAGGGATAACCTTTCTGCAACCCCAACTACCTACCCAGCTACTTACCTAGCATTTTTACTTCTTCTTGGAGGGTGCACTTGGACTTGCAGACCCTTACTTGCCTTTTCTTTTCTTTGGCTTTTTCTTTTGCTTTCTCTATCTACTTCGACCCTTATCTCTTCCAAGGTCCCAGATTAGGCTGTTGGGAGCCTTTTCTTCTCTACCTAAACTAGTTGTCTGCCAAGATTCAGCTGTTTGGACAGACTTCTTTCTCTAGTCTATAGCATAAAATTGAACACATGGCATGATCCAGATTAAACTGTTGGATCATCCATCAAAACTTTGAGGCCTTACCAAGTTATTGTCACAAATCAAACTTTGTAGGAAATATGTGATGTTTGAGTCATCAAAGCAGAGCATATTTGGACCTTCCTTGCCAATCATGAAATATGAAACCTATTGGTATAGGTATCCAACAGTGGCTCCACATGGGGATGGTTTTTCTTTTGAAAGACCAAGAACAGCAGGTCAGATTGCCTTACTCTTTAGCTGCCCATGCCAATCTTTGAAATTTGCTGCATTAATGTGTCAAAATTGTGTGTTTCTTCCTTGGAAGACCTCTGATTCTATTTGCCTTTTGCTGTTTGGTGAATCACTTAGGAAACTGCATTTTTACAATCTAAATAGAAATAATATGTACATCTGTATATATACAAGGGAACCTGATGTTGCAATCATGGGAAACAGTCAAAATAATGCTTCAGCATCCTGCCATTGACAGGACCTTCATCCAAGTCAGTTTCAGTCAGACCTTTAAGGAAGTAAGTGTTGTTACCTTGTACTGCTTGGACAGCAAATGGTCCTCTCCATAAAGAATCAAATTTTCCATGTTTTCCTTTCTCTTCTCTTCTTGCATCCCATCTTAAAACTTTGTCTCCCACATTGAAATCTTCTGCTTTGGTTCTTCTATCAAAGGCTTTTTTTAATTTTTCTTGTAATATTTGCACTCTGCTGAAAACTTGTTCTCTAGTTTGCTGTAAACAGATTATCTGATTGATCCTCCTTTGCATATCATTTGGCTCTGCTTGACTCTCTTGCAGAAGCTTCATAACCGGCACTCCTAGTGATGAGGGAAATTTGGCTTCTAATCCATAGACTAACTCATATGGGCTGGTCCCAATTGATCTTTTTGTTGTTAGTCTATCTGCCCATAAAGCATTTACTAGTTTCTTATGCCAGTTCTTTTTGTTCTCTTCCAGCACTTTCTTTATGATATTTATTAAACTTTTGTTTGATGATTCAGCAAGGCCATTTCCTTGGGGATAGTAAGCAGTAGAATGGCCCAAAGTAATGTGAAATTTATGGCAGAAGTTCACCATTTTCTTGGATCTGAAGGCAGCAGCATTGTCTGTTATTATCTTGTCCGGACAGCCAAATCTAGCCAGTATATTGTTTTCCAAAAACTGAATGATTACTGAATCATTTGCTTGTCTGCATGGGGCAGCTTCAATCCACTTGGTGAAGTAGTCTGTTGCTGTTAAAATCCATCTGTGTTGCCCTGAAGATGAGGGATGAATTTCCCCAATGAAATCCAAGCCCCATTGTTGGAAAGGTCTCTCTGTTGCAATGGGCTTCAAAGGAAGTGGCAGCAACTGTCTTTTGCCTTCAAACAGTTGGCATTTGTGGCATGAGGCTGTGAATTTCTTAACAT
The DNA here is from genome assembly GCA_031772625.1 of Pinus tabuliformis. NCBI lineage: Eukaryota > Viridiplantae > Streptophyta > Pinopsida > Pinales > Pinaceae > Pinus > Pinus tabuliformis. The sequence goes on along the minus strand of CM062820.1, from coordinate 1,312,697,585 downwards.
CAGAGAACATGGTGGGCCAGTAATAACCAGCCCTCAATATCTTGTCCACAGTGGACTTCCAGTACAAATGTCCACCACAGTCTCCAGCATGGAGATCTTGCATGATATTGTTAGTTTCATTCTCCATTAGACAGTGCAGCAATATACCTTCATGGTTTTTCCAAAGTAAATTTCCATCCATCACACAAAATCTAGATGTTTTCATTTTTAGGAACCTACACTTAGTTCTGGACAGTCCTGGGGGAGCACACAGGTTTTGTAACACATAGCAGATATCAGAGTACCAAGGAGATTGTTCAAAGGCTACATTGATCTTTGGAGTCGCCAGCTCTGTTTCACTGTCCAGTTGATTGATATCTAAGGCTTGGAAATTTGCTTCTGTCATTAATTTGGCCAAACCTTGCCCTTTTATCAGCTTTGTAGGTTTAATTTCAATGTCAAATTCTAGTATATTGGCAATCCATTTTCCTCTCCTGCCCTCTAAGTTTTCTTGGGTGAGAATGTCTTTGACAATAGGACTTGGTACATAAGCCACAACATGGGAGTAAAGGATGTAAATCCTAAAGTCCTTAATAGCTTTGATCAAAGCATAGGCTTGTTTTTCCATAATTTGGTACTTTAGAGGGGCATCTCTAAGAGCTCTGCTGAAGAAGGCAATAGGCTTCTCATTACCTTGGTCATTTTTCTGTAATAAAACAGCAGCAATAGTATGTTGGGAGGCAAAGGAGAAAATGATAAAGTCTCTGTCAAACTGAGGATTGGTTAACACTGGGGTTTGAGTTAATGCCAATTTTATACTTTCAAAGGCTTGTTTTGCTTCAACAGTCCATTTGACCTTTGAATCTTTCTTTAGCATATTGTTTAATAATCTGATTAGCTCTGCTAAATTCGGGATAAACCTTCTTAAAAAGTTAATTTTCCCTAAGAATCCCTGCAACTCCTTGACATTCCTTGGGTGAGGCATTTGTAGGATAGCTTGTATCCTATCTGGGTCAATTCTTATGCCATCTTTTGAAATAATGTGCCCTAAGAGTTTCCCTTCTTCCAAGCCAAATAATGACTTCTTGGGATTTAAGGAGATGCCATATTTTCTGCATGTTATGAAAATCTGTCTCAAATGTTTCAAGTGTTCTTGGTCAGATTTTGAAAAGGGTGTAAGATCATCTAAGTAAATGACCAAGAAGTCATGAATCTCTTTTGCAAAAGCAATATCCATTGCTCTTTGAAAAGTTGCCCCTGCGTTTTTCAATCCAAAGGGCATTTTTACATACTTGAAAGTTCCCCATGGGGTTGTGAATGCAGTTTTGTCTTGATCATCAGGGTGTACTAGGATTTGATTGAAGCCTGAGAATCCATCAAGCAATGATATCCTAGAAGCCCCTACTACTCTTTGGAGAATGTGATCCATTTTGGGTAAAGGATAGTTATCTTTGAGTGATACTTGATTCAAATTCCTTAAGTCTACACAAAGTCTAATCTCACCAGTTTTCTTTCTTGTAGGGACCAAATTTGAAATCCACTCAGAGAACCTGATTGGTGCTATGATACCAGCTTTGAACATTTTATGTAATTCTTTTTCAATGGAAGGAAGGAGCAGAGGATTGATCCTTCTCAATTTCTGTTTGAATGGTTTTTGATTAGGCTTGAGGGGAATGGTATGCTGGATGACAGAGGTGTCATAGGACTTTAGATCCTCATAACCCCATGCAAAAACATCTTGAAACTCTTTAAAGAGGTCGATGTATTTGGGTTTTTGATCAGGGGGCAAAGAAGCAGATAGCTTTATTATTTTAGGCTTGTCAATAGTACCAATGTTGCATTCTTCAACTGCTGCATCTAATGGCTGCATCTTTGGTTTCCTGGGGACGTCATTTGAATCAAAAATGTCCTCTAGTGGGGTAAGGCCTACTGGAAGGAAGTTGTCTTTGAGTTGTATGATTTCAGCTTCAGCGTTGCTCACCTCTTCACAGTCAATTTGGTGAATTTGCTGAATGTTTTCATTGTTGAAAATGGTTGGACTCAGTAATTGTTTTGCTGTTCTAGGTGACATTGGGTGAGCAGACTGTTGAAACTGTATTTGTGATGGACTTGCTGATTCAGTGTCAATATATAATCCTGCAAACTCTTGTTGTGAGGTTAGAAAATTGTTTATTTGCATATCATTCTCAAATACTTGCCATTCTTTGACATTGTTTGGAATAGAGGGTCTGTATTTGACCTCGGCTGTGAAACAGTTATTGGGTTCTAATGGGAATTTGAAGGTGCTGGCAAATGTTGCCAAGCTGTGTGCATGGAGATTGTGGCCCCTTGAAATTTTTGTGATAACAAACTCAGAGAAGGTCTCCAATATTTCAATTACAGCAGACCTGTAGGACCTCAATCTTTTGTCATTGGTGACAAAACTTCCTTTTACTTGTTGAATTACTAGATCAGAGTCTCCCATGATGGAGAGCCTAGGAGCTTGTAATGACCTTGCTAGTTTGAGACCTAGTAACAGAGCTTCATATTCTGCCATGTTATTAGTGCATCTAAAATTTAATCTATAAGCCCTGCCTTCTGCATAGCCTTTCTCTTTGTTATGTATCCAAATTCCAGCTCCTGCCCCCAACTTGTTAACTGAGCCATCAAATTCTAGGACCCACAGGATATCCTGCTGGACAGGAGATTTAAAATTCTGTTCATGGGATGGCAATGTGAGCATGAGTTGGGGCTTCTTCTCCCATTTGTTTTCTAGGACAATTTCATCACTTGTTTGACAATCTTTGACAACTAGAGGAGGGATAATGTGTATTGTTGGGCTGATTGATGTTTGGCAGGTGATACTTGTTTGATCAATGTTTTGTTCTTGTATGAGTGTTTCGGTGCTAATGTCATTGTTTGAGAGGCTTGTGCTGTCATTGAAGAGGATGAAGGAGTCTATGTCCGAATGGACAGCATATATTGGAAAATTTTGAGGCTTTTCTTCACTGCTGACCATATACTTCATGAGTGTTTCCCTGTAAAGTCTTTTTGGTTGCCCAAAGACAGAGATAGTGGCATATGACATATCTAATTGCAGGGAGCCTTGGAGCTTGGCTCCCCATGATCTTGATAACAGCATCCCATATTTAGGTGGGATATCAGCGACTACAACATCCATTAGAATGGTTTTGTTGGGATATTGAACCAGAGACACACATAAATCTTTTATTAGGCCCAAACATTTGACTTGGCTAGAATCAAAGGAAAACAGGTCTTTGTATGGTCTTGTTATATCCAAATTTAATCTTTCCATGACTGCTTTTGGCATCAGGTTGTGAGAGGCGCCTGAGTCGAACATTGCATTATGCAGTATTTTATCATGAATATGCAAGCTGACATAAAAAGGTAAAACCCCTGTGACTATTGTTTTTCCATCTACCTCTGGGCCAAACAGTAATTCTGGAGTGTCATCTAGCACATTTACATCATCTTTGCTATTAGTGAGTTGAAGGGATTTCTTGATCTGCTGCTTATAGATGTCATGCTTGGCTAGCTCTGAGAGGGGAATTGCTATTTTTAGCTTGCCAATCTCTGTGGCTAGGTCAAAAGGTTTGTCAACTTGGGTTTTAGAGTCACGGACAGCAGTCTTTTCTTTGTTCACTAACTCTTCTTGTTGGATTTCATCTTGACTTTGAGACCTGCCCCTTTTACTCATGTCTTGAGGGGTAAAATTTGAATCAGGGTGAGAGGACGAAGTTGCCATGGGCTGTTGTAGTGGGGACAGTAGTTCAGTAACCTCCTCAACTACAATTTCTTCTGCAGGCAAGTTTATTTTGTCATTAGGTTCTGTGATCATGGTTTCTTTAGACCTCTGTTTATCCTTTATCTTGTCTGGCTGATTTACATTCACAGTCCGACTCCTTAGTTTGTACTGTTTATGGACTTCATAGACAGCAGTATCATATCCTTGTTTGAAGTCAAAGGATTCTCCTGATTTAGTTTGGAATGTTTTGATTTCATCCTCGTCATGGTCTTCTTGTGTTAAGAAAACATGGCTTTTACCATCCAGACCCATTAAGTTAATTTCAGGATCTTCATTGAGCTGATTGGATGTGGAAGTTTCTGCATAGTTTTCTTGAAAAGGGGGTCTAATGTCTTGGTCAGCACTTGTCTTTCCTATGTTTGGGTTCTGAGTTCTCCTAAAATTCGGATTTCTAGGAGGGTTGCTTTGTGATGCTTCCCATGATGACTTTCTTTCAACTGATTCCACTCTTTCACCCAATCTCTTCATGCTGTTTAGTATTGCATCCAGCTTTTGATCAAAACCCGAGGGTTCTTCTTTGAAGACAGTCCTCTTTTCCAACTTTGCCCTGTTTCTTTTGGCAATTAGGTTAGCCTCTACTGTGACAGCAACCCTTTGAGCTTCTGCAAGGGTTGGGGGATCTCTTTCTTTCAGTTGATAGGCCATATCAGGGTCAAAACCGTCAGGGAATTTATATAGGGCTAAATCAGGAGGGGGCCTTAAGTTCTGTGGGATAGCATTATAAACGTTGTTAAACCTAGCACAATATTCCAGAACTGTTTCTTGGGGACCTCTCTTAATAGTGTCATATTCACCAAGTACGTGGAGAGGATCTTTCTTCTTTTCCCATCTCTCAGTAAAAGCTTCGTAAAGCTGATCAGGTGTTGTGATGGAGTTTGCATTGAGGGATCTGAACCAAGTTCTAACATCCCCAGTTAAACTTTGAACAAAAATTCTCATTCTGACAGTGTCATCATCTATTTCATAGGTCTCAAAGTGGTCTTGCATCTTCTTGGCATGCTGGATAGCTGTTAGAGAGCCATTTGAGTCAAAATATGAGATTTTACTTTGATAATCTTGAGGTAAAGCTGCAGCATTAGCTGGTATCTGCAGAGGTGCATACCTGTTGGCCATGTTTATGGGATTTATAGGGTTGACAGGAACAAATGGGACAGCAGGGATTACTGGTGTAACAGGGTTAATGGGATGGGTAACAAATGGGGGAGTGGTTGAAAGGGTATGTGTGGTGGGTGAAGATGTGAGAGGAGGACTTTGAGGTGTTGATGATGAACTAGGGGAACTAGGGGTGGACCGGAAAAGAACTTTGCAGGGAGTGGGAATGAGGATAGGTTGATCTGAACTTATATCTGAATCAGCAGGCTTCTCCTGCTTTTGCTGTCTCCTAATGTTCTTTGGAATGATATTCGGATTATCAACAATGATGGGTTGATTAGGGTCAGGGTTTGCCCTAGTGTGCCTTGGGTTTCTTTTGGGAGCCAGCTTCTAATTGTCCTTTTGGAGCTTATATAGGAGGTTTTATGTGTGCAAGGACTGGATGAGAATTTTGGAATAACTATATATGTTTCAAAGCTAGGATGAAGATTCCCTAACTAGCTCTTCCCTAAAGCTGTCCCTGTATTACAGAAACAGTTCTGAGGCCTCTTGGCTGGTTTCAGGCTTACTGGTAGCTTTGGAAGATAGATAGTAATTGAAAAATTTTAAGAAGTCCCCAGTGGAGTCGCCAATTATGTTAACACCCAGGTTGTTCCCTATGACTCCCAAGGGAATACGGCCGGGGTAACCACTAACCAATCTTTGGGTTACAGTTCCTAGCCTAACTGCAACCAGAGAGGGCTCTCTCTTTATGATTTATCTTTGTTATATTTGTATTTTTAGGCTAGCTATTATGCTCAGGTTTTGTTTTGTGTTTTGGTTGAGGGATCTCTTTCAGGTCTTATGATGTAATAGTTTGATGGTGAGTTTCCATTGGGCAATGGAGTCTAGGTGCTGTGAGATGGTCTTATATGTTGAGTAGTGTTCTAACTGCAAGGCCTATTGTGTATTTAACAGACAAATTTAAACTTGAGTGATGATATGTGTCAACCAGCAGAAATCTGTTAAGAATTTTCTGTTATGTTGGTGAAATGAAAATGAACGCAGAGCACAGGAGCAAAGTATGAATTCCTGTGACAGTGGTCAATGTGAAAGATGTATTCTGAAAGTGCAGCAGCTTAAGAATCACACTTTATATAGATTACACCTGAAGAAAACATTTATAAACAACACAGATTGAACTCAGGGTGCTCAGTGAGCAAATCCTGGGAGTTATTCTTTTTCTCTGTTGCTTAATATCGGAAATCAGATAGCGTATATGGATTTATAACAAAACAAACTGAACATGGAGAGAGTTACAGAGACTTATTGCATGGTAAGATACGCAGGGATCCAGCAATCATGAACAGGCACAGAACATCTTCAACACATCAAGCATCCACGAAATTCCATTGCTTTCCTTTATTGACTTTCAGAAAACAATTACAGCATAAGAGACTTTTCAGGAGAAATTTCCAACAACCCTTGCTATCTCATGCGAAGGGGATTATATAGAAATATGTATACAAAATATCTCAGGTATTGAGTCATCTGAGAGAGAGAAAATATCTTCAGTGGTGTTCAGAAAGTAGGCAAGAAGTTATTACAATGTTAAATGCAGCGTAAATGCCCTTTATGTCTGTCAGAGGATTGTCTTGACTTTTAAGAGCCACTAAGTCGGTTGCATTACTCTGTATTAATTCTGGAGGTACGCATTTACTTTTGCCTGCGCAGTGAGTTTTCGGGTTTGCCAGCTGTGGTTACCTTTTTTCTGCTTTGTTGGCCTCTACATCCGCTGAGTTGGCTCAGCTTTGATTTTATGATGCCTGCTGACTTTGTTGACTGTTCTTTTCATCAAAATTTGTAGAAAAAACAGAAGTTGGTGTATGACTTACTGTTTACAAAATTCTCTGAATTGCATCTGTCCACCATTCCTGTGTAGGGAGCTGATGCTTGAGGATGGCCTCCATTGTCTCTTCAGCTTCTGTGTATTTGAAAAAAGTTGGGGCTACATCAAACAAGTGATTAATTTCATTCATTATAAAAAGTAGATTTTCTATCTTACTATAGAAAATCTGTCCTGTAATAGGCCCTGTGTCTTCTGAAGTGCTGGCCTTCTCATTGACCTGTGCTGAGGCAAAAACATTTACTCTTTTAGCATACTGTTCATGGGTGAATAATTTCCCTCCGCTGTTCAGTAAGCTAGGGAGTCCTCTACTCTGCAACACTTGAAACTTCTCCATGAACTTATTTACCTCTGTCTGCATATCCTGGGTTCTCCTGTCCAATGTCTGCACTAGACTTCTAAGAGTAAGAACCCTTTTGATCATTTGAATAGTCTCAGTTCTATTTGTGATTCCAATGGTGGCCAACTGAGAGCTTGTTTTGTGATTGAGCACATTGATCATTCTTGTAGCAACTTCAGGCATATTTCCCAATAAGGCCCTTGATGTTCGGATTTCTCTCTGTGCCTTTGGAATGAGCTCTAGTTGCTCATGGATTGTCTCGATGTATGGCCATTGGTTGTTGATGGATTTACCAATATTGGACCATATCATTGCTCTGATTTCTGCTATGATTTTATCTAGCTTGAGCTCATTCTCAAGCTCCTTGATCCTGTCTTTAAGAGCTTTGATTTCCTTGGCCTTTTCTCCCACCTCTCTCTTTGTCTTATCATGCCTTTCATTTACCTTGGCCAGCTTTTCCTTAGTTTCGTTCAGCTCTGTCATCTGGGCTTCCAAAATTTGTATTTCATTCTTTAACTTCTGCATATCTAGGCTCTGATCTGTGCTGATGGGTGCTGCTGAAGTAGATGTGGCTGTTTGTTCAGCCTGCTGAGGTGGAGGCACCGTAGTAGGAACAGTCTCCTCAAGATTGATGACTTGAGGAGGAGGCTGAGATGTCTGCCCTTCTTGTGCTTGTTTTGATGATGCTTGTAGAGGTGCTTGTGTAGCTTCATATTGCCCCAATTTTTCTTGTGCCTTCACAAGCTCTTTGTAAATGGAAATTAGCAGGTCAGTAGAATCCTGCTCATACCTTTGCTTAGCTACCTCATCAGTCTGTGGGTGGATAGTGGCTGGAATTTTGATCTTCTTTCTCAGTGCAGCCATGTCAGCATCTCTAAGTTTCAGGATCTCTTGTATCCCTTTGATGTCATTGGGATTGTGCCCAATTTCTACAATGATTTCCTCCAGGGCTCTTATCCTGTTGTCTTTGGCCTGAGAAGAGGCCCTCTCCAGTTCTAGCTGGGAAGCTGTGGCATTCAGACTGCTGGTTAGTTTGTAATTATCCAAAGTCTTGTCGGCCAATGAAGCATACACCATTTCTCCAGTTTGCTTATGCAGCTCAATTTTGTCCATAGGGTGTATGTCTTTGGCAAGTACCTCTAGATTGGTCCTAAGGTAGTCAGCAGTGGATTGTGGCCGGAGTGCTGTAGGCATAAAGTGACTCATTGTCAATTTGCCTTCACTTACATCAAAAGCAGACATAAGTCTCTGCTGATTGGAAGGAGCCATGTTTAGCAGGTGATTGTACAATTGTACCTTGATAGGGTCACTTCTTCTCTTGATGTCTATGAACTGCTGCTTAATGCTTACTTGTCCCTCTTTCTGCTGGCTGGAGGAGCTGACCTCCCCTCCCATGGTCCTGTCTTGTTCCTGCTGGAAGGAACTTGCTGAAGTTTCTCTGCTGGGTGGGCCCATGCCCAATGCCTCTCTTATTGCTATATCCTCCTCTGGAAAATCATTGAGTCTCTGCCTTTTCTCTCCCTGGTCTATAGAGGATGTCAGGGGAGTCTCTCTGTCTCTTTTTCTAAAGACAAATGTATCCTCCTTTTGAGGGGTTTGGAGGACCGAGGCATCAAAGGTAGTGTCTAGTCTTGTAGGCCCCGTTCTTTCAGTGGTCTGAGGAGTCTCCACTGTTTTCTTTTGCTGGGCAGACTGCTCATGCCCTTGTTCTTCTTGATGTTGTTGATCTTGCTGTTCTGATTCTTCTTGCTGCCCTTGCTGTAGCCCTTCTGCTTGCTGCTATTGGTTTTGTTGCTGTTCCTGCTGTTCCTGCTCTTCCTGCTGCCCTTGCTGCTCTTGCTGCTCCATCTCTTTGCCTTTTTCTGCGATGTTTTCACCAGTTCTTGTAGCTTGATGTTGGGCAGTTGAGGAGGAGGCTGCTGCTCCAGTTTGTGTGCTTGGCAGTGAGGGGACCTGTGAATAAAACTCAAGGTCAACCATCTTCTTGAGGTTTCTTAGAGCTCTCTGATTAAGCTCTTCTTGTGTCACATCTTCTTCTAAAGTTCCTCTTCTCCACTTGCTTTGGTTGGCATATTTTTCTAAGTTAGGAAGGCTATAATGTCCATAAGCAGATAATTTGTATTTGAGCCTCCTCATTGTAATGAAGTTATTAGGGTCATAGGGTTTCCATACGAAGCTGTATTTGAGACCAAGGCACAGAAGTATTCTATCTGCCTCTCTCCACCCTTCGTCCCTCTCATTGAGAAGTAAATGGCCAAGTTGATTTCTGATTTTTAACTGTGCTTTCTTACCTTTTCCTGAAAAGTGGAGCATATCCACATAACCAAACTGCCTGAAGTATTCCAAGGCAAGTAGCCTCATAGGCACAAATCGAGGTAGTTTAAATGGGGGCAACTCACACCCATATAGCCTGATAACGGTGTGGTGTTGGTAGAAATACCAATCCCCAATACTGTATGCTTTTGATAAATGCAGGAGTCTTTGCATTTCGTCTGTCAATCTGGGAGGAGGTGAACCCAACAGTAGAGTCAAGGCTGGATGGATGAAAAGATCAATAAATTCGCAGTAGGTGTATGGAGAACAGCTTACTATGTGAAAAACGGATGTCCAATACACTACTGATCTCAGATTGCCCTGTGCATCTACTCTCTTCTTTGGGAAGGAGAACTTATCATGCTGGAAGTATAGGAGCAGATGATATAGGTACGAGGTGTATCTAAATACCCTTTCTCTTGATAAATTCATCAATTGATCATGCATCTTATCTGATATGTATGTGGCATAATCATAGTGGATTGGCTTCTTTCCTGGGGAAAACATAAGCATCATTTGTAGAACAGTTTCATCCACATACTCCACTGAATCATATCCCAAGATGGGACTGATCATGTCAACAAGGTCTAAGCCCAACTGGTTGAGGTAGAGATAATGGATGGGAGGAATTTGCACAGTATCAGCTTTGATGAAAATCTGATTAAGCTTTGTGATTTGTGCCTCTGTTATCCTGGCTCCCTGTACTATTAAATCAGCTAATGACAGAGGGACCAACTTTTGATCTGTCTGGAACTGCAACATCTCCCTGATGACTTCAGGGGTAATGAGGAACAGAATTGAGCCTGCAGAGTCTAGCACTGCCCTCTGGGATGCATCATAGTGTTCAGCAACTATGTGCACAAGCTCAGGGAATTGATTAACCTGAGGAAGCTTGAATATTGGGAGGAATGAATCCCAAATTCCCAGGATGTCTGTCCCCCTCTCATGTTTGATCTTTATTTCATTTAGGATTTGCAAATGAAACCTGCTTCTGCTCAACATCTCCTCTGATATCTTGTAGTCCAAGTCTGCTAATGCTCTGGTGTCCAATGTTCTGTTAGGGACATTCAAGGGAGCCACATTGAGGGCTATAGGAGCTACAGGGGGGTCCATGACTCCTGTTTTAGGATTTCTGCTTGCTCAAGGACCGTGTTACTATGCAGAGTAACACCACCAGAGTTCTCTTTGCACAGAATGAAAATGCCTGGAAAAAAGGTGAATGCAGGGTCTATAGTAGTTCAAATGCTGTTTGATAGCAACTAAGACCAAAGTTTAGCTTTCTCTGGTGTCTTTTAATGGTGAAATTTGGTTTCAGATGCGCCTGCTGCGATTATGCAGACAGGGCCTAGTTTTTCAATGAATTGTAGCTGGGAAAAGGCTCGGCTGGTGTTTTTCGAGGTGATAGTTTGGGAATTTAAAGCTCTGCCGAGGAATTCAGTGGTGAATTTCTAATTTTGGACTCTCTTTAAGCTTTCAGAGTGTTTAACAGAGAATTGCAGGCGCACAGAGGACAGACGATGAAGAATACCTGGTAAAGTAGTGAGCAAAGGTCGTGAATGCAGGTTGAACTCGTGCGCTGGAGGTCTCCTGGTCGATTTAGCAGGTTGACAGCGAACTTGGACGCGAGCGCATGAGGCAGAAATAACAACGAATGAGTGAAAAAAGAACGTAAAAACGCGATTTTGGCCATAATATAGACTTTTTAATACTTTGGCGCCTTTTTACGATGACGTCAGCAGGACGTCATTGGTGGGATCAAGGTCGGATGACGTCATGCTGACGTCATCGGGTGATGTGGCGGGGTCTGGTTGGTCCACAGGGGCAGTGAGATGGCAGGACAGGTGGACCAATGGCAGGGCAAGAGACTGACGGGACAGCGTACCTGGGTGACGGAGCGATGACATGTTGATGACATGGCGATGACGTGAGCAGGCGGGATGGGGAAACCGGAACCAACAGTGGTTTCGTATCGCACCACTTCCTGTACGGGGGCGGTATCGGTCAGTTGTACCTCCGACGCATCGTGGTGAGGGCGCGTGGCAGCGGAGTGACGTCCTCAAAATACGGACGTCGGGAGTTAAGTTTCGGGCATCGGATGAGGTCCGACGTCATGGTGGCCGTTGGATCTGCGGAGGTTGATCGGACGATGGTCGGACGCCTGACGTGACGGGGAAATAGTACGGGTAACTGTCGGACGTCGGAAAGACTCCGACGCGATCAAGGCCATCAGATCTGGAGGGCCTGATCTAACGGTCACCGGGGAGGTGACATGGGCGGTGTATACGGAAGCGGGCGGAGGCAATAAAACATGTTTTGAACGCATTTCTAATGTATTTTGAAAAAACAACTATATGCGCTTAACCTTGGTTATATGGCGGAAAGTGGGTTTTTGATGCTTTTGCCCTTTGAAGCGGGTAAAGGTGGGGATTTAGGGCTTTTTATGGGTTTTTTATGTGCAAAAGGGGTAAAAATAGGGAAATTAGCTCATGAAGGGGAAGGGGTAGGTGGCATAGGTTCATCAACATGACCTGGTGTCATTTGATCCCTGACTCGAGACTTTATTGGCTATAATGCCAAGGGGGTGGGTATTTATAAGATTTTGGGATTTATACACCTTGGTGTTAGTAATATTAGGGAAAAAGGGGATATAAGGGATTTATATAGTAGGGTTAGTGTTAGCATGGATGAGAGGGTAGGTGGAAGGGAAACCATTGAGTTTATGTGAAACAAACTTGGTTTTAAGAGTAGATCAAAATGAAAAGATCTTTAGACAAGAAATGTGGCTTTTTAAAGATTAAGAACCACCATGAAACCTTAGTCTTTTCCAAGAGTCTAAGCTGATGGGGAATGTTAGAAATGAAATTGGAGGGGAGTGAGGGAAATTAGTCATGCTTCCTGCTGTGATCTTTTGCCTTGCTGCCCACCATCACCATTCTTGCAATGATAGGGATAACCTTTCTGCAACCCCAACTACCTACCCAGCTACTTACCTAGCATTTTTACTTCTTCTTGGAGGGTGCACTTGGACTTGCAGACCCTTACTTGCCTTTTCTTTTCTTTGGCTTTTTCTTTTGCTTTCTCTATCTACTTCGACCCTTATCTCTTCCAAGGTCCCAGATTAGGCTGTTGGGAGCCTTTTCTTCTCTACCTAAACTAGTTGTCTGCCAAGATTCAGCTGTTTGGACAGACTTCTTTCTCTAGTCTATAGCATAAAATTGAACACATGGCATGATCCAGATTAAACTGTTGGATCATCCATCAAAACTTTGAGGCCTTACCAAGTTATTGTCACAAATCAAACTTTGTAGGAAATATGTGATGTTTGAGTCATCAAAGCAGAGCATATTTAGACCTTCCATAGCCAATCATGAAATATGAAACCTATTGGTATAGGTATCCAACACAACCAATCAACTGTCTGTATAGAGTAGGATCCACCAACTCGGAATCAAAAGCGTGAAGCTTCTTCCAGTTAGTGATCATAGGTTTAGACATGGGTTTACAGTGTGTTATGCTCCTATACCAATAGGTGTCATATTTCATGATTGATTGGTTAAAATCCATAATATGTTCATCCTTTCCTTGCTGGAAAGGTTTTCCATATTGTGAAAAAGTCAAAAAAATTAAAAAAATGAAAAGAGGGTATACCCTAAAAGAAAAATCAAAGGGTGAAAAGATAAATGGTCAAAAGGAAAAAGTGAAAAAAATGAACCCCAAAGAAAAAAGATCAGGAAAGTGTGCAAGCCTAAATGCCACTACTATTTCATGTTCTGTAAATAAAGTTTCATGTGCAGTTTGTTGAACTTCATGCTATAGTTGATGAATGGCCAAAATAGCTTAATCTTGGCTAGTTCACATTTGAATTTCCTGTTTTAGAAATAGAGAATAAAATCTGTCCAAACTGTTCAATCTTGGCAGATAAATAAATAGGTAGAGAAGCAAAGGAGCTCAACTGTTAAACCTGAGCCCTTGGATATGATAAGGGTAGATCTAGATAGGATTGCGGTGAAAAGAAAAGAAGAGAATGAGGGTTTGCTAGTCTAAATGCACCCATGAAAAAAGAAGAAAAATGTTAGGTATAATAGGCTGGGTAGGGAGTTTTTATGTTGCAGAAAGAAACTTATGATAATTTTTGTCTCTCAGAATTGATTAAATCTTACTTCTATCACAGGTACTATGGCAGAAGCATGACTAACTCTCCTCCATCCTTTCTCCAAATCATTTGCTAATTCCCCCAGAGATTTTGAGATCTACTCAATATCTCCAAATTACTCCATCTCATTTCATAAAAGGCCTAAATAAAACCACATTCTTACTTCAGGCAAAGAAGCCACATTTCTTGTGTAAAACCCTTTTCATTCCCTTAGCCTAAGTTTCTTAACATTAGACTTAGCGCTTTCTTCCAATCATATTCATATTAACCAATAACCTTATTATATAAATCCCTTGTATAAATGCCCCTTTCCCATATATTATTAATATACTAAAAACCCCAAAATTTTATTATTCCCACCCCCGGCTAAACTATAGCCATATGTCATTATTTCACAGGGGATTCAAGGTTTGTCTGAAACCTTGTAAATAACCCTATCTGTGCGACCTCGGGATTAATTAGCATTCGGTTAATTAATAACCTAATATAAGCGCCCTGGGAACCAATAATAAGTGCCCTGCAAACCAATAATAATCGCCCCAAGAATTGTTAAATCATTGTTTAAATTATATAGGCCCCATGCATAACCCTCCACCACCTCCAACGAGCGCCAAACGTCCGATCGTCGCCCTCCCATTGGACGGCTCCAGATCATATCACGAGGCCCTCTGTCGCCGAAGTTTACCGCCTGGGGAGCTGGCGGTATTGCCACCGTACCAGGGACACGCGTCAACCTCGACGTCACCCTTCCATACCCTCCGCTACACGACAAAATGTCCCGTCACGATGACGTCATCCGACCAAAAAGTTCCAAAAAGCCCCGTGAAAGCCAAATTTTGCTAAATAGTCAAGGAAATGTCATTTTCGCTGATTTCTCTCTTCGAACTACTTTCATGCAAATTACGTCCAGTTCATTACGCGAGCATACAGTTCGCCACTCGGCCAAACAAAGTCCAACGTCCTGCTCCACAGCTCGTCGGTCAATCTGCAATTGCCCTGTTCGCCTCTAAAACATAGGTATTTACCGCATTTTCACTTCCCGAACCTGTAATTTCATTTTTCCTCTCTAAATTTTACCTAAAAGAGCCAAATTCAAACTGAAAACAGTCCACAGTTGCCATACAAGGACACCAGAACCACTGTTGTTTTGCCCATTTTCCTACGGAAGCCCGGATTCCAGTTTAAAAATACAAGAACCACATATGGAAGCTCCCGTGGCCCTCAATGGCACACCCCTCAATGCGCCTCATAAATACCAGGATTGGTTACCCTTGGCTAATAAAGATTTTCAAATTAAAGAGTTATCTGGTGATATGAACCATCTCCAAGCATTTTGCCGAATTAGGAATAGTCATTTGAGAAACTCTGATATCTTTGGAATAGGGGAATCTAATCTCCCCAAGTATTACCTTCCCCCAGTCAATGTGTTCCCAGATATTATTTGACCAATGTTGTGCCAACTATGACCCTGTCAGTAAAGCAGTTATGACCCCATACCAAACTGTTCTCTTTTACATAACTGCTAAATCTATCAATGAGATGTTACACTTCCATCCCACTCAGCCCCTTGCTCCTCTTTCCACGGGGTTTTTGCTTGATCAAGGCTCTCAATTGCCCAATTCAGAAATAACCCGGATTGCTCAATTATTCATGAAACTAGATTGCCATCCCCAAAGCCCGCCTCCCTATGTGCACTCCTGGTTTATTGAAACTGGCAAGCTGATTCTTGACATGATATCCTTTATCTTGGGATTTAAAACCAGTGAATTTGTTGATGAGACCATCCTAGCTATGTTGTCAATGTTTACTCTAGGACAACCCCTTGCTGTCAAATATGATTATGCCTCTTTCATTGCCAATAAAATCAACGAGCAATTCATAAACCTAGACAGAGAAGGAGTCTTCAAGTACACCTCATTCATATATCACCTTCTGCTATATTATCAGCCAGACAGTTTTTCATTTCCCATCAGGAAATTGGATTCCAAAGGAGAGAGGAGGTCTATGATCTTTTGGACCTCGGTCTTCCACAATGTTTGTGAATCCCCCTATACCTACTGTGAATTCATTGACTTGTTTGTACATCCAACCTCCACTCTATTGATATGAGCTCCTCCTCCTAGGCTCTCTGGTGATATAAAGAAGATTTTATAGCTTTCTAAAAACTACAGAATAGGTGACTGGTACCTCTACCAGAATCACACAGAAATAAGAATATATGGCTGTGAACTGTGCCCTTACAAGCTACCTAAATATGTGCCCATGAGACTATTTGCACTGGAGTATTTCAGGCAGCTTATCAATGCAGATCTAACCCACTTTTGCAATCTAAAGAAAAAGGCTTAGATGAGAATAAAGAACCAGTTAGGCCCTTTTATCATCAATAAGAGGGAGGCATGGGAAGATGCTGATAAGATATTAGGGGAAGACCTTAAATTGAAGAAAAGTTTCTAGTGGGTGCCATATGACCCAAATAGCTTTATAAGTGACAGAAAAGTAAGAAACAGGCTATCAACTTACATACATCATAGGATCCCTGAAATAGAACAATTTGCTAATCAGGATGAGTGGGTAGAGGGTACATTAATAGAAGAAATTACTGAACAAGAAAAAATGGAAAAAGCTATGAAAGATCTTGAAAAGACCCTTGACCTGGACTCTTTTGGACAGGTATCTTTCAAGCTGCCTCAGCAAACCAGAGTGGGTACATCCTCTGCTGGAACTTCACAGCAGCCTGTACAAGAGACCAGCACACCAGTTACAGGGTCTTCTAAGGGCAAGGAAGTGGCAGGCACGGAGCAGCAAGCAATGACTGATCAGCAGGGGCAAATTCCTCCGGTCCAAACCAAAGCAGCAGAGATTCCTGCATTACAGACTCCTCTAAATGAGGAAAAAGGCAAGAAAAGAGGCAGGGAAGAAGCCACACCTATCAGTGGGCCTGCAGAACAACCAGGGGAAAAAAGGCAAAGACTGAATCCTCTGTCTGAAGAGGAAATCATTGAAGAAACAATAGAAAGTCTAAGAGGAGAAAGGATAGCCAGCCAGCAGACTTCCCCAGTGATAGAAACATCAACTAGCTCACATAGGCAGGAGCTAGAAAGGTAACATAGTGTGGAAGTTTCATCCACTAGGCCACCAAGTAAGCAGACCTCTGACATCAAAAGAACATTCACAGAGATAAAGGCTAGGAATGATCCACTAAGGCTGCAGATTTATAACCAGTATCTTAAGATGGCCCCCACAAAGCAACAAAGATTGATGTCTTCCTATGACATTAAGGAGGGCAAAATGATCATGAGTTATTTCAAGCCCAAGGTGTAGCAACCACAATCAGTAGCTGACTACATCAGGACAAATGTGGAGGTCTTGGCCAAGGATATTCATCCAACAGACCAGATTGAGCTGCATAAACAGACTGGAGAGATGGTATACTCCACACTAACTGATAAAGCTATGTTAGCTCATAAATTGAAAAATTCCTTGAATAATACTTCTGCTCAGTTAGATTTGGAGAAAGCTTCTTCTCTTGCTAAGGACAACAAGATGAAATCCTTGGAAGAAATTATTATTGAATTGGGACATGATCCCAAAGATGCCAAAGGCATAAAGGCACTGATGAAAAAGAAGGAAGAAGACATTGCTGCCCTCAGAAAACAGGTAAAAATACCTCCTTCTATGCATCCACAGACTGCAGAAGTTGTCCAACATAAATCTGAAGAGGACATGATGGACCTGCTCATGAGACTGAATGAGAGATTGAGTGAGACAAAGCAGGCATTGGAGAAAGCTCTACAAGAAAAGCAGGGAGAGTCGACCTCCCAGCCACCTGAAGTAGCTCCAACAGTCACTACTGCCCCCTCCACACTTATAACAACATTGCCTCCCACTATCCCGGCATCAACAGCAGAGATCATCATAGGTACAACATCAGCCGAAGTAGCACCAGGCAGCAGTACAGGCATGAGCACAGAGCAATTAATAAAAGCCATGGAGGAATTGAAACTCCAAGTGTCAGAGCTGAAGCAGGTAAAAGAAAAATTGGCAAAAGTTGAACATAGTTATGATAAATCCAAGATGAATGTCGCAGAGAAAACAAGGGAGATCAAAGCATTGGAGAACAAGGTGAGAGCATTAGAAAAGGATCTCTCTCTGAATAAACCTATAGCAGAAATCAGAGGAATTTTGTGGACCAACATCACTTAATCCCTTAGTGATGTATGGAGGTCTATCCAAACCATTTATAAGCAGATTGACTTGATAAGAGTGGCCCAAGTGGAGATTCAAAAAACAAGAACTTTATTGGGACAGATGCCTGAGCAAGCTAACCGGCTAATACATTTTTTGACAACTAAGACCAGTAAAGAACTGGAAGCACTGGAAATTAGGGACAGAACAGACACCATTCTAGAAATCAAGAGAGTTCTAACTATGAGAACTCTAATGCAAAATTTGGAAAGAAGATGCCAAGACATGCAGGTAGAGATTAATTCCTTCACAGAAAAGTTTACAGTCTTGCATGAAAAAGGTTTTCCAAGTCCTTTAGGAAGTAATGATCGTCTGATGAAACACAAAGACTATGTATTTAAATTGAACACATATGCTGTTGACCAAGTTAATGCATCATCAAGCACTTCAGGAGAGAAGGCACTTCCATCTGGCCAGGCCCTCTACAACAACCTAGAATTTTTTTTCTACATTGAGAATGAGGTGAAGCATCTGTTCACCATCCCACCTAATTTCTTCAGATACACAGAGGCTGAAGAAACTTTAAGAAAGCTTTAGAGACATAAATTACCAGGACCGGAGTGGTGGTTAAGTATGTTAGAGATCCTATAAACTTATCTTTAGTCAATTGAAAATTTTGGACCATCTACTATGATGCAGACAACATAAAGGAATCAGAGTCATGCGGGTCAAAGCACATCACATCAGGGCCAAAGAAAGTCCAGCCAAGGCAGAATGACCAACACAGAGTATCAGTAGAAGACGACCGTGAACTGACTTGCAACACCTACCTCCAGTACATCTCATAAAGATGGAACAGCCAACACATCATCAAATTTATTGCATCAATTTATTGTTCTCTTGTTTTCGAGACTGTCTGTCTCTATCTTTGTAAAATGCATTAATTATCATCAGATATTATCTTCTTCAGATATTTTGTAAGATTTTTGATATTTTTGTACAAATACCCCCTCAAGCAAAGTATTTTGGGGTTGGTTGTTGGTTGGTGAATGTTCATAGTTTCTGACTGTAATACTGAAGTTTTCTGGAATAAAAATATGTTGGAACCATTTTTGTCTGGCTTACTGAATGAGGAATTGATGCTGAGGACCATGTTACAGAATTCTTGAATCATATTATGGATCAATAAGTCCCTTCTAACTTGTGTTTTGTAGTTTCTATGTTTATTATATCATCTATGTTTCATGATCTAAATAATAGAGAGAAAGAATAACTCAGAATTTGCTTGATTGCACTCTGTGTTCAGTCTTTATTAATATCAATGTTTTCTTCAGAATTAGAATAAACCGTGAATTATTCATTGCTCCGGTTTCCCCTGATTCTTCCCTTTTGAATATTGGCTAAGGAATTCTTAATTGCTCCTCAACTGTAATTAGCCATTTTCCCTCTGTCAACATAATGAAGGATTCTTAACTGCCCTTCACCCAATTGACTCCATTCCATCTGATTCCAGCCTATAAATTGTTCCATATTTGAGTACCTTGCTCTGTGATACCTCCTCTGATAAGAAACCTAATCCAGGAAATTATCCTTCTTTGACTCCATCATGCCCAATGGACTGAAAATCTTCAATTTTACCTCACTGTTCTATTGAATCTCCATCCCTCCAACCAAAAAAAACCATTGTACTTCATAGCTAGCCTAATATACCTCAAAACAAAGCTAAATTATAAAGAGAGAGCCCTCTCTGGATGCAGATTGGCTAGAATTTGTATCTGAAAGATTGGTCTGTGGTTACCTCGGCCGTATTCCCTTTCTTACAACTTTGGGCAACAACCAGAGTGATAACACAGTGCTCCATGTGAAATTTTCTAAGAATATCCACAATGTACTTCCCTTGTCCCAAGAAGAAACGCCCCTCCTCCTGCCACACCTCCAATCCCAGAAATAATGCATCAAGCTGATATCCTTCATGTCAAACTCTGAAGCAAGATCTCTCTTGCAACCCTTAATGAGTCTCTTTGCATCAGTGATGATCAAGTCATAACCATACAACACCAAAATGAGAGGCTCCTCACCCACCACAATGAAGTATAGGTTTGGATCAACCTCATTCTTTGTGAAACCCAACTGCTGCAAGTATGTATCAATCCTAGAGTACCAAGCTCTAGGAGCTTGCTTCAGGCCACAGAGTTCCTTTTTCAATCTACATACATGGGATTCCTTCCCATGCACCTCAAATCCCTGCGGTTGCTCAATATAAAACTCCTCCTGAATGAAGCCATTGAGAAATGTGGTCTTCACATCCATCTAGTGGATCTTCCAACCCATCTCTGCTGTAATCGATATAATGGAGCGAATAGATGTATACTGATCTACGGGAGCGAAGGTCTCCTCATAGTAATCTCCCTCTACCTGTGAGAACCCTCTCGCCACAAATCGAGCTTTGAACTTCTCGATGCTGTCATATTCATCATGCTTTATCTTATAGAGCCATCTGGAAGTAACAACTGATTTATCTTTAGACCTCCAAACATCATTCTTCATAATAGAAGAATACTCCTCCATCATGGCCTCTCTCCAGACTTGCTGGCTGGCTGCCTCCTCATAATTAGAAGGATCAGAGTCAACAATGCTTGTTACCAATGCCATGTAACTACATAATCACTTAGGTGGTTTACTCTCTCTAACCTGTCTCTTTGGCCCAACAACTGATGTGGCCTTGCACAAGGTATCTTGAAGCTACTTGGGCTTTCTCTTCCCTAAGCATACTTCTCCCACCGGAGTGAAAGAATCCTCATCATCATCAGAAGCCTGAAATCCTAAAGGCCTGTCAACTGACCTCATGCTTGAACCTATGCCTGTAGATGTTGAATTACTATGTGAACTGTCCATTAGTGGACTACCCTGTGAACTGCTCCGCGGACTGCCCTGCATGCTACCCAAAGAACCACCCACCTGACTCTAAGAGCCACTGCTCATTGATGGACCTGACACTGTAATCGATGTGCCTCCTGATCCCTGACTACTAGATCCCTGTGATTGACTCAGCTGCTCCAAAGAGGTCTGGTGACTCTGGATACTCTAACTCCCGTGACCTCCTGAAATCTCTCTCCTCCTCGAACTTCACATCCCACATGAAAACCACTTTCCTTTGCGCAAGAATATAAATCTGATAAGCTTTCGAGGTCTCGCTATAACCCACAAAGATTCCCTTGTCTGAAGTGGGCTCTAGCTTGGTCCTGTTCTCCTTGGGGACATAGGAATATGTAAGGCACCCAAAGATACGAACGTTCCCAACATCAATCTTCTTCCCAGAAAAAGCCTCCTCCAGAGTCACATTCCCCAAGGCATGATGTGGACTCTTGTTCTACAAGTACATAACAATGTTGCAGGCCTCTTCCAACAAAAATAAAGGTAACCCTCGATCATGAAGCATGGCTTTGACAACCCCAACAATGGATCTGTTCTTCCTCTCCGCAACCCCATTCTACCGGGGGTTGTAAGGAACTGCGAACTCCCTTCTAATACCTGCCTCTACACAAATATCAACAAACTCACCAAGGGTATACTCCCCTCCATTGTCTGACCTGAGGACCTTGATCTTCCTACCTATCTGGGTCCCCACAAGAGCTTTGAACTCTTGAATCCGTGTGAAGACCTCACTCTTGGTCTTCAAGAAATAAATCTAGGTCTTCCTGGAGTGGTCATCAATGAATAAAACATAGTACTCATAGCCACTCAATGATACATGAGACATCCGACCACTCACATCGGTATGTATCAAGTCAAGGATCCCAGTCACTTTGCTATCACTGCTGGGAAAAGGGGATCTGGAAAACTTCCCCATAGCACATCCTCTGCATACATCAAGGTGATCAGAACTAAAATCTGACACACCAGTGGTGATCTTCAGCAATGTACTCAAGGCCCCATGATACATGTGCCCCATCCTACGGTGCCAAATCTCACACAACTCTGAATTGCTAGATCTGTTGTCGGTCCTGTCTCGGGTTGATCCAGGTGGAGGTTGGTGGGCACCCACCTATCCCACTTAGGCCCCCCCAACTGTCTCTTTTAGTTTTTCAGTTTCCGTAATTGTAGCACAATTTACTATTTTTAGCAGTTTTCGGGTCCTGAACTTCCAGAGCCATTTTGAGGCCCTATACAAAGTATTTTGGGAAATCCGGGAGCAACAGGGGTCTATGAACCGATTTTGCTCTTCCCAAAGTTGTAGTGCTCGGATAGGTCTTTCTAACTAGCTATTGTATGCCTCAAACGAAGATCGGGTGCCAAAGTTACGACATGGGGAAGTTGATGTACCAATTTTAGGATGTTAAGGGTTTTCCATTGTTTCTCAACAATAAATAGGCCTTCGAGCCTCATTGTAACATAGTTCAGAGGCATGTAGCCACCACATCTCTTCTCAGAGATAAGCTACCATCGTTGATGAGCCTCATAAATGGGTAATTATATGGGCTCATTTTACCTCATAACCTAGTCAAATCAACCATTCTCTTAGCTTATTGCAAGATTTTCTGATTATATTTATGCTTATAGAGTGAGTTGAGTTAGTTATGATGCCATGAGGTCTAATATGTGTTTAATGCAGATTATTGAGGATTTTTATGGTCAAAGTCAAGGATCCATTAGACAAATGGCATCAATAACTCGAAGTGGATAAAGGAGAGGACTTATAGGAGGGAATCCCCCTCATTTATTACTCACTTCTAATTTCCCTTCACTCAGCTCAAAGTACAAGCAACCAAGTCATGCATTCGCAGGCAGCCGAGCAAAGTGGAGGATAATTGATGTTTATCTCGAGTTTTGGGAGCCAAGCTTCCCGGATTTTGAGGAAGCTGTTGGGAGCTTCATTTGTATAAGTAGAGAGGACTAGGGCCTCACTAGGGAGTTGGTCGAATTTTTGTTGGATTTTTGCTGCAGTTTTGCTTATGTAAGCTCTGCTCAACTTCGAGCTTATTTTTGTGACAGTTTCATGTAATCTTTTTATTGTTTTGAGAATAAAGATGGAATCCTTTTTGAGTTAGCACCAAGTTACCTCAGAGGGTTGAAGCTCTTGGGTTAGGGCCCAATCCAAGTAGCCAAGTTCCTCTTTACTTGTATTTATATGTTTCATTTCAGTTTGTAGATTAGGTTGCTATTAGATGCATTCCTTTTATGGTTAAGAATAGGTTGCTTTAGATGATTCAGTTGTTTTCTTCCATTTACGTTTTCTATAGTAGGTTAAGCAGTGATAAAGAAAAGATTCGAAAGGCTAGCAGCAGTTCCTTGGCCTCTCTTCCTCCCTTTGGGACAATGATTTGAGGCAAAGACCCTCTTGCTGCCCAAAAAAACAGATTTTCCTCCCTCATAGGACTTCTAGTGTTTGCAGCCTTCTAGTTGGTTCATAGTCTAGTTTGCTTTGCTCCAAAAATTCTTCATCATGTTCATTTCCTTATTAGCAACAATCTTCTTTCATGCAATTGTTATCAACATCCTTTCATAGATCATAGTTTACTTTGATGCAAAAACTCTATTTGTTGATGCACTTATTTCCTTGCTTGCTTAATCTAATTGGTTGACCGTTAGTTGTTTATGTAGTAGATATCTTCTAGAAGTAGTCCAACCTATCAGCGATTCTAGCCTCCATCTGATCCATGCCCTACAGGTCTCCCAAGTCTCCCCTCAATTCTGCCTTAGTTTCCTGCATTTTCTATAGACTTTCCTCTCTCTCCTTGAGCAAATCCAATCACCTTTCTCTCTCCTAATGATTCTTGGTAGACCCTAGGTGCCCTAATACTTCATTCCAACCTTCATCTACCTTCTCAATCTACTCTCCCACCTTCAAAACAGTGGAAATTGATTTCGGCCTCCTCCTGTAGGCCTCTTGTAGAATGCTATTTTTCCTCCTGTAGATTTCCTGTGTCCTCCTGTAGATTTTCTTGTAGGCTTTCTTTTGAAGGCCGATTCTGGGGAAAGCCTCCAGAAGGCCACCTGAGACCTCCTAGGAACCATCCACACCATCCTACATCCTCTCACATCCAAAAAACGCCCTCCATTGCTGCCTATTCTCTGCCACATTCACAAACAAATAACTTACATGCATGTTATTCACCTAAAAATACATAAAAATCCAAAAAGATTCTTTTTGCTCATTTACTTCCAGAAATAGCTTAGTTAGATGTTGTTTACTTCCTTGAGTAGGTAATAGCATTCTTTTCATGATTTCCATAGTGCTTTCTGCAAAAGTAAGATTAGTGGTTAACTAGGATTTCCTTGGTTTGCTTTACATTTCAGTCTTCCTTTTTGCAAGTGGAATAGCATCAATAGAGTAATCTCTCTTTTTCCTTTCATCACATATAGAGCTTCTTCTGCAATCCATAGAAGTTTTCTTGAGCTCCTAGTGATCTTGCGCCAGTTGACCAAGTGACAACCTGCAGTAAGAACTTGTACTTGTGCATACAGCACCGACGCTTCCAAGTTTGTTACGAACTACCGGGTTGATAAAAGTAAAGTAGGAAGCCCAGGAGTTGCAGCATTGTTGCTGCAATATTGGTGCTCACCACTTTTTGGCGCCGTTTCCAGGGAAACATCAGAGTATTCTATGATTATTGCTTTCTTCTATTTTCTCTTGCAACATTCTGCTAATAGTTTATTTCAGCAAAAGTAGAATAGACATTTCCTTTCTTTCAGTTCTGCATTTCTTTTGCTTTCCTTTCCAATTATGCAATTTCCATTTCAGCAAAATTAGAATAGACATTTCCTTTCTTTCAGTTCTGCATTTCTTTTTCTTTCCTTTTCAATTATGCAATTTCCATTTCAGCAAAAGTAGAATAGTCATTTCCTTGCTTTCAGTCCTGCATTTCCTTGCTTTCCTCTTCAATTCTGCAAATTTCATTTCAACAAGCTCATTTCAGTTAGTTGCAATTTGTTTGTTCAATCAATTTCAGTTTTTTAGGTACTATCAGTGTGGGGAGAAAGAAACAAAAACCAACCAAAAAGGTTTCCTTTCATGCCTCGTAG
This sequence comes from Pinus tabuliformis, assembly GCA_031772625.1. Lineage (NCBI taxonomy): Eukaryota > Viridiplantae > Streptophyta > Pinopsida > Pinales > Pinaceae > Pinus > Pinus tabuliformis. The sequence goes on along the minus strand of CM062820.1, from coordinate 1,312,672,810 downwards.
GAATAGAGATAATTCACGTAATTTTTTTCCCAACACCCCTACTGCTCCACAGAGCTAACCTTCTCTCATCTTCGGTGGTTGCGATCAAGAAGAACCCTTAGGTGAACAATCCGAGATATTTGAAGAACCTATAGGAGAAGAAGAAGAAGAAAACATTCCCTTAGAGCCAATGGTTGAACACAAAAATGCTAGGTGGAATGGAGAAAGAATAGAGGGTACCTTTCCCATTCGGGAGACCAATGGGGACACCAAAATGAAGAATATAAGCCCTTCTTCCCTACCTCATTTCCATGGTCTGACTATAGAAGATCCTGACACCTTGTTTGAGATTGCTGTTATCTGTCGAACCTATGACTATGCAGAAGATGAGCAAAAGTTGAAACTGTTCCCTTCTACTCTTAAGGATGCAGCATTTCACTGGTTCATGGGATTACCCAGCAATAGTATAACAACTTGGGCTTAGATGCAGCAATCCTTTAACAACAAGTATCGAGACTATTGTAGGTCAAAATATATTAAAGAAAAAATTTTCCGAATGACTATAGGAAGTGACGAGTCCCTGGAAGACTATGAGGAGAGGTTCCAGCTCAGTTACAAAACGGCCGGGTGTACACTTGACCCTGAGTCTCTGAAGATGGTTCTGATCAAGGGAATTCGGGAAGATATTTTAGACACCCTCCATCTATTGGCTGGGGGAGACATCTACCAACTATCATATGAAGACATAAATACTGTTTTTAGAAACCATTCTAGAGCAGCCAGAAAGAAAGGTAGGGGGAGTCAACCCATAGCCAGTACCTCTTCCTCTAACTCATCCATCAAAGGAGAAATTGGAAACATGTTGGAAGACTTCAAGAGTGAGATGCTACAGACTCTTGCCATGCAAATGGATACCTTGCATATCAAAAGGAAACAAGAGGAAGCAGAGAGGGCTTTGGCCATCTTTTGCCCTAGATGCACCAGGAGGCATCCTAGGAATGAATGCCCATTGAACTCTATAGAGGTTTGTTCAGTTTGTGAAGAAAATCATTCCATAGATAAGTGCCCTTCCTTACCTGGACTTAAAGCTGTATATCAAGGGGCTAAGGGAGTCACTGAACAACTCTATTACATAAACCAAAGAAGGCCGCATGGACCTAGACCATACCAGCAGGGGATGCAAGGGACATCCCAGGCATACTACCACCCCAACCAAGTCACTTCCATACCTTCTTGGGGTCCCCTTGCTCATCCTTCCTAGTCCACGCCTCCTCCTTGGTCCTTCACATCTCAATATCATGCCCAACTAGCAAACCATTCATTTCAATCCTATGCTCAGCCGTCACCTCAATGGAATGCACCTCATCAGGGGTGGAGGCCCCAACACAATTCTCTCCCCACTCTTTTTCCTCCACCACCTGCCCAACCACAACCGTTACCTCCTGCTCCTCCAAAGCAACCCCAAATGCCTGCCCAGCCGAATCCGAACCCGAATAATAGACAGGCTCAACAAGTGTATAGTGGGGAACCATCATGCCCAACTTATGCTGTGGAGATTCAGGAGATCAACCTGCGATCTGGGAAATTTCTCCCAGATAGTCAGCCTCCACCTAGGGAGGTTGAGGAAGATAAAGAGGAAAGTGAACCGAAAGTAATTCCACCCTTTCCTGAGAGACTATCTGTGACAGTCCAACCTACCCCAGAAGAAACTGAACTCCTGGGGGAATTGAAACATCTATGTGTAAAGATACCACTTCTCCAAGCCATAAAGGATGTGCCTATCTACAATAGGTTGATTAAAGAGAAGTGCTTTAGGCATCCAGGAAGGCGCAAGAGAGATGCCCCAACCATCAATGTCATAGGGCAACTATCCGACTAGATGTTGGGGCAGGTAATTTGTCCAAAATATCTAGACCCTAGAAGCCCAGTAGTTGATGTCCACATCAATGGCACCATGATTCCACATAATTTGATTGATCTGGGAGCTACCATTAATGTGATGACAAAGGACACAATGCTCAAACTCAACCTTCAGGGCTCCTTGAGGAAGACCACAACCGTGCTACAGTTAGCAGACCGCTCCACCATGACCCCTGAGGGGATTGTGGAAGATGTGATGGTCTCCATTGATTCTTGGGAGTACCCTGTTGATTTCTTAGTTCTCCAGCCCAAGGAAAAGCTCACTGGGTATCCTCTCATTCTGGGAAGACCCTGGTTGGCTACCGCCGATGCCTACATCAACTGTCGAGCTGGGAAAATGACCATAAAGAACGGGCATATGTCCAAGCAGTTAACCCTATATCCTCCTGTACAACCTTCGTTAGAACATGATCTACCTCTCTGTTGGAGGAGGAAGATGAGGATGAAGTTTATTCTGCACCGCTTTGTACATTAGAAATCTCCATGGGAGGAAAAAAGCAAGATGAAGATGATGTGATTGAAAATCTGATTCAAAATCCACCTCCCAGTGTATCGCCTTTAGAGGACATAGTAAGAGAAACCCAAAATAGCCCCTCAAATGATATCTGTGCGGCCGACTCCACTTCTCTCCATGTTAAGAATATAGAGTTCGGTCTAGAAAGAACCTTAAAAATCAATCCATCCCTATTCACTACCCAGGAGAAGGAACTGTGTAGCCTGCTGAGAAAGCACTTATATGCCTTCTCCTGGAGTTATAAGGAGATGAAGGGAGTGCACCCTTCAGTTTGTACTCATCATATATACATCAAGGAAGGTTGCAAGCCAGTCAGGCAGCCTCAAAGGAGGATGAACCCAACACTTAAAGATATTGTTAAGGAAGAATTGCAAAAATTTCTTGATGCAGGGTTCATCTTTCGCATCTCTGACAGTGACTGGGTCTCTCCTTTGGTGCTAGTGCAAAAGAAAAAAGGTAAGTAGAGAATCTGTGTTGACTATCGATAATTGAACAAAGCCACTAAGAAGGACCATTTCCCTTTACCTTTCATAGATCAAGTGTTAGATGGTCTAGCAGGAAATTTTTTTTCCTCTTTCCTAGATGGGTTTAGTGGGTACAATCAGGTTCAAATAAGCCCGGAAGACCAAGATAAGACCACTTTCACTTGTCCTTGGGGTACCTTTGCATACTAGGTCCTTCCTTTTGGTTTGCGTAATGCTCTAGCCACTTTCCAAAGAGCGGTACTGAGTATATTGTCCGAATTAGTTCATGATGCAGTAGAGATATAAATGGATGACTTTACTCCTTATGGCTCTGATTTTAAGGAAGCTTTATCTAACCTAGGAAAATTTCTAGACAAGTGTATTGAGATGAACCTATCCCTCAGTTTGGAAAAATGTGAATTTTTGATGAATGAAGGGACCATGCTATGTCATGCAATATCTCAAGAAGGATTGTAGGTGGACCCCAACAAAATTGCCATCATCCAACGGTTCCCACCTCCTCAAAAGGTGAGAGATGTTAGAAGTTTCCTAGGCTTAGCTGGGTATTACCGAAGATTCATTAAATATTTTAGCAAGCTAGCCTCTCCGTTGTTTGGTCTTTTGGGTAAAGATGTCGAATTCACATGGTCGTAAAACTGTCAAGAAGCCCTAGATACCTTGAAAAGAAAACTTGTGACTGTCCCAATTTTGAGAGGCCCAAACTGGGCCCTACCTTTCCACATTCACACAGATGCCTCGAACAAAGAAATAGGAGCAGCCTTGTGACAAATCGATGAAAAGTTACCTTATGCCATATACTTTATAAGTAAAAACTTGTCAAAGGCAAAGTTGAACTATACGGTATCTGAGAAGGAACTGCTAGCTGTCGTGCATTCCTTAAACAAATTCAGACATTATATCACAGGGTATCAAACCTTTGTGCACATTGATCACACTGCAATTAGATATTTAATGAAAAAACAAGATGTGAATGCTCACATTATTAGATGGTTGCTTTTATTGCAGCAGTTTGATTTGACTATTGTTGATAAGCCTGGTAAAGAAAATGCTGTTGCTGACTTTTTGTCTAGAATAAATTTTTCTATAGGTGAAGAAGAAATGGTGGATGATCAAATACTAGATGAACACCTATTTTCTATCTCAGTACTCTCTCCATGGTTTGCTGATATAGCAAACTACTTGGTTTCATCACAGTTCCCACCACACTTATCCTCAAAGGAGAAGAGAAAAATAGTAAGGAAAAGCACGCCTTTCACCTGGATTGGGGGCAATCTCTTCAAACTTGGCCTAGATCAGATCTTGAGGAGATTTGTCAGGGAGGAGGAAGTTTTGGACATCCTCCTGACTTGTCATGATGGGCCTTGTGGAGGTCATTTTGCAGCAAAAAGAATTTCCTTCAAGATACTGCAAACTATTGGCCCACTCTTCATCAAGATGTGAGAAGATATACCAGCCAGTGTGAACGGTGTCAAAGAATGGAGAAACCTACTGCAAAGGATGAAATTCCCATGCAACCTCAAGTGATCTTTGAGCCATTTGAGAAGTGGGGCATGGACTTTGTGGGGCCTATCAACCCTCCTTCAAAATAGAAGCAATACATCATTGTATGCATCGATTACTTGACAAAGTGGGCAGAGACAAAAGCAATTAAAGCAGCGACGAAGGAAAAAGTAGCTAAATTTTTGAGCGAGAACATATTCTATAAGTTCAGGTATCCAAGAGAGTTGGTCACAGATCAAGACAACCAGTTCACTTCTAATCTGATTGAAGACTTGCTCACACATCATAGAATCAAGCACAAGAATTCCATCCCTTAACATCCACAAGCCAATGGGCAGGTGGACACTACTAACCGAGCATTGGAAGGGATCCTGACAAAGGTAGTGAGCAGCAGCAGAAAAGACTGGGTGGACAGATTAGTTGAGGCCACTTGGGCCTACAACACAACATGGAAGACCACTACAGGGTTCACACCCTATGAGCTGGTCTATGGGAAGAAGGCTTTGTTGTCAATAGAATTTGAATTCAACACCCTAAGGATGGTAGCTCAGCTAGACCTAGACCTTAGCCATGCACAGAAAGAAAGATTACTCCAGCTCAATGGATTGGATGAACAAAGAATGCAAGCCCTTCTCCATATAGAGGTAGTTCAGCTTCAGAGAAAGATATGGCATGACAAAAACATCAAAGAGAAGCAATTTCAAGAGGGAGATTGGGCACTACTCTATGATTCAAGATATAAAGATTTCAAGGGCAAGCTGAGGACAAGATGGCTAGGACCCTACACTGTGGAGAAATGCAATGAAAATGGTTCAGTTCTGATCAGAACCATTGATGATGAAGCCATCCCCATGCTTGTCAATGGACACTGGTTGAAAATCTACAAGAAACCCCTCTCCAAGCGAGAGTTCATTGAAGGATTGAATAAGTCAGTGATGGTAGTGGAGCATGTCTTAGCCTCCACTTCACCCACTCACTGAAGAAAAAGAAAAAAAAATAAAAAAATAATAAGGACTCAAGTGAAAATCTCCATGATGCGCTTGAGTACCATCATTGGGTTGAAAACCTCTCCTGAGGTGGCCCAGTGGTGTCAAAAAAGAGCCTAGTGGTGTCAAAAATGAGAAGAAAGAAAATAAGATCCTTGGGTGAAAACCTCCCTTGGAGGCACCCAGCGCAGGAAACTAGGGTGAAAACCTCCTTGAGGCACCCTGGTTGTTTTCAAAAAAAAAAAGAAGAAAAGGGAAGAGAAGAAGAAAAATAAAAATGAATTTCCAGTTGTATTGCAGGTTTGAAGGGGGACTACAAGAAGCAACAACAGGTGCCAAGGGAGCTTTGAGACCAATACCAACACCTATCTTACCTTCCCTCACCTTTATCAATCATTCTTGACATTCTTTTCACCTCACTGTGCTTCTTTTTCGTAAACTGTGTTTTCTACAGGAGGCCCTGTGTTTTCTATAGGAGGCTCCTATAGAAATTACAGAAAGCTAGAAATGGATTTTAAACGCAGTTTGAGGAACATGGAAGCTTCATAAGGGGTTTATATATCCTCCTGCATTTTTCAAACCTCTCTTCCATCATTTCTAGACCTACAACATATCCTAAGCACCATTCTTCTCCCTACCTAGAAAAACACAGAAAAGACAGTTTCTTAGAAAAATAAAAGAAAAAATAAATAAAAAAGGAACATCACCATTCACCTCACCTGAAGCCTACTCCTTACCTCTCCATCTCTATCTGCATTTTTTGCATGATCCTCACAGCTCCAATCACAGAAAAAGCTTAAAATTTCAAAGGGAGAAGCAGCTGTAGGAGCTCCTGTAGGAATTCCTGTAGCAGCTGATCCCATTAAAATCTAGCATCAACAACATGAGGGTGCAAATCTAAAGGTTGAAGCAGACACCTGAAGATTAGCTCCAGCTAGGAAGGAACCTATACACAACACAGCCATATCTCAACAAGCAGATAAGCATGCATCAAAAGAAATAAAGTCATGCAGTAGAAGGAAAGGCCATAGCACCTAACAACGAACGCATTCGGATCTCAGGTAAGTAACTAACCTGCTCCTCTGTTTGCATTGGTATAATTAGAGAGCATACAATAACAACGAGATGGTTGAGGCTAGTTGGGATTGAGGTGGCAAGTTAACTTGGCCACCTTCATCCAGTTGACTTCACTCATCCGAAGATGTTACCACACGTGCGCTTAGTCAAACTCAAGGGAGATGTCAAGGACATGTAGTGGAGGTGGTGGGAACTCTGATGCAATCATGAGGGGTGATTACAAGGAAAGGGAAATGATGACAAGGTAGGTGGGGACCAATGGTCCGAATGGTGCCAACGTATACTTGGCCAGCTCACCCTCCATCACTGGAAATATCCATAAAAAGACATAAGTACTCCTCGCCGAAGCACTCTCACCACCTTTCTCCTTCATTCTCTCCTCGAAACTCCACTCCTGTTACCTTCTCATGCCCCTATAAGCCTCGTACCCATCGTTCTCCATTGATCTCTCCAATATCCCTACTCTCGGCATTCTACAGGATCACTTACAGGTTCTACAGGAACTTACAGGAGGGCTCGCAGTGTTCTACAGGAGGGCCAGTAAGTTGTTTTGGAGAGGAAAAACACGATTTTTAGCATAATTCTCAAGCTGAAGAGGTAGGTTCTTGGCATACCTCCATTGAATATCAAAATATGCTAACAGTGGTTTAGTTTTTGAGGAGAAAATAGAACTGTTGGGTGGAGGAATTTCATAAAAGAATTGCTGCTTATTTCTTAAAAAAAAACACAATCTTTGTCTCTCTGTTTTTCTTCAAAAAAATTTTTCCTCTCCATTTCCATAGTTGGTTTTCCAAGGAAGCATACACAAATTTATGAGGAAGGAGCCAACCAACTCCTCCAGGCTCCATGCACACTCCCAAGTAGTGGACATATTCACAAGAGCCAATTGGATGAACTTTTTTGAGAAATTCCGAGGGTTTGATGAGGAAATTGCTCAGGAATTTGCCCACTCTTTGGTCCCTCACTCTGGAACAGATGCCACTGTCACTTGTAGAGGCCTCTCCATGGAGATAACCCCTGAGTTCATCAGTAGGGTCACTACCCTTCCTCTTGGGTTGCCTTGGAGCAAGGATGAAAAGCCAATTGGCCAGGCTGCCAAGAAAAACTTCTTCCAAAACAATGAAACCCCTGTAGAAGATAAGAATGGCATAAGGAGAGCTAGCATACCATACCCTTGGGATGAGGTTAGCTATCAAATCCTCAAGTATATTTCCTGTGAGGGGAGGTATAACATTGTCTATGGTTACCACTTTAGAATCATGCATGAATTAAGGTGTGGCATGGACACTCCAACCCCTCAGAAGCTTAGCATTCCTTACTTCTTCCTGCAGTCCCCCATTGACTCCAGTACTAAAGTAAAAGCTGGAAATCCAGACCAGCTAGCTCACCATGGGTTAATCAAAATTTTAGTGGAAGAAGTCCTCCATACCTTTACAATCCCTGTAGCATGGGAAATTTTCCGAAACATGACAACTGAATATGACATAAAGGCCCTGACCTATGATATTAGTCCCACTAGTAGTGAGGAGGAAGAGTAGCAAGGGGGAGAAGGAGAAGAAACTGATGATTTAGAGGAACAAGAAGGAAAGAAGAAAGAAACCAAAACAAAGTAGGGAGAAACAGAACAAACAGAGAGAGAAAAAGAAAGAAGGAGGAGAAAAAGGGACAGAAAAGACAAAAGTGTCTCTTGAAACCTTAGAAAGAGAGGCAGCAGCTACTCTCACTGCCCTCAACACCCTAATTAAACCAAAACAAAAGAGGAAGAGGAAGACCTCAATGTACTTCAAGGCTAGGAAGAGCACAAGGATCAAAACAGGGAAACCCCAACCTTCTTCTAAAGTGCCTATCGTTATTGAAGATTCACTCTTTTCCCAAGGAAAAGAATCCCATTTCAAGGCAACTATTACTTATGAAAGAGGGACTCCTAGATCTCCCACAGTGAAAGGAGGAAGCAATAGAGGCCCAAGAACCTGACCCCCAACCTGGCTCTTACTACAATCTTCTTGAGGGGGGGAGAATCATTTCGCAAAAATTTGAAATTCCACTATTATTTGAGTTGGAGAATGAAAGAATAAGGACCCATAGATGGATGCAAATAGCCAAATCCAAAGGATTTGAGGATATTGGCCACATGGAGGACAAACTCAAAGAAATGGGCAGAGAGTTAAGCGCTGTCAAACACAAAGAAGCAATCACAAGAAGTCACTTGGAAACTGAAAATGAATTGCTAAGAAGATAGCTGCAAGAGAAAGAGACCCACCTGGCATGCATGTTGAGCTGGTCCATGGATGCATTGCAATGTAGGATACCAAAAAAGTCTTATGGTCTGTATCTCAAGGACCAATGGATGCAATTTTAGATCAAGACTTTGGCGCAAAGAGGCACAATGCCTTTCCAAGATTACAGGCAGTGTATGGACCTGTGTGACCAAAGCACATCAGAATATAAGGCAAAGATGGCAGAATTCTATTTGCATAACATGGCCCTCACAGACATGAATGTGTGGGACCCAAATGCTAGGCTAGGGTACCTGCAACTAATGGCCATGGCCTCATGGATGAACCATGAAGAGTTAAGGGCAACAAAAATAAGAAAGTTGATGATAAAGGAGCAGAATGAGCCCTTAATGATCAGAGTTGAGCCATCAGACCCCATGGCACTCATCAACACACATAACCTGCTTGCACATAATCCTCAGATTGCCCCTAGATATATCAGTGATCAATCTCAAACCATTGCACAATTTGATGATATGGAAAGGTTACTTGGGGATGACTGTGTGCATGCTTGTATGAGGAGATGGAACACCTTACCACACATTTTGCAGATCAGGGAGTATCACTCCCCAATGAGGATGAAAGAGGCATTAAGGAGAGTGCCAATGTACAAGCGCTCCATGCAGAGGCTGTAGGTCAATTGGATTGGCCTCAAATTGAGTCCCCCATTGCTGTTAGGAATGCTAGAAGGTAGAAAAGAAGAAGAAGAGCAACAACAGTGGGAAGAGGTAGACAGAAAGGCAGGATTCTATGACAAAGAGGAGAAGACCACATCAGAAGCATGGGATGCTAGGGAGGCCACTAGGGCCATCAAAGATGAGGAGATGGACTAAGTTGCTTAGAGGATGAGCAACACTTTCAGTAGGGGGTTGATGATTAGCCTCATAAATGGGTAATTATATGGGTTCATTTTACCTCATAACCTAGTCAAATCAACCATTCTCTCAGCTTATTGCATGATTTTCTGATTATATTTATGCTTATAGAGTGAGTTGAGTTAGTTGTGATGCCATGAGGTCTAATATGTGTTTAATGCAAATTATTGATGATTTTTGTGGTCAAAGTCAAAGATCCAATGGAAAAATGGCAGCAATAACTCGAAGTGGAGAATGGAGAGGACTTATAGGAGGGAATCCCCCTCATTTATTACTCACTTCAAATTTCCCTTCACTCAGCTTGGAGTACAAGCAACCAAGTCATGCATTAACAGGTAGTCGAGCAAAGTGGAGGATAACTGATGTTTATCTCGAGTTTTGGGAGCCAAGCCTCGCTGATTTTGAGGAAGCTATTGGGAGCTTCATTTGTATAAGTAGAGAGGCCTAGGGCCTCACTAGGGAGTTGGTCTAATTTTTGCTGCAGTTTTGCTTATGTAAGCTCTGCTCAACTTCGAGCTTATTTTTGTGACAGTTTCATGTAATCTTGTTATTGTTTTGAGAATAAAGATAGAATCATTTTTGAGTTAGCACTGAGTTACCTCAGAGGTCTGAAGCTCTTGGGTTAGGGCCCAATCCAAGCAGCCAAGCTCCTCTTTACTTGTATTTATATGTTTCATTTCAGTTTGTAGATTAGTTTGCTGTTAGATGCATCCCTTTTGTGGTTAAGAATAGGTTGCTTTTGATGATTCAGTTGTTTGCTTCCATTTATGCTTTCTATAGTAGGTTAAGAAGTGATAAAGAAAAGATTCGAAAGGCTAGCAGCAGTTCCTTGGCCTCTCTTCCTCCCTTTGGGACAATGATTTGAGGCAAAGACCCTCTTGCTGCCCCAAAAACACAGATTTTCCTCCTTCATAGGACTTCTAGTGTTTGCAGCCTTCTAGTTGGTTCATAGTCTAGTTTGCTTTGCTTTAGAACTTCTTCATCATGTTCATTTCCTTATTAGCAACAATATTCTTTCATGCTTTTCTTTCGTGCAATGGTTATCAACATTTCCTTTCATAGATCATAGTTTATCTTGATGCAAAAACTCTATTTTTTGATGCACTTATTTCTTGCTTGCTTAATCTCATTGGTTGACTGTTAGTTGTTTATGTAGCAGATATCTTCTAGTAGTAGTCCAGCCTATCAGCCATTCCATCCTCCATCTGATCCATGCCCTACAGGTCGCCCAAGTCTCCCCTCAATTCTGCCTTAGTTTCCTGCATTTTCTATAGACTTTCCTCTCTCTCCTTGAGCAAATCCAATCACCTTTCTCTCTCCTAATGATTCTTGGTAGACCCTAGGTGCCCTAATACTTCATTCCAACCTTCATCTACCTTCTCAATCTACTCTCCCACCTTCAAATCAGTGGAAATTGATTTCGGCCTCCTCCTGTAGGCCTCTTGTAGAATGCTATTTTTCCTCCTGTAGATTTCCTGTGTCCTCCTGTAGATTTTCTTGTAGGATTTCTTTTGAAGGCCGATTGTGGGAAAAGCCTCCAGAAGGCCACCTGAGACCTCCTAGGACCCATCCACACCATCCTACATCCTCTCACATCCCAAAACCACCCTCCATCGCCACCTATTCGTTGCCACATTCACAAACAAATAAATTACATGCATGTCAAATTCACCTAAAAATACATAAAAATCCAAAAATATGCTTTTTGCTCATTTACTTCCAAAAATAGCTTAGTTAGATGTTGTTTACTTCCTTGAGTAGGTAATGGAATTCTTTTCATGATTTCCATAGTGCTTTCTGCAAAAGTAAGATTAGTGGTTAACTAGGATTTCCTTGGTTTGCTTTACATTTCAGTCTTCCTTTCTGCAAGTAGAATAGCATCAGTAGAGTAATCTCTCTTTTTCCTTTCTTCACATATAGAGTTTCTTCTGCAATCCAGAGAAGTTTGCTTGAGCTCCTAGTGATCTTGTGCCGGCTGACCAAGTGACAACCTGCAGTAAGAATTAGTACTTGTGCATACAACACCGTCGCTTCCAAGTTTGTTATGAACTACCAGGTTGATAAAAGTAAAGTAGGAAGCCCAGGAGTTGCAACATTGTTGCTGCAATACTGGTGCTCACCACTTTTTGGCGTCGTTTCCAGGGAAGCGTCAGAGTATTTTGTGATTACTTCTTTCTTCTATTTTTTCTTGCAACATTCTATTAATAGTTTATTTCATCAAAAGTAGAATAGACATTTCCTTTCTTTCAGTTCTGCATTTCTTTTGCTTTCCTTTTCAATTATGCAATTTCCATTTCAGCAAAAGTAGAATAGACATTTCCTTTCTTTCAGTTCTACATTTCTTTTGCTTTCCTTTTCCATTTTCCAATTTCCATTTTAGCAAAAGTAGAATAGTCATTTCCTTGCTTTTAGTCCTACATTTCCTTGCTTTCCTCTTCAATTTTGCAAATTTCATTTCAGCAAGCTCATTTCAGTTAGTTTCAATTTGTTTGTTCAATCAATTTTAGTTTTGCAGGTACTATCAGTGTGGGGAAAAAGAAACAAAAACCAACCAAAAGGATTTCCTTTCATGCCTCGTAGGAATAGAGATAATTCAGGTAAATTTTTTCCCAACACCCCCACTGCTCCACATAGCCAACCTTCTCTCTTCTTCGGTGGTTGCGATCAAGAAGAATCCTTAGGTGAACAACTTGACATATTTGAAGAACCTATAGGGGAAGAAAAAGAAGAAAACAATCCTTTAGAGCCAATGGTTGAACACAAAAATTCTAGGGGGAATGGAGAAAGAATAGAGGGTACCTTTCCCATTCGGGAGACCAATGGGGACACCAAAATGAAGAATATAAGCCCTTCCGCCGTACCTCATTTCCATGGTATGACTACAAAAGATCCTGACACCTTGTTTGAGTTTGCTGTTATTTGTTGAACCTATGATTATGCAGAAGTTGAGCAAAAGTTGAATCTGTTCCCTTCTACTCTCAAGGATGTAGCATTACGCTGGTTCATGGGATTACCTGGCAATAGTATCACAACTTGGGCCTAGATGCAGCAAGCCTTTAACAACAAGTATCAAGACTATTGTAGGTCAAAAGATATTAAAGAAGAAATTTTCCGAATGACTATAGGAAGTGACGAGTCCCTGGAAGACTATGAGGAGAGGTTCTAGCTTAGTTACAAAAGGGCCAGGTGTACACTTGACCCTGAGTCTCTGAAGATGGTTCTGCTCAAGGGAATTTGGGAAGATCTTTTAGGCACCCTCCATCTACTGGTCAAGGGAGACATCTACCAACTATCATATGAAGACATAAATACTGTTTTTAGAAACCATTCTAGAGCAGCTAGAAAGAAAGGTAGGGGGAGTCAACCCATAGCCAGTACCTCTTCCTCTAACTCATCCATCAAAGGAGAAATTGGAAACATGTTGGAAGATATCAAGAGTGAGATGCTACAGACTCTTGCCATGCAAATGGATACCTTGCATATCAAAAGGAAACAAGAGGAAGTAGAGAGGGCATTGGCCATCTTTTGCCCTAGATGCACCAGGAGGCATCCTAGGAATGAATGCCCATTGAACTCTATGGAGGTTTGTTGTGTCTATGAAGAAAATCATTCCACATATAAGTGCCCTTCCGTACCCGGACTTAACGCTGTATATCAAGGGGATGAGGGAGTCACTGAACAACTCTATTACATAAACCAAAGAAGGCCGCATGGACCTAGACCATACCAGCAGGGGATGCAAGGGACATCCCAGGCATACTACCACCCCAACCAAGTCACTTCCATACCTTCTTGTGGTCCCCTTTCTCATTCTTCCTCGTCCACGCCTCCTCCTTGGTCCTCCACATCTCAATATCATGCCCAACTAGCGAACTAGTCATTTCAATCCTATGCTCAACCATCACCTCAATGGAATGCACCTCATCAAGGGTGAAGGCCCCAACACAACTCTCTCCCCGGTCTTTTGCCTCCACCACCTACCCAACCACAACCATTACCTTCTACTCCTACAAAGCAACCCCAAATTCCTGCCCAGCTAAATCCGAACCCGAACAATAGACATGCTCAACAAGTGTATAGTGGGGAACCATCATGCCCAACTGATGCTGTGGAGATTTAGGAGATCAACTTGCGATCTGGGAAATTTCTCCCAGATAATTAGTCTCCACCTAGGGAGGTTGAGGAAGATAAAGAGGAAAGTGAACCGAAAGCAATTCCACCCTTTCCTGAGAGACTATCTGTGATTGTCCAACCTACCCCAGAAGAAACTGAACTCCTGGGGGAATTGAAACATCTATATGTAAAGATACCACTTCTCCAAGCCATAAAGAATGTGCCTATCTACAATAGGTTGATTAAAGAGAAGTGATTTAGGCATCCAGGAAGGTGCAAGAGAGATGCCCCAACCATCAATGTCATAGGGCAATTGTTCGACCTGATGTTGGGGCAGGTAATTTGTCCAAAATATCTAGACCCTGGAAGCCCAGTAGTTGATGTCCACATCAATAGCACCATGATTCCACATACTTTGATTGATCTGGGAGCTTCCATTAATGTGATGACAAAGGACACAATGCTCAGACTCAACCTTTAGGGCTCCTTGAGGAAGACCACAACCGTGCTTCAGTTAGCAGACCGCTCCACCGTGACCCCTGAGGGGATTGTGGAAGATGTGATGGTCTCCATTGATTCTTGGTAGTACCCTGCTGATTTCTTAGTTCTACAGCTCAAGGCAAAGCTCACTAGGTATCTTCTCATTCTGAGAAGACCCTGGTTGGCTACTGCCGATGCCTACATCAGCTGTCGAGCTGGGAACATGACCATAAAGAACGGGCATATGTCCAAGTAGTTAATCCTATATCCTCCTGCCCAAACTTCGTTAGAACATGATCTACCTCTCTGGTTGGAGGAGGAAGATGAGGATGAAGTTTATTCTACACCGCTTTGTACATTAGAAATCGCCATGGGAGGAAAACAACAAGATGAGGATGATATGATTGAAAATCTAATTCAAAATCCACCTCCCAGTGTATCGCCTTTAGAGGACATAGTAAGGGAAACCCAAAATAGCCCCTCAACTGATCTCTGTGCATCCGACTCCACTTCTCTCCGTGTTAAGAATATAGAGTTTGGTCTAGAAAGAACCTTGAAAATCAATCCATCCCTATTCACTTCCCAGGAGAAGGAACTGTGTAGCCTACTAAGAAAGCACTTAGATGCCTTCGCCTGGAGTTATAAGGAGATGAAGGGAGTGCACCCTTTAGTTTGTACTCATCATATATACATCAAGGAAGGTTGCAAGCCAGTTAGGCAGCCTCAAAGGAGGATGAATCCAGCACTTAAAGATATTGCTAAGGAAGAGCTGTAGAAATTGCTTGATGTAGGGTTCATCTATCGCATCTCTGATAGTGAATGGGTCTCTCCTTTGGTGCTAGTGCCAAAGAAAAATGGTAAGTGCAGAATCTGTGTCGACTATCGAGAATTGAACAAGGCCACTAAGAAGGACCATTTCCATTTACCTTTCATAGATAAAGTATTAGATGGTTTGGCAGGGAAAAAGTTTTTCTCTTTCCTAGATGGGTTTAGTGGGTACAATCAGGTTCAAATCAGCCCGAAAGACCAAGATAAGACCACTTTCACTTGTCCTTGGGGTACCTTTGCATACCAGGTCTTCCTTTTGGTTTGTGTAATGATCCAGCCACTTTCCAAAGAGTGGTACTGAGTATATTCTCCGAATTAGTTCATGATGCAGTAGAGATATTCATGGATGACTTTACTCCTTATGGCTCTGATTTTAAGGAAGCTTTATCTAACCCAGGAAAAGTTCTAGACAAGTGTATTGAGATGAACCTGTCCCTCAGTCCAGAAAAATTTGAATTTTTGATGACTGAAGGGACCGTGCTAGGTCATGCAATATCTCAACAAGGATTGCAGGTGGACCCCAACAAAATTTCCATCATCCAACGGGTCCCACCTCCTCAAAAGGTGAGAGATGTTAGAAGTTTCCTAGGCTTAGCTGGGTATTACCGAAGATTCATTAAAGATTTCAGCAAGCTAGCCTCTCCGTTGTTTGGTATTTTGGGTAAAGATGTCGAATTCATATGGTCGGAAAACTGTCAAGAAGCCCTAGATACCTTGAAAAGCAAACTTGTGACTGCCCCAATTTTGAGAGGCCCAAACTGGGCCCTACCTTTCCACATTCACACAGATGCCTCAAACAAAGCAATAGGAGCATCCTTGGGGCAAATGATGAAAAGTTACATTATGCCATATACTTTATAAGTAAAAACTTGTCAAAGGCAGAGTTGAACTATACAGTAACCGAGAAGGAACTCCTAGCTGTCATGCATTCCTTAAATAAATTCAGACATTATATCACATGGTATTAAACCTTTGTGCACACTGATCATGCTTCAATTAGATATTTAATGAACAAACAAGATGTGAATGCTCGCATTATTAGACGGTTGCTTTTATTGTAGCAGTTTGATTTGACTATTGTTGATAAGCCTGGTAAAGAAAATGTTGTTGCTGACTTTTTGTCTAGAATAAATTTGGCTACAGGTGAAGAAGGAATGGTGGATGATCAAATGCTATATGAACACCTGTTTGCTATCTCAGTACTCTCTCCATGGTTTGTTGATATAGAAAACTACTTGGTTTCAGCACAGTTCCCACCACACTTATCCTCAAGGGAGAAGAGAAAAATATTAAGGAAAAGCACCCCTTTCACCTGAATTAGGGGAAATCTCTTCAAACTTGGCCCAGATCAGATCTTGAGGAGATGTGTCGGGGAGGAGGAAGTTTTTGACATCCTGCTGACTTGTTATGATGGGTCTTGTGGAGGTCATTTTGCAGCAAAAAGAACTGCCTTCAAGATACTGCAAGCAGGCTACTATTGGCCCACTCTTCATCAGGATGTGAGGAGATATACCAGCCAGTGTGATCGGTTTCAAAGGATGGGGAAACCTACTCCAAAGGATGAAATGCCCATGCAAAATCAAGTGACCTTTGAGCCATTTGAGAAGTGGGGCATGGACTTTGTGGGGCCTATCAGCCCTCCTTCAAAACAGAAGCAATACATCATTGTATGCACTGATTACCTGACAAAGTGGGCAGAGAAAAAAAAATTAAAGCAGCGACAGAGGAAAAAGTAGCTAAATTTTTAAGAGAGAACATATTCTAAAAGTTCGGGTATCCAAGAGAGTTGGTCACAGATCAAGACAACCAATTCAATTCTAATCTGATTGAAGACCTGCTCACACATCATAGAATCAAGCACAAGAATTCCACCCCTTACCATCCACAAGTCAATAGGCAGGTGGAGGTCACTAACTGAGCATTGGAAGGGATCCTGACAAAGGTAGTGAGTAGCAGCAGAAAAGACTGGGTGGACAGATTAGTTGAGGCCACTATGGCCTACAGCACAACATGGAAGACCACTACACGGTTCACACCCTATGAGCCGGTCTATGGGAAGAACGCTTTGCTGTCAATAGAATTTGAATTCAACACCCTAAGGATGGTAGCTCAGCTGGAACTAGACCTTAGCTATGCACAGAAAGAAATATTAGTCCAGCTCAATGGGTTGGATGAACAGAGAATGTAGGCCCTTCTCCATACAGAGGTAGTTCAGCTTCAGAGAAAGATATGGCATGACAAAACATCAAAGAGAAGCAATTTCAAGAGGGAGATTGGGCACTACTCTATGATTCAAGATATAAAGATTTCAAGGGCAAGCTGAGGACAAGATGGCTAGGACCCTACACATTGGAGAAATGCAATGACAATGGTTCAATTCTGATCAGAACCATTGATGATGAAGCCATCCCCATGCTTGTCAATGGACACCAGTTGAAAATCTACAAGAAACCCCTCTCCAAGCGAGAG
Source organism: Pinus tabuliformis (assembly GCA_031772625.1). Classification (NCBI taxonomy): domain Eukaryota; kingdom Viridiplantae; phylum Streptophyta; class Pinopsida; order Pinales; family Pinaceae; genus Pinus; species Pinus tabuliformis. The sequence continues at coordinate 1,312,655,308 of CM062820.1, read as the reverse complement.
TTCATTGAAGGATTGAATAAGTCAGTGATGGTAGTGGAGCATGTCTTAGCCTCCACTTCACCCACTCACTGAAGAAAAAGAAAAAGAAAACAAAAAAATAATAAGGACTTAAGTGAAAACCTCCATGAGGCGCTTGAGTCCCATCATTGGGTTGAAAACCTCTCCTGAGGCGGCCCAGTGGTGTCAAAAAAGAGCCCAGTGGTGTCAAAAAAGAGAGGAAATAAAGTAAGATCCTTAGGTGAAAACCTCCCTTGGAGGCGCCTAGGGTAGGAAACTAGGGTGAAAACCTCCCTGAGGCGCCCTGGTTGTTTTCAAAAAAAAAAGAAAAAAAAGAAAAGAGAAGAAGAAAAAGAAAAATGAATTTCCAGTTGTATTGCAGGTTTGCAGGAGGACTACAGGAAGTAGAAACAGGTGCCAAGGTAGCTCTGAGACCAATACCAACACCTATCTTACCTTCTCTCACCTTTCTCCATCATTCTTGACATTCTTGTCGCCTCACTATGCTTCTTTTTCATAAAATGTGTTTTCTACAGGAGGCCCTGTGTTTTTTACAGGAGGCTCTTGTAGAAATTAAAGAGAGCCAGAAATGGATTTTAAAGGTAGTTTGAGGAACAGGGAAGATTCATAAGGGGTTTATAAACCATCCTGTAGTCTTAAAACCTCTCTTCCATCATTTCTAGACCTACATCATATCCCAAGCACCATTCTTCTCCCTGCCCAGAAAAAACACAGAAAAAATAGTTTCTTAGAAAAGGAAAAGAGCAAAAAGATAAAAAAGGAACAACACCATTCACCTAACCTGAAGCCCTACTCCTTACCTCTCCATCTCTATCTGCATTTTTGGCGTCATCCTCACAGCTCCAATCACAGAAAAAGCTTAAAATTTCAAAGGGAGAAGCAGCTACAGGAACTCCTGTAGGAATTCCTGTAGCAGCTAATCCCATTAAAATCTAGCATCAATAGCATGAGGGTGAAAATCTGAATGTTGAAGCAAACACCTGAAGATCAGCTCTAGACAGAAAGGAACCTACACATAGCATAACCATATCTCAGTTAGCAGACAAGCATGCATCAAAAGAAATAAAGGCATGCAGTAGAAGGAAAGGCCATAGCACCTCACAAAAAACACATTCGGATCTCAGGTAAGTAACTAACCCGCTCCTCTATTTGCATTGGTATAATTAGAGAGCATGCAACAACAACGAGATGGTTGAGGCTGGTTGGGGTTGAGGTGGCCAGTTAACTTGGCCACCTTCATCCAGTTGACTTCACTCATCCGAAGATGTCACCACACGTGCACTTAGTCAAACTCAAGAGAGATGTCAAGGACAGGTAGTGGAGGTGGTGGGAACTCTGATGCAATCATGAGGGGTGATTACAAGGAAAGGGAAATGATGACAAGGTAGGTGGGGACCAATGATCTGAATGGGGCCAATGTACACTTGGCTAAATCACCCTCCATCACTGGAAATATCCTTAAAAGACATAAGTACTCCTCTCCGAAGCACTCTCACCACCTTTCTCCTTCATTCTCTCCTCGAAACTCCACTCCTACTACCTTCTCGTGCCTCTATGAGCCTCGTACCCATCGTTCTCTGCTGATCTCTCCAATATCCCTGCTCTCGGCATTCCACAAAAGAACTTATAGGTTCTATAGGAGAACCTACAGGAATCCTACAAGAGGGTTGGTAGTGTTCTACAGGAGGGCCAGTAAGCTGTTTTGGAGAGGAAAAATACAATTTTTAGCACAATTCTGGGGCTGCAGAGGTAGGTTCTTGGCATACCTCCGTTGAATATAAAAATATGCTAACGGTGGCTTAGTTTTTGAGGAGACAATAGAACTGTTGGGTGGAGGAATTTCATAAAATAATTGCTACTTATTTCTTAAAAAAACATAGTCTTTGTCTCTCTGTTTTTCTTCAATTTTTTTTTCCTCTCCATTTCCATAGTTGGTTTTCCAAGGAAGCATACACAAAATGACAGGAGGTTTTATGAGGAAGGAGCCAACCAACTCCTCTAGGCTCCATGCACACCCCCAAGTAGTGGACATATTCACAAGAGCCAATTGGATGAACTTTTTTGAGAAATTCCGAGGGTTTGATGAGGAAATTGCTCAGGAATTTTCCCACTCTTTGGTCCCTCACTCCAGAACACATGCCACTGTCACTTTTAGAGGCCTTTCCATGGAGATAACCCTTGAATTCATCAGTAGGGTCACTACCCTTCCTCTTGGGTTGCCTTGGAGCAAGGATGAAAAACCAATTGGCCAGGTTGCCAAGAAAAAATTCTTCCAAAACAATGAAACCCTTGTAGAAGATAAGAATGGCATAAGAAGAGCTAGCATACCATACCCTTCGGATGAGGTTAGCTATCAAATCCTCAAGTATATTTCCTGTGAGGGGAGGTATAGCATTGTCTATGGTTACCACTTTAGAATCATGCATAAATTAAGGTATGGCATGGACACTCCAGCCCCTCAGAAGCTCAACATTCCTTACTTCCTCCTGCAGTACCTCATTGACTCTAGTACTAAAGTAAAAGCAGGAAATATAGACCAGCTAGCTCACCATGGGTTAATCAAAGTTTTAGTGGAAGAAGCCCTCCATACCTTTAAAATCCCTAAAGCATGGGAAATTTTCTGAAACATGACTGCTGAAGATGACATCGAGGCCCTGACCTATGATATTAGCCCCACTAGTAGTGAGGAGGAAGAGCAGCAAGGGGGAGAAGGAGAAGAAACTGGTGATTTAGAGGAACAAGAAGGGAAGAAGAAAGAAACCAAAATAGAGAAGGGAGAAACAGAACAAACAGAGACAGAGAAAAAGACAAAAGTGTCTCCTGAAACCCTAGAAAGAGAGGCAACAACTGCTCTCACTGCCCTCAGCACCCCAATTAAACCAAAACAAAAGAGGAAGAGGCAGACCTCAATGTACTTCAGGGCTAGGAAGAGCACAAGGATCAAAACAGGGAAACCCCAGCCTTCTTCTAAAGTGCCTATTGTTATTGAAGATTCACCCTCTGCCCAAGGAAAAGAATCCCCTTCCAAGGCACCTATTACTTATGAAAGGGGGACTCCTAGATCTCCCACATGGAAAGAAAAAGTAGAACTACAAGACTCAAAAACAGTTCTGCAGGAGGCACAGACTGTTCTATAGGAGACCCTGTCAAAACTATAGGAGATAGAAAAACTTGAAAAAATGGTAGAATGACAGCCACAAGGAAAGGGGGAAGCAACAGAGGCCCAAGAACCCGAACCCCAACCTAGCTCTTACTACAATATGTTGGAAATAATACTGAGAGGGGGGGGGGGGTGAATCAGTATTATCACATTAATAAAACTTTTTCATTTCCATAATCAGATTCATGCTACTTCCACAACTTCTTATGATTAAGTTAATTGATCTTCAATGAGTGCATTAGAACATTTATGAGATAACAGATGTAGTAATAGAGAATAGATCATCACACATAAGGCACACACATGAACACCATGATATAAGGTGGAAACCCAATGCGGGAGAAAACCACCTGCTGCAAGTCATCTCAATCTTCTTTAATAAGAAAATCCTTTTACAATATTTTGTACTGGTGCAGTCTTATACCAGTACGGGAGCTACAACCCCCTTTTCTCTTGTACTAGCCAATCCATTTACTAGTACGCAGGCTGCTACCTGCTACAATGTTCCAAAGATCTCCCTTAGCTTTTGTACTAGATTAGATACTAGTACGTAGGCGTTGGCCTACAATCTTCTCTCCTCCAGGTACCACGTTTCATTAATTTTCAGACTGGATACACTGAAGCACAACACATAATCTGAAAGGCCACATTTCATCCAATTTTCATACTGGACCCAACAACAACTTTTAAGCTCATAATCAAACAACCTTCTGAATCACCCAATCACCAGATCCATACATATACAAGGATATTATGAGAGTTATCAACCAGATCTAGTACATCAGATCACATGAAGATAAGTCATTTTAAACCGATCCAAAACTGAAGTTAATCATAATCATTCACTCAATCATTGCTGTTATCTGAACATAATATCAGAACCAAACCTCACTTCAACAACCCAGATCATAAAAATGATAAACAAAGATTTTAAGAGAAGTAAGCAGCTTCACCCATGTACTGCCTGCTTACGTAAGCACCCTGCTCAACTGCTCGCCTGCTTACGTACGCACCCTGCTCAACTGCTCGCCTGCTTACGTACGCACCCTGCTCAACTGCTCGCCTGCTTACATACGCACTGTATCCATTGAACTGCCTGCGGACCTCCGCACCTGCAACCCTTCTGTGCCTGCGTACCGGCGCACCTGAAACGCTTCGTTCTTGCGTATGTACGCACTTTTCTTTCACTGTACCTGCGTACCTCCGGGCATAGATGATTTCAAGACTTCAAGAATAACCCAGACAGTCAGATCTACAGATCTGAACATGCGCCGAAGAGATCTCAATCCATCAGTAGATTCACCTTATTTAGATCTAGACATTACTCCCAAGAGATCATAATATTTCAGATCTAGCTCTCATAAGATGTTCAACCCAAAACCTGCTCAAGCCAAATGATCTCCTTTGCTTTATATAGGAAAGCTCTTCCTCAAATCATGGATCAATACCACGGGCCGACACCATAATAACACAAATACCGTCGGCTAAATACCAAAGGTTAAACATAAGAAACCCCACGTGTGCTTTTCTTTGCCTTGAAATGTGTGCACTGGGGGTACGCACCTCCTGAACGGGATGACTGCGGGTATTTACGCACTTTATGTAACATTGGCCTGCGTGTACGCACCTTCTGTAAGGTGTACCTGCGCACCCCTTATTTTCTTCAATATTTGATAGCTGATCATCAATCTCTGCTGCTGTGATCTATCACCTGAATGGGTTGCCATCAACGACAACACTTTAGCCATAATGCCAACAATCTCCCCCTTTGAACTTGATGGCAAAGCTTACTAAGAACTTGCCATTTGATTCCTTTGAGCTGTCCTGCATCTATGTATTATGTCACATCTGATATCTCTTCTGTAGATTCATCTGAATGTATATAAGTGAGATGATCTTCTATGAGAGGGTTGCCATCAAGTACAACACATGCATCATAATGCCAACAATCTCCCCCTTTGGACTTGATGGCAACAACACCACTTCACTCTCCCCCTTTGACATCAAGGGCAAAGGGGTATGCTCCCCCTAAGAACATGCTCCCCTTGACTATAAACCAGATCTGCTGAAGTCTCTGAATGAGCTCCCCCTTTGTATATGCCATGGTGCTCCAATCTGATAATGGTCTTTCTGAGAACAAGCTGAGATGTCTGCTCTGCTATATAGTGCTGTTCATGCTCAAGCTCCCCCTGACTGTAAGCAAGGTCTGCAAAAAGATGTTCTACAAGAAGAACATGACTCTATATATCATAAATGACCTTCCTATCACCAAAAGACTCAATGCATACATTCATCACAATGGTGATACATCAAAAGTTTACATATGATATCATTCATCCCAGGCATAGTGGGGAAACAAAGGCCGTTACATGACCTGAAGAGATAACTACAAAAGAGACACACTATTACATAAAGACCAATCACCTAAGATAAATATCAGCAATCAACACTGTATGATCTGCTTCATAGTATCTGTCAACATCAACTTGCATTAGTGCATGAATCTCCAAGGTATGAGAAACACCATAGCCATCCAGATCTGCATGAACTAAGAGCCATCAAAAGGAAGCATCTGCATCAATCAACATATGTACGAAACAACCTATCATATAGGTAAGATCTCATCATCATCATGTCTCTAACAATGCAACTTTGAATAATCACCCAGCCAACAATCCTCATCCATATATGTGCTAAGAATAATAAAGACTCCATGCAAGCACCATCTGATCCAAGAACCATGTGAACAACTCATAACCATGGCAAGATGAATCATAAGCATCATCACCAAGGACCATAATGCCAACAATGCATTAAGAACATATGCTCCCCCTAAGCTGGTGCCGTCTGTCAGATCTGATCAATAAGAAGAGTCAGCCAATAAATGCCTTAAGACAGGTACACAATTTTTCTTTATCTGCCCTGCGTAGCCACGCACTTCACCTTCTGCTCCCCTGCGTACACCCGCAGAGATCCTTCTGCTGCACTGCGCATGTACGCAGACAGTCTTCTACTACAGCGCGTACCCACGCAGCTGTTCCATCAGATGCGCCGCGTACCCCACGCAACCTTTGCTTCCATCGCGCCGCGTACTTTTATGTACCTACGCAGGTTATCCTTCTGTCGCGCCGCGTACCATGGATCATGATACGAACCTTTTCTTTTGTCTCGCCGCGCTCGTCCGCATATGCTCTTCTGTACCTCTGCATAGGGACCGCACCCAGTCTTACGCTCTGCTGCGTAGGCCCGCACTTTCACAGTTAATGATCTGCGTACTTCTGATTAGGGCCAAATTAACAGTCCTCCTTTGTGCCACTGACAGTCAGATTCCCAGATCTGATAGATTCACTTCCAACTTCACTTGCCTACTGCCTTCAAACAAGCATATACGCGATTGTGCAGTATCCAACTCGCGTATATATGCGACTTCCCTTTATGAAGTTTGCATATGAGATTCAGGACACTGAAGTTTTGTACTTTCAGCTCCCTCTGATTCTGGTATGTCTGTACATTGTGCTGTGCCACCTTTTTCTGACTGTACTTCCTTTTTCCTCCATATCTTCAAGCGTGATGATGACATTTTCTCCTTTTGATATGGTGCCCACACTTTGTTCCTGCATTCCTTAGCTATATGTCCAAGCTTGTTACATGCATAACATCTTACATGTTTCATATTCTTCCTGTAACAATCAGCAGCTTTGTGACCAAACATATTGCAAGCAAAGCAATATCCATAAAAATACCTTGATTGAGATGACTTGTCTGCATAATGGTCTTGAACTCTTCTTCTTCTACATCTAGCTGCAACATGTCCAAGATTATGACATACATAACATTCAACATTTTTCATAGGAGGAGTAAAGGATTTTCTTTGAGGAATCTCTTTCCTTGGTTGATGATGAGATGGATCTTTCATTTCTTCATTGATCACTTTAGATTTCTCTTTAGAGTTCCTTGCTTCACCTTGTGAACTAGATTCACCTTCAACAGATTCATGGAAACCAAGACCAGTCTTTATAGCAGGAGACCTTTGACTACTAAGAATATCATCCAAGACTTTAGAGCTATCTTGAAATCGTAAAAGCTTATCCTTTTCTTCTATTTTACCTCTCAAGATATTTACCTCAACCTGAAGTTGTTCTTCCTTTTCAAGAGATTGCTTTTTCAAATCTTCTTCAGCTTTCCTTCCTTCTTCCATTTGTTCCCTTAGTTTGAGAATCTCCTTTTCTTGTTCTTCATTCAGATCCTGCTACATTTGACGAACTTAGAAGGCACATTCTAGTTGAGATTTTAAGCTGGTGACTTCATTTTATTGTTTTGCAATAGCTTGGAGTAGATCTGTATTCTGCTTCATTGATTCTTCAAGATCTCCTTTTAGTGAGAGGATTGTAGCTTCAAGATTTTCATAGTAGCTGGATCTATCTTTGAGTTTCTTGATGGTTGTACTTCTTTTGTTGACTTCTTTTCTTAATGATGTCACTTCATGCTGCAATTTTTGACATTGGTCTTCCTTGTCCTTGAGTAGCTTTCTTACCTTGTTTCCTTCTTCTAGTTGGGCCTTTAGTTTGGTAGCTTCTTCTTTGAAATCACATTCCCTTTTGTTCAATAGATCTTGTTGATCTCTAATTTTGTCTGTCAGCCTTTTAAATTCTGCCTCTATTTGATATCTTTCTTGTTCACCCATAAGAGCAAATTCAGTAGTTTCGCTATCACTTTCATCTCTTCCAAAAGGAAAGATAGCTGGAACATCAGAGGATAATATATTCATACCTGATAATGATTCTGAATCTGAAGAGCTTCTTATACCTAATCCCCAAGCGATTCTCCCACTGTCATAGTTCTTCTGAGATGACTTCTTTTTCTTAGGTGCTTTCTTCTTAAGCTTCTTTCCCATTGTTCCACGGATCTCCTTCAAGTGATCAAGCTTCTATCAAAGGACCTGCTCTGATACCAATTGTTGGAAATAATACTGAGAGGGGGTGGGCGAATCAGTATTATCACATTAATAAAACTTTTTCATTTCCATAATCAGATTCATATATGCTACTTCCACAACTTCTTATGATTAAGTTAATTGATCTTCAATGAGTGCATTAGAACATTTATCAGATAACAGATGCAGTAATAGAGAATAGATCATCACACATAAGGCACACACATGAACACCATGATATAAGGTGGAAACCCAATGCGGGAGAAAACCACCTGCTGCAAGTCATCTCAATCTTCTTTAATAAGAAAATCCTTTTACAATATTTTGTACTGGTGCAGTCTTATACCAGTACGGGAGCTACAACCCCCTTTGCTCTTGTACTAGCCGATCCATTTACTAGTACGCAGGCTGCTACCTGCTACAATGCTCCAAAGATCTCCCTTAGCTTTTGTACTAGCTTAGATACTAGTACGTAGGCGCTGGCCTACAATCTTCTCTCCTCCAGGTACCACGTTTCATCAATTTTCAGACTGGATACACTGAAGCACAACACATAATCTGAAAGGCCACATTTCATCCAATTTTCATACTGGACCCAACAACAACTTTGAAGCTCATAATCAAACAACCTTCTGAATCACCCAATCATCAGATCCATACATATACAAGGATATTATGAGAGTTATCAACCAGATCTAGTACATCAGATCACATGAAGATAAGTCATTTTAAACCGATCCAAAACTGAAGTTAATCATAATCATTCACTCAATCACTGCTGTTATCTGAACATAATATCAGAACCAAACCTCACTTCAACAACCCAGATCATAAAAATGATAAACAGAGATTTTAAGAGAAGTAAGCAGCTTCACCCATGTACTGCCTGCTTACTTAAGCACCCTGCTCAACTGCTCGCCTGGTTACGTACGCACCCTGCTCAACTGCTCACCTGCTTACGTACGCACCCTGCTCAACTGCTCGCCTGCTTACATACGCACTGTATCCATTGAACTGCCTGCGGACCTCCGCACCTGCAACCCTTCTGTGCCTGCGTACCGGCGCACCTGAAACGCTTCGTTCCTGTGTATGTACGCACTTTTCTTTCACTGTACCTGCGTACCTCTGGGCATAGATGATTTCAAGACTTCAAGAATAACCCAGACAGTCAGATCTACAGATCTGAACATGCGCCGAAGAGATCTCAATCCATCAGTAGATTCGCCTTATTTAGATCTAGACATTACTCCCAAGAGATCATAATATTTCAGATCTAGCTCTCATAAGATGTTCAACCCAAAACCTGCTCAAGCCAAATGATCTCCTTTGCTTTATATAGGAAAGCTCTTCCTCAAATCATGGATATATACCACGGGCCGACACCATAATAACACAAATACCGTCGGCTAAATACCAAAGGTTAAACATAAGAAACCCCACGTGTGCTTTTCTTTGCCTTGAAATGTGTGCACTGGGGGTACGCACCTCCTGAACGGGATGACTGCGGGTATGTACGCACTTTATGTAACATTGGCCTGCGTGTACGCACCTTCTGTAAGGTGTACCTGCGTACCCCTTATTTTCTTCAATATTTGATAGCTGATCATCAATCTCTGCTGCTGTGATCTATCACCTGAATGGGTTGCCATCAAGGACAACACTTTAGCCATAATGCCAACAATCTCCCCCTTTGAACTTGATGGCAAAGCTTACTAAGAACTTGCCATTTGATTCCTTTGAGCTGTCCTGCATCTATGTATTATGTCACATCTGATATCTCTTCTGTAGATTCATCTGAATGTATATAAGTGAGATGATCTTCTATGAGAGGGTTGCCATCAAGTACAACACATGCATCATAATGCCAACAATTTTTGAGGGGGGGAGAATCATTCCATAAAAATTTGCAATTCCACTATTCTTTGAGTTGGAGAAAGAAAGAATAAGGACCCATAGATGGATGCAAATAGCCAAATCCAAAGGATTTGAGGATATTGGCCACATGGAGGACAAACTCAAAGAAATGGGCAGAGAGTTAAGTGCTGTCAAACACGGAGAAGCAATCACAAGAAGTCACTTGTAAATTGAAAATGAATTGCTAAGAAGACAGCTGCAAGACAAAGAGACCCAACTGGCATGCATGGCCAATTGGTCCATGGAGGCATTGCAATGTACGACACCAGCAAAGTCCTATGGCTTGTATCTCAAGGACCAGTGGATGAAATTTCAGATCAAGAATTTGGCACAAAGAGGCACAATGCCTTTCCAATATTACAGGCAGTTTATGGACTTGTGTGACCAAAGCACATCAGAAGATAAGGCAAAGATGGCAGAATTCTATTTGCATAACATGGCCCTCACAGACATGAATGTGTGGGACCCCAATGCTAGGCTAGGGGACCTACAACTAATGGCCATGGCCTCATGGATGAACCATGAAGAGTTAAGGGTAGTAAAAATAAGAAAGTTGATGATAAAGGAGCAGAATGAATCCTTAATGATTAGAGCTGATCCATCAGACCCCATGGCACTCATCAGCACACATAACCTGCTTTCACATAATCCTCAGATTGCCCCTAGATATATCAGTGATCAGGCTAGAGCCATTGCAAAGTTTGAGGATATGGAAAGGTTACTTGGGGATGACTGTGTGCATGCTTGTATGACGAGATGGAACAACTTACCACACAGTCTACAGATCAGGGAGTATCAATCCCCAATGAGGATGAAAGAGGCATTAAGGAGAGTGCCAATGTACAAGCGCTCCATGCAGAGACTACAGGTCAATTGGATTGGCCTCAAATTGAGTCCCCGACTGTTGCTAGGAATGCTAGAAAGCAAAAAAGAAGAAGAAGAGCAACACAAGTGGGAAGAGGTAGACAGAAAGGCATGATTCTATGACAAAGAGGACGAGACCACATCAGAAGCATGGGATGTTAGGGAGGCCACTAGGGCCATCAAAGATGAGGAGATGGACTAAGTTGCTCAGAGGATGAGCAACACTTTCAATAGGGGGGTGATGATGAGCCTCATAAATGGGTAATTATATGTGTTATAGACATTTTTGGGCCCTACAACCCCAAGCATGAAATTTCCATAAACCAAGGGCTCCTAAGTCCCTAAAAGTGTTGTTCTAACCCCTAAAGGAACAAGGTCAACAGATTACAGCTTCTCCCAGAAGTTCTCCATGAGAAACTGCTCAGAATTGGTCAAAACAGGATCATTGCAGCTGCTCCACTGGCTAGGTGCGTTGCATCTCACCCAAATACACTGTGAGGGTGTGGTGCATTTCAAAAGTCCCTTCTGTGGGGTGCGATGTGCGATAAATGACAAATGGCAGTGCCATTCCGCGAGGTGGAGAGGCAATGGAAGCTTCCAGAATATTCTCCTGTGACACTTGCCTCACTGAATTCGACCAAGGATGAGTAAGAGGCCCTCAGTCTCCAAGTGGAAGTAAGAACTCTCAGAGAGAAGACACTAATCAAATCATAAGCTGACTCATCCCCCTTACAGATATCTATATATGGATCCCTCATCCCAGAGATCCAGAGGCTGGAATTTTGCATATTGTAAGGAATTGCTGTTGGTTTTCTGAGACAAACATCAGATTGTTGGGTGATCTAAGCTTTGTTTGAGGTGAAGAGGGGCTTCTTTGCTGGGAGGTTGATGCTGGGTCGGAACAACTGGTTGTAACTCCTCCTGGCTCTTTTCTTGTTTATCAATAAAAACTATTTGAGTTTTCCTCCATGCTTTTGTATCATTGATGCTGGTTACATTTGTATGGTCAATTTATATCTGATCCTAGATTGTTTATGATTATAGATCCATGTCTTTGTATAGTGCTATGCTTCTGTGATCTTACAGGTACTTTGTGAAGCTGGGCATGCAAGGGAGCAGGTAGCTGAGGACTATCAAAGAAGAGAGGGATCGAATTGAAGGATTAGCGCAAGACAGAGGTTGGTCTTTCTGTTCCTCTCTATCTATAATCCATAAAGGAAAAACAAAAGTAGCTTTTCTCTGTTTGTTTCTAAGGCAGCTGTCACACCTTAGTGGGATAGATCAGTTCTAAATAGACACTTTTCCCTGTAACAAAATGGCGACTCCGCTGGGGAACTAATTAGTTTGTTTGTTTATCATTCTTTCTTGTTTGTTTCATAAACTTACAAGTAGCATTCGAACTGCATTTGCCATAACAAATGCAAAGTAGACAATTGCTACTTCAATCCGTCTACTGGATCTGTTTATGACTTAAACAACTGATTCAAAAACTATCTGATTGCCCTTGTGATAGCTCTTAGATCCTCCTTAGATCTGCCCCTGATTGTTGCATTACTGATTGCTTTTTACTCGGCCAAAACCCAAGAACTGAACTGCAAACTGTGACCCGGAACCTGAATAGAGTCTCGTTTCTGGCCCAACGCAGGTACTGTTTAGAGATTCTGAATTTCAGCGCACTTCTCGAGTGGACAACCTGCGCTGCATTTCAGATTCTCTGTGTTACAGGTGCGCTGATCAGACTAGCTCTGTGCAGTTGTGGCTTCTGTGATTCATTCTTTCTAGTTCTATTCCTGAATTTTGCTTCCTGTGATCAGTATATGTCTGTTTGAAACCCCTTTTCCTTACTGTTATTCTGCCTCCTTTGTACAAAAGAACTGTAGATGTTTTTGTGTGTTTGTTGAGTCGTTTACAGTTCTCCTTTGCAAAAGTAGCATAATTGTACTGTCGCCCTTTGATTTGAAACTGTCGCAAGTGTCGATTTCAGTCCTAGGAAAGAGTTTGATTGTTGTTGATGGTCGATTATCCTGTTACTATTGCTTTTGGTCTGAATTTGTAATTTTCTAGTGTCAAAAACAAGTATCCATTTCAAAATCGTAAGGTGTCGTAATCGTCTCCATTTTTGATTTCGAAAAGAAGCTTGTTTATATTTGTCGCTTGAAAAGAAATTCAAATTTGTGCATCAACTTTCTTTTTAGCATCCATAAACTAAGAAAGTCGAAAAACAAATACATGCATGTGCATTTGCATATAGACAGTCTGATTGGCTTGATTTAGGAAAGTGCATTTAGAGTGTGCTCTTTCCTCTTTGTGAAAATATTCTGTCTTTCTTTTCCCTAGTAGCTAGGATTTTCATTGCATAAAGGAGATAAAAAGTTTGTTTATCATCTTAGATTGCATTTTAGGAATTACATCTACATCTCGTGGTGAACCCGAAAGGCAAACTTCATAAACAAGATCAACTTAAAATAAATTCAATGAATCTAACAACGCTTTGGAACTTAATGCACAACATTTAGAAGTCTAGGCTAGAGACGTATTCTGGCGTCGTAAAGCCTGGTAACTGTTGTTCTCACTGATGGTTGGGTGATTCCTCCACTTTGAGATGATAAGTGCCAGTACGGACTTGTGCTCCCATGTACCGTCGAGTATATTTTGGGAGACCCCAATAGGCTTAATCCTTTATCCATAGGAAGCCGTGTCTGCCGCCCTATCGATCGCAATGCACTAAACACAGCATTCAGGAAGATTGACTGCCGTACCGTAAAAAGTATTCTGCAGTTTTATGATTGGTTTGGTACTCCCTCTGCCTAGATTTCCAGAGCAGTCCCTTTCGTTCCTTTTCAGACTCCTTAACGGAAAAGGTCCATCTGAGCACTTGTCACTTCAGGCTCATTAAAAATCGAAGGAGATTAGAGTCATCTTTTGTTTTTTCTCGACTCTTAAAAATTGAAAAAACAAGTTGTGTCAAAGCGTCTAAAATTTATTTTAAACGGAATATTCATTACCCTTTCCTACGTTGATCTTGGGTTGAGAAAATGGAATCCACCAACCAAGGGATTCCCCTTGGAGGAAATCCTAGTCCCTTCTCCTCTTGGGGAGATGTTGGTGCACCCCATATGGCCACATTGTCGCTTCCAGCACTGACAATTGGTTTTCCTGTATGGCTCTTCTCAACCTCTGTCGTTCAGAACACCACAATTCCTGAACAATCGAATCAACAATTAGACGAGTCTAGAGTTACCCACCAACCTTTTACTTCCTCTAATTCTTCCTCTCCTCCTTCCTCTTCGCTTGATGGGGCTGGTAAAGCAAAAAATCAAGTACCTAAGGAGAAGAAGGAAAAGAAGAAGAAAGAGAAGAAGAAGAAGGAGCCAAAGGCGAATGGGGGCAAACGAGTGTCGTCTAGCGAAAATCCACACACTGCACCAACCAGGCCTAAATCGCCATGTGTCATTTGCAAGGGAGACCACTATCACAGAGATTGTCCTTGTATCCCTCGGATCTTAAGGGACTGGTCTCCTCGTTTGCACAACCCGGTGTCGTCAACCTCTGATGATCATGTTGAAAACACACCGTCAACTAGTGAAAGTGAAGCCCCAGGACAAAAAGGAAAGTATAGATTTCCTTGTAAACTGTGCGAAGGCGATCATGCCGTCCATCGTTGTCCCTTCTTAGACGAAGCTAAAAGAGTTTTAGACGATCGTCCGATTTCACCGTTACGACTTCCTCCTGGGTATAAAAAACTCTTGCCGAGTCCGTCAGTAGTTGAAAATTCGGCTGGCCCACTCAGGTGGTCAGCCGAAGCATCTATTATTGAAGATAAACCATCTGAATCCATACCAGATGAGAGTCAAAAGGTCGAGGCAGCGGTTGACCCGGTCTTGCCTTCAGAGGTTCCGTCTTCAGATGATACAATCGCTGAAGAGAACAAGGATGACAATTTCCAAATTCTTTTCATAAGCACAGACTCCAATGAACATGGGGGAAATTTACCCGTTCCTTTACTGCAGGAAGGAAGTTCATCAGAGTCGTACCCGGCCGTCTATTCGGTCCCACCTCCAAGCAACCTAGTTGTCTCCTTCGACTGGAATCAACTAGGCAGACCCCGCTTATCGGCTAGTGTACCATTCCGAATCATTGTTCAAATATATAGAATGGTTATGGCTGGTACCATCATAGATGAAGGGGCTTCTGTGAGTATCCTTTCCTCAACTGCTTGGAAAGTGCTTGGTTCGCCATTGCTTTTGCATGAGATGAGAAATCTAACAGGCTTTGATAAAGGAACCAGTCGACCGTTAGGGATCCTTCCCAATGTGCCCATAACATTGAGAGGGAAAACCGTTCACATGAAAGTGATGGTAGTTCAAGGACCCCTGGATTACAATCTACTCCTTGGACGAGACTATATTTATTGCATGAGAGCCATTGTCTCATCACTCTTTAGAGTGATGCGTTTTCCGCACGAAGGAAGAATGGTCAAGCTCGTAGACCAGCTTTCATTTCCCGGATCACGCATAGCAAATAGTCATATACCATCCCTAAATGGTCTTTTCACGCAAGAAATGTCTCAATCCCCAGTCCGTCCACCCGATGAGTGCGAGTGATTTGGAGGGACATGACTGAAACCCGGGGGCATGCACCCTGGTCTGCTTCGACAGTAAAACTTGGGGTATAGAGTAGGTTTCCGCGAGAGAATATGACTAGTCTGTACCCCCGTCCGTGATTGGAAGAGGGGGTTATTCTAGAACAAGATTCTCTTGTCAAAGTTATGTGAGTGGAGTAGCCTCCTTCACTCACCTTTGTCTATTTCGGTAGACATCGCCGAAGATGTGTTTTGTTTGCGCTGTAAATGGAGCAATCTTTGGTAACCTGTAAGAGGTAGGCCTCTCTCAGTAAAACAAATGTTTTAACAGAATAAAGAAGGGGTAACCTTGAAACTCTATTTTATACCTGGGGGCATGCAAACCTTTTGGAGTGCAAGCAAAGAGCGATCATTTATCTGTTTTTTGGATTGGTTGTTTCCTAACTTGCATAAAGAAAGGATGTGGGGCAAAAATCTAAAAGTTGCCGTTTTTATATGAGACATTCTTATCACACGACTGAATTAATCGAGCAGTTTTAGCACATAGTTCAAACTCGTTAAAAAATAAACATAAGACATGAGCAAATGTTTCCCCCCGCGTTTAAGCTCGTTAAAAAATGAACTATTCCCTGGTAAATAACCATCGTGAATGTAGTACTTCAGCCGTTAAAGCCTTGGTCGTGTTTGCACCGTCACCTCCACTTTTTCATTGGCCGATCATTCACCTCCATTTGATTGTTTACCCATTTTGAGGAACAGCTGCGAAGAGTGATTTCACTAGCCATCCTTGTGACACTGCCGTGATTGGAAAATTCCAAACCTTACCTGGAATCAGCTGCTACTCATTTTATCACTCGTTCCTCAAAAGATGAGTCTCCTTTAAGCTCTTTTAAACTGACTCGTAAAATATGAAAAGATTGCCGAGCCCTTGGCCTCTCCAGCTCGTTAAAGGGACATGAAGTGCTATCCCTCCTCTAGATTTTAATATTTTTGGACCTAAGGGATTATTACACAAAAAGATCGAGCGCTTGTTTTGTTTGGCTCATTAAAAGTATCGAAAATTCATCCCTTTTGTATTGTTTTATACTTTTTCGGACTTAAGGGATTAGATGACGAAAAAGGAATTTTGGAGTTACCTTTACGTCCTTTTTCAGACTCTCTAAAATTGAAAAGGACCGAGTTATCTTTGTCGTTAAACTCGTTAAAAAGATTAATAGCGACAAACTTGTCTATAGATGAGAACGAGTTTCACTATCGCTATGATCGTTAAAAAATAGCGATGGCTTTGCCCGAAGGGAAAATTATAGAACAAGCATATGCTATCCTCCTCAAGCTTGACAAAAATAAAGAGGTACTGGTCAGCAATGACTGGTAAAAATTGGGAAGAAAACTCAAAGAAACTTTGTTGGTAGCAAGTCGCTCTTGAACATGACACTTCCGCTCCGTGTCTGAGTCGGGTTGGGTTGTTTCATTCACCGGTCACATCACCATGGTCACGCCATACCATCCACATTTGGGGTTAATGCTACCAATCCATCACATCAGTGTCGTCGATATGTTCAAGAGAAGTCATTCAGAGAATTCACCTGTGTCTCACCCACTACCATACATTATACTCCATTCTTTCATGACCGCCACCCTGAACCTTATATCACCAGATCGTTTTCACCTCCATTAAAATCATTTGCTCCGTTCCGTGTCATTGATGTGGGATTCATTATGGCCCTCCTGTGACGGATCACTTCTTGTCGACATCAGCTCATTATCCAAGAAGTTGATCTAGGAACACCCCATTCAGTACTTTGAAGCTTGCATGCCTCAATGGCAAGTTTCTCACTTCCGGCGACAGGTTTACATCAATGGCCTTCGACCGAAAGATTTTGCGTGGTGTTCGACGCCAAGTCCTTTATTCACACCACGTGAATTGTACTGCAGTACCTTGAGGGTCATTATCATTATCGGTGATTCCTGTCGCGCTTGTTAACAGTTTACCTCATTGACTGGTAATCAAGCGATGTCTTTCCATGTTCGACTCCAGAACATTTCTCACATGGATCGACTTGTACTTTGAGTGAAGATCGAACGAGATTGAAGACCCCGGATCTAGTTTCATCCATCCGGGCTGCGATATATATTCAGGGAAATAAAGACATTAAATGTACATCATTGAGCACAGATAAACATCCTATCAAAAGGATGATGGCTCTACCAGAATCATCAGTCTACACTTAGACGATTGTCTGTCCTATGTACATGAAAATGAATTTATAAAGCTGAGCATGGGAATGCCCGCCTCAGCTAGATCATGAGAACAGTATGAAGATAATGTATTGTATTGTATCTTATTACAGGTCTCCTCCCAGCATTGAAAGAACTTCGGATTCTCATAATAAAGCATTTCACCTGACACCAAAAGATTAACTGCCTCATACTTTAGGGGGCAACTGCTATAGACATTTTTGGGCCCTACAACCCCAAGCATGAAATGTCCATAAACCAAGGGCTCCTAAGTCCCTAAAAGTGTTGTTCTAACCCCTAAAGGAACAAGGTCAATAGATTACAACTTCTCCCAGAAGTTCTCCATGAGAAATTGCTCAGAATTGGTTAAAACAGGATCATTGTAGCTGCTCCACTGGCTAGGTGTGTTGCATCTCACCCAAATAAACTGTGAGGGTGCGTTGCATTTCAAAAGTCCCTTCTGTGGGGTGCGATGGGCGAGAAATGACAAATGGTAGTGCCATTCCGCGAGATGGAGAGGCAATGGAAGCTTCCAGAATATTCTCCTGTGACACTTGCCTCACTGAATTCGACCAAGGATGAGCAAGAGGCCCTCAGTCTCCAAGTGGAAGTAAGAACTATCAGAGAGAAGACACTAGTCAAATCACAAGCTGACTCATCCCCCTTACAGATATCTATATATGGATCCC
This sequence comes from Pinus tabuliformis, assembly GCA_031772625.1. NCBI lineage: Eukaryota > Viridiplantae > Streptophyta > Pinopsida > Pinales > Pinaceae > Pinus > Pinus tabuliformis. The sequence continues at coordinate 1,312,636,910 of CM062820.1, read as the reverse complement.
TCATCCCAGAGATCCAGAGGCTGGAATTTTGCATATTGTAAGGAATTGCTGTTGGTTTTTTGAGACAAACATCAGATTGTTGGGTGATCTAAGCTTTGTTTGAGGTGAAGAGGGGCTTCTTTGCTGGGAGGTTGATGCTGGGTCGGAACAACTGGTCGTAACTCCTCCTGGCTCTTTTCTTATTTATCAATAAAAACTATTTGAGTTTTCCTCCATGCTTTTGTATCATTGATGTTGGTTACATTTGTATGGTCAATTTATATATGATCCTAGATTGTTTATGATTATAGATCCATGTCTTTGTATAGTGCTATGCTTCTGTGATCTTACAGGTACTTTGTGAAGCTGGGCATGCAAGGGAGCAGGTAGCTGAGGACTATCAAAGAAGAGAGGGATCGAATTGAAGGATTAGCGCAAGACAAAGGTTGGTCTTTCTGTTCCTCTCTATCTATAATCCATAAAGGAAAAACAAAAGTAGTTTTTCTCTGTTTGTTTCTAAGGCAGCTGTCACACCTTAGTGGGATAGAGCAGTTCTAAATAGACACTTTTCCCTGTAACAATATGGGCTCATTTTACCTCCTAACCTAGTCAAATCAACCATTCTCTTAGCTTATTGCATGATTTTCTCATTATATTTATGCTTATAGAGTGAGTTGAGTTAGTTGTGATGCCATGAGGTCTAATATGTGTTTAATGCAGATTATTGATGATTTTTGTGGTCAAAGTCAAGGATCCAGTGGAAAAATGGTAGCAATAACTCGAAGTGGACAAGGGAGAGGACTTATAGGAGGGAATCCCCCTCATTTATTACTCACTTCAAATTTCCCTTCACTCAGCTTGGAGTACAAGTAGCTAATTCATGCATTAGTAGGTAGCCGAGAAAAGTGGAGGATAACTGATGTTTATCTCGAGTTTTCGGAACGAAGCCTCCCTGATTTTTAGGAAGCTGTTGGGAGCTTCATTTGTATAAGTAGAGAGGCCTAGGGCCTCACTAGGGATTTGGTCAAATTTTTGTTGGATTTTTGCTGCAGTTTTGCTTATGTAAGCTCTGCTCAACTTCAAGCTTATTTTTGTGATAGTTTCATGTAATCTTGTTATTTTTTTGAGAATAAAGATGGAATTATTTTTGAGTTAGCACTGAGTTACCTCAGAGGGCTGAAGCTCTTGGGTTAGGGCCCAATCCAAGTAGCCAAGCTCCTCTTTACTTGTATTTATATGTTTCATTTCAATTTGTAGATTAGGTTGTTGTTAGATGCATTCCTTTTATGGTTAAGAATATGTTGCTTTTGATGATTCAATTATTTGCTTCCATTTATTCTTTCTATAGTAGGTTGAGAAGTGATAAAGAAAATATTTGAAAGGCTAGTAGTAGTTCCTTTGCCTCTCTACCTCCCTTTGGGACAATGATTTGAGGCAAAGACCCTCTTGCTGCCCCAAAAACATAGATTTTCCTCCTTCATAGGACTTCTAGTGTTTGCAACCTTCTAGTTGGTTCATAGTCTAGTTTTCTTTGCTTCATAACTTCTTCATCATGTTCATTTCCTTATTAGAAACAGTCTTCTTTCATGATTTTCTTTCATGCAATGGTTATCAACATTTCTTTTCATAGATCATAGTTTACTTTGATGCAAAAACTTTGTTTTTTGATGCACTTATTTCCTTGCTTGCTTAATCTCATTGGTTGACTGTTAGTTGTTTATGTAGCAGATATTTTCTAGCAGCAGTCCAGCCTATCGTCCATTCCACCCTCCATCTGATCCATGCCCTACAGGTCTCCCAGGTCTCCCCTCAATTCTGCTTTAGTTTCCTGCATTTTCTATAGACTTTCCTCTCTCTCCTTGAGCAAATCCAATCATATTTCTCTCTCCTAATGATTCTTGGTAGACCCTAGGTTCCCTAACACTTCATTCAAACCTTCATCTACCTTCTCAAACTACTCTCCCACCTTCAAAATAGTGGAAACTGCTCTCGGCCTCCTCCTATAGGCCTCCTATAGAACGTTGTTTTTCCTCCTGTAGATTTTCCTGTAGGATTTCTTTTGAAGGCCGATTGTGGGGAAAGCCTCTAGAAGGCCACGTGAGACCTCCTAGGACCCATCCACACCATCCTACATCCTCTCACATCCAAAAAACTCCCTCCATTGCCACCTATTCGCTGTCACATTCACAAACAAATAAATCACATGCATGTCAAATTCACCTAAAAATACATAAAAATCCAAAAAGATGGTTTTTGCTCATTTACTTCCAGAAATATCTTAGTTAGATGTTGTTTACTTCCTTGAGTAGGTAATTGCATTCTTTTCATGATTTCCATAGTGCTTTCTGCAAAAGTAAGATTAGTGGTTAACTAGGATTTCCTTGGTTTGCTTTACATTTCAGTGTTCCTTTCTGTAAGTAGAATAGCATCAGTAGAGTAATCTCTCTTTTTCCTTTCATAAAATATAGAGATTCTTCTGGAATCCATAGAAGTTGGCTTGAGCTCCCTGTGATCTTGCGTCGGCTGATCAAGTGACAACCTGCAGTAAGAACTAGTACTTATGCATACAACACATTCGCTTCCAAGTTTGTTACGAACTACCAGGTTGTTAAAAGTAAAGTAGGAAGACCAGGAGTTGCAGCATTGTTGCTGCAATACTGGTGCTCACCAATCGCCCTAGTTGGTTTATTTCCATTTCTGTTTGTAAGCATATTTCAGTATTTTACATATTATTTCCGTTGCATCTCTGTGTTTATGGTTATCTATGTAATTTGTTGCGTTCTTGTCTAAATCCGGATCACGGGTACTGCTACTCAATGCCATTAGGGGCTAGAATGAGAACTTGTACACCTTGACATGGCACACACAAATCTCTCTAGCTGAAGAAGCTGGAGTTCCCTTGGGATAAAATAGCACCCGCCCTCTCCTGAACAACACATCATACCCTCTATCCTCAAGTGCTGAGATGTATATAAGGTTCTTCTTCATTCCAGGCACATATAGAACATTTGAAACTTTCAAGGGAGGTTTGGGTCCCTTATCAAATGTCAATGTCCCCACACCAACTGCTCTAACAATGCTATCATCACCAAGTACTACCTCCATATTAGTATCACCCTATGAAAGCTCTAAGAAGTACTCTTTGAATCCTATCATGTGGCGGGAAGTGCCACTGTCAATATACCAAATGCTAGAAGATGCTCTGCTAGTAGCGGCGAATGCACACTCCCTCTGAATCTATATGGTAGGTGATCCTGCACTAGTGGCCTCACAAGCTATGAACCCAAACTCCTGATCAAATCTCTTTGAGAAGCTCTCTATCTCTGCAGAAGATGTAATGGGTTTGTCTTTCCCTTTCTTGTTCTTATTCTTCAGACACACAACAGCATAGTGTCCCAACTTTTGACATTTCCAACATTTGACTTTGGAATAGTCATTCTCCTTATTTTGCTGCTTGCCTTTACCTTTGCCTTTGCCTCCACTGTTGGAAGCTTGCTTCTTTTCTCTGCCCTTCTTGCCTATTGATAACAATGCCACATTGACATCCTCCTCCACCTATTTGGTTGCCCCAAGATGGTTCTTCTTGATCTCATTCTGAATGCAATCATCCCACAACCTCTCCCAATTGGGAAGGTTTTCCCGTGCAATAATGCCATCCACAAAATTATCCCAAGTCTTGGGAAGACCATTCAAAGAAATTCTCACCAACTCAGTGGGTGCAATGATCTCACCTACGACTGCCAACTCATCTCTCATTGAAGTGATCTTTGTGAGGTATGCTGTAGCACTGTTAGTCTTAGCCATTTTAGTGGCCTCCAGTTTCTCCTTTAGGACCATTTTTCTGTTTTCATTTGAGCTCTGGTAAAGACTGGTTAAGGCTATCCACATCTCATGTGCATAAGTCTTTCCTCTCACATGAGGAATGACATGGTCTTTGATTCCTTCCAGAATCAATCTTTTTTCCTTAGCATTCTTTTTGTTAAACTCTGCCAACTATACAGGGTCAACAGGGACCGCTACTGGGTTCTGTGTGGTATTTACCATAATGCCACAGACTTCTGCTTCCTCAAATATGCTTTGGATTCTCTCTTTCCATGCACTATAGTTGTTCTGCCCATCCAACTTGTCTTCAACTCTCAAACCCAAAGACATGTTTCATTGTCCTACCAAACTGAAATTTTCAAATCTATGGTAAAGGTTTCTGTTTTTTGTGTAAAAATCAGCTTGTTGTAATTTTCACTTTGCTGTCCCAAACTGAACTTTTTAGCCAACCAAGCTCTGATACCATGAAGAAATTTCAACCCCCACTTCGGTTATTAGTTTTCCTTATCACTCCATGCATTTAGTTTTAAATCCAAGCATGATAAAAATTCTAAAATCTAGAAATGACAATAATTTTCTGAAAAGACAAATTTGGAGATTTCACAACTACTGAAATTGCATAAATGAAACACAACAAAATTATGACAGCCACACACAGAAAATAACATAGTTATTTTTGGTCAATGTGACCCTAGAAAAACCCCCTACAACTCTTAGGGAAAACCAGTTTGAGAGCTCTTCTTTATTTCTGAAAATGCTTTTACAGAGAAACTGAAATACATAGTAAAAATTCCAGCAACCACAAATTACAACTTATCTCAATTTCCGTGCTTGAACACCACCTCGAAAATCATGCCAATCAGAAAACTACCAAAACAGAAATTTTTACAGCAATAAAACAACATTAAATGTTGTACGGCCAGCCTCGAAAAATCGTGCCCAGAACTTGCTGTCCCTCTTCCTTGATTTTTGTGCCTTTCTCTTGTTGTACGATTTTCCTTGGGATGCATGCCAATAAATGCTGCTGCCTAGATTTGCTGAAATGTCTTCTTGCTACTCTCCTTCACTTCCTCACTGCTCAGAAATTTTCTCCTTGCTCTCTCTTCTCTTTCTCTCAAATGCTCATGAAAGAATGAATGATCTTTTCCTCTTCTCTTCTCCTTTTATTCTCTAAATGACCTTTTGGGTTACCCTAAGATCTAATGGCTGAGATTCATTTAGATCTAGGGATGAGAATAAATGTGCATTTAATTCTCACTTTCTATTTTTTAACTCACCCACTTAAATAAAGACCCACTTAGCCTTTTATTTCCATAGTCACTTTTTCACTTTCTAATTCTTCATTGAGTTTAATAAAGTCACCTTTAAATTAGAATGTAACTTTACCACTTATAAAGTCACTTTTAAATTAGAATGTAACTTTACCACTATAAAGTTAATTTTAAATTAAATTGACTTTACCACTTATAAAGTCACCCACTTTGCCTTTTATTTCCATAGTCACTTTTTCACTTTCTAATTCTTCATTGAGTTTAATAAAGTCACCTTTAAATTAGAATGTAACTTTACCACTTATAAAGTCACTTTTAAATTAGAATGTAACTTTACCACTTATAAAGTCACTTTTAAATTAAATTGACTTTACCACTTATAAAGTAACTTTAGGAGAAAAGTACAAATAAATTTGGACACTTTTCCCTAGGCCAAAGATCAAAGCCTTAGGGAACCACTTGTCCTCTGGTACCCAAATTTTAACACATAAAGTTATAGCCAAACACATGAGACACCAAATTTTACACTGGGAAAACCCACTTGGGGGAAAAACCAAACAACCTTTTCCTTAGAGAAATTGTTCAATTCAACAAGAGATACAATCTTATTTTCAGTAAAAAAAAGTCAAATTGACCATAACCACACCCGGGTCAAACCTGGTCAACCAGAGACAAATTCAGCCTCCTGAAATTTTGACCTGCTGCCTCAGAAATTGGTATGCTGTCGCTTCAGAAACTAGATCTGTCAAGATTCTCAACTTGCCCTTTAAACTCGACCTATCCTTGTCTTTCTCTCTCCTGCTTTGCTTGAACAATAGTAATCCAATTTTTTTCCAAGTGATGAAGTCTAATGGGTATATATAGTGATTAGATGAACCCGAAGTGGTGTGTCCGAAGGGTTAGGGCGACTTGATCTTTTGGAGAGTTGACTTGATATTTGGAGGGACATAAAAATTAAATTTCAAAAATTGAAATTCTCTTTCTTGAAGCTGAGATGAAGAACATGTCTTATATTTATTTTCACAAATATTTGAAGGGGTAAAATATTAATTATGAAGACTAACCATAGCTAAAAAATTCAACACTTCCTCTTAGCTAGGGAGGTATTCATAATGACTATCTAGATGTTCTCTTGTTGAAAATTTCTCTAAGAAAATGTTCATCATTTATCATCAACGTCAATATCATTCTAATACCATAATTATGGTTAGTAACTCTGACTCATGGTAAATCAACAACATCACTTGGTTACCATAATTTTGGTTAGTCCCTCTGACCTATGGTGTATCATCACCATAATCCTAGTTGGTACTCCTGACCCATGGTACATTGTTAACATCAACTATTCATCATAATTATAGTCGGTGCCTCTGACCTATGGTGTATCATCACCATAATCTTGGTTGGTCTCCCGATCTAGACTAGTGTTGGTTCACCATCAATCTAGTCAATATATTTGACTCATGGTGAATCTTCAAAGGCCTCACTCTTCATGAGTAATTATGGGCTTGATGCTAAATGTGCTCACTCAACCTATATAGAGAGCATGAGCCTGATGCTTAAGGGCACCCTCTCAACTAAGTGATTCTGGGCCTCTAGGACCATTTTTCCTAATTTTGGTCAACATAATTGACATAGGAAGAATGACTGTCTTTTGACAAACCATTCCCCCTAATTATTGACCTAGAGAGAATGACTGCTCTTGAATAAGATAACTATGTTGATATGTCAATCCACTACTAGTGGAAAGCATTCTGCATCAACACCATGCTCAACAAGTCGTCACTTGGAGAAATTCACTAATTATCCATGTTGTCACTTGGAACCTGGTCAACACCTATGACCTATGGTGACACCCTGGGCTATTAATAATCATGAATTGCTAATTGAATGGTAACTTTCCTTCTCGATGCTAGAGGCACTCACTTGCCCATCTTGGGATCACTATGGCCCTTGATGCTCTCTTAACCATTCTTCCTAGCCACATTTTGCGGACGTTGGTCAATACTTTGACCTGTCTATATTCTGACCTAGGGAGAATGTTTACCCCTTGATGCAACAACATCAACACTCACTCTAACTGAGGGAAACATACTCAACCACTCCAGCTTGTCCTAGAAGTATACAAACTTCTCAAGATTATCGTGTACAAAATTCCCAAGCTTATCCCTAAAGTATACAAACTTCACCCTGCGATAGAGGGTTTGTGAGAATCTCAACATCCTGTTTGGCTGTAGAAATGCATTGGAGCCTCACTACTCCCTTTTGTACCATGTCTCGGTACTTGATCGCAATGTTCTACGACCAATCATCATGGTCATCTCCTGCACCTAATGAAACAATCTTGCGAGTAGTTATTTAAGCCACATTGCTTCACAACTCGCTAATTGGCTGCAATATTCTTGGCCTCTATAATGTTGGGTGCAACATATGTCTACGTCCTTCTCATCAAAAATATCAAAGTAGAATAAAAAAATTGAAGTGTCATCCTGATGTGCTCTTCCTATATTCTACACTCTCTGCCCAATTTTTATATTCCCTCAGTTTTCAGATTGATTGGGTGCTCCCTCTCACACTGGTATAGATTCTACTATGGCAATCCTGGCTGCTCCCTATGCCACTTAGATTCTTCATATTAGTTATTATGGAAATGGCTGACCATCATCCCAATTCTCTAAAGGATCGTGATAATATGCTTACTTGACTTCTGCCATACTTCTAGTTCTAAAAGTAATGTATCCAACCAAGATCCTTAATTTTGAATGTAAAATGCCTCTGACATTGAAGTAGGGCTTGACTGCTCCCTCTATCATGGAATCAAATCCTCCTACCACTACTATTCCCTTTGTCATATGAATTCTTATGCTCCAGTAAAAATTAAGTTATATAATAACAAGATCAACTAAGACTCATCAGATATCCAAGTCCAACAAATATGCTTGTGATTGTACAAAGCCTTTTTTATTCTGCAATCATGCGACTTCTTCTCATGTACCTCAAATCCATGAGGTAGCTATGTGTACACTTCTTCTTCCTTAATTACTCCATTAAGGAAGTTGATCTCCACATCCACTTGGTGCAATTTTCAAAGCAATAATAATAGTTCTAACATATGTGTACCTAACAATTGGAGCAAACGTCTTCTCCATCTTAGTAGGAGAACCCTCTTGCCATGAGTTTTGCTTTATGATGCCATCTGCTACAATCTAGTTCTAAAAGATTCACTTAGAATTAGGTACAGAATTCTCTTCGAGACTTTAATACACTTTCCTTCAAACTTGCTAGCTTGTTTACTCCCTCTGAATTAGGTGCTCTTCTCATAATATGGCATGGTTCTAGATGTCAGCACAACTCCTCCCTCTTGAACACAAATCACTCCGGGAGAATCGTCTTCTCATAAAATTTTCTTCATTATTCCCAATGCTTTCATCTGCGACCAAAACCTCTATAGCCTTTACAATGTATGTGCAACACTCACAAGGAGGTCATGGAAGAAATAATTATAACCACGCAAAAAATACAAAGGTAATGGGATAAATGATAGTAAAACAAAAAAATTAATAATCAAGGAAGAGATATGAGTTACTTGTCTTTTGATATAAGGATTGTAGGGAATCTCCCTCTCGATCATTTCCTTCTTGCATCCATCTTGCAAACTCATCATCCTCGTTCTCATCATCAACTATTTTTCTTCCTTCCTTGCATGAGCTAGGGTTTCTTCTCTCAACGATCTATTTCTAGCTCTAGCTTTTTATCCACTAATCCTAGGGCTTCTTGTCTTCTAGGGTTTACAAACACTAATACTTCCAAATCTTATTGACTCCTTTTGTAAGTCCAATATCTTGCTATGAATCTCATGGCATCTTTGGAGTATCATATCTCAAATCGTTTGAAGGAAAACTCTTCCATATACGAACCTGTTCTGGTAACAACTAGACTCAAGTAATGGAATCCTAATACCAATAATATATCTTAGCCATTATAATCATAATCTCAATAGTACAATGCAAAGCATATTTTGCATTCAAGAACCCTTTCTTACAGAGGTACAAGGTATATGGAATTAGAGGCTTAGATCTTTGTAGCTTCTTTTGAGCACATATCTTTTTAATCATACTTTAGAATACTAAACACAGTTGGTCCATTTTGTTGAGAAACCAATAGGAATGCAAATTATGTATATTTCTCTTACTAGATAATTACTCGTGAATGATTGTTGGATTCTTATTTAATTTATTATGTTCTTTTTCATCAAGCAATTACAAAAACACAAAATATGAAGATCACAAGAGATAAAGAACACAAGGAATCAGGTTCCAAGCTAGGGAAAAACCACACAAGGGGAAAAACCCAAGAAAATAATCCTTTTAAAGAATAATATCAATGTGAGATATCCAAGATCCAAGGCCAAGACCAAGACAACCACACAAAATCTAAGTCAACCCTCCTCTAATTACCTTCCACCATATCAAAGTCATCAAATTCAAGGTTGGTCAAATTTCCAAATTTTGGTCATCCTCTAAAAATTCAGCACCTGAAAATTTGACCCTGTAACAACTCTAAAAAACGGCAAGGAATACTCGCATGTGTGGACATATTAGGGCAAAAAACAAGCCTTTCTTTCTACTTATACTTCACTCTATGTTGGGGATGTCAATTTCCGTTAGACCAAAAACTGTAGGTGTTAGTGAACGATCACAGTGCAAGAGATAAGGATCCATGAGAGGCGGTTAAGTCCATGTCACGAAACACACAGGGAGTGTTGCTTTATCCAATGTCCAACAACCCCCCCCCCCTACGTGAGCTGGGTGTGTATCGAACTCGTGGCCTATGCTTTGATACCACTTGTTGGGAATCACAATTTCCATTCGACCAAAACTTGATGGTGTTAGTCAACAATTGCATCACTAGAGATAAGGATCCATGAGAGGTGGTTAAGTCTATGTCTTGAAACACATGGGGAGCATTGGTTTATCCAGTGTCCAACACTCTCTTTCTCCTACTTTGCTGATTTTCTTCTTCTTGCTTGCACAAAAATCGAATTGGTTGCCAAAATGTGGAGCACAATTGCCAATATATAGTTGTTCGACCATATGAAAAGATACAACTTATGGGTTGCTCGACTTGTCCATCTGGAGGGCTGACTTGGTCTTGCGGTGACAAAATTGACTCTTAGACTCAATTTTTTTCTTTTCTTTTTCTTACAGATAGTCCATATGGGACTTTGACCCATGAAATTTTTTCTTATTGACTCAATTAACCCTAGAAGCATGAAGAACATGCTTTGAATAGAAAATATTAATAATAAAAATAATCAATTTTTTGTTTTTTCTTTTTGTTTTTACATGGAATACATATTGATACAAGTACAATGATAATTATGAAGATCAAACCTAATTCATTTTTCAACACATTTACCTTAGTAGATCTTAATAGGCCTTCTAGAACTTTGGACCATACTCTAGATTCAAATATTGTGACGATGTTACTTCTTGAAATATGATACAACAGGTGAACATTTATTGGTTGAGACTGTTGAGAAATCGAAATATTGAAGATTTCTCTAGTTTGATAATTACTAGTGAATTGTTGTTGGCTTATTATTATTATTAATACATTTGTCTTCTTATTTTCATCAAGAAATTATAAAAATAATAACATGAAGATCACAAAAAAGAGAGAGACACCAGATATAGGCTCCAAGCAGGGCTAAAACCCCACAAGGGGAAAAAACAAAAGCGTATTCTTATTATAGAATCAAATCAAAGTGAGATATCCAAGACTCTAAGACCTCGACAAGAACTAAGCCAACCCTCCAACTGTTCATAACCTTCCAACTCTAACAAACCTCAACCTTCTTACACCTTGAATATGATGACATATCTTAGTGCCTTCTACCAAGGTACTCTGTTAATAGAACTCAGGTATCCTTCTCCTATAATAGAGCTCATGTATCTACTTCCTGGAACAAAACAAAACTTCAAACAAAGCTCATATATTTTCTTATAGAAACATAACAAAACTTTGATCGACATAATGGTGCCCAGAACCTAGTGGTAGAAATTCAAATGTCATCTTCAGATCCTTCCATAGAATTTCATATTTCATCTACATGATCAGAATTGTTATGCTTCTCATAGATGCCTTCGGTTGCCTTCATCCCTCAGAAAATGAGTATGGAATACAATCACCTATCTCAAAGGAAACTCACATGTCTTGTCTCAGTGCTCTACTTTCTTTGAAGGAGAATTCTTTTCAATATATAGTTATCTTTCCATGCGAAGGGTCACGTGCCTCGGGCAGGCCAAATTGAAAAGCTAGAGGGCCGACTTGAAAAACTAGAGGGTAGACTTGGTCTTGTTTTGACTCTTGGACAAAAACAAAAAATTCTTTTCTTTTTCTTTTACAAAAAGCCCAAATGGGGCTGAATCAAATATAATGTTTTTGGCTTAAAAAAACCTACAAGCATGAAGAACATGCTTTATACAGAAATGGTAATATAAATAATCATTTTATTTTTCTTTACAATGATACAATTAATAATGGTGTTGTCTACTGATGCCACAAATTCGCCCAGACGACAAATTTCTTGTCGGAATCTAGTAATTTTTTCTTTTTCAAAAAACCAGAATTCTGGAGTGTTTGAATCATTTTTTTTGATGGTGGAAATGGATTCAGAACCATCAAGAACCCCTTGGGCACCCAAATTCCTGAAGTTTCATGGCTGTAACTTCTATTTTCAAAACTTTTTGCTGGATTTTATCATAATCTTGCCAGAATTTCCATTATTTTTCGGGCTAATTTTTGGGGTTTTTTAGACTACGCTATTAATAATTATGAAGTCCGAACCTAGTTACATTTTCTAACACTCCCTCTTAAATAGGGGGGTATTCATAATTCCATAACTAGTACATGGATACTTCTCAGCTTGAAATATTCTCATAATAAGAGTTGGATTGATAAGCCATCTTTAATCACCGACATTGTCAAATAACAACATAGTGACACCTTTTGAATAACAATATCTAACTCTACACAAGATTATAGCACAATGCTGGGAGGTATACATATGGGCACCTTAGCCTCTCAAGGCACATACCCCATTCAAATGTTTACTGGGCATGTCTTTCCAGGACTATTCTTATCTTGGATTTCCAATCCTAAAAGAATATCAGTCCTCTTAGACCACTCTTATCTTGGATACCTAGTTAGATCCTCAAAGAGTGTTGGTCCACGGGACTATTTCTTATCTTGGATTCCCAATCCACAAGGAGTACCAGTCCCAAACGCTTATCAATCCTCCATTCTCCCTCCCAGTATGATACACTAGACGTATGGCAGTTAGTCCTGGCATAGTGCATGACACACATGGAGAATATGGTGTCCACCATCAATCCCTCTCAACTAGGGAGGAGGTCCTTAATCCTTCTCAAATATGAAGGATATTTATTGCTCCATCTTAATCAGGGAGACACCATCACAATCATTAGCTACTCTCAAACTTCATCAATGCATCAACTACTTATCCTTCCATTGAGATTTTGGTGGTAGTTGCGAGGGCTCCTATCTCACATCATATCTAAGATTTGACCATATTTCATATTTCATCTTCATGATAGGGTTTCCCGCCTTCCTAATCAAACTTTGAGCTTCCTGGATCTTGTCACTCATCGAAAAAAATTGTCAACAAATGGTTCATTTGTGATCTTCACAGATCCGAGCTTCTTTGCAGCTGCTAGCACATGTATTCTTCCTTCATAAGTCATATAAGATTTCTGTTAAAATTGGAAACTAGAGCCAAATTCCACTTTGGAAAGCTCATATAATGAAGATAATCCTTGCATTAAATTCCTCTTCTCAAGAGGAACAAAATAGACCTAAAGATATCCAAATTTGGATAAGGATTTAAAAAAAAAAATAAAATTCTAGAAGGCATAACCTTATCAAGGTCAGAAAGATTGAAAACTTGAAATTTGAATTTGCCTCCAAGTGTCCAGGTTGGATTCACCTCCATAAGGGAAAATCGACATATATATTTTGTATATATGGGCATCCTCCATCCTCATTGGAAACATATCTCAAACGTCACAGAACTGAAGTTTGGGGAGGATTGTCTTGATGTTTTGGTGTTGATCTCTTGGAGGAACAGGGCTGAGATTTCAGGAGTAAGTGAGAGCCATTATGTGTTGATTGCAAGTTTTATTTACCATTTGTTCTAGGCTGTAGAGCTCGCTGTAGCTACAATAAGGCTCGAGTAACTCATTGGAGGACCAAGATGCCTTGTGTTGGGTCTTCTCTCTAAACGATAGGCACCAGGAGTACACCACAACTTGGATAGAGGATGTATTCTTGGGATCAACGATCAAGAATCCTTTTGTAGCAGCTCAGTGAATTATAGTATGGGCCAGGAGGGTATGCAAAATTATCGCAGAGGGAAGGATAGCTCCAACAAAGGGGAGAGGGAAAATTGACATCTTGATTAGACTGTTTTATGGGTTGAATTCCTTAGGCAGGAGGCCTAGGCTGGTAGAGGTAAGTATGGGCTAGCTTCATGACTGTTCAGGGTTGTATCTTTCTTCTTGTGCAGGCCAAGATCCTACAAAAGGGTAACCATTGTTTTTGGGTTGTTTTGTGTAAGGTTTCCTTTGTGGAAGTATCCCACAACACTTGAAGATGGTTTACTATGGATCATCTAAACCTCTTGAAGCAAATTGTTGAAGCTATCTTCGTTGCATTCTAGATATTTCTATGGATCAAGTAGTGAATGAGTTTGTTTGTTGAATAGATGATTAAAGTCCACAAAGATCTGATCAATATCATTTATCAAGAGTCTCCATGTATGAAACAAAGTAATAAACCATGGTTATACATCGTTCCTGCATGCTCATTGAAATTTATTACCTACGTAGAGATCGATGATCTATGAGTTGTTTACAAGAATGAACGTTGTCTATAGTACGGATTAGGGCATACTGACATAGATGTTCGATTGTGAATTCACTAAAGTTTTAAAACTGTGCACTCAAGTGGCCGCTTATAATGCACATGGTATGGTCAGAGGTTGCTATTTTGTGATTAGACTCAAATATTTTTTTTGGATTGAACGATATGTGGAATTAAGTTCTAATGTATCGATCTCAAGTTGCTGAGAATTTATGTGTGAAGATTCCAAATGAAGTGCGAATTGGGGTATGTGGCAAAACGTGTTTGTTATGCATGAAGTATATATATATCTATGTGTTTTTGACAGGGCTGCTTGAAGCTCTTTGAGGTTAAGATATTTCTTAACATTGCAGGGGTTAATAGTACATTTTCACATATATATATTGTTGCAACTACCTTTGCTGATGTATTGTTTAATGCAAAGAACTTATAAGGATAAAAATGACATGATGTGTGAATTGCTGCTCTTAGAACTGAAGCAGATTCCTAGGGCATATTGTTTCTGAGAATTGCTCATTATTAAATTAAGAGCAAAAGGAATAATCTTCATATTAGTGAACGTATTCAAGGGAAAAGTATTCATCATATGAAATATAAGTTGCATTGCTATTATTGTTGGATCTGAAGATTGGGACAGCCTTAGCATGCATCAATAGAGAGAGTGTTGTGTATGCAGAGGTAACAATGTTATGTATGTTAAGCAGAGAATGTTGCTAGGAATTTTATATATCAGATTGATGTTATAACAGAGGTCTGATAGGGTTAAGTCCCCTAGGATCTTCATGAAATACCTGTAGCATTGAGATATTATCAATACAACATGTTAATGTCTCATCTTAAAGATGAGAAGTATATTGATAAAAGTTAGATAACCAACTGAAGCAAGACTTTAGAGGGAGCCATAGAGCCCCTTGATAGAATGGATGACTGTGGCTCACGATCCAAAGGAATAACTACAAGAAAAGTAGCAGGTTGCATACAAATGCGATGTTTTGGGAAAAAACGTTTTCTTGATATTTATAAGGGGCTAAGATATAGATGATGATCCTCTCAAGAGGGGTTGACTTTAAAAATCAAAATGAAAGACACGTATGGTAAAATGGAGAAGTTGGTGATCCAGATATAGATATCTAGTGGAGACCCTGGTGTTTTTGATGACTTTGGAACAAAATGTGGTTAAGCCTCTCATATTGAATAGCTGCTTTTTTAACTTCGATCTAATGTGTTCAACGATCTAGGGCATTCATTGTTAAAAATTTCTTTTCTTGATAATTGCTTGTGATATGTTTGTTCTTTTATTTATGATCTTTCACTTGGTTAGCTTATTAGTGTGTTCTTTTCATCAAGACAATTATCAAAATAAAGACAAATGACACAAAACATAGGATTCTCCATCTAGGGCCAAAACCTCTCACCTCTTGAGAGAAAAACCCGATAAAATTCTTCTGCTAGATCTTCAATTGATAAGTACCTAGACCTTGACATTGAACCCTTGACTATAGTATCCTTCCAATGTTGAAACTGATGACTAAAAAGAGTTTCTTGCAATCCCAACCCCGTTTTAATTTCACCTTATCACTCCCGTTCAGTTAAATTCCCATTCCCATACACATACATTCAACATATAGAATTCCGGAAATGAAATTTTCAGATTAAAACACACGGGAATGTCAACGCATACTGAAAATAAATATGACATAACAAGACCAACAACACACATAAAAATACACACAGATTTTTGGTCAACTCAGACCCAGGCAAAACCCCTTCAAACTTCTCTGGGGAAACCTGTTAGAGAGCTCTTCAAATTTATTTATCTTTCAAGTTCCAGAAAAATATATTTGAAGAAAAAACAAAACAACAAAATACAACTTATCTCTTCAGCCCAAAACTCCTTGAAAATCATTCCCACTTTGCCTCAATTTCTGTGCCCACTTGAAGCTGAAAATATGTACTATACAGATGCGATTGTATGGAATGCACTATATGGAATTTGTACAGATTGTACAGATTTCCGTATCATCGTACGGGCTGTACGTTTTTTTTTTTCAAAAACTTCTCTCGAACGACATGCAACTCACTACATTAAATGTTGTTCGTATTGTACCTTCTGCTGTCTTCTACGCCTTGATTTCCATTCCCAACTTTGCCCAGAAATCACTCCTTCAGCTTGCTGCAACAAATTTCTCCTTCAGAACTTTTCTCCAGCTCTTAGCATCCTTTCTCCAATCTTCTCATGAAGAATGAACACGGTCTCTCTTTTCTTTCCCCCCTTTTGCTTCCCTATATTACTTTTGGGCAACCCTAAGATCTAATGGCTCAGATTCATTTAGATCAAGGGATGAGAATAAATGTGCATTTAATTCTGACTTTCTATTTTTTAACTCACCCATTAAATAAAGTACCCACATTGTACTTTATGTCTAAATTCACTTTTCACTTTATAATTTAACATTGACTTTACCACTTATAAAGTCACTTTCAATTTATAAAGTCACACTTAGGAAAAGAATTATTTTGGACATTTTCCCCTAGGTAGAGACTAACCCATGGGAAACCACTTGTCCAAGGTACATTAAAAATCAACGCTCCCTCTTACCGAGGAAAGTGTTTCTCACCACACCCATTTTGTCCCTGAAATGGACATGCTTACCTCTTAGTAAGGAATTCGTGAGAACATCGTCCACCTGCTCATCTGTTGATATATACTCCAGCTTCACTGCCCCCTTCTGAACATAGTCCCTGATGAAATGATTTCTGATGTAAATGTGTTTTGACCTATCATGAAACACTGGATTCTCTGTGAGTTTAATGCAACTCTGATTATCACAGTGAATAACCATTGGTCTCAAGTCCTGATCAAATAGGTCATACAACAACTTGTGAATCCAAATGGCCTCACAACTAGCGTGACTAACATCCATATACTCAGCCTCAGAAGATCTCAAAGCAACTAACTTTTTCTTTCGACTAAATCATGACACAACTTCTGAACCCAATCCGAAGCAACACCCTGAAGTGATTTTCCTATTAGAAGCACAACCTTCCCAATCTGAATATGTGTAACCTAACAACATCACTTCAATTCCCCGCCTATAGTCCAGACCGTAATCAACAGTCCCCTGCACATAGCGAAGAATGTGCTTTGCATCTAGCTAGTGCACCTTTCCTGGGATCAACCATGAACTGGCTGAGTGTGTTCACTGCAAAGCATATATCTGGCCTAGTGTTGACCAGATACATCAAGGACCCAATAAGCTGCCTATACAATGTGGGATCCACCAAACTAGAATCTAAAGCATGAAGCTTCTTCCAGTTGGTGATCATAGGTGTAGACATGGGTCTACAGTCTGCGATGTGAAATATTCTCAACATATCCACAACATACTGCCCCTGCCCTTGAAAGATATGCCCCTCCTCCTGCCACACCTCAAGCCCCAAAAGGTAATGCTTCAACCCAATGTCCTTCATCTGGAACTCCATAAAAAGATCGTCCTTGCAACCATTAATCAATCTCTTTGCCCCAGTAATGAACAAGTCATTAACATACAACATAAGAATGAGAAGATCATCCCCTACAACAATGTAGTATAGGTTCAGATCTGCATCACTCTTCGTAAAACCCATCTGCTACAAGTAAGTATCAATCCTCAAATACCAAGCTCTCAGAGCTTGCTTAAGTTTGTAGAGTGCTCGCCTCAACCAACATACATGGGTCTCCCGCCCAAGTACCTCAAAGCCCTGTGGCTGCTCAACATACACCTCCTCCTCTATAACTCCATTCAAAAATGCAGTCTTCACATCCATCTGATGGATCTACCAAGCCATTTTTGTAGCAATAGAAATAAGGGACCGGATAGAAGTGTGCTGAGCTACGGGAGTGAAGGTCTCATCATAGTCAACTCCCTCTATCTGTGAGAACCCTCTAGCCACAAACCTCGCCTTGAACTTCTCAATGTTGCCATCCGCAACATTCGTGATCTTTTAGAGCCACCTGGAAGTCACAACTGACCTGCCCTCAGGGCTAGGCACCACTTCCCAAACATTGTTCTTAATGATAGGGGCATACTCCTCCACCATAGCCTCTCTCCATACCTCCTAGATGGAAGCCTCCTCATAACTAGTAGGCTCAGAGTCAACAATGCTGGTAGCCTTGGCTACATAATTGCAATACTGCTCAGGTGGCACACTCTCCCTATTCACCCTCTTCAGAGCACCAATGGAATCCAATTCCTTCAAGGTGTCTTAAAGCCACTTTGGACTCCTCTTCCCTAAAGAAGCTTCCCCATAGGGAACCTCATCCTTTGCCCCCCAGTTTGGTGAACTTGAAGGTCTAACGACTAACCCTAGTGTGCCTGTACCAACACCTGTCCTCGAAGAACTTGTACTAGCACCTGTGCCTGTGTCAGCTGAAGTGCCATGTGAATTCTGTACCAGTGGACTCCTTAAAGAAGTGCTCCTTGAACTCGCCACTGGTCCCCTAGATGTGACTGACACTGAAGTGACTCCTGTTCCAGCCAATCCAAAACCTCGAGGTCTTGATCCCTGTACCTAACCTCCTTGCTGAGGAGAAGTCTGTGACTCTCTCTCATCATAATCCCGTGATCTCTAATAGGCCCTCTCCTCCTAGAACTTCACATCCCTCCTAATCACCACTCTCCATTTAGAAGGAATGAAGATCTGATAGGCCTTTGAAGTCTCGTTGTAATCCATAAAGGTACCCTGCTTTGCAATGGGTTCCAGCTTCGTCCTCTGCTCCTTGGGGATATAAGAATATGTGAGACATCCAAAGATACGAAGATGTTCCACATGAGGTTTCTCTCCACTGGAATCCTCCTCCGGAGTCATATTCCACAATACTCTGTGAGGACTCTTGTTCTGAAGATAAACGACAGTATTGCAGGCCTCAGCCCGCAAAAAAAAAGGCAACCCCTGATCATGAATCATCGCTCTATAAGCCTCAAAAATAGCTTTGTTCTTCCTTTCAGACACCCCATTCTGTTGGGGGTTTTAAGGAACCATGAGCTCTCTCATAATGTCCTCCTATGCATAGAATTCAGAAAACCCACCATCAGTGTACTCACCACCATTGTCTAACCTCAAGACCTGAATCTTCCTACCTGTCTGCTTTTCCACAAGAGATTTGAAATCTTTAAAGTGACTGAAGACCTCACCCTTGGTCCTCAGGAAATATATCCAAGCCCTCCTAGAGTAGTCATTAATTAATATAACATAATACTCATAACCACCCAAAGACACATGAGACATATGGCCACTAACATCAATATGAATCAAGTCTAGTATACTTGTAGATTTGTTTTCGCTCGTTGGGAATAGGAACTTGGTGCACTTGTGCAAAGCACACCCTTTCTAGACCTCATAATGCTCGACAATGAAACTAGGAACTCTAGTAGTGATCTTCCTCAGTACTCTTAAAGCCCCATGATGCATATGCTCCATCCTTCAGTGCCATAACTCGCACAAGTCTCTACTACTAATGGTACTAGTGTTAGTTCTACCAGATGTGCTACTTACCAATGCTCCTGTCGACTGAAAACTAAACTTGTATAGTTTCCCAGAACGGACTCCAATCACTTTGGCCAAATTGATGGAAGCTCCCCTGGGATGCATCAATACCTGCCCTCCTGAGAAAGTGACGTCAAACCCCTTCTCATCCACAGCAGACACTGCAAATCAAGTTCTTCTTCATCCCCATAACATACAAAACATCCATGACCTTCAAAGGAGGCAAAGACTCCCTCTCAAAGGTCACAGTCCCCACACCAACATCTCTCACAGTGCGGTCATCTCCTAGTACAATATCAATATCAGGTGCCCTCTCTGCAAGCTATGAAAATAACTCCCATGCACCTGTCATATGGCGGGAAGCCCCACTATCTATGTACCACACATTAGATGATGTACTCCTACTAGATGTAGAAGTAATAAATGCAAAGTCATGGACAAATTGTGAAGCAAAATGCTCCACCTCTGCTAAAGCTATAATACCCTTCTTCCCCTTGTTTTTCCTCTCAGGACACGTAGCAGCATAGTGTCCCATCTTCTGACATGCCCAATATTTGACTTTGGACATATCCATATCTTTCTTCTTCTTCTTCTCCTTTCCCTTAGCCCCATCTGATGAGGACCCTTTCTTGGCCTTCCATTTTTTCTTCCCCCTAGCTGTCAAGGCTACATCCTCCTCATCTGCTATCTTCACCCCACCACTATCAGTCTTCCGTATCTCATGCTGCACACAATCATCTCAGAATCTATCCCAATTGGGAAGATTCTCCCTAGACGTAACAACATCTCCAAAGACCTCCCAAGACTTAGGAAGTTCTGCTACAACTATCCTCACTAACTCTGTGGGTGCAACTGCATCACCAATAACAGTCAAATCATCACTTACCTGTTTGACCCTGCCAAGGTAATGAACTACATTTTTATCCTTTTTGATCCTAATGTTCTTCAATTTTTCTTTGAGTACCATCTTCCTGATCTCATTGGTACCTTGATAGAGAATTCTTAGAGCTGTCCACATCTGATATGCATATGTGTTTCTTCTCACCTGAGGAATCACATGATCCTTCAGATTTTCCATCAAAATCCTTTTTATCTTTGCATTATTTTTTGTGAATTCAACAAGTTCATCTACAGCAGTAAGAGGTACAACCATTTTCCGTACTATGTCCCAAACTACTGCCTCCTCAAACACTGCCTGAATTTTGTCCTTCCAAACGTTATAGTTGGATATCCCATCCAGTTTGTCCTCTATGCTTAAAACATGGCCATGATTGCTGTTCAAATTTTACAAAGCCAAGAAAATGGAGAAATGAACTTTCAAGCACACCTTACAGTCCCAAAAGTTCAGTCTATGTGAAATTTCACCTTGCTGTTCCAAACTATTAGTATGTTGCCCAAAAATTCAGTTTGTTGTCCAAACCATTGTTTGTTGTCCCAAAATACTGTCTACTATTCAAACTACAATTTTCAGCCTGTAGCGCTGATACCATGTTGAAATTTGATGAATAAAAATAAGTTTCCTGCAATCCCCACCCAGTTTTAGTTTCACCTTATCACTCCCATTCAATTAAATTCCATTTTTCGTAAACATACATTCAACATATAGAATTCTGGAAATGAAATTTTTAGATTAAAACACATGGGACTATCAACATATGCTGAAAATAAATATGGACATAACCAGACCAGCAACGCACATAAAAATACACAGATTTTTAGTCAACTTAGACCCAGGAAAAATCCCTTCAATCTTCTCCGAGGAAAACCTATTAGAGAGCTCCTCAAATTTATTTATCTTTCAAGTTTAGGAAAAATACATTTGCAGACAAAACAAAACAATAAAATACAAATTATATCTTCATCCCAAAACTCCTTGAAAATTGTGCCCACTTTGCCTCGATTTCCATGCCCACTTGAAGCTGAAAATATGTACTGTACGGATTTCGTATGAACTGTACTGTACGGACTCCGTACAAACTATACAGATTTCTGTACCGCTGTATGGACTGTACATTTTTTAAAATTTTTTTTCAACTTTTTTTCAAAAACTTCTATCAAACGACGTGCAACTCACAAAATTGAATGCTATTCGTACTATAGCTTCTGCTGTATTCTATGCCTTGATTTCATCTTTGCCCAAAAATCACTCCTTCAGCCTGTTGCAACAAATTTCTTCTTTAGAACTTTTCTCCAGCTCTCAGCCTCCTTTATCCATTCTTCTCATGAAGAATGAATGTAGTCTCTTTTTTCATTTCCCCCTTTTATTTACCTAAATGAATTTTGGGCAACCCTAAGATCAAATGGCTCAGATTCATTTAGATTAAGGGATGATAATAAATGTGCATTTAATTCTCACTTTCTATTTTTTAATTCACCCATTAAATGAAGTACCCACATTGTACTTTATGTCTAAAGTCACTTTTCACTTTATAATTTAACATTGACTTTACCACTTATAAAGTCACTTTCACTTTATAAAGTCACACTTAGGAAAAGAATTATTTTGGACACTTTTCGCTAAGTAGAGACTAACCCATGGGAAACCACTTGTCCAAGGTACATTAAAAATCAACATCCAAGACACTTGTCACCCACCTTTATTTATTCCTCCCTTCTTTGTCTTTCCTCCTAGAAAAACTCAGTCTCTATCTTGTTGTACTGCACCTCCACAACTTCCCTAGAGAATCTATGTCTCTAGTTATTCTAGAGAAAACCTCAGTCTCTCTTGCTGTGCCAGAAGAATCTGCTGCCAAAATTTCACACTTCCAGAAGATTCTGCTGCCCAGACTTTGCACTTCCCAGAACAATCTTCGCTGTCCTCAGTAGATGATGTCCCATAAGAATTTTCGTCCTTTCTTTTCGCTGCTCCTTCGTCCCTCTTCTAGCCCTCTTTCTTTTGTCTTCTTCTTCACACTTTTCCAGTGAATGCTTGTTCGTATTGTGTGTCTCCAAATGAGGCCGAGTGGGGCTATATATACCCTTCTTCATTACCCTTTAGGTCAACTTGACAGTTGGAGTTTAGGTCGATTTCGTCTTGCAGCTTCTTAATAGTTTGTATGGTGACTTGAAGGGGTTTGGTGACAAGTTCTTGGAGGATACTTTACATAGAAAATATTGACCTTTTTCAAAGTGTAACATGACTTCATTTACATGACAATGACTCTTTTATGACTAGATGAATAAACCCTAAAGACTCTCAATGGGAGTCTTGACTGAAAAAAAAATTCCTTGCTCATGAAACCCATGAAGCAAGTCAATATAATAATTTTATTTTTCTTATTTACATCTCTTTACATAAAATCATAATTACATGTCATTATGAAGACCGAACCTAGTTACACTTTTTCAACACTCCCTCTTAACTAGGGAGGTATTCATAACGGTACCTTGGAATTTATCAATCTGAAGAATCTCTCTTAAGAAGAATTTGGATTTGTAACTTATTTGTATAGCATCATACCAACCAACATTCATATAGCAAGGCCTTGACTAACAACTCTATCCATTGAGAAAAATGTTTGCGAGACAAATGAGGTATAGACATCTTCATCATTGTCTCTCTCAGAACATACCCCACCAGGGTTCTCTCAGGATATGCTTCGTGAGGACTATTGCTTTCTTGGACTCCCCAGTCCCCAAAATAATATTGATCCCCCACGACTACTCTTCCATGGGATTCCCTATATCATCCTACCAGAGCATCAAATGCCAAATGATTACAAAATCCTCCATTCTATCTTCTCAAGTGAAGCACAAAACAACATGTCTATCTCTCCTTCTTATACGAGGAGGTTTTATTCCTTTGATGTACCCATTCCTATAACATAGGAATGTACCTAAGCTTACGACTTAGAAATTTATAAGTTTATTCCAAGTAAGAAACTTCTTCTTAGGCTCCCTCTTAACTAGGGACCTATAGAACACTTAACTGTATGAAGAGATCCTTTCTATGATGTCATGAATTTCTTTTAAGGAGTCTTCAACTTTTGGGAACTTCCGTATATAGGGCACATATCATCCATCACTTTTTTCCATGAGTTAGTCGTGTCCCTAACTCATTAGAAATTGATCCATCATATTTTCCATCTAGCTTTGCTTCATGTCATTCTGATTTCATGCCATATTATCGGAAGAACATTACATCCTTCCATATGGTCTGCTTGGAAGTCATTCACAGATCTTCCCTTTTATAGTTCTACATAAGCCCAACTAGATGTTAGTTAAAAAATAATCAATGTACACATCAAATTAGAATTACCTTTGTGATGATATTTCACCAAGACATCTTCCTGTAAGTATCGACATGCTGCAAATTGAAACATCTTCCACATATGCACAGGATGAGTGGTTCACCTTCTCCTATGGCATTTGAGCAGGATGAGTGGTTCACTTTATCCTATGGATACCCAAGTGAGAGATGCATATAGGAATCTGTTGACATGTCAGTGGGACGCGGTTCATCCTTTCCCCACATGTAGGATGCTCATTCCCTACAATTGGTGGTTGACCTGTCGGTGGGACTGTTGGGAACGGGATCCCCCAAGGACAGTTTTGGGGCTAAAATCCCATGTTTTGGGTGAAGTTTTGTAATAAAGTGTAAAGACTCCACATTTTGTGGTCACAGAGTGCAAAGGTGTCATGAATCATAAAGGGTTGTCTGCCCTTATTTTGTAAAGTGTAAAGTCCGCTATAAAGATTTACCCATGGTCCATGGACCATGGAATTGTATAAAAAGAGCTAAATAAGTAAGCTCTAAGTAGTTTTTAGTCAGAAGAAGTTTGGTAGAAGTACGAAGTCTTGAGCGATAAGGAGAGAAGTCTAAGTTTCGGGTCTTAGTTTAGGTAGAGGCTTTGCGGCTGAGTGCGCAGAGGCCTAGGGTGGAAGTCCGCAGCTGAGTACGTGGACCCCTGCAGCTGTGTGCACAAGGCATATTGAGTCTGTAATCATATGAAGATATCAGTAAAGAGAATTATTCTACAAATTCTGTGTCTTTGTTTCCTGTTAATGCATCTTGTCCTATTGTGTATGAATTTCATTTATAATGCTTATGTGGTGCACGAATGTATGTAATTACGTTGGTTAATTGAACACAAGTAAGGATATCTGTTTACACGACGCTAACTGTGATTGTTTAATAAGATAAGTAAGACACTTAAGCTAGTTTGGGAATCTGCACGATATGCTTCCCTAGCAGCGCGAAAGTACCTGAATCGCAGGTTAGGGCTGTGCGAAGGCCAATCATACCCCTTCGTGGAGGTACTAAAGGGCGGAATAAAGGGATAGACTAACAAAGCCCTAGAACTTAACAACCTGCGTGAGAGCAGGAATAGAAGGAATAAAATGACATCACAACCATCTCAGGGTGTGGAAACTTGGTTCCATTATCCCCCCATACTACTTCGGGTGAGACTTCGGTCCGCGCTCCATTAGATGATGTTGAAAGGGCCAGTAGTGTAGGGATTTGTTTGGCTAATTAATGCTGAACCTGGGTCAGGCCCCACGCAGCCAATAAATGGTTCCGTTTTTGGGACCAAAATCTGCATAAGAGATGTGTGATGTCGTATCACTAGAATCCAACTAAGAAAGAGATCGAAGGATGGTTGGATAGGAAGATCCACGAATTTGCAGCACAGGAGAACAAAAACTCGCGACTGACAAAGGAACAATGGTTGGATAGGTACTTATATACAAAAATACATGAGATCTTTTTCTTTTCCTTTCTAGTTGAGCTATATGAGTGGATTACGAAGCTAGCAGATAACCAAGGAAGGTGGAGACTTGATGGTCCTATTGTTTGGATCCCGGAGTTAGTACAGAGACTGGAAGCCTCTGACGGTAAGATCACCCGTGTTGTTGATCATTGGATCGATCGCATCATAGGAGGATTTGTGACTGAATTCGCGGTTGATACCTCAGTCAGCTACATCGAGGCGGAGCGATGCTTTTTCAAAGGTCTGCGGGGTAAGTACTTGAAGTCTTTGAATACCTAGATTAAGATGTTATTGTGTGAAAAACGGGTTATGTAGCTACCTTGATGTTCAGAGCTGCGCGAAGCAGAAAGACTTATAGGAACGTAGGAAGAAATGGTCATGAATATAGTCCATTGATTTCACCTCCATTGGTTGACGAAGAGGGAGTAGCATAAGCTTCTCCGTGAAGTGCTATTCAGTTAATAAGACAAGGATTCCCGCAATTGCCACCTCCACCCGCACCACCTCCAACTTCACCAACATCACCTACGACTTCACACGTACCGCCTCCACCTCCACTGCATTTCAGTATGGAAAATTTAGTGAAGTTTCCTTTGTTCAAAGGCTTGGGAAATGAGGACATGGACCAGTTCTGGTTCATCGTGAAAGCTGTATGGGAAGCTCAGGGAGTCACAGATGATCACATGAAGAAGGAAACATTGGTTAGTGCTCTGCAGGATCGCACGCTAACCAGGTACATTAAATTCTCTAATGATAACCTAAACCCTGGAGTAGTAGACATCCAGACCACACTGAATAAAGAATTCAGTAGGCCTAAATCTGAGGCACAGTCGATTGTGGGGTTCAAAGAAATCACGATGAAACTAGGTGAGACACATTGGGAATTAGATTAGAGGTTGAAGTGTAAAATCCACGAGGCTAACGTGAACTTAACAGATGGACAACACCGCAAATGATTCGTGTCTTCGCTCCTACCGCACCTAACGGTTGCACTGTCACAACAGAAGATAATAACTTAGGCAGAGGCCTTGAAGATTGCAAGGAGACTGCATGAGACACTGATGCAAGATCAGAATCTGGGGGTTCAATAGATCCATGCGCAATTGCAAAATATTTGCATTGAAATGCAAAGCTTGAAGTAGGATAGGACAGTTCGACTGGAGGTGCGCGAAGAGGTATGGTGCCTGAAATGCAAGGGTCAGGGGCATGACAAAGACCATTGTCTGGTCTTTCCACTCTATATTATAGGAGTAGGACCGATGCCTTTAAGGTCAGAGGCCCAAGTAGGACCAAGCGCGGGGTCTGCATTGTGGTGTGCTATATGTCAGGTAGCAGGAAAGCATACGACAAATAACTGTCATTTGCTGCAGAAGTTTGTACAAACACCGCAACAACTGTTCTACAATTTCTACATGTCGGTAGGGCATGATGAGCGCAACTGTAGAAGTTATGAATTGATGATGGATAGAACACTCGTCTATAGGGTTCAAGTAGAGACGGGCCCCCTGATCAGAGCGCGGGGATGGCACGAACAAGCTTTCAGGGGCACGGATGAGGACCTAGTAGAGGTCGGGGACAACTAATCTGCTACAATTGCGGAGGACTAGGACACTATGCCCGCAATTTCACTAACCCCACGTGTCCAACGTGAAAATATTACACTCTGTTTGATCATGAAACGGAGCACTGCCCTACGCTGATAGTGAGGATACGCGAAAATGGGACCGTGCTACCACCTCAGTTGACTCAGAACTTGCAGATGATGATGTTTAAGCCTCACGAAGAGGATCCAAATGTGAATATAGTGCTTCGAAGTGGAATTGCAACAGGGGATGATAAGGGGAAACAACTCGAAGACAGCGCATGGGTTCGCAAAGCTCCGGCGAAGGAGGCTGAATTTGATTTGGAGCGCGCACATGAAACATTCATGGAAGCAAAGAAGAGCTTCGCTGAGGCCTCCACCTCAGGGAGCAAGGATAAGCCTGATCAGGAGATGGACCCTTCTATGCTTACAACCTTCCTAGAAACCTGCATGAAGTTGTTGTGCGATAGCAAGGTCGTGAAGGGATTACAGGAGCTTATAAATAGATGCGCCGTAAACACTTTGGGTGAATTGTGTGTGGTACAAAAGATTGGTAAGCATAAAACAAGGAAAAAACGAGAAATGAGGCTAACCATGCAGATAGGAGAATATGAAATAGATTAGGTTATTTTGGATCTGGGGTTAGACTCGAACGTCCTACTGAAGTAGACTTGGGAACGAATGGGAAGACCCGCGCTGTAGTGGTCTCCAATTCAGTTAAGGAAGGCAAATCAGCAGAAGATCATCCCCATGGGGTGGCTGCAAGGGTTGACTATAAATATTGAAGGTGTGAGCACGTTTGTTGACTTTGAAGTAATAGAAATTGTAGATGACAGCAAGTCCTACCCTGTGCTCCTAAGCATTGATTGGGCTACTAATATGAATGGGGTAATCAACCTAAAGAAGCGAAAGATGATATTTGAGAGGAAATCGCTTTGCGCAATAGTACCCCTAGATCCTACTGAAGGATCACGCTATACTGAACCAGTCCGCGATTATGAGAGCGATGACGATTTGGACTGCATATATAAGATAACAACGTGAGACCAAGATTGGGTGAATACAATAGAAGATGGACGAATTACATGGGATTGAGAGAGTTCCTACACCTCGGACTCTGATGAAGAATTAGAGCGCTGACAGAATCGGTTACATGAAGTAACCATGCTAAGTTGTAACATGATGACCTGGTTGCTACACTGTGTGTCGTTAGAGGTAAGAAATCTGCCCACTTATGATGGCCTGAATGATGTAGATATATATTGGGATGCATTCAAACGAGAGGTACCAGATAAGCAGCGCTTCCAGGCTTTGGATTGGGCACTGCGTGCTATGCCCACAAGGTGGTGGGGGATGCACAAGGGTAGCTTTGATGATTGGTGCGAGTGTAGAAACATGATGAGAACACACTTTGGGAAGCCGAACGTACGAATGATAGAAAAATATGATGGGAAGGATGATTTGCGCACGGACTTGGCCAAATGGGTCGAGGCTTATGGAGCGAAGCCCCAACCTAAATGGGTGGACTTGTTCTGTCACACCCTGGATGTCATCCCGATGAAATGGTACTTAGAAACAGAGCTCCGCCATGGTACAGGTGAATGGGATATTCTGCGTGAAGGATTCATAATGACATTCAGCTTTGAAGACGGGTTTGACTGTATTGACAAAGCACTACAAGAAGTGAAAGCAACGATCTTTAGGATACCACAAGATCCTTTGGACTTGATTCAACCTGATTGGACTACTCAGCTGAGTCACGTGCTAGAATGCTATAATGTGACCACTGAAGAAGAAGATGAGGATCCGCGAGAGATTAACATCCATGAAACGAAAGGTCATCGTGAGGTTGAAGGACCGCACATTAAGAATCTTGAAACAACTGGACTGGTGAATATTGGTACGGAGGCCGAGCCCAAATTCATGAAGATTGGAGATTATTGGGACGACGCGAAGGTGGATAAGGTCGCTGAATTGCTCTGCGAATACTAGGATTTGTTTCCTACCAAGTTTACAGATCTAAAAGGGATAATCAGAGACCTGGGTGTTATGAAGATCATGTTGATTCCTGATGCGAAGCCGATTAAGAAGAGACCTTACTGTCTCAATCCGAAGTATAAGGAGAAGGTCCGATTAGAGCTAGAAAAGATGCTCGCAAGAGGCATCATCGAGTCCATAGAAGAATTTGATTGGGTAAGCCCAATGGTGGTACAAGAAAAGAATCAGAAGGATGAAATAAGGATATGCGTAGATCTTAGGAAGTTGAATGACACTTATGTACATGATCCTTTCCCGACCCCATTCACTGATGAGGTGTTGGACAATGCAGGTGTCGAGGAAGCATATTCCTTCACTGATGGGTTCTTTGGGTACCATCAGATCAAAATCGCACCGGAAGATAGGAGCAAGATGACGTTCGTGGCTGAGTGGGGTTGTTCTTAGTACACTGTAATGCCTTTCGGATTAAAGAATGCACCAGCGATTTTTTCACGCGTAGTTGTTGCTGCGTTCAAGGAATTTATTCAAAAGTTCCTGGAAGTGGACTTTGATGACTGGACTATGTTTGGGCTGGTGGAACGCCATGTGGAAAGTTTGTGCCTAATGTCAGATACCTGACAAAGATACCAAATTGCGCTCAATCTGAATAAATGCCTGTTTTGTGTTCCTTTTAGGACCCTACTGGGTCATGTGGTTTGTAGACAGGGACTGATGATAAATTTCATGAAGATCGTGGAGATACTTAACTTACAAGCACTGAGGAGTGTGAAACAGCTGCACGCTACCCTAGGGCATACTGGATATTACAGAAAGTTTATCAAGATCTATCCTAGATCACCGCGCCTATGGAGAAGTTGTTGAAAAATGATGTCACATTCTGCTGGAACGAGGACTGTAATAAAATATGGGCTGTACTAAAGGAAAAGATGGTCATCGCGCTGATTTTAGTCTTCCCAGATTGGAAGAAGGAGTTTTATGTCCATGTTGACGCGTCATGTATAGCATTGTGAGCAGTACTGACACAGGCTGGCGGAGGAGACTTGAACCATCCTATAGCATTCGAAAGCAGAAGGTTATCCAAGGTGGAGAAGAACTATTCCACCACTGAGCGTGAAGGGTTAGCCATGGTATACATGCTCCAGAAGTTCAGACATTATTTGCTCGGTGGCCATTTTAAGATGTATATGGATCATTCTGCGTTGAAATACCTGGTGAATAAGCTTGTGTTGGGGGGGGGGGTGGGAGAATCTGCAGGTGGTTGTTATTGTTCCAGGAGTATGATTTTGAAGTTATTGTAAATCCTGGATGACTAAATGCGGGACCAGACCATCTGTCGTGCATCAAAACAGGGGAAGAGCCCACTAATTTGGAGGAGGGATTGCCTGATGTGTAGCTATTTGAAGTGCACATTGTGGATGGTCATTTTGAAGATATCATGCACTTCCTAACAACAAGAACTACCCTGGAAGGATACACCATCCAATAGAAGAAGGAGTTAGTGGTGCGCAAGACAAACTTTTCTATCATTACCAGACATCTGTACAAAATGGGGTCTAAAGAGATATTGCGATGATATGTCCTGGAGTTTGAAAGGAACAGTATCCTCACGGACGCTCATGGGGGCTCCACGGGAGGACATTATGCTGGGAGAGCGACCACGCAGAAGATTCTACACGCAGGGTTGTGGTGGCCAACCCTCCATCAGGATTCAAAAGGATACTGCAAAGCATGTGATGTATGTCAAAGGATTGGCAGGCCATCGTGGAGGGATGAGCTGCCTTTGAATCCATATATGACATTACAACCCTTTGAAAAATGGGCGATAGATTTTGTGGGACCCATTGAACCCCAAGGGAAGAAGATGGGAGCGAGGTACATTATCACCACGACGGAGTATTTGACTCGATGGGCAGAGGCATAACTTATAAAGGATTGCATAGGTGCGATTATTGCAAAGTTCCTCTTTGAGTATGTACTGACGCGATTTTGCTACCCAAAGATTTTGATGAGTGATCACGGTACATACTTTTTGAATGAGACAATCAATAAGCTGATAGAGGAATTTCAGGTATATCACCAGAAAATCACGCCTTATCACCTGCAGGCTAATGAGATGGTGGAAGCATTGAACAAAGTGCTGGAAAACACAATGATGAAGGTTTGCAATGCTTAATGAAGTGATTGGGACCTACGCATACCCGTAGTACTATGGTCCTATCGGACGACATTCAAGAAGTTGACTGGACAAACACCCTTGAGGCTTGTATATGGTTTTGAAGTAGTGATGCCCATGGAATACATTGTGCCTAGTTTGAGCATCGCGGCACTCACGGGTATGACGGATCACAGAGCCCTAGAGGAGAGGCTCGTGTAGTTGGTTAAGCTTGAGGAAGAAAGATTTTTAGCTGGATTTCACCAACAGGTCAAAAAGCAATGCGAAAAAGCATGGCATGATCGACACATTAAGCTGCATACCTTTCAGGTAAATGACCTGGTTTTGTTATATGATAGCAAGTTTGATAAATCTCTAGGGAAATTCAGAATGCATTGGTTAGGGCCCTATGTCATTAAGGAGATTAACGACGGAGGAGTTGTTTAGTTGGTCAAATTGAATGGAGATCCCTTTCTAGGAAAGGTGAATGGAAGTCACTTGAAGCCATACACCGATGGTTCGACCATGTGACTATATGAAGGTAGCATAGTCTTAGCACTCCAGGTAGCTGAAAGGAGGCGCGGGACTATAAAATACACTACCCAGGTTGGGGAGCTACGTGATTGGAGGATTGTGCGAAGCGAGGAAGTGTCATAGGGTTCGCAACAACGCAAAGGGAGGTGCACTACCTAGGAAGAAATCATGCGGGTTGGCCGGAAAGTGACCATTAAAGTCACTGTTCATG
The DNA here is from genome assembly GCA_031772625.1 of Pinus tabuliformis. NCBI lineage: Eukaryota > Viridiplantae > Streptophyta > Pinopsida > Pinales > Pinaceae > Pinus > Pinus tabuliformis. Next base: position 1,312,605,181 of record CM062820.1, on the reverse strand, counting down.
ATTTGACGGTAGAAATGCAACCAAATGGAGTGGGCGGCCAATATTTAAGACAAAATGTATGGGTCATCTCCTTGACAATCTACGCCAATCTGGAATTAATGAACCAAATTTAGGGGGAATGGTCAAATTTGAATTCAAAATGCCTTATAAATTACAGGTGGCTGCCCAGCGAAAAACACTTGGCATTTTGAGAATTGAGTTGTTGAGCTCTCAGGCGCACATGAACCAAGAATTCTTCGAGGCTTTGATAGCGAGTCCAGTGTTTGCGAACTTTCCAGAGACGTCATCAACACTTTTGGAAAGCATTATGTCGGCACCCGTAAAAGCTATAGATACCAAAGAAGTAGTAGAGGAGTCGGTGCCAGAAATTGTTATTGAGGTAGAAGAAGCTGCTCCAGAGGTTGCCAAAGTATTAGAAAAAGTCTCTAAATCAGCAAGGATGCTAAGACGAAAGCCCACCCCAGCCAAGGAGAGAATGAAGGATAAGAAGGGCATGCAGCCTGCAAAACCGGTGCACACGTTGCCAAGAAGAAACCCACCGAAGTACAGACCCGCCACACAGGAGTAGGGCAAAGCCATCAATCTAGAGCCGGAGGAGGAAGAAATTGAAGACATCCCGATGGATGATGAGGATGTGGGAATAGACATGGAGGAAGTTGAAGCCCAGGTTGCTAACCCTATCACTCGGTTTCCTGAGTACGTCCCTCAGGGTAAGGGAAAGGCCAAGGTACCAAAAGATATCGATGAGAGAAAGGTCGCCTTGCAAACCCCTCTGCTGCTATATGAGATTGTTTTTGAAGGACTGTACTTGGCTTGAGTTCCTCTATTAAAACTCGAAGATTGGGACTTAGCTTACCATGAGAAGTTCCCACACTTGGAAACCGAGCAACTAATGTGCCGCATTATCGATACAACCACCAGAATGACCGCATTGGAGCCATGGAGGTGGCTCAGAAGAGTAGACAAGGCTGGTCTGCTCAACTTGCTATGGGTGCCACACTACAACCGCACCTCAATTACAGTCTTGGTCATCAAGTTACTGCTATGCTTGGTGCATGATGGGTGTTTGTGGCTGGAGGAGCCAATACCCATCACTGACAGATTGATCCACAAGATCACGTGGTTGCTCTACATAGGAGAAAATCAAGCCATGATGTTTGGCAGAAAAGGTGGTGAGCAGGCCCTCATGGAGGCCATGAAAGAGAAGTTTAAGCTGGTAAAGAAGCCATGTGGATATGCCATATCCAACATCTGTGACCCTGCTGTAAAGGTGGCTATGCAGATTTTACGAGGGAAGGTGATTAGGAAGTGTCGCGCCGATGAGGTGTCAGCGCTTGTCATCGCGCTAGTAGCCCAATGCGCCAAAGGAGTTCAGTTCAATTGGGAAGACTATCTCTGTGGTGAATTCCTTGTGAACTGTCGCAAGGCACAATAGCTCAGTGAGACGTTCCACTACGTGTGGCTCTGGCCATCTATTGTGCTGGTAGCATGGGAGCTGCCAGAGGACAGCCAATCCCCTTCGGTCGCACCAGACCTACCAGAAACAACGAAGTACACTTTTCTATGGGCGACAAAGGATGTGCAGCGCATCAAGGACAGAAAGATATTTTGGATCTTGATGGAGATGAACATTCACATGACCATCAATCGCAAACCGCAGTTTTTGCCTATGGTGTCTTCCAACCTGTAGGGCTACGCAGAGTTTAAAACAGATTTTTACCATGTGTCCATCAGGGTGCAGAAGGACCCTGCGCAGACATGGTATGACTTGCCTTACCTGGCAACAGATGACGCCATTTATGCAGTACTTGATTGTTGGCTGGCAGAATGGTGCACTACAACAGACTTGGCAGTGGGAGGGAGTAAGTTCCCCACGCAGCGCAAGGAGGATGCCAAGCCCAAGATGACGCAGCGGGCCGAAAAGAGAAAGAAGGAGGCCACTGCAAAGGCCCAGGCAGAGCACGATGCTGATCAGTAGACGGAGAAGCCAACAAGTGGATCAGAGCGGGGCTCTGACAAAGGCGCTAGGTCGCCTTCACCTGAGATAGAGGAAGAGACAGACGAGTAGACAGAACAACACGACGCAGACGCACAGGCGATGTCCGCCCGTATCAAATGTCCAAGGGAGCAAGAGAAAGGAGTGTCCAGGAAGAAATCCAATGCTACTAAGACATCGCTAGACCCAATCACCCTCACCGAGGACGATTTGCATGAAATCGGTGACACGGTGCGAGATGTCATCGTGGAGGCCCTGTTATCACTCAGGTTGTCCCTTTTGACTCCTAAAGGGATACGGCCGAGGTAACCACAAACCAACTTTGGACTGCAGGCCCTAGCCTGCCTGCAGTCAGAGCGGGCTCTCTCTTTATGATTTAGCTTTGTTGAAAGGGATGATTTTAGGCTAGATATGATGCACAGGGGTTTTGATTGAGTTTTGGTGGGAAAACTGACACTTTCAGGTAGAGAGGCTGAGTATAGTCTGAATGTTTCAAACCATTGGGCGTGGAGTCGAGGAGGGGAACTGCTGGTGTCTTTCCTTAATAACAGTGAGGGGAAAATGGAGCAAGATAACTCAAGCAGAAGCAACTTTCAGGTTCAAGGGATGGCAAGAATGCTAAAGAAAGAGAGGAAGTTAAGAATCTCTCCAACAGATTAGCAGAGGAAACAACAAGGCACTACCTAGGAGCAGTTAAGAATTCCTAGATAATTGGCCAGCACAGGTGAATTGGGGTAAACATGAGCCAGAAGGAATTCAATGTTCATAACCAATTCATTTAGAAGAAAACATCCAGAAACAGCAGGAATTGAGCGTAGAGAGTATTTAAACTAATTCTAGGCTATTCTTTCTTCCTGCTATTTAGATAATGGCAAACACATAAACAGAGATAAGAGGCACTTATTGCTTCAGGCCGCAGCGCAGTAATTCCATCTCCAACTCTTCAACAAATTCATCAACAACAGACAGTTCGCTCTCCAAGCTTTAAGCAATCTTTGATTACAGAAATTTCAGGTATACACAGCGAGTCTCTAGTGAAAATTATCAATTAACCGACCCTTAAAACTATACAGAGGGTGGTATATATAGGGCAAAACTCTCTGCAGAGTTCCTTTATTACATCTTGACCTAATTAGGTCATAAAATTGACTATTTGACCTAATCCTATCTAAAAATAAATGCAAAGAATGTCTCGGGCCGTGCTCAGGGCCGATGTGTCAAAACTGAATAAATGATGCTGTCCTCGGTGGCTTGCTGCAGTGTTTTCTGCAATAAATGGGTATGGGTTTATGCTTTCTTGCTGTCCTGGTGCCTTAAATGCCTGAAGGTGATTTGAAGGCAAGGATGGGCTGATTTTCTGGGGGCTTCATCAATGTTCAGGTGCCTCGAGCCCCTAAAAAATCATGACTGATTCTTTCTGGCGTCCTTTCTTCCACTGATACTCTTTGACAAAATCTGGGCTGCTGATCTGTTGTGCTGCATGTCTAATCACCAGTAAATGGCTGCTGTTCGGCCTCTGTATCATCTGGAATTGTCTTCTGATCATTTTGGTATGCTCTGTGAAGAAAACGGATCATTTCTGCGCCTTTTCGGGCTTCCTGGGGCTGCATGGAGCGAAGATTCCTTAAAGATTCCCTGAAGATTCTCCATTTCGGCCCAAAAAATCCTGCGATGAGCGATTTGCGCAAATCGCTCATCAAAAACTGCCTCAGAATTCGATTCTGGGGCTCCGAAGTGCGATTTTTGCGCCTCTGCGCCCAAAAAATGTGCTGATGACATCAGCATTGTACGGAGGGTGACGTCAGCATTGTACGGAGGGTGACGTCAGCATTGTACGGAGGGTGACGTCAGCATGACGTTAGCATGGCGACGTGGCGGGATGACGTCATCATGTACGGACGATGACGTGGTAGGTACGGTGGCGGGGACACGTGGCGGTGACGTGGCAGGAGGCCACGCAGGCGGGTGACTCATCGGGTGACTGTACAGGGGGGGTGACGTGGGCTGGTAACTGTGCAGGGGGTGACGTGGGCTGGTGACGTCACCGAGCGGGGCGGTAAGCGGTATGTGGCGCACCGCTTATGGGGGATGGCGGTTTTGGAGGGAGGGGCTCCGCCACAGCCCGGCGCCTGACGCATGCGGGAGTACGGCGGCGAAATTGCCGAAATCCCGGACGTTAAAGGCCGGGCGCGTTGGGGATAAGGATGCCCGCCAGCCGTAGATCTGCGGGGCTGTGGATCGGACGGTTGGCGGCGGACACGACAGGATATGGGGTTAACGGGCGGGAATATTTGCAGGAATATTCCGAATTTAATATGCGCGGCGGATGGGTAAGGACTTAGGGAAACGGGTTTAGGGGGTTGAACAAAGGCGCGGGTTAATATTTATGCACAGGAACTCTGGGTTAGGGGCGGAATGTGGGTTTTTACAGTGGTGGGGTGAAATTTTACAAGGGGGAAGGTGAAAACATGGGTTTTTTGGGGGTTCTTGGGGTTAAGGGAGAGGTTACTAGCTGACCAGATGTCAAACTAGCTCCTTAATGACTCGGATGGGCTAAAAACAGTCCCAGATGGACTGAGATTTCCCGGACTTAATAGAAAGTATGGCTATATTGCCAGGGAGGGGTATTTACATAGGGGGATTTATATACATGATTTTAATAGGGGAAGGGAAAAACTAATAGGGAGTTATATAATAAGGGTGATGAAAAAAAAGAGATGTTAGTGAACTCCAGCCTGAGTACCTCCAACTGAAAAACTGCCTCAAACCAAAAATGGATTGCTTTATCAAAATTGGAACACAGCAGTGGCCCTTAGACCAGCCTACTCTTATGGATACTTTTTGGCCATCTGTAGCAAATATGGAGCATTGCAGCATGCATAGCACGACATATTTGGCATGTAAAACTATCAATCATGAAAGATGATTAACCTGCTGTAGCAGGAGGCTAACAGTGGCTCCACTTGGGGATGGCTTTTCCTTGTGAAAAGTCAAGAACAACAGGTCAGACTGCCTTGCATTCAATTGTTGCTGTGTTCTGCAAATTTCTCTTGGCTGGTTGCCTTATTGATCCTACCTACCTACCTACCCTAACCAGCACTTACTTTGCTGTTAGGTGAAGTGAAATAGCCAATGCAGCCATTTAAGTAATAATAACATGAGGGGGCTTTGCTGCTTGTGCTTGCTAGTGACACCAACTGAGATTTTGCAATTTTTTATGGCTTTGTCAATCTTTGAGAAGATCAGGAAGCTACTGACCTCCTTTGCGGTGTTTAAATACTGTACAAAATTGTCCTGCAACATATATATACAATTTTTTGGCTGAATTAAAGAACTGTACAAAGGTTCAGGATCACTACCATGCCTTGGAGTCGGGAGATCATTGTCAACTCGATACTGAGCCTTGCAGCCTGTTGATGACGACGTGCACTGATTTCTTTCATCATTCTGCCTGCCAGCGGATAGGTCATTCAGTACTTGCAGAGGAGCTTGTAATTTATTACAATCTGGCTCGAATAGGGCCGGACTGATCTGTGCGGGCTGTTGGTTTTCTTCTTCTTTGAATAATTCAGATGGCTGAAAACAAAGAGGCAGGGGATCCACTTGGATCATCTGGTCATATACTTCTGCTTCTGGGTCCTCCTCAATCTGATATTCAATGGCTCTTTGGGGCTGCAAAACTAGAGGCGATACCTTTGGAACAATATCTTGATTAACCTCTAGACGGTCAATAGCAACGCGTGGTGACACTTGATCATATATAGCATGATAGTTATCCTTGATAAATTGAAAAGATTCAAAACAAAAGGGTAAAGTTCCTTCACTGAAATCAACGCACTCTGCGTTTTCTTTCTTTTCCTCATAGCTGAGATGGGCACGCTGATCATTGGGTTCAGGTAGCTGAACCTGAACATTGCTTTCTGCCAGAATAGGATCTGTTTCCTCTGCAAGGCTGATTTGGTCATTAGGCTCATAATCATCATCATACAGATCATCCTTGGGCAGACAGTTGAAAGAAGAGGAGCTATTATATTCACACAGTATATCAGGAGACTGCTCCATCATGTATGGCTGGATGAATATGTCATCTGTTTTGTGGCAGGTTTTTTCGTGAATGTCACTACTTTCCTGTTGTGAAACAGATCTGTTCTGGTGCTCTGAACTTTCTACTTTCATTGTGATCAGCTGCATCATTTCCTCTGTCTTTTGTAACACGCTATGAAATCTTTCTTCTTGCTCTGCTTTGCGCTGTTCCTCCCTCCTTTTTAGATTTTCCTCCACGTCCACAGCTATGTCCTGCATCTGTTTCAAAGTGGATGGGAATCTTTCTCTCAGACATAATTCCAATTCTGTGTCAAATGCTCTAGGATATTGCAATAGAGCTAAATCAAGGGGGGGTCTTATATTTAGAGGCATGGCTTGATAAACTTGATTGAATCTGTCTGAAAACTGCTGAACAGATTCATCTGGATGCCTTTCTAAATGATTTTATTCTTCGATGAGCAAGAAGAGATTACCTCTGATCATCCATTTATCAAGGAAAAGCTTGGCACACTGCTGAAACTTAGAGATGCTCGCCTCAGGCAACGCTTTAAACCAAGTCCTAGCTTCGCTTTGCAAAAAAAGGGCAAATAGTCTAAGACTGACATCTTCATCTTCCACTTCAAATGTATTAAGATAATCTTCAAAAGCCTGGATATGTTTCTGGGCAGTAGTGCCATTCTCTCCATCAAATCTAGGGAGATATTCAGGATGATTTTCCGGCAGGGGACCAAGCATAGGAGGCAAAATGAGCGGCTTATATCTTTCAGGAACTTTACGAGGCACGGGAGTATGTACAGGAACTAGAAGACTAGACTCTATTTTTGGTTCCTCCTTGACTGTATGATGATCTTCAACAGCATTTGAAAGCTGCTGCTCTGATGTGCAAGGAGGCTTTTCAACAATCTTTTCCAAAGGAAAAACACAAAAATCTGACATAAAATCGCTTTTAAAGTACAATATGCATAGCAAAATTTGGTGCAAGAGAAAGAACATGGTCTCTTGGATGATCATCCAAATCAAGAACCTGATCTGCTTATATAATTCCTTCGGGTTCATTTCTCCAGCGGAGTCTTTATTATGAGGATGATGTGGAGTCGCCAGGTGGATGATGTAACCTTAAAGTGCCTGATCTCTGTCCACCGTCACAGATCAGAGCTGAACATGAAAAACCCTGAAGAAAAGGAACACTTTCTCCAGAAAACGAGGCGAACTGGTCAAAATTGAGGATTCACACTAATAGACACATGATTCATTTCCCCAGTGGAGTCGCCATTATGTTATCACTCAGGTTGTCCCTTTTGACTCCTAAAGGGATACGGCCGAGGTAACCACAAACCAACTTTGGACTGCAGGCCCTAGCCTGCCTGTAGTCAGAGAGGGCTCTCTCTTTATGATTTAGCTTTGTTGAAAGGGATGATTTTAGGCTAGATATGATACACAGGGGTTTTGATTGAGTTTTGGTGGGAAAACTGACACTTTCAGGTAGAGAGGCTGAGTATAGTCTGAATGTTTCAAACCATTGGGCGTGGAGTCGAGGAGGGGAACTACTGGTGTCTTTCCTTAATAACAGTGAGGGGAAAATGGAGCAAGATAACTGAAGCAGAAGCAACTTTCAGGTTCAAGGGATGGCAAGAATGCTAAAGAAAGAGAGGCAGTTAAGAACCTCTCCAACAGATTAGCAGAGGAAACAACAAGGCGCTACCTAGGAGCAGTTAAGAATTCCTAGATAATTGGCCAACATAAATGAATTGGGGTAAACATTAGCCAGAAGGAATTCAATGTTCATAACCAATTCATTTAGAAGAAAACATCAAGAAATAGCAGGAATTGAACGTAGAGAGTATTTAAACTAATTCTTGGCTATTCTTTCTTCCTGCTATTTAGATAATGGTAAACACATAAACAGAGATAAGAGGCACTTATTGCTTCAGGCCGCAGCGCAGGAATTCCATCTCCAACTCTTCAACACATTCATCAACAACAGAAAGTTCGCTCTCCAAGCTTTAAGCAATCTTTGATTACAGAAAGTTCAGGTATACACAGCGAGTCTCTAGTGAAAATTATCAATTAACCGACCCTTAAAACTATACAGAGGGTGGTATATATAGGGCAAAACTCTCCGCAGAGTTCCTTTATTACATCTTGACCTAATTAGGTCATAAAAATGACTATTTGACCTAATCCTATCTAAAAATAAATGCAAAGAATGTATCGGGCTGTGCTCAGGGCCGATGTGTCAAAACTGAATAAATGATGCTGTCCTCGGTGGCTTGCTGCAGTGTTTTCTGCAATAAATGGGTATGGGTTTATGCTTTCTTGCTGTCCTGGTGCCTTAAATGCCTGAAGGTGATTTGAAGGCAAGGATGGGCTGATGCTTATCGATTTGATTTTCTGGGGGCTTCATCAATGTTCAGGTGCCTCGAGCCCCTAAAAAATCATGACTGATTCTTTCTGGCGTCCTTTCTTCCACTGATACTCTCTAACAAAATCTGGGCTGCTGATCTGCTATGCTGCATGTCTAATCACCAGTAAATGGCCGCTGTTCGGCCTCTGTATCATCTGGAATTGTCTTCTGATAATTTTGGTATGCTCTGTGAAGAAAACGGATCATTTCTGCGCCTTTTCGGGCTTCCTGGGGCTGCATGGAGTGAAGATTCCTTAAAGATTCCCTGAAGATTCTCCATTTCGGCCCAAAAAATCCTGCGATGAGCGATTTGCGCTTTGCGCTAGTGCAAATCGCTCATCAAAAACTGCCTCAGAATTCGATTCCGGGGCTCCGAAGTGCGATTTTTGCGCCTCTGCGCCCAAAAAATGTGTTGATGATGTCAGCATGGCGTCAGCATTGTACGGCGGGTGACGTCAGCATGGCGACGTGGCAGGATGATGTCAGCGTGACGTCATCACGTACGGACGATGACGTGGCAGGTACGGTGGCGGGGACACGTGGCGGTGACGTAACAAGAGGCGACGTAGGCGGGGGACTCATCGGGTGACTGTATAGGGGGGGTGACGTGGGCTGGTAACTGTGCAGGGGGTGACGTGGGCTGGTGACGTCACCGAGCGGGGCGGTAAGCGGTATGTGGTGCACCGCTTATGGGGGATGGCGGTTTCAGAGGGAGGGGCTCCGCCACATCTCGGCGCCTGACGCCTTGCGGGAGTACGGCGGCGAAACCGCCGAACTCCTGGACGTTAAAGGCCGGGCGTGTCGGGGATAAGGATGCCCGCCAGCGGTAGATCTGCGGGGCTGTGGATCGGATGGCTAGTGGCGGACACGACAGGATATGGGGTTAACGGGCGGGAATATTCGCAGGAATATTCCAAATTTAATATGCGCGGCGGATGGGTAAGGACTTAGGGAAACGGGTTTAGGGGGTTGAAAAAAGGCGCGGGTTAATATTTATGCACAGGAACTTTGGGTTAGGGGCGGAATGTGGGTTTTTACAGTGGTGGGGTGAATTTTTACAAGGGGGAAGGTGAAAACATGGGTTTTTTGGGGGTTCTTGGGGTTAAGGGAGAGGTTACTAGCTGACCAGATGTCAAACTAGCTCCTTAATGACTCAGATGGGCTAAAAACAGTCCCAGATGGACTGAGATTTCCCGGACTTAGTAGAAAGTATGGCTATATTGCCAGGGAGGGGTATTTACATAGGGGGATTTATATACATGATTTTTATAGGGGAAGGGAAAAACTAATAGGGAGTTATATAATAAGGGTGATGAAAAAAAAGAGATGTTAGTGAACTCCAGCCTGAGTACCTCCAACTGAAAAACTGCCTCAAACCAAAAATGGATTGCTTTATCAAAATTGGAACATAGCAGTGGCCCTTAGACCAGCCTACTCTTATGGATACTTTTTGGCCATCTGTAGCAAATATAGAGCATTGCAGCATGCATAGCACGACATATTTGGCATGTAAAACTGTCAATCATGAAAGATGATTATTCTGCTGCAGCAGGAGGCTAACAGGCCCTACAAAAGTTTGAGTAGCAGCAACAACTAGTATTGGGGGCTATCCAGATAGGTCTGCAGGAGTTGCAGACCCACGTGTCATAGGCTGTCACAGTGTCTACTAGCCTTGCTATCGACACTTCAGAAGCTGCCACGATGCTGCACGCGAAGGCCTCCAGCGTAATAGTGTTGCATGATGGAGCACTGACCACGAAGAATGAAGCTAACAGGCCCACTTTCAGCGCCCTCAAGGGAGTAGGGTTGAATCTGGTAGCGCTCCCTGGCGAGGCATTCCACCTATTACAGGATGGAGTGATTACGGAGTTGAGGGCTCGTGAGAACCATGCCCTACAAGTGATCAGTGAGCATCTGGCACTACAGGGAGACTTTGCCATCATTGCCTTGATCGAGGCGAATGACTAGAACAAGCGTATACTTTAGGTCATAGAGGAGGCATGCCGAATGGTCCTAGAGTTGGAAATTCCCAAGGAAGAACCAGTTGAGGTGCATGTTCGCAAGCTGGCTACATGGGTGCGCGACGCTTAGACAGAAATGGCGAGGGTTTAGTTGGACTTGAACCTATAGATCACCAAATTGCAGTTGAAGGCCCAGCCTTCAACCCCACCAGAAGTAAAGGAACAGCGTGCAACCGCTGTTAGAGAGGCAATAATGGCAGTTGACAGTGCAGTAGCAGACTGCACATAACTTTTTGAGCAGTTGTTCGAGGTCTTGACGAGCTTGTAGGAGGACCCTAATGTACAACATCTAGAGACAGAAGCGTGCAAGATGCAGCAGTGCTATGATGAGGTCAAAGGCACAACGTGAACCGTCGCTTTCACCCAGAGATTGGCGAAGTTGCAGGAGGCCAAGAAGTTGAAAGAACATGTGGATGCAGTGCTGCAAAAGGAAGCAATGCTGAAGGCACGACTAAAGCCCTGACTAGATGAGGCTTACATGGTCATAGCCTCTATCGAAGGAAAGCTTGTGACTCTATAAACAACTCAGCAAAATCTTGAGGCCAACAGTTCAGGAGAAGTGATTGAGCAGATGGTTGAAGACACGAAGCAGGCGGCAATACAGTGCACTGCCGAGGTTGCGGTCATACAGGTCGAGTTGGGAGGTCTTTGCGCTAAGATATTCGTGCCTGTAGAGTGACTCGAGGGCAAGTCATGATGTTTGTGTTGGGGGCCTGTTGGGAACGAGATTCCCCAAGGACAGTTTTGGGGCTAAAAGGCCATGTTTTGCGTCAAGTTTTGTAATAAAGTGTAGAGTATCCACATTTTGTGGTCGCAGAGCGTGAAGGTGTCATGAGTCATAAAGGGTTTTCCACCCTTATTTTGTAAAGTGTAAAGTCGGCTGTAAAGATCTACCCATGGTCCGCAAACCATGGGATTGTATAAAAAGAGCTAAGTAAGTAAGCTCTAAGTAGTTTTTAGTCAGAAGAAGTTTGGTAGAAGTAAGAAGTCTTGAGCGATAAGGAGAGAAGTCTAAGTTTCGGGTCTTAGAGTAGGTAGAGGCTTTACAGCTGAGTGCACAGAGGCCTATGGTGGAAGTTCGCAACTGAGTGCGTGGACCCCTGCAGTTGTGTGCGTAGGGTGGATAGAGTTTGTAATCATCTGAAGATATAAATAAAAAGAAGTATTCTATAAATTCTGTGTCGTTGTTTCCTGTTAATGCATCTTGTCCTCTTGTGTATGAATTTCATTTATAATGCTTATGTGGTGCATGAATGTATGTAATTACGTTGGTTAATTGAATGCAAGTAAGGATATCTATTTACGCGGCGCTAACTGTGATTGTTTAATAATATAAGTAAGACACTTAAGCTAATTTGGGAATCTGCACGATACGCTGCCCTAGTAGTGCGAAAGTACCTAAACCGCAGGTTAGGGCTACGCGAAGGCCAATCGTACCCCTTCACAGAGGTACTAAAGGGTGGAATAAAGGGCTAGATTGACAGAGCCCTAGAACTTAACAACCTACGCGAGAGCAGGAATAGAAGGAATAAACTGACATCGTGACCATCGCAGGGTGCGGAAAATTGGTTCCAGCATCCCCCCATACTGATTCAGGTGAGAATTCAATCTGCAATCCATAGGCTGATGCCGAAAGGGCTAGTAGTGTAGGGATTTGTTTGGCTAATTAACACTGAACCTGGGTCAGGCCCCATGCAGCCAACAGGGATGTGGTTCATCTTTCCCCATGTATAGGATTATTCCTATGATTGATTGTTGTGACTTGTGTTTGTAGTATGTGGTTTATCCTTTCCCTACATGTGATTTTAAATTGTGTTTGTAGGACGTGGTTCATCCTTTCCCTAGTCTCAATGATTTTCATACTTAGGATGTGGTTCATCATTTCCCTACGTGTGGCTATGATATGTGATTGTAGGATGTGGTTCATCCTTTCCCTAAGTGTGGTTATGATGTGTGACTATACGATGTGGTTCATCTTTTCTGTACATGTGGTTGTGAGCAGTATGTGATACATTATTTCCCTGCTATCGATTCAGTATCATCCTACCCATGTAGTCTTAGACACATGGGAAGTACCTCTCATTCGACCAATGAGTTGGGAAAAGTGGATAGGGACCGTAGCACTACCAATGGACGCATAGTGTACTGCTGTACTTCCTATGTCTAGGATGAATGATGTTTCTTCAACTTGATCACTTGGGATCAAGTCTTGGTTATGTGGACTGACTTTTGTCAGTAGAAAGTGGCAAGGTATTGCGACTCACTCTTGATCAATTCTTCTTCATTATTCATATCAGTGTTCAATAGATATGAGATGAGATAATATACATATATGGTTCATGACAACAGGATGGCATGCTGATTGGTGAAAATGGTTGATGGTTTGACAGGTGGAATTCTCCCTAGTTGAGAGGGAGTGTTAAAATTGGAAACTAGGGCCAAATTAAACTTTGGATAGCTCATCTAATGAAAATAATCCTTGCATAAATTCCTCTTCTTGAGAGGATCACAATCGACCTAAAGATATCCAAATTTGGGTAAGGGAAAATATATTTATATTCAAAAATAAATTCTATAAGGCATAACCTTATCAAGTCAGGAAAGATTGAAAATTTGAAATTTGAATTTGCCTCCAAGTGTCTAGGTTGGCGTCACCTCCATAAGGGAAAATCAACATATCTATTTTGTATATATAGGCATCCTCCATCCTCATTGGAGACATCTCTGAAACATCATAGAACTAAAGTTTGGGGAGGATTATCTTGACATTTTGGTGTGAATCTCTTGGAGAAACAGGACCGATATTTCAGAAGTAAGTGAGAGCCATTATGTGCTAATTTCAAGTGTTATTTACCATTTGTTCTAGGCCACAGAGCTTGCTGTAGATACAACAAGTCTGGAGTAACTTGTTGGAGGACCAAGAGGCCTTGTGTTGGGTCTTATTTGTAAACTGCAGGCATCAAGAGTACATTGTAGCCTGAACAAAGGATGTATTCTTGGGACTAGTTATCAATACTCCTTGTGTAGCATCTCGGTGAATTGTAGTATGGGCCAGGAGGGTATATAAAATGATCGCATATGGAAGGATAGCTCCAACGAAGGGGATAGGGCATATTTACATCTTGATTGGACTATTTTATGGGATGACTTCCTTTGGCAGGAGGTCAAGGTTGGTGGAGGTAAGTATGGGCTAACTTGTTGACTATTCAGGGCTGTTTCTTTCTTCTTTTGCAGGCCGAGATCATACAGGAGGGTAGCCACTATTTATGGTTTGTTTTATGTAAGGTTTTCCTTGTGAAAGTAGCCCGCAACTATCAGAGAGGCAAGAGAGGGACACTAATCGAATCTCAGAAGCTGACTCACCTCCCTGCAAACATCTATATATGGATCCCTCATCCCAGAGATCCAGAGGCTGAAATTTTGTATCTTGTAAGGAAGTGCTGCTGGTTTCTTGGTGTAACATCATAGTGTTGGGTGATCTAAGATTTTCATGAGGTGAAGAAGGGCTTTCTTGCTGAGAGGATGACACTGGGTCAGAACAATTGGTTGTAATCCTCTTTGCTATTCTTGATATTAATAAAGCTATTCAAGTTTTCCTCCACATTCTTGTATGATTTATGATATATGCATTTGTGTGGTCAATATATATCTGGTCCTATATTGTTTATGATAGTAGATCTCTGTTCTTGGATAGTGTTATGCTGCTTTGATTCCACATGTGCTCTTTGAAGCTGGGTAGTTGAGGAAGCGGGTGGCAAAGATCTATCAGAAGGGAGAGGAATCAAGTAAGGAACCAAGCGCAAGACAGAGGTTGGTCTCCTTTGTTCCCCTCTTATCTACTTCTCATAAAGGAAAACGAAAGTAGTTTTAGTTTGTTTGTTTCTAAGATAGCTACCAGTCTTAGTGGGACTAGCGGCTTTTCATAGACACTAGATTTCCCGGTAACACATATACTACTGCAATATGCTAGTTTAGGGATCCAATCGTAATGGCCACAAATCAAGGTGTCAAATTATGCTACGTTCTCCTTGATGAGTGCCAGTATTGCAGCAAGGATGTTGCAACTCCTGGGCTACTAGCTTTACTTATCAACCCGGGGTTCGTACAAACTTGGAGGTGACAGCGATGTATGCACAAGTAAAAGTGATGGTTTTTCCTGTTGTCACTGTTCAGCTGGTGAGAGACCATTGGGGTTCTAGGCCAGACTTCTATGGAGTCAGAAGAAGCTTGATTCTTTGATGGAAGAAAGATAAATCTACTCTAAGAGAGAGTTACTCTATTGCAATAATGGAGAAGGTCGACATGTAATGCTAAATCACACCATTCCCTAATTAACCATTTAAGAAGCTATGCTAGGCAGAAATGCTAGATCAACATGAAACAAATGCTACTATCTAATTTGTAGAAGTAAGAAGCATCAAACAACACTAATGTGCAAGTAAAGAGACTAAACTAAATCTGTTTTTTCTTTTTTGTCTTTTTATGCAAAATCAAGTATGCAAACTAATTGCTTCTGTGGATGTGGCAGGTGAATTTAGGATGTTTGAGGATGGTTGGAAGGGTTATGAAATGGTTGGATGGTGTGGAGGATCCCTGGGAGGATTTTGGTGACTTCCTAGAGGTTTTCCATCAATTCGGCCTTAAAACAGGCCATTTTAGGAAAACCTACAAGATGTACTAGAAACCTACAGGATGATCCTGTAGGAATTACAGTGAACCTACATGATACAATCTGGATAAAAATGTGAGGTGTTGGAGGTGATGAAAGGTGTGTGATGGGTGGAATGGAGTGGGAGAAGGTCTAGGATCACTCAGAAGTCAATATCCAAGATAGTAGATGGCTGGATTCACTCAATGTGCTTGGAAGGATTTCTATGAAAAATGATGAAAAACTATTGAAGGTGATGGTAAACAAGGGATCGCTAAGGTGGATGGAGTGGAAGGTGGCTGCTGGCTATGAAGTCTTATTCTCCTCTTGAAGCACCTACTCTGCATAAAACATGTGTGTCTTCCAAAAATCTATGCAAACAAGATACATTTTCATAAACTAGAAAAGCATAATTAATGGATTAACTGCCTATACTATGCATGAAGAAAGTTGCTGAAAGGAATGAAAGCATGGATGAGATCTACTGCAGAAATAAATATGAAAAATATGACAATGGAAATCTACCTTGAAAAACTAACCAAATACTAATTTAAAGACAACAAACTCCAAATCTCATAAAAGAACTAGAAATCTGTGTTTTTGGGGCTGCTTAAGGGTCCCTTCCTCAAGTCACGATCCTAGAGAGAGTAAGTGAGGCCAAGACACCTGCTGACAACCTTGTGGTGATCCGTTTTATCCTTGCTAACTTTCTACTTGAAGTAAGGCACAAATGGAAGCAAACTAAAAACAACCAACCTAATCTACACTACTTGTAATGGAAATACATCTAAAATCAAATTAAGAATGAAGTTATGGAACTACACTAAACATACATGTACAAAAAAAGAGGAGCCTTGGCTACTAGGGTTGGGCCCTAACCCAAGAGCTTCAGCCCTCTAAGTTAACTCAGTGTTGGCTCAAAACAAAACTCATTCTTATTACCAAAACAACAAATTACATCAATAGAACTTTCACAAGTATTGCAGCTCGAAAATAGCTTAGAGTTTTACAATAAAAATCTAAATCCTACTGAGGTCCTAGGCCTCTCTACTTATAAACTGAAGTTCCCAACAACTTCCTTAAAATTAGGTAGGTTTGGCTCCCAAACTCGTGACAAACTGGTGCTTTGTCTCTCACTTGCTCGACTGCCTTCTAATCCTCATGATTTCGCTGTTTGCACTCCAAGCTGATGTGATGAATGGAGGAATATTCGAATGGAGGAGTAGTAAATGAGAAGGAGTCACCTCCTACAATCCCTCTCCCTTATCCCATTCGATTTTTGACCTTATTCTTTGCCAAAATTCCTCAATTTTCTCCTTTAATCCTTTATTCAATGCATATTAGTCCACTAAGAATAATATCCAACTCTAACTCATCTCATAAACAAAATATAATCAAAATCATGTAATAAGTTATGAGAAAAGTTGGTTTGACTAAGCTAAGAGGTGAATTAAGGCCCATATAATTACCCAATGATGAGGCTCATCACTCCTTTGCGATCAACATTCCTTTGCATGATTTATCAAAGTTTTGCTTCATCCTCTTTAGCTTTCAATCATCAATATGGAATGAACCAATAAAGAAGCTTCAATATCATATCCATCAAGGTTTTTACAACTCCCTCTTCCATTTGAGGTTAGTGAATTTTTTCCCCTTAATCGACTTCTTTGACAAAAGCTTCAAACTGCTCCTTTCTACTTTATCTTCATGCCTTTCCATATTCATTCAATTCTTATCATGTCCTTCACCAAGTATTTCTTGTATGCTTATCCATGATAAAAAATATTTTATCTGTCCAAGTTCCTTCCCTTCTTCTCATCATGTTTTCACAACTTTGACAACCTTCACCATTGTGCCTACAATTTTCATCAACAAGTACAACCAAGAAAAATATACAAGGACAAGAGAACATAATCATGAGGGTACTTATATCTTAAGAATATGTCAGTATAATGTCACCTCTATCATTAGCTATGGTTTCTAGTTATCTAGGGTTTTCAAATCCATACTAGGGTTCGTAAACCCTAGGTTTTTCATTTTTCAATAAAACCCTAGAAATCATGTCATTAGAACCTTTTCAAATACTAAAGTATCAGTTACAAAAACTCTATAGATATAATGAATTTATGAGGATACTTTTTATATAATTCATTTTAATCCTTTACTATGACAGAGGGACACATGTGTACATACCTTTTTGAATGTTATCTTTTTCATCCTTGCAAAGGTCTTGTTTCGACTTTCCATCTCTCTTCAATCTTCAATTGTCAAACCATTCATCACTTTTGAAACATTGTCTTATTAAGTTCACTTCAGGAGAAAACCCTTATCAAAACCTTAGGAGATCATTTGATCTTATTGTTGTGCAATTACTAATACATCAAACTTGTATGTTAAGAGGAAACCCTGCATCAAATATTTTGTTAGATAGGAGATGATGACTTCAGATCATTGTCACTTTTCCAAATGTATTAATGTTGTTTTTGTTGTCATATTGTTCATGGTACTTAGGTATATATATACACCACTGCATAGAATCTGCATTGAGGGTATCTAACATGAATTATTCAGAACTTTGTAATACTTTCATGCCTTGTGCATCATTATTTTTCAACCTTGCCTCAAATATTTAACTTGTCAAACTCATGATGACTTGTCATTCTTCCAAATGTATTAATATGGTGTTGCTGTCACAAGGGTATACTACTATTGTTGTCATACTGTCATAGGGACACTACTGAATCAATTTTTCTATCATACTAAGGTTGTCTCTGAAACTACATCATTGTTATCAACCACTACTATTTATACTGTCATACACATCTCTTGTGAAGGTGCCATATGCTTCACCATCAAGTTGTAATGTAAGCTATTGTAGGATACTGTCAATAAGATAATTTCCATCCACCATACATGTTGCTGCTATGTCTAACATGCTTTACTATCATATATTAAAGGTCATAAAGATCACTATAATGTATTATACTAAGAGTACTGTCAGATTAGCCATCATTGTCTAGGTCACTTCCTCATACATTTCAGTGGCTTGTACAAAATATATAAATGATCTAAATACATATACCAGTAGTACATACTATTGTAATTAAGATAAATTACTCACAACACTGTAACCAATATCACATCCCTACTACCCACTTCAGATCTTATACTTATTGTGGCATACTGTAGCATATACATTTTGATTACAACCATACTAAAGTATATCTCGAGTGATCTACATATCTTCTAACCTTGGAAAATTGTATTAGATTGCATCACTGAAAGGCCTCCGTGGAGGAGAACTTGCATTCATAAACTCACACTATAAAACAATCTTCTCACATTACTCTAACTTCGGATGGGTACCTTCTCAAACTACTATGGAGGAGAATTCAATCCTTATCAAAGTAGGGTTACTCATGTACCAATAAGAAACAATATCTATTCATGTCAAGAAGCAAATCTCATCGATTTTAATTATGAAAAGAATAAACTCATATCCAAGAGAGGTCATAATAAACTCATCATTGAGATAACCTCCATAAACTCAGAAGTATAGACCTCAGGGGGATCCATATGATGTAATAGTCCCATATTAACTCACACCTTAGATTCAGAAATTACCATAGAAAAGATCTGTCGTGTTAATTGAGGGAGGATGAGTAGATAATATCTATGATGATCCTTAAATTCTCTTGCCTTTTCCAACAACGAACAAAATTCTTTACAACCTTAGCTCTGATACCATGTTGAGCAAGGAAAATTTTAAGGATGGAAAATTTTCTTGAAGTTTAAAACATTGGCAAATCTCGCTAATCCCTAATATGCAAATTATAAATGTTTATTGATATATTTGTAAAATTATTCAAATTTATAGTTATTTTTTATATAGTCTCTATATAATGTTGGCGAATTTTAAGGTAAAATAATTTTATATTCTAAAATTTGGGCGAATCGTCTTTTATAAAATTGGAAATTGGCGAATCTTTTTTTTGGAAAAATCATGGAAAATTAGCCCACTGGGCGAACATTAGCCCCTAAAATTTTCCATGATGTTGAGAAATCGAAATATTGAAGATTTCTCTATTTTGATAATTACTTGTGAACTTTTGTTGGCTTATTATTATTATTAATACATGTCTTCTTATTTTCATCTGGAAATTATCAAAATAATAACATGAAGATCACTTAAAAGATCGAGAAAGATAAGATATAGGCTCCAAGCTAGGGCTAAAACCTCAAGGGGGAAACCAAAAAACATATTCTTCTTATAGAATCAGATCAAAGTGAGATATCCAAGACTCTAAGAACTCCACAAGAACCAAGCCAACCATCCAACTGTTCATAACCTTCCAATTGTAACCAACCTTCCAACTGTAACAAACCTTAGCCTTCTTACACCATGAATATGATGACATATCTCAGTGCATTATACCAAGCTACTCTGTCAACATAACTCGAGTATCCTTCTCCTACAACAGAGCTCGGGTATCTACTTCCTGGAACAAAAAAAAACTTCGAACAAAGCTCATATATTTTCTTATAGAAACATAAAATAACTTTGATTCATCTAATGGTGCATAAAAACTCGTGCCAAAACTTCAAATGTCATATTTAGATCCTTCCACATAATTTTGTATGTCCTTTACAAGAACATAATTCAAATGCTTCTCATAGATGCCTTCGGTTGCCTTCATCCCCTAGAAAATTTATATGAATTATAGTCACCTATCTTAAAGGAAACTCACATTTCTTGTCTTAACGAACTGCTTGCTCTGAAGGAGAATTCTTGTCAATATGTAGTTATCTACCGATGTGAAGGGTCACATCCCTTGAGTAGGTTGACTTAACAAACTGGAGGGACAACTTGGTATTGTTTTTACTTTTTGACAAAAACAAAAAAAAAAATAATTTTCTTTTTCTTCTACAAAAATCCCAAATGGGACTGACTCACATATAATGTTTTTGACTTAAATAAATCTAGAAGCATGAAGAACATGATTTATCTAGAAATTATAATTGAAGTAATCTCTTTATTTTGCTTTATAGTGATACAATTAATAATTATGAAGACTGAACCTAGTTACATTTTCTAACAGAGAGGTAGTGACCTTACAATATCTTCACTAGAGAAATTTTGAGGTCTAAAATGGGCCTCAAAACAAAAATATACAACCAAAATCAACTTTAGAAGAAAAAATAGGGTTAAATATTATTATGTCAACCATGGGGGATGATTCACCATTTTTGGAGTAAAAAGGTAAAAAAGTGAAAAAGTAAAAAAAACAAAAACTACTTTTTTTTTTTAAACTTTCATTTTCAACTTATCTCTTTACGGTTTTACTCAAATTTCGACCAGGAGCACTCATTGGATGAATAATTTAATTATCCATCTAAGGAGTACCCATGTTGCATACTTTCGATGGACCTTTCTACACAAAAAATGAGAAATACATGAAAAACGTGATTGCAATCAAATTTTTTCATGTATTTCTCATTTTTCGTATAGGAGGGTCCATTGAAAGTATGAAACATAGGTGCTATTTGGATGAAGAATTAAATTTTGCACCAAATGAGTGCTCCCAATCAAAATTTGAGTAAAACCATAGGGAGATAAGTTGAAAACATGAGTCGAAAAAGGTTTTTTTTTTCCCTCTAAAAGTCGATGATGTAATCTAATCTTATTTTATTATTTCCAATATTATTTTATAATATTCCTTAGGAGGCCAATTTCATACCTCAAAGTTTCTCTAATTTACAATTCATGGGTATCTCCATATATGAATGTGAACTACTTTTTTGTGAGAGAAGGTTGCCATAAGAAAATGGAATAATGGTTTTTCAATAACCTTCATAACCATATTTCAAGGGTACTCACTTTATCATTTGATCCTCCAGCAATCTTCAAGTGTCACAAGCATGTGATATTTGAAAGTACTTACCAACCATGAAACTTTCCATTACCATTCCTAAATTTGGATACTTATTTTGAGGCTAGGATGTAATCAAAATGTTGGCCATATGATGCTCAGTTGAAATACAAGTCAACTCAACATGTTGTCTACGATTTCTTTAGAATGAAATTGTGATGCATCAACAATAAGTCCTTAGTCCTGGCATGAAACACATGATTCCTTGAATTCTATATGGCACTCAAAACCAAATGTAGATTTCTTTTCATCCAATCTGAGTCTGTGTTTAAGACATCACATATGTTGAAGAGGAGGAAACTTTGTAATGTGTCTCTTTCAAAACATGGTACTCAACCTTCCTTATCCAAGATCAGAAATCATAAATCAAGGCAAAACATGGATAGTACTACTCAAAAATGGAACACATTATGCCAATACGTTTGACTACAAGGTCCCCGATTTTCAAGTTTGTAATACTCTGAGGAAAATTCTTTTGGATTTTCAACGAGTCCTCTATTCCATTTACCAAACTTTAATGAATGAATATTCTCCAAGGTTCAAACTTTCCTTTAGAGTCTTTAGCGAATTCTGACCATAGGATTTGTTCACAGAGATAGTTGGATTTCTTCAAAAAAATGTAGCAAGGACAATATTTAGTTCTGAGCATGCTTGTTAACATATCTAGGCATACTTCTTTTCTTAACACAAATATTAGATGACTGTGGACTTGGCAAGGCTGCTCTTTTACCATACTCTGATACCATGTTGATTTTTCATAGGTCTTCTAGCTGATAATTACATCTAATGATTTTTACTTAAAATATTCTGGTATTCTCATTCATCATTAAGAAATTACACAAAAGATATTCAATAATAGAAAAAAATTAACAGTGGGATCATAAAGAGACAACCAAACACAGGAGACATAAAATTTTACCCTGGAAAAACTCGCATGGGGGAAAAACCCAACAACCTTTTCGTTAGAGAATTTATTCATTTCAACAAGAGATACAATATGATTTTCAATAAAAAAATAAAGTTAAACTAACCACAACCACACCCAATTCAAACCTAGTCAACTAGAGAAAAATTCATTGTCTTGAAATCTCGTCTTGATGCCTCATAATTTGGTCTATTACTACTTCAAAAATTAGGTCTTCCTAGATTCTCAACAATTTCCCTTCAAACTCGATCTGCCCTTGTCTTTCTCCTCTTTCACTTTAACAAAAGTGAACCTTTTCTTGAATAGAAGTAATATTAATTTCTTGCGAAGTGATGAAGTCTAATGCGTATATATAGTGATTGGATGAACCTGAAGTGGTGCATTCGAAGGGTCAGATCCACTTGAACTTTTGGAGGGCCGACTTGATATTTGGAGGGACATAAAAATTAAATTTCAAAAATTTAAATTCTCTTTCTTGAAGCCAACATGAAAAACATGTCTTATATTTATTGTTACACACTTTAAAGGGCTAAAATATTAATTATGAAGACCAACCATAGATACAAAATTCAATAAGGAACATGTGTTTGGTGAAGATCCTTGAAAGCCTTGTGTGAACACCAAAATTTACCCTAACAAAACAACTCACTACTTCATTCACAACATGTGCAAGAAACCAACTATATAAAGTTCATTTCCAGAGCCAAATCCAGAACACTAGAAAACTTAGGCACATCAAAAAAGAGTGAAGGGATCTCTACTTGAATGGTTCATGAGGCACAATACTTGCTAAGATTTTGCAAATGGGGTAGCAAGCTAAGTGGGCTTGATTGTGGGGAAAACTCCACAGTTAAGCGTGCTTGAGCCAGAGGAGATCTGGGATGGGTGACCTCCCGGGAAGTCCTGGTTACCGGGTGCAAGCCTCGAAAGTGATGATTGACGCTATGTGATTTATTTCACCAATTTCAATCCCACTTCTTCACCCTTGTGAGCATCACCCAATGCAATGAGTGCTAAGTGAACTATTCAAATCATGAGAAATTAGTCACTTACGACTACCTCTCATGGAAATGGTCATACGTGAATGACTTACTTAACGCAGTTGAATCCCAAAAATGATATCTAATATAATGCACTGCGTAAACCCCCTATACTTAAAATATTGATGTATTTAGGACATCATCCACTAGTACAATCCAAATTTACAGATTGTTTGCATTCAATCAATAAGCTCTTCATAAATTGTAGTTGCATAAAATTATTCAATACCTAATCCTTGGGATTATGGTATACTATAAATATTAATTTACGGGAAATGTTAATGTTTATACGTGAAGTTCAAGAGTCATCTCTTAATGTATTTATGTATGGCTCTCATTAGTGAAAAAAATAAAACTTATAGGAATTATGTTTAACCACAAAGTCAACCAAGTTGAAAGTGAAAGTAGTTGAGTGACATGTGGAGTTATTCAATCCCAACTTGTCAAAGGTATTAGAGTAGGTTACTTTTAGATAATTCCATTATTATAGCCATGCTAAATGATTTTGTTCCGTGCCATTCTCTACCCCTTGAATATTATTTTTGTCTACATCATTTTACTCTTCACCTCGACTTTTGACATTATTCATTGGATCATAGCTTACCAATATTGAAATCATCATCCTCTGCTAGGGTGTATGCATTGAAATTATCCTTTAGATTTGTTTCCACAAATACTTGTGAAATGATGTCTTGAAATGAATTTTCATTTATCTTGTGGGAGGCTTTTGTTGATTTGATTGGTTTATATTAGGGTTAAAGCCTTTTTCTCCATCTAGTTCTTATAGATCCATAGTTTAATGTCATGTTTTGGTTTGAAATTTCATGTGGCATTCATATATTGATGTTTTCTTAACATCCATTTTATGTTTTTTAGCATTACTAAAAATGGATACAAGTATCTATGCTATGAAAACCCTCTCACATAGCTTGAAACATATATTTTCATTAAGATAAAATTCCTTGTCACAAATTCCTCTTGGGTATCATAGATATGAACCCTATTTTTCAATAGTGAAAACACACTACCTATGTTATTCCATGGTGCAGTAGAGCCTCCACGTTGATACCACTCTTTTCACCCTCCTCCTTAGAAGAAACATTTGATCGTTATACAAGAAACTAGACATACTTGGCTAGCTTGAGGATGGCCCATGTGGGTCTATCTTGTTGACAAGTGTAACTAGGTTCGATCTTCATAATGACATGTGTAATTGTGATTTTATGTAATTGATGTAAAGAATAAAAATAAAATTATTTTTGTAAGTACTTGAATCACGGGTTTCATGATCAAGGAATTTTATTTTAGCTAAGGTTCCCATTGTGAACCTTTAGGTTTTGTCATCTAGTCATAAAAGTAAAAAAGAGTCAATGTCGTGTATGATGAACCCTTCTTGAGCATGTTACATTTATATATGTGTCAACGAAAGTGTCAAATATCCCTGCAAGATAAGAACAATTCACCTCCTTCAAGTCGAATTCAAAAGAATAATGAAATATCTTAAAAGGACATGTCGAATCACCCTCAGTTTATGTCGACTCATTATGGAGGCTCCAACAACTATAAATATGTAGCCCAACCTCATTTCAGAACACACAATTTTGGTGAAGCAAGTTTGAAATAAAATGGTGCGAAGATCACTTAGGAAGGAGCCTAATCATCAACGAAGAAAGAGGAAAGAAGAGCGAAGTCTTTGGTGTTATTTTTTTTTGGGTATGTTTTGGGCTAGTTACACTCCACATTTGTGAGAATCTATTGTTGTCTACTGTAGGAAGAGAGAGTTGCCACAGACACATTGTGAAGAAAATTTTTGGATGAGGAACAAAGAAGGTCTCAAGCCAAAGTGTCAAGAATAAGTCTCCTTCTAGAGTAAGGATAATCAAGAGAAAAATTTGATCATTCTCATGTGCTGAGGGTTCCTAAATTAGGGCTGAGAAATTGCAGGTCTGAAATAGAGAAGTGGAAGCCAAGGTATCCGTGAAGGAGGAAGGAACAAGGAGGTTGAATTTTGTTGAATAAAGAATGAAGAGAAAGCTTTGTGTTTTAGTCATGGAGTGGAAAATAGGTCAAGGGTATTGGTCTTGGTATTCATCAATTAACGTCTTTATAAGAAGAAGAATTTGTTCAGGTTTTCCTCTCAAGTGTGAGAGGTTTTAGCCCTGGCTGATAACCTATATTTTGTGTCTCTTGTCTCTTTAAATTGGTAGCTGTTTGATGAATAATAACACTATAATAATATAAGTCAAAGAAGATCCCAATCTAATAAGTAAAAAGCTTTCACAAGAAGTTGTTGATAATAGAGAAATCACCAAATTACTATGCCCCACATTTCTCAACATGTTTTCAAAGCTAAGGTGACTAAATCAAGGAAGGAAATCTTATCAAGAGACACTCAAGGATCAAATATCAAGGAATGCATCAAAGAGAATATCATCTTGAAGACAAATCTACAAAGGAAGCATCGTAACCCTAGATCAAAGAAGTATTGGGATCATCATCAAGAAAAGAAGGCCAAAACCCTACATCCATTCAAGTTGAAGATATCTAAGAATCAAGGTAAGCTTGATATTTATTCATTCAATAAAATCACTTCAAAATCAAGATCATATTATCTTAAATCAAAGAAGCATTCCTTAGATCCACTCTCAATCATTTTGAAGTTGAAGTGTTTTGAAGGCTATTCATCCAAAGGAAGCTAGATCAAAAAGCATTGTCATCAATACTCTAAGGAAATCTCTCTCTCATTGAAACAAGGTTCCTTCCATTGAAGAAATCATCAAGAATTCATCATTGATCATAAACAAGACTTCACCATCAAAGGATCCTAAGGGATCTCCCTCTCTGTGAGATCAAATATCATTATTGAAGAAAACTATCTTAATCAAGGAGAAGTTTTCTATTTCTCTATATCATCATCAACATCAAGGAAGCAACAAGGAGAAGGAGCTTCGTATCAAGTAAGTATATTTATGTACACATTTTCATCTGTCAAAATGTATTTTTTCCAGGAAAGCAACAAATTAGTTGGGTTTCAAACTATCTTGCATGGAAGAAAAGGACAAATCTAAATCTCATTGAAAATGAGGTTATAGAACATATCAAAGGATCTATCACTAAACCAGGAAATGAATATGCTCAAGCTATTACAAAGTATATGAAGGGGGAAGTTAGGGCTCAAAGGATTCTCATAGAATCCATAAAGGATCCCATCATCCCATATGTATCCAAACTCGAAACTGCAAAAGAAATCTATGACAAACTGGTAGAGTTGTATTTCGTAAGCATTGCTGGAGAAGTCATCTCATTAAGGCAAGAACTCTACAAGCTGGAGATGTCAAGGGGAGATGGAATAACCTCATACTTTATGAGGATATATGAAATTTAGGATCATCTACAAGATCTGGGAGAATTCATGTTTGATGGAGAAATGCCTACAGTTGTATTAAATGCACTACCAAAGGAGTGGGGTAACTTCAAGTATTTATGGGAATAAAGAAGCTACTACATTCCAGGATCTATGGTCACTGTGCAGGATCATCATTAGGCTCCATTCTATATGTATTTTATGATGTTATATAAGGTTTATGAAATATAAATTGAGTGACAGTATTTGTGTTAAAGACTCTAATGGAGCCTGCAAAAGAAAGAGACCCTTGACAATATATATCTTTGGGAGATGTGTTGATATTTATGCAAGATGTTGATACAAATTGGAAGATCTCATTATGAAATACCAACACAAATTTAACTTTAATTTTAATGTTAATTCCTTTATTTTTGAACAAATATCTGGATGGGCTTATGCAGGGTTGTCGAGGGAAGATCTATGGATATCTTCCACCACCGATGCTCATATAGTAGGATGATAGATCCTTAAGGAAACATGGCATGAAGAAGGCAACATGGCATGAAGGAAGGCCATATATGAACTGATGGATCACTTTCCACTGATGACATGACTGACTCATGGATGGAAGTGATGGATGGTATATGCCCTATGAATAAGTCCCAAACATGAAGACTCCTATATAACGAAAATAAATTCATGAAATCGCGAGGAGGGTTCTTCAAGCAGCTAGTTGTCCCATCATCTCCACCTAATGAGTTGTTGTAGGTCCCTAATTAAGAGGGAGCCTGGAAACAAGTTTCTTACTTGGTAGAAACTTGGAAGAAAAATTCCTAATCCAAGAGGGAGCTTAGGTACATTCCTTAATGGAGGATTGTGTAAACATTTGGCATTCGATGCTCTTTGAGCATGTGTTAGGGCATCCAAGATAAGAGTAGTCATAGAGGACCGATATTCTTTGAGTATTTGGAATCCAAGATAAGAATATTCATGGTGGAACACACTCTGAGAACCTGAGTGGGGTATGTTCCAAGAGAGACAATGATAAGAGTGTATATACATCATTGGTCTCACCAGAATTGAGCTCAAATCTTGTGGAGAGATAGAGCTATTAGTAAAGGCCTTGCTATGTTACAATGTTGGTTAATATGATGCTATATAGATGGATTACCAATCCGACTCTTTTTATGATAAATTCTTCATATTGAGAATGACCAAGTACCATTGTGAATATATCCCTAGTTAAGAGGGAGTGTTGAAAAGTGTAAATGTGTAATTGTGGTTTTATGTGATTGATGTAAAGAAGAAAAATAAAATTATTTTTATAAGTACTTGAATCACGGGTTTCATGATCAAGGAATTTTATTTTTGTTAAGGTTCCCATTGTGAACCTTCAGGTTTTTTCATCTAGTCATAAAAGTAAAAAAGTGTCAATGTCATGTATGAAGAACCCTTTTTGGGCATGTTACATTTGTGTATGAGTCAATGAAAGTGTCAAATAGCCCTCCAAGGCAAGCACAAGTCACCTCCTTCAAGTTGGCCTTAAAAGAATATTGAAATCTCTCAAAAGGAAATGTCATCTCACCCTCAGTTCACGTTAGCTCATTATGGAGGCTCTAATGACTATAAATAGGCATCTTGACCTCATTTCAGAACACACAATTTCAGTGAAGCAAGTATGGAATCAAAAGGTGTGAATATCACTTACGAAGGAGCCTAATCATAAACGAAGAAAGAGGAAAGAAGAGTGAAGTCTTTGGTGCTATTTTTTTTGGGTCTATTTTGGGCTAGGTACACTCCACACATGTGAGAATCTATTGTTGTCTACTGCAGGAAGAGCAAGTTACCACAGTCACATTGTGAAGAAAATTTTTGGGTGAGGAACAAAGAAGCTCTCAAGTTGAAGAGTCAAGAAGAAGTCTCCTTATAGAATGAGGATAATCAAGAGCCAAAGTTGATCATTCTCATGTGCTAAGGGTTCCTAAATTAGGGTCAAGAAACTGCAGGTTTCAAATAGAGAAGAGGAAGCCAAGGTAGCCGTGAAGGAGGAAGGAAAAAGGAGGTTGACTTTCGTTGACTCAAGAAGGAAGAGGAAGCTTTGTGTTTTGGTCTTGGAATGAAAAGTAGGTGTTGGTCTTGGTCTTGGTATTCGTCAATTGAAGTCTCTATAAGAAGAATAATTTTTTGGGGTGTTCCTCTCAATTGTGAGAAGTTTTGGCGCTAGATGATAGCCTATATTTTTTGTCTCTTGTCTCTTTATGGTTTATGCATTGATAGTTGTTTGATGAAGAATAAAACTATAATAATATAAGTAAAAGAAGATCCTAATCTAAGAAGTAAAAAGAATTCACAACTAGTTATCAATTATAGAGAAATCACCAAATTACTATGCCCCATATTTCTCAACATATCTATCACCCAGTTTGAGTTTAGGAACTAAGTGTGACCTAAGTGGGTTTTCCCCTTAGTCAGTTTTGGGTTCAAAAAACTTAAATTTATTGATTGGAGGGCATATCTTTGTTGTTCGCATGGAAGGAAACTCAGTATGTTTTGCACCATATGTAGTATTTGGAATCCAAACAAGAGAATACATGGAATCCCGATTAGGGAAAATCTCAATGGAGAATGAGAAATTGTAATCCACCATGGAAACCGCAATGGAAAAACATATTTCAAATGCAAGGAATTGAGAGATTTGATTTAAATTGTATATATTGTGGAAATAATGGACATGAGGAAATGCCGTAGGATCCCATGGGTGAAGTTCAAAGGCAAATATGAATAAAATAAAGGAAAACACAAATCTCATGAACTTGCTCAATTTATTATTTCTTATTGCAATATTGGCATAAATGAATATTTATTTAAAATTTCCTTTGCTCCTTGGAGAGATTCTTGGTTGCTTGACACTAGTGCAACTTTCCACATGATTTTTCAAAGATAGTTTTTTAAATAATTAGAATGATAATGTGGATGGTGTGGTAAATTTCACTAATGGATTTAGTTTGAAACCTATAATAGCTGACACCATCCAATTAAAATTGTTTGGGTTTCTAATTTTGTTTTGCATGTTGTTCTCTATATTCTTGGGTTGTAGAGGAACTTGTTGTCTCTTGTGGATATTTTACAACAAGGCCATTCCATTCACTTGTTTAGTGGAAAAGTTGAAATAAGGAGGTATTTTGACAACATAATCATCATGAAAAGACAAGAGGATGAGAAACTGTTGAAGCTAGAAGGGAAATCTACATGGGAAAAAAATTCTCTAGACCTTCCTTTCTCACCATGATGAATGCATATTGTCTTCTAGTCTCTTGTGGCATGCTATATTTTGGCACATCAATTATGATAGTCTTCATGTGTCGAACAAAAATGGTTTTTCTAGTATTGCCACTATTCCAAGGAATTTAAAGTAATGTGAGGCATGTATCCTTGGTAAACACAAGAAGTAACTTGTTCATGACTCCCACTTTATGAGTACGTAGAAAGCTCGAGTTGATTCACTCTAATTTTTGTGGACCATGTTTTTTGACTTTCTTTTGGAAAAAATTATATCATGGCATTTATTGATGACTACACTAGGATGTATTGGGTTTCTTTGTTGAAACAAAATTTCCAGCATTTGAAACATTTACAATTTTTCATCAATTGATTAAAAATGAAGCTCAATTTTATATTGGCACTCATTATTTGAAAGATATATTTGCAAACATGGGATCAAGCAGTAAACCATTGCTCCATACAATCCTCAACAAAATGATGTAGCAGAAATAATGAAAGTTACACTCTTGAATATGGTATGTTCAATGCTATTTTTCAAGAATGTAAAGTGGATGTTTTAGGTTGATGTAATTTCATGTGTAGTGTATGTGAGAAACATAAGTCCATATCATGCACTTGGGAATAAGGCTCCTTATGAAATGTGGAATAGCCACATTCCTTTGGTGAGACATCTTAGGGTTTTTGGTTCCATTTTTCATGCCTTAATTTGCAATGAGAAACGAAACAAACTTGGTGAAATGAGTTAAAAGTTGATGTTCTTGTGGTGCTCAAATACCACCAAGGAATATCATATTTAGGATGAGGTAAAAAAAAGTTCATACTTTCTAGAGGTGATTTTTTTTGAATCAAAGAAGAATGACAATACTATTGAGTGGTTGCATTATCACTTGCATAGCTCCACCCATTCAAATAATATATCACAAGTTAGATGATGAGCTTTCATATTCTAATGGTGGGATGCTAAAGGTAGCTTGATGATTGGTTAAATATTGTCATTTATACTAAGAAAATTTGATCAAATTGTGTGATTATTATCAACCCTCAAAAGAAGGAATTTTGTAATACAAACCGGCTACCAATGTAGGGACAATTTGACCCATTAAAATAAGTTTTTAATTATGGAAAATATTCTATCTTGGAATCAGGTCAGCTTTGGTAAAATTTGTAATTTATAGAATTTTAAATTGAGGCTGGCTCCATGGTTTAAGGGCTAGTCAGCTCCACCTTCTAGATCCTTCCTTCAGTTATAAATAAGAGCTCAACTTCCCTCCACAATGTAATATTCACATGTTTATCTTATAAAGTATTTTGTCTCATTTCTTGAGGGCATAATTGTTATGCAGATCAGAAGTCTAGGATGAATTTTTCTGAGTATACTTGGGTTTATTTAATTTAATTTTGGATGGTTTTTGGCTGGGTTTATGATAGGATCTCAGTTGAATTCCTGAGATCCTTCTCATCCTTCCCGAGGCTCAGACTAGCACTGTTTCTGAGGCCCTATCTAAGTCCTAATTTCAACTCCCTTCTTGACGCTTGCTCTGAGGATAAATCCAAGCTTTTGTGAGGCAACCTCACACTGTTCTTGAAGATTATCCTACAATTTTCTTGAGGCATGTTCCGAGGCCTATTCCGTCTCCGCTTTTGATATATTTCTTTGGCATTCGTGGCATATATTTTTAGGCTTATTAACGAGAGTTATAAGGGTCTATTTTGAGGCTATTTGAAGGCTATTTTTGCCTCTTTTTTGTTAATTTTTAGGGATAGATTGTTCTCTATTGTAGATAATTTCATTTTCAAACTTTTTCATAATTTACATATTACATACCCCCATAAGATCATAACATCATTAGAAATTGTGTAGAGAGAATAATAAACATCAAGAATGCATCAATAAGGAACAACAAAAGAAAAACTTGCATAATAGAGACATCGGGATTTAGGTAAGAGACCAGGGAAAAATACCCACAAGGGGGAAAACCCAACCATATTATTCTTATATTAGATATTCATCAAATGTTCAATTGAGATACAAAGTGCAATAATAATGAGATACTGTTAAGTTTTGGTATGTTCTATGCTAGAGCAATTTATTTAAATTTTCACAGTTAGCAATCACATCAACATTACAATAAACTGCAGATAGAACATAAATATAAAATCGCAGAAGACAAGCCAAGACAAGAGGACAAAAGATATGGCGCGAGCCAGGGAAAAACCCCACAATGTGTGGGGAAACCCTTTGATCAAATCTTCTTTTATCTTCAAAGTTCAGCAGAGAGAGAGATAATACATTTACAACAGAAGTCAACACTTTGACTTATCAAGATCTAAGCATAGATCATCTCCTATAACGATGAGATCAGTTGAAGACATTCTGCTTCAACTGATACCTATCATCGTGCTGCATCTGGTTCTCTAGTTGCACTACTGCATACTGCACCATGCGGCTATCCATGTCCATGATTTTATCCATCATAACACTGCTCAAACTAATGTGCATCATCATCATGCTGCTGCCCCTTCTAATGTATTATTGTACTGCCCATGCACATGATCTTGTCATGTTGCTGCTCTTCATGTTTATGATCTTATAATGCTGCCTGTGCATCATCATTATGCTGTCCTATATGTCCATGATCTCATGTTGCCCTTTATGTCCATGATCTCATTCATCATGATGCTCATGATCTCATACATCATGCATCATGCTGCTCACACTGCCCATCTACATCATACTGCTCTTACTGCCCATATATATCATCCATGACCTGGACTATGAGAGTATTGACCCAATACATACATAGCTCACAGCTGTGTCCTTATGGCTACACCTAATACATTCTATATGTGTACAATGTATATATTTTCCATCATATATATATATATATATATATATATATATATATATATATCTATCTATATATATATATATATATATATATATATATATATATATATATATAGATATATATATATATATATATATATATTTGTTGCGTATTGACGAGAGTGAATGTTGCTGCCATGAAAACATTATATAACAGCCTCTGCATAATAGTGTATGAGTTTCCATGACTGTGCATATATAGTGCCTTCATTAACAGAGTTAAGGGCTGCTTGGATAGTGTACTATGCCTCCATTTATGACTGAGTTAAGGGCTATTCCTATTGACTGCGTTCCATCGCATGAATTGTTGTGTATGTTGCTAGCGCTGTGTTTTTTGTACAACATGATCTCATGACTGCATGAAAACAGTGTATAATCATCCACAAACATGAACATCATATAACATACATTACGTATATGACCTCACGTATTGCGTATAAGTGTTGTGTTGCCAGATCCACTACAGTGTATGAGCTAGGGCTGCGTATAGCATTAACTGCGGACAACGTGATGACTGCGTACATCTATCCAGCATGAACATTGAGACTGCGTGGTAGTGTTGTGTGCTGTATGGATTGGGTATAACGTGGTTCCGTGGTTTCATATAACGTGATTCCATTATCATATGACTGTGTATAAATTAACGTGAACAGCTTATACGAACAACGTTTGATATATAACAAGAACAGTGTTTGCATACATATGTTACAGCGTATAGGTCTTACCATGCTATCTGCGGTATTTTCATCACTCACCATAATGCCACGGCTGCCCAAATTACACGCTGCCTGTTGTTCTACGCTGTTTCTTCTTGGACTGCGTTATGAGATCTTGAGCCTTCCTGTTGCTACGTATTTAGTGACAGCTTCTAGGGTTTCTTCCATAGCAGTGTTTAGTTCTAGATCATTATGCTACTGCGGCTAGGGCATCATAGCAAATCCTCTTGGCGTTTTCTCCTTCTCCAAAAACCCAGACGTGGAGAAGAGATCACGTGAAGAGTGTCTAAATGACTTCAAATCCTCTTCTATTTATACCACAATGAGGATGATGAATAGACACGTCGGTTGGGCTTCTAGAGCCTACATAAGAGCTGGTCAGCTTGATAATAATTACATAAACAAAATAAATTCATATCTCCATAAATACTTATTGGAATCGGATGATCTTTGGATCAATCCTACACCTCTCGACGAGAGGGATCCAATAAAAATATCAGCTGCCATAAATAAAACGACCCACATGGAGTTTGGCCCTAGTTGCCAATTTAAAACTCCCTCTCAACTAGGGAGAACTCCATCCGCTGATCCATATGTACGACTGTACTATCTCTGCCATCAGTGCCCTGCACTGCTCTGCCCATCTTTGCTCAGCTCTACTGGCTCTGCTCTACTATGCTCAGCTCTGCTGGCTTTGCTTTGCTCTGCTCAGATCTGCTGGCTCTGCTAGCTCTGCTCTACTTTGCTCAGCTCTGCTAGCTCTGCTCAGCTCTGCTGGCTTTGCTCTGCTCAGCTCTACTGGCTCTGCTAGCTCTGCTCTACTCAGCTCTGTTGGCTCTGCTAGCTCTGCTCTGCTGAACTATGAAGAAGAAGAATTGATCAAGAATGTCTCATACCATTCTCCACTGACCCGAAGTCAGACTCAGAGTGCGTACCACTGGTCCCAGACCAGTCTCAACTGACCCAAAGTCAGCATCATAGTAGGTACCACTCCTACTACTGGTCCCAGACCAGTATCACAGTCTCAGAGAGTGTACCACTGGTCCCAGACCAGTCTCAGTGGACCCGAAGTCAGCGTCATAGTATGTACCACTCTCACTGGTCCTAGACCAGTACTGCACTGACACGAAGTCAGTCTCAGAGTATGTACCACTGGTCCCAGACTAGTCTCAGCCGACCCGAAGTCAGCGTCATAGTATGTACAACTCCTACCACTGGTCCCAGACCAGTATCGCAGGCTCAGAGAGTGTACTACTGGTCCCAGACCAGTCTCAACCGACCCGAAGTCAGCGTCATAGTATGTACAACTCTCACTGGTCCCAGACCAATCCTGCACTGACACGAAGTCAGTCTCGGAGTATGTACCACTTGTCCTAGACCAGTCTCAGCCGACACGAAGTCAACGTCGTAGTATGTACAACTCCTACCACTGGTCCCAAACCAGTATCGCAGGCTCAGAGAGTGTACTACTGGTCCCAGACCAGTCTCAACCGACCCGAAGTCAGCGTCATAGTATGTACAACTCTCACTGGTCCCAGACCAGTCCTGCACTGACACGAAGTCAGTCTCGGAGTATGTACCACTGGTCCTAGACCAGTCTCAGCCGACCTGAAGTTAGCGTCATAGTATGTACAACTCCTACCACTGGTCCCAGACCAGTATCACAGGCTCAGAGAGTGTACTACTAGTCCTAGATCAATGGAGGACATCCTAGCGTAGGGAGTACAGTAGATACAACGATGCGTCCATCGATACTACTATGGTCCCTAACTTCATTTCCCTGCTCATTGATCAGATGAGAGGTACTTCCCATGAGTCCCAGACTACATGGGTAGGATGCCTCGACAGGAGAACTTAATCAATCCTATCCTCACAGGAAAACACATCAATCCTGCTACAATCACCATGGAGAACACATCAATCCAGGCCTCACAGGAGAACACATCAATCCTGCTACACAGGAGAGCAAATCATCCTGTTCCATAAGAGAGCGAATCATCTTGTCCCACAAGAGAGCGAATCATCTTGTTCCAGTGCGCACCACCAGGGGAGGGTGAGTCACCTTGTGGTCGTATGTTGCTCCAGTAGAACTGCAAGCCCCCCAGAGCTCCCAGAGCTCAATGTATGCAACATGCAGGACCCTTTTACAAAGGTCTCTTGATGACTCCAAGTCATTCGGGAAAATAAAAAATTTGATCTTTCCCCCGGGGCTTTAGCGACCTGTATATCATCTCAGTGCGATGGAGCCTCCTTGCTCATCGAATTTCCATATCCCAGATAAGGCAGTCTGTCTGCTGGAGCAATTGTCGAATACATGATTCCTCAATAATCGAATCACACCTCTGGTTGTCACAGAGAAAAACAACTAACATAAGAAATTCCGCAACCATGCAGCTTCATACGAGATCATACTCGTAGCCATGTATTCGGTCTTGGCGGTGCTTATAGTGACCGACTTCTGCTTCCTGCATCGAAGCAGAATCCAAAGAGAACCAACACTGAAAAGTGCTCTAGTGATCCTCCACACTGCCTGCCCACTCATCATTCGAATAATCATGTGGTTTCATATTTTCGGCAGTGTATCTCAATTCAGAAGATTCTTGGCACCAATCCAGTGAGGCTCAACCAAATATGAGCTCACCATGCTAACTGCAACACAGATGTCCAGATAGAGGTTCTCCAAAAACATCAACACGAATGAGTTTATGAAACTCAGAGGCATTTCCCAAATCTGGTTCGACATCATTACCATACAACTTCTGAAAGTTAAGATCCTCGAGGCAGTCACAAGCTTGCATCTTATCTTCCAACATTCAGAATCCAACTCCCTCTGTCTCCTATAAATGAGAGGGTCTGCACCTGTCAGACATAGGTGCCGGTACGAGAGGTTTATCATCCACAACCTTCGAGTAATGGTTTGGATTGGTTTCACTCCTAGTGAATCTCAGCTGCATTAGACAACTATCAATCCTCTCATACTATGCTCGAGGTATTTTGCTTCAAGCCATAAAGGGCTTTCTTCCACCTGTATACATGATATTCCTGATCATGAATCTCAAACTCCTTGGGTTGTTCCAAGCCTCTGGACCTGCTGCATGAGGGGAATGGTCCCCTTATAATATTTTCCTTCGGTACATTTTAGACATGTACCTTCATGCTTCTTTTTGAATTTAGGCATCCTAGTCACCATCTGACTCACAGACCTTCAGAGCTGAGTCAATGGACATGGTCCCCAGTGGACTTCCTGCAACTTGATACAACCCTAAACTCAAAAACATCTTTAAAAGATCTATTTTCAAACACGTACCTTTCCATCGATAAGTGCCACCCTGTAACCTTTGACTTCCATTTCTGAGATGGACACTAGGTTCGATCAGGTACGTAAAAGAGATTTTGGGGTTCCTTGCTTTCGTGGAAGAGTCGACCATTTCCTTGATGACCTGCATTACCAGTCATTCTTTTGATCATTGAGGATGTCCCAGGAATGATTGTTATCTTCATCAAGAGATGTGTCTCTGCCATTCAGACACTCCTTCGCATAACGGCTGAACTTATTTCAACAAGGCATCCGCCTTTCCTTCCACCCTTAGATCCGAACTTCCCAATGGACCATCAGAATCTTCCACTGCGCCATTCTGATAACATTCTCTGCTTTGACTTCACCCTAGGTGAATTATGAGGAACCCATTGATCCTTCTGTCTTGTCCCAACTGTCTTCGGTGATTGCTCTTTCACTCTTGCTTGGGCATTGTCTTCACCTCTGCTCTGATACCATGTTAAGTTTTGGTATGTTCTATGATAGAGCAATTTATTTAATTTTTCATAGTTAGTAATCACATCAACATTACAATAAACTACAGATAGAACATAAATATAAAATTGCAGAAGACAAGCCAAGACAAGAGGACACAAGATATGGCGCGAGCCAGGGACAAACCCCACAATGTGTGGGGAAACCCTTTGATCAAATCTTCTTTTATCTTCAAAGTTCAGCAGAGAGAGAGAGAGAATACATTTACAACAGAAGTCAAAACTTTGACTTATCGAGATCTAAGCATAGATCATCTCCTATAACGATGAGATCAGTTGAAGACATTCTGCTTCAACTGATACCTATCATCGTGCTGCATCTGGTTCTCTAGTTGCACCACTGCATACTGCACCATGCGGCTGTCCATGTCCATGATTTTATCCATCATAATGCTGCTCAAACTAATGTGCATCATCATCATGCTGCTGCCCCTGCTAATGTATTATTGTACTGCCCATGCACATGATCTTATCATGTTGCTGCTCTTCATGTTTATGATCTTATAATGCTGCCTATGCATCATCATTATGCTGTCCTATATGTCCATGATCTCATGTTGCCCTTTATGTCCATGATCTCATTCATCATGATGCTCATGATCTCATACATCATGCATCATGCTGCTCACACTGCCCATCTACATCATACTGCTCTTACTGCCCATATATATCATCCATGACCTGGACTATGAGAGTATTGACCCAATACATACATAGCTCACAGCTGTGTCCTTATGACTACACCTAATACATTCTAGATGTGTACAACATATATATTTGTCAGCATATATATATATATTTGCTGCGTATTGACCAGAGTGAATGTTGCTGCCATGACAACATTATATAACATCCTCTGCATAACAGTGTATGAGTTTCCATGACTGTGCATATATAGTGCCTTCATTAATAGAGTTAAGGACTACTTGGATAGTGTACTATGCCTCCATTTATGACTGAGTTAAGGGCTATTCCTATTGACTGCGTTCCATCGCATGAATTGCTGCGTATGTTGCTAGGGCTGCGTATCATGTACAACGTGATCTCATGACTGCATGAAAACAGTGTATAATCATCCACAAACATGAACAGCATATAACATACATTGCGTATATGACCTCACGTATTGCGTATAAGTGTTGTGCTGCCAGATCCACTACAGTGTATGAGCTAGGGCTGCGTATAGCATTAACTGCGGACAGCGTGATGACTGCGTACAGCTATCCAGCGTGAACGTTGAGACTGCGTGGTAGTGTTGTGCGCTGTATGGATTGGGTATAGCGTGGTTCCGTGGTTTCATATAACGTGATTCCATTATCATATGACTGTGTATAAATTAACGTGAACAGCTTATATGAACAACGTTTGATATATAACAAGAACAGTGTTTGCATACATATGTTACAACGTATAGGTCTTACCATGCTATCTGCGGTATTCTCATCACTCACCATAATGCCACGACTGCCCAAATTTCACGCTGCCTGTTGTTCTACGCTGTTTCTTCTTGGACTGCGTTATGAGATCTTGAGCCTTCCCGTTGCTGCGTATTTAGTGACAGCTTCTAGGGTTTCTTCCATAATAGTGTTTAGTTCTAGATCATTATGCTACTGCGGCTAGGGCATCATAGCAAATCCTCTTGGCATTTTCTCCTTCTCCAAAAACCCAGACGTGGAGAAGAGATCACGTGAAGAGTGTCTAAATGACTTCAAATCCTCTTCTATTTATACCACAACGAGGATGATGAATAGACACGTCGGTTGGGCTTCTAGAGCCTACATAAGAGCTGGTCGGCTTGATAATAATTACATAAAATACACACCTTTTTTCACTTTGTAGAAGCTTGATATTGAATCTGATGTATCTCTGCAATTTAGGATCATCTAGTTCTGAAATTGCGATCTGTAGTAGCCCTCTGTGTCCTCTTTCCAATGTCACCAGTCTGATCCAAATTGGATTCTCCAAGAAAGAGTTATGCACAATCTCCCAAGATGACCTGATTATAGAATAGTTCAGTAGAGCGAACTTGTACAACGTGCCACGAGTCACTATTTCGACCTTTGGCTCTAAAAAATATATACAAGAAACTACAGTCCGTCCTCTTTCTGTACCTTCTTACGAAATTTCAATCTGATTCTCAGAGAGAAAGTTATGACGATTTTCCCTAGGTCACCTGTTTGGAATTTAATTCAGGAGTCTGCAAAAATACCAACTTCCTCAGATCATATCTCTGCAAATATAGTGCGAAAAGCTCTGAAATTCGGACCCGAGATTCGGCGCAATTTCTTCTCAAATTGGTTTTTTTTTTAGCTTTTGAAACGTCGCACAAAAAAAATTATAGCGAAAATGCCACGATGACCTGTTTGGAGCAGCAAAACCCTAGAATCCAAAGCTCTGACACCAAATGTTATGAAACTAGCTCACAAAAAGATAGAAAAGAGAGATCAATGCCTTAGAATTCAGCCTCTTCGAGGGGGCAACCTCCTTTACATTACACAAATGAACAATTCTTGGATGATTCAAATGACAAAACCTCCTTTCTATATATAGGAGTCTAAGGAGACAATATAACCCAGCCAACCTAACAATAATAATATAAAGCCACAAAAATAACAATAGAGGGATTCCATGGGGCACAGTAATAACAATATGGGGACAATAGGGGCACAACAATATTAATAAGGGATACAACTACAATAGTAATGGGGTAATCACTAGTATTATAGGGACCCAACAACATACATAATAGAGACACCAGGATTTAGGTCAGAGACCAGGGAAAAGCTCCACAAGGGGGAAAATCCAACCACACTTGTCATCTATTAGATATTCATCAAATGTTTAGCTGAGATACAAAGTACAATAACATTGAGATACATCAACCACATCGTGCCTCCTAGGGCCATCCCAAGGGATCATACATGATCCTCATAAATCAAACTTACATCCCTATCATGTCAAGTCATAGATCACCACACTATCATATGAGATGCCATACATACCTGTACATATAATGCTATTTTCATACTGACTTGAGGTCACTTCCATACCAAGGGTCACTTTCCATACTAGGTTTTGGTCATATCAAGGGCACTATCATTGTCATCCATCATTGTTATGCAACAACGTCATTGTTATATAACAAGGTCATTGATACTGCCATGCATCTAAGTCACTGCCGTGTTAAGGTCATTCTCATGTCCAGGATAATTTTATACATCTAGGTCATATCTCACTGTTGTATAAATCATTGTCTCTCTGTATAATGTTGATCCTTAGAGTCACTATGTGAGCCATAGTCGAGCCTTAAATCCATTGTGATAGTGAACTACATAGATATAAAGCGAAGCCACTGAATAGTGTATTGATGCCACCTCATAAATATAGTGATGCCAATGCACAAAGATAATATGTACAAAGATACCACCATAAATATATAATGATGCTCTTACAGTGAAATATGATGCAAAAAAATATGATGGATAGAGATACCACCGCATAGATATAATGATGCCACTACAATGTAATACAATGCATAGAGATACGATGTACAAAGATACCACCACATAGATATAAAGATGCCACTACAATGTAATATGATGTGCATAGATACCATCAGAGAGATATACTGATGCCACTAAGATGTAATAATATGCACATAGATACAATGTGCAGAGATGTCGCCACAAAGATATAAAAATGTTGTACGAACCATAACGATGATACTTAGAGATTAGTGATACCGCCACTATTATAGCAAAGATGCTCAGAGTATTGCAATGTCGTCATTGTTAATACGAACCATAGAAATGATTCTCAGAGGTTAGCGATGTTGTCACTATTAACAAGAACCATATCGAAGATGTTCAGAGATTAACATTGCCATTGAGATACCATAGAGATATGCATTTCCACTTAATATATAAGCAATTCCCTTTATGCCATTATAATATTACCCATGATATCACTATATAATTGAGCGACAAATATGTTAGTTCGAGCCAAGAATAAATACAAGCAAGCCAAGGAAACAATGTGATCCACTGTAATGTAGCGAGCCAAGTAAATAATGGGATCCACTGTAATATCCATTATGATGTAGCGAGCTAAGTAAATAATGCGATCCACTAGACTTTAATATGATCCACAATAATATATCGTATTCCACATAATAGTTCAATCCACAAAGAAATAACGGGCCACTGTTTATTTAACATGAGGATCCACAAAAAGTTTGACCATAAAAGAATATGTGAGCCAGTCATGTTTGTGAACCATAGAAAGAACACCGAATAGTGCCACACTAAGTCTAAACTCTTTAATAGTCAAAGTCAAATGCCCAATGATGTCAATTTATATTACATTCCATCTATGAAGGGTCATGACCCTAGGATAGGATGACATGAGATGATTTGCAACTTGGAGGGAATTACTTTGAATTCAAAATTTCCCACAATAATATTTATATATATATATTTTTTCTTGCCCACACTTATATCACATTAATAATAATATTTCTCTTATCAATTTGGATTCACTTTTTGGGCATGATGGGCTTTTGTTGGGGTAGAGGGTTACCTATGGGGAAATTCATCCCATAGTTGCCTCGATTTTCAACAATTTTGAGGACATTTTATGAGGCTGAGCAAATCTATTTTTCATCCCCCCTATTGTAGACATATACCCATGGCATGGTTTCTAATACTTTCTGTATCAAATTAGCATATGTTTGATGTCTCATAATTATCCTTCTGAGCCCTATTCAGAGGTATCTCTCTTATTGTTCTCGTGCTGTTGTTGAAGTATGTTTTGGACCTCTTGATACCTATATAAGAAATAACTAAGACTGAATTTCAAGGACTTGTTAGAGGTATCTCCAAGCTGTTTTGAAGGAAGGATTTCATTGCATTTGTGGATAGTATAAAGACCATGTTTGAGGTCCAAACTTTTGAACGAGGGCTATAGTTATGTTTGCATCTTCTTCAAGAGAAACTCTAAGTCTTTCTAGATAAGAGAAGAGAAGCCTCTATAAGAAAAAAGGAATCAAGGTCAAACTTTAAAATTACACATTTAAGAGACTCAGTTACACACTGTTACAAAGTCCTGCTAAAATTTGTCAAATTGAAAATTTTGTTCAGAGGTATAACTTTGACGAAAGGAAAGGGAAGAAAAGGGGCATCTCCAAGGAAAAAACATTTGGAAATCAATGGTAGAAAAGGGCATCTTCGGGGCAGAATATTTGGCAGAACTTGAAGCAATCAGTTGCACACTTCTCATAAACAAAATGACTTGAGTTATGACACAAGTTTTGTAAATTGTTCAATTTATGATTAAATTGTTATTGATGATAGAAGACCTAAATAAATATACAAGAAGCAATTCTAAAGTTTGACCGTTTGATAAATTTTGGCACACCATTGCATATCTGGGGCATACATTAGAGAAAGGGTGTATTTGAAAATCATTGTAAGTGGGTCATTGTCCTTGGTACGAGAGCCCACATTTTTCTTTTATTTTCAAGGTGGTTCGGTGGTTCAAGGTGTAGAGTGAAGTCTCCCTTAGGTTGGAGTCTAGAAATACTTCAAGGTGGTAGGGTGGTGTTAGGACAAGTTGGAGCTTGTAGTGTGTTGGAGCATCCTTTTAGTTGGAGTTAATAAAACCAAGGTGTTAGAGTATCCTTTCAATAGTTGGAGCTTCCTGATAAATATAATGTTTTTTTTAACAGAGTACTAGGAAGTCAGAGCTTCTCTTAAGT
The DNA here is from genome assembly GCA_031772625.1 of Pinus tabuliformis. Classification (NCBI taxonomy): domain Eukaryota; kingdom Viridiplantae; phylum Streptophyta; class Pinopsida; order Pinales; family Pinaceae; genus Pinus; species Pinus tabuliformis. The sequence goes on along the minus strand of CM062820.1, from coordinate 1,312,562,377 downwards.
TGGATTTCATAAATGTTGTACTCATAAATTATATTAGAAAGCATTCAGTGGTTTTTTTCCCGAAAGGGATTCCACCTAAAAATTTCTTATGTTTTATTCTTGTGATGTGATGTTGATTTATGTTTTAATTTGATGCTAATGACATTTAATGGTATGAAAGTTTAAATATTTAACTAATTGAAATGAAATACTGATTCACCTGTCAGGATATTCCGACATATAAGAAATAATTAAGTATAACTTGGTCTAGTGTATAGTTAGGTAAAGTGTGTTTCTTTAGTATGTACTTTTTGTAACTTACAATCAGATAGTCACGAAATGTTGTAGACATGAAGTGATCCGACGGTTCATTCTCTCCTCGGTATTACCGCCACTTGATCCATGGCTTAACACTCGATTGGTCCATGATCTCTATTTAAAGAGAATGGAGGGTCATTTATTAGGTGGCCGTTCATGAGAGAAGCTTATGTAATTTTTCTTTCTTTTACATTAATAAATTTCCTGAAGCGGACGTGTTGGCTCAAGCCGTGGATTGTTTCCCTCTTTAAGGGTTTTAACCACGTCAAGAATACTAGTGTACTGATCTGTGATCTGTTTGTGAGCGGTTTCCTTTGGTGTTCTATATAAGGAACTTACCTTGTAAATTCCTACATGGTATCAGAGCTATTCGAGGGCCGCATCTATTGGTGATCCAAATCTGAAGCTGATACAACTGCATCTGATTGTCGTTTCCTAGATCTATTGTTTCTGACAACTTTGGGGTTGAGAGGACTGCTCTATTATGTTAGGAGCATCTGTTCCAGTGGGTAACCCTTTTCGTTTCACGTGAAAAGGTTTCCGGTAGCCCTAGGTACGTCATTTTTAAGATATGGAGGTATACAATCTTTATTTGCAGTGATAGTTATTTATCTCTTTGTTTATTTTGGTTTACAGTATAATTTTTTTATTACCAGATCTATACCTTTCATTTCTGTGTATGCCCTTTGCCCCGCGACTCTGTGTGATCTGGACAAACCATAAACAAAAATAAAGGATTTTTCTTATGTGTATGCTCTTTTTTGTTGTGCCTTAGTGTGATCTCGGAAAATTAGAAACACTGAGGAAAATATTTAGTTTTCGGCCAAATCTACCTTTAAGCCATAATACTTGGACTACTTTTGCGCGTTCTTTTTATTTTGTGTGGTTTTTTTTGTAGGCAATAAATGGTTTTTTCAAGTAAGCACACACTCGAATGCTTCAAAAAAAAAAAAAAAAATCTTCATTTTTTCCAAAAATTACTAACCTTTTAAACTAGCTCACTTGGTCCAAAGTTACTTTATGAGAATAGAGGTTTTGGGTTCAAGTATTTCTTTTTGTTGAGTTACTTTTTCAAAAAGCCTATGTAACTTATGTTTTAAAGTTGCTTTATGTAAAAGTGTTCTCACCCATTATAGAAAGTGAGTCACTTATAATTCTAAAGTTACTTTATCTTTTATTTAAGTTACAATTTAGTAGATAGTTCATAAAGTACCATTGTAAAAGTGACTTTCACTTATTTATAAAAGTGGGTCACATAAAGTTTATTTTTAAAGTGATCTAATTAAGTTTGGAAGCGGGGGAGGGGGAAAGTGGGGGGGGGTGGCAGGGGGATTTTTTTTTATTTTAAATATAACATTATCATTCACTTCCCAACATTCACGTAGTTCGTCGATATCTTCAACAAATTTTCTTAAAAAAAACATAACTTCTTCATTCGAAAGCTGTTTTCAGAGCCGTTTTTTTTTTTTTTATCGGCCTAATTTTTCGAGATCTTTCCATTGGAACACTTAGTTTCGGGATCTACAACTTCAATTTCTTTTAAAATGAAAAGTCCATGCCTAGTTATTCTTGACAACACCAACTACTTCCAATGGCTATCCTACATTGTGGATTTACTTAGAAGTAAAGGTATTTATAGAATAGCCTCATGCCAAGAGTCTAAACCTAAAGATGAAGATAAGCAAGCCAAATGGGAAAATAAGCAAGATCAAGCATGTGGGTTGATAATGATGCCTATTTCTCCAAACCTTAGATTTCATATTACAGAAATTGATACCCCCAATGAAGCAATGAAACAACTCAATAATTTTTTTGGAATTAAAAATGAAATTAGAGCCCATCAACTCGAAAATGAGTTGCTTACATTGGATTCCAATAATTTTTTTTCCATTGAAGATTTTTTGTCCAAGTTCAAGACCCTTAGAATTATCTTGTAAGGTGTTAAGGTTAAGAAAGAAGATGGTAGCCTTATCTATTCCCTTCTTACTAAGTTAGGACTAGCATACTCTGTGTTTGTTCCCACCTTCCCTTCTACTAGAGAAGCTTTTATTTCTCAAGGAAAAACCTACAAGTCCCCCTCTTTTGATTCCTTTTGTGATACTTTAATAAGAGAACAAGAAAAACTCTTCCATCTTGGTCTTCTTTATACTGGAAACTCTTCTAAGAAAGCCTTAGCAGCCCAACAACAACCAAATTCAAAGAATCCTAAGAAGAAGTATCCTAAAAAGAATGGACCTAAACTAAACAAGGGTCCTAAGTAATTTTAGTCTCAAAATGAATTCAACAAAATGATAAGGAGAATAAAAACAAAGGGAAGAAGACTGATAGACATTGTAACTTTTGTAATCGTGATGACCACTTAGAATCCAAATGATTTAAGAAGATGGAAGCCTTATAAGCAATAATGAAGAAACATAACATCCATTTGGATCACTCTTCAACTTCAACTTCATCTTCAGGAATAACACTTTATGCATGTGGTTGTCAAGCATCTTGGTCTGGTTATGCACTAAATGTATCTTCTTCTTCTCATTTTCATGTGTGGCTCATTGATTCTGGAGTTTCTTATCACATGGCCAAAAACAAAGCCATGTTTTCTTCTTTAAATGATTGTAACACCAAAAATATTTATGTTGGTGATGATAAATCTCTTAGTGTTGTAGGGACTGGAACTATTCATCTAGACAATGGACAATTTAATGATGTATTATGTGTTCCTACCTTATCGTACAAACTTCTATCTGTATATCAGATAAGACATTCAGGTGAAGGTAAAACTATTGAATTTTCATGTCATGATGTTGTAATTAATGACCTAAGAGATCCTAGACAGATTTTAGCTACTAGCATTGCTGATGATTGTACAAGGTTGTGTAAGTTTAATAACTTTGGGTCATCAACTCTTCCCTCTATATTTGTTTCTCATAATGATGAAGTGAGCAAACTTTAGCATGAGCTATTTGGTCACTTGAACTATCACTCCCTTCAAAATCTATGTAAAGAAAATATGGTGCCAATTCTTCCTATGGTATCTTGCAGAGATGGTGTTTGTTCCTGATGTGTACTCGAAAAACATCATCGGTATAGTTTTGAAAAACGTGTCTCTTGGCATGCCTCAACCCCTTTACAGCTTGTGCATAGTGATTTATGTGGTCCACTTCCAGTTGTTTCATTCTCTGGCTACAATTATTTCTTAACATTCATTGATGATTTCTCCAGACGCACTTGGGTATACTTCTTAAAACTCAAGAGTGAAGTCTTTAAGATGTTCTTGGCCTTTAAGGCCATTGTTGAGAAACAATCTAGACATTAAATTCTTAAGCTAAGATCTGATAATGGCAGAGAATATGTTAACAACAAATTCATCAACTTTTGCACTAAGCATGGAATTCAATTGCAACATACTATTCCATATACTCTACAACAAAATGGTGTAGCTGAAAGGAAGAATCACACCTTAAAGGAAATATCTAATTGTATGCTTCAATCTAAAGGACTTAGTCTTAATTTTTGGGCATAAGCAATTAACTGTGAAAATTACATAGTAAATCACACTCCTACTAAGGTTTTAAATAATATCACTCCAGAAGAAGAATGGAGCTCAATCAAACTAGATTTAAGTCACTTTCATGTTTTTGGAAGTGAATCATGGACCCATATTCCAGATGAGAAACATAAAGCTTTAGAACCTAAGAGTGAAAAATGTATTTTTGTTGGATATTCTGAAGATGTCAAAGGATATAGACTTCTTCAACCTAAATCCAAAATTTTTATCATTAGAAGAGATGTAAAGTTTGCTGAATATATATCGGACTGTGAGCCTAGTTCAGCGGATGTGCCACCTCTCTATCCCTCTACTTATGAAAATATTCCTTCTTCAGATGATGACAACAAGGATGACAATCCTCCCCCACCTTCCCAGGATTATCATTCAACTCCCAACTTCCAAAATGGGTCCGTGTTATTCGGGATGCATCAGGTTCTCTTACAGGTGATCCTACATATCAACGTCATACACGTTCTCAGTTCGATAGATCCTCTTCTTTACTGGCTCAAGCTTTAGTGAATTATGATCTTGACACCTTTGCAGAAGCTTCAGGCCATCCAGATTGGGATGCAACTATGAATGAAGAATATAGTTCATTATTGGCAAATGATACATGGGACCTTGTTTCTCTTCCAAAGGGATGAAAACTTGTTAGATGCAAATGGGTTTACAGAACCAAGTTTGGACCAGATGGAAAAGTTTATAAACATAAATCTCGTCTTGTTGCTAAGGTTTTTTCACAAGTTGAAGGAATTGACTATACTGAAACCTTCTCCCCTGTTGCCAAAATGAACTCTATCCACCTTGTTCTTTCCCTTGCTGCCTCTTTCAAATGGAGAACTCCATTAGATGGATATTAAATCTTCCTTCTTGCATGGGGACTTGCATGAAGAAATTTATATAGAACAACCTCCTAGATTTATACAAATAGAATCCAACCTTGTATGTCCGATTAAGAAATCCCTTTATGGTCTCAAGCAAGCCCCTCAGGCTTGGTATGCCAAAATGGATAGCTTTCTTTTAGATACTGACTTTTCTAGGTGTCATTCAGACAATACTGTCTACACCAAGAAAGTGGGTAAGTCTCTTATCGTTATTATTCTTTATGTTGATGATATTATCCTTACTAGTAGTGATCCCAACCTTATAAACCATGTGAAGTCCAGCCTTAAAAAGCAATTTGAAATGACAGACTTAGGACAATTGCATTATTTTCTTGGTCTTCAAGTCTTGCAATCTAAAGAAGGTATTTCCCTTTCCTAGTCCAAGTATACCTGTGATCTTCTATGCCACTTTCACATGGAAGACTGCAAGCCAGCCCCTTCTCCTTTTCAGTCTCGAGCCAAACTTTCAGTTAATTGTACTTCCCCTGAAGTTGATGCTACCTTATACCATCATCTTGTTGGAAAACTTTTGTATCTAACCCATACCTGTCTTGACCACTCTTTTGTTATTAGCCTTGTTACTCAGTTTATGAAAAACCCACATGAAAGTCATTGGAAAGCAACTAAAAGAATACTTCATTATGTTTGAGGTATAGTTCAATTTGGGATTCATTACAGTGCAGAAGCATCTCCTCTATTGGTTGGTTTCATTGATTCTGATTGGGTTGTTGACCCTAATGATCGGAAGTCCACTGCAGGTTATGTTTTCACTCTTGGTTCTAGACCTATTACATGGGATTGCAAGAAACAAAGTACCATTTCTCTATCTTCAGCAGAAGTAGAGTATTGTGGCACCATTGAAGCTAGTAAGGAAGCCCTGTGGCTTTGTTAGATCTGTTAGAGTTTGGTTTTCAACAGCAGCATCTCACAACACTTTGGTATGATAATCAAAGTGCCATTCAACTATGCAAAGATCCAGTCCAACATCAGCGCAACAAACACATTGAACTACACATGCGCTTCATCAAAAAGCTCATTCATGACCATGTTCTTGAAGTGCACTATTGTTCAACTGATGATCAAGTTGCATACATATTTAGAAAGGATCTCATAGATGCGAAGTTTACTAAACTTCAATTTATGGTTGGAGTTCAAGAAGTTGTCACTAAGGGGGGATAGGCTTTAATGCCTCCTTCCTTCTCCTATTGTGTCATCTTTGTACATCCTTCAATCCTATCCTAGTTGTTCTTAAGGGGGGATGTTAGGATATTTCGACACATAGGAAATAATTAAGTATAACTTGGTCTAGTGTATAGTTAGGTAAAATATGTTTCTTTAGTATGTACCTTTTGTAACTTACAATTCAACGGTCACGATATGATCTAGACATGAAGTGATCCAATGATTCATTCTCTGCTTGGTATTACCGACACTTGATCCGTGGCTTAACACCTGATTGGTCCATGATATCTATTTAAAGAGCATGGAGGGTCATTTGTTAGGTTAGCATTCATGAGAGAAGCTTATGTAAATTTTCTTTCTTTTACATTAATAAATTGCCTGAAGTGGCCACATTGGCTCAGGTTGTGGACTATTTCCCTTTTTGAGGGTTTTAACAATGTCAAGAACACTGATCTGTGATCTGTTTGTGAGCGATATTCTTTGGTGTTCTATCTAAGGAACTTGCCCTGTAAATTCCTACATCACCATCCTCTCAATATTTCCAACAATATCAATCTGTGCAATCTCCTTTTGAAGTGCCATCTTGGACTCACGTAGAAGATCCAACCAATTCACCATAACTAGAATTACAATTGGATGATGTGATTAAGATGTTTGAGAGGATGAACCTTGAATGCAAACCATATAAATTAGTGGAGATCTTAGAAAGGTACAAAGAGGCAAATAAATACACTTGAAAGTGTTCATCATGATGACTTTGGAAAGACAAGAACCAAAAGTTAAACCAAACAAGATGGAGTTGATGTAGATATTTTAAATTTAGATAATGTAAATGATATAGGTCTTTCATACTATTGTGAATTTAATTTATCTACTAGCTTGAACCAACTTCATTTCACAAATTTTATTCTCATGATGAGTGGGAAAAATTCATGTAGAAGGAGTATGATGCTCAAATCAAGAATAGGATGTGGAAGTTGGTGGATCCTCCATTTGAAACCAAACCTATTAGTTGTAGGTGGGTCTATAAGAATGAGTACAAATTATATGGCTCACTTAAAAAGCATAAAGTGAGGATTGTGGAAAAAGGATTCACATAAATAAGGCATAGTCTATGAGGAGACTTTCCCCCTGAACAAAATGTGTTGTCATTCATGCATGGTTGGCTTTGGCTACACATAATAGGTGGGAAATTAATCACTTCAATGTGAAGACAACCTTCATGAATGGAGGCTTGAAAGAGAATATCTAAATGTATCAAGTAGAAGTATTTGTTGTAAAAATATAAGAACATAAGGCATGGAAGCTCATAGATCTTTTGTATGGCCTAAAGCAAGCACCTTGTGCATGGTATGGAAAGTTAACTAAGAAAAGTTTGAAGATCAATTTCAAGCGTTTTAATATTGATGATGCAACTTTTTTTTTTCAAGAAAGTTGGCTAAATTATTATATGTATTGTGGTGTATGTAGATGATACTTTGATAAGAGGGAAAATGAAACATATATTGCATCCATGAAGAAATAACTGAAGAGTGGTATTGAGATGACATACATGGGATGAATTCACTATTGCTCAAGTATGGAAGTAACTCAAAATCCAAATCATGTATTCCTCTCCCAAAATAAGTACATTTGAGAAATGTTGAACAAATATTGCAAGACTAATTGTAATCCTCTCTACTCCAATGTATAAAAAATTGAAGCTTACATCAAAATAAGGGAATGTGCCCAAGGATACAACTAAATATGGATGGATTTTGGGAAGTCTTATCTACGTTACTACTACTAGGCTAGATATTTCAAATGTAGTTGGGATCCTTTCTAGGTTCATGAAAAAACCTTGTGAAGGACATCAATGTGTTGCAAAGAGAGTTTCAAGGTACTTGAATGGAACTCAAGAATTTTGGCTCAAATAATATAAGGTGGAAGACTTCAAACTAGTTGGGCATATGAATTTAGTGTTTGATGGAGATAAGTGTTGAAAAATATGGTAGCCATGGTCGATATTTTCATCTTCGAAAAATGGGAAATGTGAATTTTTAAATTTGCCTCCAAATTTATTTCAAGTCGGCTGGGCCCCTTAGAGGCACCCTTTTGATCCCCACTTGAAGGATATATAAAGGAGATAGTTTCTCCTCATTTGTACACATTAATTTTTGTCTCATGCATCTTTGATCTAGCGAAATTACAAGAGGGCCAAAATTTAAGGAGGCTGAAATTGTAGGGAGGGTTGAAATTTAGGAACTTGGATTTTGACAGGGCAATTGATCAAGATTTTGGTTACTAGTTTGGCTATTATTCTGATATTGTTATTTATGATGTATTGATGAATCCCAAAACTCTCTCTCTCTCACATAAATAATAATTTTTTTAATGATATTGAATTCAATTCTATGTGAAACTAATGTTTATTGATCATTGAAGTAGTTACACGTTGAAGAAAAATCTATTTTAGTAGGTGCCCTAGAAAAATCAACATGGTATTAGAGCCAAGTTCGATGAGCAATTGAGAAATATGAAGCATCTATGGCCTTTGTTTTTCTTTTTCATCTTGAATGAGCTCCTTTAATTCTACCTCATTCTATGATAAGTCTCTGTGATATGATCTGTGGAGAAATACACCCAATATTCCCTCATATGTCTGTGGCCCTGATCAACTTTAAAAATCCTAAGGAAGCTGAAGTTTTGAACATAATTTCACTTTCATTTTTTCAATTCCTTCGGCTAGGAAGGTCAACATTCTATGACAGTCATGTATGGGTTCTAGACTATTCCCTAGGAATTCGTGATACAATCATATTGTAATGTGATAAGTAATGCAGTCGTAGAGCGATGGTTTATAATAAATTATGGTGAACAATTTATTTTTTTGAGTTCTGTATTTGCCAAGAAATGGTATAGCCTTGAATTGGTTATGTGTTCTTGGTTACATCCGGTGGGGCTCACAAATATCATCGTATGATCCTGACGTCATTGTATCAGAACGTGGGTTTGTAATTTCACTTGTGAATGGTTATGAAATTTGACACAATTGATTTAAAACTGAAATTCGATGTGAAGTATTGTTTGATAATCACATTTGTTGCATGACTGGTTGCCATCGAAGCCACAAGGGTCAATCAATTACGAGTAAAGGATATTTACCTAAAGTTGATAACCTCTGGATGTGCCATCCCCAACTCTACTTTTCCATTAACTTTCTGGAAATCAGGTTGCCTGTCCAAATCTATTTTTTTTCTCGTGGCTGGTATTCCACAATAAAAACTTATCTTGGGAAAACTTAAAAAAGAGGGGTTGGCAGGGCCCGGGTCTTTGCCCAATATGCAGAGCTGAGGAAGAAACAAACTGTCACATGTTCCTTCTCTGTTAGAAATCACAACAGTTATGGCAAGCTCTGGAAATTCGTTATGGTTTCCCTCATGCTTCTCTCACATCTATTCAAGAGGCTTTTATACGGTGGAGTAGGCAAAGGGAATCTTGGAGGCCAATTTTCATCATCACCTTATGGTGCATATGGAGATGGAGAAACAACAATATTTTTAAAGAATGTAAGGAGCCTTTTATGGGAATCGTCCAAAGCATATCTTCTCTTTTTGAATCCATACCTGAAAAGCCTCCAAAGGAAAAGAGATCAAATCCCAACATGGATGATCTATGTCACGACAAGTTCCCGAGAGTTCTTTGATGGAGCGGCACAAAATTATTCATGTGGCTGTGGAATCCACATGATCTTGGATGAAAATACTCAGTATTTTATTTCTTGGAATGGAGGAAAAGGATCCAGCTGCAAAGCAGAGGTGATGGCTCTTGTGAGGCTCCTCTCCTTCTGTATTTTCTTTAACATCCAGTTTGTCTCAATATTTGGGGATTCAAAATTAATGGTGGATTTTGTTCTGGGAAAAATCCATTTTAGCAACCCTCACCTTGCATATTGGATGAACAGGATAGTCTTTCTATGGGAAAGAATGGAAGGATGTTCCATACAGCACATTTACAAGTTACAGAACAGAAAGGCAGACAATTTATCAAAGGAAGGCCTGTTAATGTCTCCAGGTATATGGCATATGAAGGTAATTTCAGATAAGCAGGTGTTCTCTATCACATATTTTTCCTTACTTGATGCTCTCTGAGGATATTAGGGACTTTTTGTTTATGTCTCTTTTTGTCCTTGTTCTCCTCATTATGATTTTCTTTGTCGCCTTTTTTGGAATTTCCATACAACGATGTTTCCTCCATGGAGGATCTCAGCAATACAATGTTTGTATGTTTTAAAAATATTATCTCTGTGACTTTTTATTACAAAGACATGGCTGTCAATTTATTGGGTCCCATTTTTTCCCTCCTTTATGGTTGGATAAAAAGAAGTGCTCAATATGATCACCATATTTATGTTTATTTGGGGATTATAACTTCTTTCCTCTTTCTCTTTTTCAGTTTGTAACGGATTGCCCACCAGTCCGATTTTAGCTCATATGCAGTTTTCCATTTGGCAAATGTATTTCTAATCATTATATTCCTTATATAATATAATTCTGCTTTTTCGTTCCTGAAAAAAAAAAGGGTCAATCAATTACACAAGTCGATGTAAATTATCAACCCTGACTATTTAGTCATGTGGTTGGTTAAGTTATCCAATATCCTATAATGTTTTCCGGACCTCTCGTAAATTGAGGTTGGGTTCTTGGCAAGGCCAAGGCCTATTTTCAAGTGTAAAAAAATCTTGCTTAAAATGTTATCACAATGTGATCAGTTCAAGCCTGAAGTTCAGAAGGAAATCATGCTTGATGATTAGGACAAGTTTAGGAAACAAATCCAAAGTCGTAAATCAAGGATCTGTGAATAATTTTGTGCTCGTGTTAAACATAAAGATAAATAATGAAGACCGAATAAAAATCTCGAAGATCAGATGGATACCTATTGTATCTATGATTGTGGCCGAGCTCTAAGGTGATCTAAGATTAATTATAAGGTAAATCGCTTTGAGATACCATGCAAAATCTAAGGCATGTTGGAAGCTATGTGAGACAGAGGATGAACTTGGAAGATCATAATTCTGAATTGCTTGGTTGATAAGCCTTGGTCTATAAATATAAAAAGGAACAAAATTCATTGCAAAGAGTTGACATGACTGATCTGGTATGTATCATTTATTTATGTAAAGTTGTTTGAAATGGGGAAGTTTGAAGAATGATCAATATGTGCCAATAATGCTGCATTACTTTGGAACTGCATAATTGTATTTGGCTAAGCCTTGAAGGATGAAATAGAAGCCATATGAATTGTAATAGGTAATAAGGAAGGTCAATGACTTTGATGATTGAAAAGTCTAGGGTTTATAGCTAGCATCATAATTTGATAATATATGGATCTAGGTCTTGTGAAAAAATTCCCTAAAATGATGAAGTTGGTATATCAATGTTACTCCTCTTACTAAGCAATGAAAATTTCAGAATAAAGCTTGAAGGTTTTGTGATAGACTTTGTCATAAGTAGTTCTGAGATTAAGTTGCAAGTCTGAGGAATAATGTTAAGGATTTTCTTTGAAATTTCAAGAAATAAACAAAAGGTCCACTTATTCTATAGATGCTGCTTACCATGACATGAATAATTTGATGAAATTTATTGCAAAAGATAATGCAAATGATTCATTAAGATGAGAAGTATGCAACTTTAGACATTGGAAATAAATGCAGGATGCCAACAATTATTCCTTTTGCTAAGTATGCTTCCTTTCTAAGCCTAAAGATTGATCAAAATATACCTAAATGAAATTGAAATTCCTGGGATTTGAAGGTCTGTATGACTGTATAGACCTCTTGTAAGGATATGCTCATGTAAGTTCTAGGGTGTGCGAAACCCTAGGATTACAAATATTGAAAATAAAGAAGGGTGCGAGAATGATTGCTACTCAATATCTATTGGTTTGATTGATTAAGATATGCATTGAGGTCTGTAAACCCTTGTCTAAACTTGAAAGATCTATAGGACTTGGAGTTATAACCCTATCAAGACAAAATGGGGTTTTAAAATAAATCCTTTTGGCTTATGGATTGATCACTTTCACTTAAAAGAAGAAGAAAACCTGGCATCTAGAAGATTTGACATCTTGATGATAATTTTGTTTTACAAGTTGATGCAATAAGGCTAAAGATTATGAGCGAGCTATCATGAGCTCAAAAGATACGTATCATTTATTTATTTTATTGTTTTGATAATTACTAACATTGGATTGTTTATGATTTGTGAACCCTAGTTAGGGCTTGGAGAAGAAAATCTAAGGCTTGTGGACCAAATCCTAGAACTGATTATGTCCGTTTGAAAGAAGAAACCCTATCCTCTAAATGACATGAATGATGTAGACTCCTTGATGAAAATAATGATGTGGATTCATTGATAATGATGTGGCATCATTGATAATGATATGGACTCGTTGATGATGTAGATTACTTGATGATGTTGATGATGTGGACTCGTTGATGATGTAGACTCCTTAATGATAATGATCATATGGAATCCTTGAGGACTTGGACTCTGTGAACTCTTTGTTGATGATGTAAATTCCTTAATGATGATATGAACTCTTTGATGATGATGTGGTCTCCTTAATGATGTGGACTACGTGAACTCCATGTTGATGACATGAACTCCTTAGTGATGACATGAACTCTTTATTGATGATGTAGAATCTTTGATGATGATGATGATGATATGTACTTCTTGAGGACTTGGACTCCTTGAAATATTTGTTAATGATGTGAAATACTTCATAATTATATTAACTCCTTGACGATGATTCAGATTCCTTGAGAATGTTGATGTGGACTCCTTAATGATGATGAAGTGGACTCCTTGATGTGGAATCCTTGATGACGATGCATATTAGACTCATTAATGATATGAATGTTGATATACAATCCTTGATGATATAAATGATATGTACTACTTGATGACTTCTTGATATTGATGTGGATTATGTGTTATGAAAATCATATGGTCAACTTCTTGATGATGATATGGACAATGTCAACTTCTTGATGACGATATGATGATAATATGGACGAGGTCAACTTGATGAAGTCATGGAATATGTGATGATATGATGATGATGATAATGCAGATTCCTTGACAATGTTGACTCTTTGATGAAGATGATGTGGATGATATTAACTCTTTGATGAATTGAACAAGGTTAACTGGAAGACTAAGATCAAGAGGGAGCTGACACACTTTTAAGAGATAAGTACTTTCTTGATTGTTTCCATTATTATTTAATTATGAGCATCTTGCTTGTGTATGTCCTTCTTGGTTGTATTTGTTCTTCCATGGCTTCCTAGTGAGGATTGTAGGTACATGATGAAGACTTCCAAGGTGTGGAAAAATTGTTGGATGGAAGAACGATGTGATGAGAAGACTCGTGATTAGATAGATAAGGTCAACTTGATTATAGCACATTCCTAATCTATGAAGGCGTCTAGAAGTTTGAAGACTGACAATGATCTAGATATGCTAAAGATGAACCTGTGATTTTTTTACTATGTAGAGCACTTCTATGTAAGAGGGAGTTGATTTTGTAAAGGAATGAGCCTAGTGATATATTTGGCACAATGGTCTGTAGGTCCATCGACATCTCCCTGATGAATGATTTGAAGATGCTTATTTCTGCTAAAGTCTCATTGTTAGCTGTTGGATTCGATTATGGTCTACTAGATTCTACTATGTTTCTTGATGATTGCTTCTATGAGAAGCCACTTATTATTTCCTGGATTCAATTATGGTCTGCTGGTGCCTACATCTGAGAGAAGAAATTTATTATATGGATTTGACTATAGATACTGATATTCACTTCTGTGGTTATCGATGATTGCTTCTGTGAGAAGCCACTTCTAAAGTCTATTATTGTCTACTGATAGATGTTGATGTTTGATTCTTAGAGAAGCCCTGACTAAAGTTGGATGAACAACTAAATATTCTTGCTTTCTAAGATGCTTGAGATCCACCATGGCTACATTTATGATTTTGAGGTGGTTGTTTATGTTTATGGGAAGAAATTGGAATGAATGAGAATCCCTTTGGAGAGGGAGCATTATTTACATAGAATCCTAAATCTTCCTTAGGCCACAGCTGTGAGACCAATGGACTGGTTAGGAATATTTTCAATCTCGTAGGTTGTGTGTTGTGAGACCTTATAGTTCGAGATATGTATTTATTTTACGATTCCTCCTATGTGATGTGTACTGTGAGACCTTGTGGTCCAAAAGATGTATTGATTTGATGATTCCTCTTGTAGGATATGTGTTGTTGGACCCTGTGGTCTAGGAGATGTATTGATTTGATGATTCCTCATATAGACTATGCTGTGAGACCTTGTGGTCTGGGAGATGCATTGATTTTATGATTCCTCCTGTAGGTTGTGTGCTGTGATACCTTTTGGTTTGAGAGATGTATTGATTTGATTATTCCTCCTATAAGGTGTGTGTTGTGAGACCTTTTGGTCTGGGAGAGGCATTGATTTGGTAATTCCTCCCTTAGGCTGTGTGCTGTGAGAGCTTTTGGTTGGGAAGATGCATTGAGATGAGTTGGATGCTATGTATATTTCCTTATGATGATACTGATGATCTCTCCCTTAGGTTGTGGGTTGTGAGACCTATTCTTTGTCAGGGAGATTGACCCTGACAGAGAGACAACTTTGTATTTGTGATATCTTCCTTAGGCCATGGGTTGTGAGACCTATGATTGGTCGAGAAGATTGATCTTGAGAGAGAGAACAGTACCTCCCTAGATAAGAGGGAGTGTTAAAAAATATGGTACCCATGGTCGATATTTTCGTCTTAGAAAAATGAGAAACTTGAATTTTTTAAATTTGCCTCCAAATTTATTTCAAGTTGGCCTCGTGATGTTTAGGTTGGTTGGGCCCATTAGAGGCATCCATTCGACCCCCACTTGAAGGCTATATAAAGGAAATCATTTCTCCTCATTTGGACACATCATTTTTTGTCTCATGCATCTCTGATCTAGTGAAATTACAAGAGGGCCAAAATTTCAGGAGGAGGCCAAAAGTCTAAGGAGGGTTGTAATTTCAGGAACTTGGATTTTGACATTGCACTTGATCAAGATTTTGGTTACTGGTTTGGCTATTATTATGATATTTTATTTTTGATGTATTGATGATTATATAAACTCTCTCTCTCTCATAAGGAAGAACTTTTTTTGGGTTTTCCCCTTGTGGGTTTTTCCCTGGACGTGTGCCTAATTTCTGTGTCTCTTTTCTCATTGTTTCATGGTTACTTTACTGCTCTTTCATGTTTATTAGTTGATTTTTTCTTCTATATAACTGCTTAAATTATATTGAATTCAATGCTATGTGAAACTAATGTAGGTTGATCATTGAAGTAGTTATATGTTGAATAAAAATATATTCTAGCAGGTGCCCTAGAAAAATCAACAATAAGGAGGGTGGAGTGTCTACTTTAGGATACCTCATGAGTCTTGGATCAAAAAATATCTCTTTTAAATCATGCAAGCAATCCATTCAACTATATTCCACTACAAAGGTAGAGTATATGGTTTCTATAGAGGCAATAAACAAGATTTTGTATCTTAGGAAGTTAGAGGATTTGCAAGAGAAATAAGAGAATGCTACTCCAATTTTGATTGAAAACACTTGCAATCAAGTAGTCTAAGAATCCTAGATTCCATGATTGAGAAAAGTACATTAGCGTGGAGTACCATCGGATATAACATCATGTAGATTCCAAGGCTATTCAGATGATACATTTTTCCACAAGTGAGAAAATTGTAGATATCTTCATCAGAGTGCTTGGATGAGAAAAAATTTAAAAGTTCAGAAATATGCTTGGATCTACAAATATCCATTCAAATTAAGAAGGGAATGTTAGATACCCAATCCTTGGGATTATGTTATATTGCAAATAATGTTGTAAATATTAATTTAGAAGAAATTGAATTTCAAGAGTCATTGAACCTCTTGGAATATGAAACCAAGAGTAATTTCTCAATGTAGTTATGTATGGATCACATTAATAATTTTTTTTAATATGCATAGTTATTCTATCCCCATATCATAAAAAATTTCAAGAGAAAACACAATGGAACCATGTACATTTCTTACCCAAATAGATGCCATGCACACAATGACCCTTTGATAAAATTTCCTTAAATGCAAAATGCCTATTAGCTTAAAATACTTGTGTGAACATTATAATTGACCCAAGCAAAACACTTGGTTACTTAATCCATAACTAATGTGGAAAACCAATAATACAGTCTTTCTTATCAAACATTATTTCAATGATTTCACCAAAAAAATTAGTTATGGTAATGAAGAGTACCAAGGTGTGCAATTCCATGGCTATCCATGCAATGTGGACTAGAAAAAGAGTAGTGCTCATGCTAGTGGCTGATGTTAGTGGATGTTCATGAAAACTGTTCCACACACCACAAGGGACTATAAATGTAAGCTTGTGCAGACCATGACCTTTTATCAACCAAATCCAAGACAATGAGACCTGAAGCTAAACAAATGCAATGGGTGCAACAAAGGCTTTGAAGAAATCATTGTTGTAGTTGATATTAGCCACAAAATGTGTAGGGTGTATTGCAACAATCTCTAAACTTGAGATTGCAATAGTCATTCAAGTGTCTATCCATGAAAGAATAAGATAGAAATAATGTTAGTGCATACCACCTTCAACAAGTACTATCAACAAAAATGAGTTATCATCAACCATTTTCAGACATCATTATTGTAGTTGCAAAGATGACACAGTTAAAAATAACAATTCTTTTACTACTTTGAGTATCATATGTATGACACAAATATGATGCTAATCAACCCAAAAAACCTATTGAAAAAAACTTGATGCTTGCTATCAAAAAGATTTCACCAAGGGTTTGAGGGCTATAGTGATGAAAAGCAATGTTGTTACAATCGTGTATTGCAGTTGTGATATTGACATGGTTCCATATTGAAGGGGTATAAACCTCATATCCAATTTGTTTTATTGAATATTTCCATCATGTTGACTTGTTGAATTTAGCAGGAATTGGGAAACTATCCCACCATGAAATAATGAAACTTCTATATAATTTATTTTAATGTAAAATGCATTGCAAACTAGTGTTACCATCTATACCAAATATGATGTGACTGAGCCATGTCATAATTTGTTGAGTCCCTTATAATATATATTCTCGATAATAATTTGAATAACAATATACACTTACACTACTAGTCATACTTGTGGTTCAAGGTGCCTCCCATATTTTACGTGAGAAGGGATGATAATATAACACTACGATGCATAATCCTATTTTTTTTTAATACTACAAAGAAGGTAGAATTACATATGACAATTCTTATTATACTAAATAAATAAGAATGGTCAATGTACCTCAATATCGACCCACCTAAAAAAATCGTGTAATCTACCAATTCTCATCTGCATTAATAGTTGTCCCACCTCAAAGAATTTGTTCCTAAATCCATCTATTTCAACTTCCTATCTAGCTATGCCTAAAATGTTGCTAAGCCATGGGAATGTTTTTATCATAGTAGATAGATACACTCACTAAGTATTTTGTAATATATCCACACTATATTCATTTGTTTGCCATTTGTTTTTTGGTAATAATTCCCTCGGCCTAAGCTACCTTCCATATGTTTTGCAAGCAAGAATGGTAATACAATATTACATCCCATATGTCCTCCATCTATCCAAATGGTGGAAGTAATTAGGAGTGACATAATACCTTATCTATCATGCTGAATCTGGGAAGGTTGTCTCCATGCCTCCTAATTTGGATGACCAATCGTGCCGAAATATCCTAATCTCATCTCAATTTTTAATGGTACATACCCTATTTACTTTTTCTATTAAACGACTTTATAGCATCACAATAATATTGTATTTGGGAATAGTGATCATGATCTTGTCTAACTATTTTTATAAGGCTTTCACTAGATATTCCCTTTTTCATTCCTTTGACATTAATTTCCTCATGTTAGTGTGATGGTAATGGAGACCACTGAAGGTGATGGTAATGGAGACCACTAAATTTCTTAAGAACCTCGACGAAGAGGGGTTGTCCCATTAGCAAGGTTGTATTCCATTGCATTCACTAATCTTTAAAGATTACTTGGAATAGATTAATCAAGAAATTTAAGATATTGAGTTATCTCTAATAAAGGATGGATTAATCTTGAATGCATCTTCAATTATCTTATTTTTGTGATTGGAATTTAAGATATTGAATTATCTCTAGTAAGGGATGGATTAATCTTGAATGCATCTTCAATTATCTTATTTTTGTGATTGAATTAATCTTTCCTATCATATTCAATATGATATAATAAATTTATTCAATAATTAGGAATTTTATGCCGATGCCAAGGGATATTTTTAAACACGTGGATGAGTATTTCAACCTCATTATTAATAGAAATGTCGATAATCTATTCATAATGTTAGGTTGGATAATCCATTTCATCTCGTCGGATTATGAAAGTTAATCTTAATTAAAAAATATGGCTTACGATTAAGGAAATGATGGTTTAGAGTTAATAATTATTTCCAAAAATAATAATATTAATTTATGATTTTATATACCTTATAAATCCTCTGATTTCATTTTTTTATAAAATAGTTTTTTAATACTATAAATAACTTTATATAAATTAAGGTTAATGGTTGATTCTTCCCCATAAAGATCCATTGGTTTCTTTATGGTCAAACAGACCCAGTGATAAAGTTTGGAACGCATGCCCATAATTACTCACCAAAACGTGAGATAAAATATGCTTGCGGTGATAGATGAATGAGGGGTTCCTTAGGATTCCTATTCTTGCCCCCTTTGAAATTGCTTACCATAACATGCTCGATGGGAAATGAAGAAAAATATGAAGATGGGAAATGAAAAAAAATATTAAGATAGTAGGTTAAATCGTTGTAGGTCGTGGAAAATTCTAATGAAGTGATCATTTTTTTTTTTTTAATATGAAATTACACTTTAACATCCAAATTTGGAGAAGTTTATAAATTTATTATTATTATTTAAATATCAATAGTCAATCTAATTTGAAACGTTTATACAGATTTTTTCTAATTTGGAATACAATTGATTAACAACCCAAAATCTTCTGTGTGATGGAATTTAAATGACATTATCTCTATATTGTTAAAACTTCCAATTATGTGGTGAGTGTTTCATTTTTCATTTATTAATATTTTTGAATTAAGTATTGTAGATTTTTTCCTTTTTCCAAAAGAACGGGTAGGAATTTGTATTATTAAAAAAATTAGTTATTAGGCTAGAACTTTTACATATTCCAATCTTTTTTGGGGTTTGAAATTGAGCACATGGCTCAATTCAAACTCTCAAACGAGTTCCAAATAACACAAAAGTTTCAGACCCTTTCCAACTAAAAATTCTCCATAAAACTCCCAATAGTCAGATACATTTACATTCCATTATTCACTACTTTTGTTTTGACTTCATCTTACTTCCTATTTTTCTTAGAAAAATGCCTTTTTCTTTCTTCCCAACTTGAGTCCAACTCATGTTTTCTTCTATTTCTAGCGTATCATTCTTCAACAAGTGAAATTTGGATTCTTCCTCATCTACTTGATCTACCCAAGAATATGTTTTTCCAACAAGAATCCTTGTGGATTCAGGAAGGGATTCGTTTTCCATGATGGTTTGCTACTTTTCTACTTTTGTTGAGTCTAGAGGATCCTGATCGACATTCATTATTTCCTGTTTGGATTATGTTGTTGTTGATACAATTTCTTTGACCACATATACTTCCTTCTTGTCTTCTAGTTCTTTCTTATCCCGAAGCACATCCTCTTTAAATATTGTATAGTGAATACCCTGAACTCCTTCCAACCATTTGGGCCTTCGGGCTTTTTCTCGGTCTTTATTGTTCTATAAATAATTGAGACAAATTTTAATTATGTGCCCTGTTACACATCATTTTGTAGGTGATATCCCTAGGAGACTTATTTTTTTCTTCAAGATGGTCCTTAGCCGACAGCTAACAGCCCCTTGTAGCCACCAACTAGCTCATTGTGGCATTTGTCCGCCACTTGAGCCAGCCATGTGATCCCTCACCCATTTTCCATGATCTTATGTTTGAAGGTGGGCCTCCCAAACCTAAAGGTATGCCTTTTCATTTGGTAATTGAGTATTATAGTTTGCTTATCATGGATACTTCTCGGCATGGATTAATGGGGGGATTCAGCGGAAAGGATGGGTTAGATCTGTGCGCTTGTAGCCTAGAGCCCTTTTGGATGTTAACCTTGGATTCTAGTCCCATGGGATCTCTTTTACTAACCATTTGGCTTTAGGGATGGTATTCATGGGAAACCCTGATTTTGTTTGCGTGGTCCTACTTCCCCATTTCCACTCATTATCACCCTAATCATCATTTCTCTCGTCTAGTTCCACATATGGTTATATCTCCCCTTCTGCTTGCCCACAACTTGGGTCAGGCCTAGAATGATTCCCAAGAGGTTGATGCAGCTAAAAAGAAAAGTAAAAGCATAATTGGTCACATTCAATAGGAAAATGTACCACAAAAAGCAAAATATGGTCGGGACAAAACCATTTAGCATGTGGGAAGAAGCCAATACATGAGCTCTACCCCATCATCACGGCCATCACCCTGGTTCCTACAGGTTATATGAGCCTCCTTCATCAAATAGGAACCCATGATTGTCCCAATTCCTGGTGGGCAATGAATCGCCCTACCTTAAAAGGAGGTATCCATTGCTACATCTCATACATTATTATCTTACGCCTTGAGCCCCGAGTAGTTAATCAAAGATAAATAATAAAAGGAAAAAAACATATAAAGAAGGGTGGAAAAATCAAGGCTGGGGTACCTCAAGTACCACAATTTATCCCTCCTATACATTATAAACCCAAGTATGGGATTTCCTTTTATTAGCTAACCTTGTACCCTAGAATGTGTCCTAGGGCTTCCCCTTCTCATCCTCTACTTTATTCACCTCTCTATCACATACCACCACCTTTTAAAGGATGTAACCTGAACATATTATCTCCTTTAGAAGTAAAAACCACCTAATAGGACACTTGGTTAACCCCATTTGGAGTTTGGGAGACATTGGAAAATTTTGAAGCCCATTATGGAAGGGCAGGCCACTATGAAGTTCCCACCTTTATTCCATGGTTGGTAAGGTCATTTACTCGATTTATCTAATGACTTGTTGTACTGGAGGGCTAGGGGAGAAACATTGGATCTTATGTAGGATTGCATATGGTCTCCATCTTGGGTTTGGTCTCCCTATACGGGGTGCTAACCCTCCAGAGGGATACATTGGCACATGTAAGGTGTGCATTGAGAGACATGGACCTCCACAGTAGTAGATAACACTCCATGAATCCCTGTGGATGTTCCTAGGTTGCTTATGATTCACCTATTGGACAAGGAAGATGCACCTCATTCACCTTTGCCCAACCAACCCCACAAATGTACTATGCACTTGGCAGCTGACCCAGGACTTGTAGGATGGTATGGAATCGCCTACACCATCATCCGAGCCCTTAGAGATGATCTACATGCATATTCGACTCATTTGGAGACCCATGAGGTTATTATTGTGCCCCACGTTCACTAAGATCACTGCAAGTTTATTGTTTGGAGAACAAGGGGCCACCGCATTACCCCTCACTTTTGAGGGTCCTATTCTTCATTATGGCACCTATGGACCTCTTCAGGCCTCTTGGAGGGCCCTACTATATGTATTATTTATCATTTGACCTCTTAAGAGGCTAATTATTTCATTTGTGAGCTAGTTTGGTGGGCTTGTCACCAAAAGTTAGGTTATTAGCACATTATTTTATTTTTGGGGCTTATGTAGCCATAGGAGACTAATTCGAACTCCTCATTAGTGTATAAATACAAGTGATATGAGTTCATTTGCTCATCATCACTTTGGATTGAATCTCTCTTCTCTCTTGAGAATTTCACACTTATTCTTGGAGGATGAATTGGAGATTTATGGAAGAATTTTGATGTTTGTATTTGGTTTATCTTATCTTGGAGCTTCTCTATTATCAAATTGTTGATGGTTGGATATTATGTTCCATTACATGTAAGTACATGATTTTAATGTTATTCTGATTTTACTTTGTCATATACATTAGATTGGGAATTTCAGTATTTTTAGGGCTAATTGTTGCATGCATTTATTGCTTAAATTGTGGAATTTTGTCTTTATATAACATCTCTCAATGTGTGGGCCATGTAATTTTAAAATAAATTTCTGAGGGATAATTCTATCAACGAATTCATCTTGATAAGCCATCACCTTTTGCAAGTCAAAGTATAAAGCTCTAAGGTTGCTTCCCTTTGCCCTAGAAGGAAGATGAACTAGTCTTAAGGCATCCTTAATCAAGAAACAATGTACTCATTCATATTTATCCTATACCTGATTCTCCCAAGACTAAGGCACTGATCTACCAAGAGGTGGTCACCCAAAAATCAACTCTTTTTCACCTTCTTCTAGGTCTAGCCAAGTTGGGTCACCTAGGGCGTCACTTTCTCGACAAAGTAGCCCTCCAAAAAGTTTGATTTCCTAGCCTCTCCAGCGTTGTTGTGTCCTCAAGGCCTCCTCCAATTTTGAAGCCATTACGACAGTGGAGTTGTGTGATAACCCAAGCCCTAGCTCCGAGATCAAAATTTTCCTTGGAATCCCCAAGGCCGGTGCCTCATAGGATCAATTTGACACCTTTAAGTGAAAATTCCTGCTTTGATCCTTTCCCCCTCCTTGTTTGGGTTAAGAACATCATTTGTTACTAAATTCTTCCCCTTTAACCTAGGCTGGGTCCACTTGGTTCCGTATGGTCCCACACTTTGGAAAAGTAAAATCTTCAAGAACCATTTAGGAAGTCAAGTTCAATAAGGATTTTAGGATTGGGAAACTCATTCATGTAGAAATTTTGAATAATTAAGTACTTATTCACAGAGATTATCCCGATTATACACTATTGCGGAATACATGCACAATACATAATCTCCTCTACGTTGATCATCAATTTAGCAGCATCAAAAACAATGAAACATCAATCGCATGCACACATTAACACAATATGTAACCCAGGGAAAGCATACAGCTGAAAACCCCACACTATCTATGTATTATATTGATTGAGAACATGTAACAATACATAGTACAATACTCCTCACAAGTACTCAGTAATATCTTCACCTGTTACACACAAAACTAGCTCAGATCCGAACAAGTCACAGGTTCAAATCTCCTCCACTGCTTTGCCTGCCTCCACTACACAATGTCCTGTGAAAATCACGTGAACACAAGCTACAATTGCCTTGATATTGTCCCACACTGCGCAATCCTCATTGGCATAACTCAATCCCATGCATGTGCAAATCTCATGCACAACTGATAGTCACAACTCACCCTTTCACTTACCTCTAACACCTGTCTCTGTTGAACTGTACATGCACTAAGTTAACTGATGTATTCTTCAGTTGCTTTATGAGTTAATAATTAGTGAATTAATTAACAATCAATTCACATAACTCATCACTAGTGTATTCTTTAGTTAGACTAAATACAACTAGTTCAACTAAGTCAAACTGAACACAACTCCATCAACTCTACATCCAACTCCACAGAACTCACATGCATGAGTTATAATTGAAGTCCTCCATGCAATAGCTCAACTAACACATAAGAAACCATGTGATTCCTTTTGTCAGCTGCATGTGCCACATCCGTAGCTCGAACTGAAGTGCTCTAAGAGAATAAGATAATGTTTAGAGTCCAAATATTACTAAGGGCTAATAATAATTGGCTGTTTCTATTTTTAGCCTGGCAGTCTAAAAATAGACTCTGATCACTCCGTTGTGAACCAAAAATAAAAGTCCATCTATTTTTCCCAACATGACCAATCATCCATAAACAACATCCTGCGACTCATAGACCATGATCCATATGTCTAAAAATAGACATAGTCTAAAAATAGACTTTGCGCCAAAAATAGCCTGCGGGCCCACTTAGTGAAGGCGACTCCTTTCCACTAAGCTCCATCATCTTGTTGCATTTTCAACACTCCCTCTCAACAAGACATGGATTATCTGCAACCCCTATCCTGCAACTCTGGAATGTTCTGCATGCAACACATTTGCCCGGTCCACTTGCTCCAACAACACTTGGAACAAAAACACTCCCAGTTGACCACTCTGTTGGGCTAGGAACATACTCTGATGCTGAAGCTCTACCTACTGCTGACAAGTGCTCCCTCTCTGAATTCTGCGCTACTGCAACATCTCCATGCATCTCGCACCATTGCACACTTCGCTGTGCCACCTAGCACTGTGCAAAACACTTGTGCCTCTCGCATTGCTGCAGCCTGCTAGCTATGCACTGTCCTGGGATTCCCTACACTATCGCTCTCTACCGCTCCATCCACATCTATCTCTAACCAATCAGTTAGTTCCTGCTACTCCACATCGGGGCTCCATAGCAAGGTCTCATCCAAGAGGTTGGGTACCTCATGTAGGAATGTACAGGGTAAGTTCCTCAGAAAGAACACCAAAAGGACACCGCTCACAACCAGATCTCAAATCAATACACCAGTATTTTTGACGTGGTTAAAACCCTCAAAGTGCAAGGAGGGAAACAATCCACGGCCTGTCCCAACGTGGGTACTACAGGCAATTTATTAATCAAAGAATGAAAATTTACATAAGCTTCTCTCATGCACGGATTACCCTAACAATGACCCTCCATGCGCTTTAAATAGAACTCATGGACCAATCGAGTGTCAAGCCACGGATCAAGTGTCGGTAATACCGAGGTGAGAGTGAACCGTCGGATCACTACATATCGTGACCGTCGGATTGTAAGTTACAAAATGTACAACGGTAAAGAAACACACTTTACCTAACTCTAACCTAACTCTATACTAGACCAAGTTGAACTTAACTATATCCTATGTGTCGGAATATCCTAACATCCCCCCTTAAGAACAACTTGGGATAGGATTGAAGGATTTACAAATATGACACAATAGGAGAAGGAAGGAGGCACTAGAGCCTATCCCCCCTTAGTGACAACTTCCTGAACTCCAAGCATATATCGAAGTTTAGTGAACTTCGCCTCTGTGAGAGCCTTTGTGAAGATGTCTGCAACCTGATCATCTGTTGGACAATATTGCACTTCAAGAACATGGTCATGAATGAGCTTTCTGATGAAGTGCATGTGTAGTTCAATGTGTTTGCTGCGCTGATGCTGGACTGGATCTTTGCATAGCTGAATGGCACTTTGATTATCACACCAAAGTGTGGTTGGATGCTGCTGCTCAAAGCCAAACTATGATAGGATCTGACGAAGCCACAAGGCTTCCTTACTAGCTTCCACGGCACCACGATACTCTGCTTCTGCTGACGAAAGAGAAATGGCAGCCTGTTTCTTACAAGCCCATGTAATAGGTCCTGAACCAAGAGTGAAGACATAACCGGCAGTAGACTTCCGATCATCAGGGTCACCAGCCCAATCAGAATCAGTGAAACCAACTAACAGAGGAGCTGCTTTGGCACTGTAATGAATCCCAAACTGTACTGTACCTCGAACATAACGAAGTATTCTTTTAGCTGCTTTCCAATGACTTTCACGGGGGTTTTGCATAAAACGAGCAACAAGGCCAACAGCAAAGGAAAGATCAGGACGAGTATGGGTTAAATACAAGAGTTTTCCGACAAGTTGACGGTATAAGGTAGCATCAACTTCAGGAGAAGTACAAGAGACTGAAAGTTTGACTCCAGACTGAAAGGGAGAAGGGGCTGGCTTACAGTCTTCCATGTGAAAATGACGAAGAATATCACAAGCATACTTGGACTGGGAAAGGAAAATACCCTCCTGGGATTGCAAGACTTGAAGACCGAGAAAATAGTGTAAGTGTCCTAAGTCTGTCATTTCAAATTTCTTTTTAAGGCTGGACTTCACATGGTTTATAAGGTTGGCATCACTACCAGTAAGAATAAGATCATCAACATAAAGAACAAGGATGATAAGAGAGTTCATTTTGGCAACAGGGGAGAAGGTTTCAGTGTAGTCAATGCCTTCAACCTATGAAAAGCCCTTAGCAACGAGACGAGCTTTATGTTTATCAACTTTCCCATCTGGTCCATACTTGGTTCTGTAAACCCATTTACATCTAACAAGTTTGCGTCCCTTTGGTAGAGGAACAAGATCCCATGTATCATTTGTCATCAATGAATGATATTCTTCATTCATAGCTGCTTCCCAATGTGGATGGCCTGAAGCTTCTGCAAAAGTGTCAGGATCATGATTTACTGGAGCTTGAGCCAGTAAAGAAGAGGCTCTTTCAAACTGAGAACGTGTACGTCGCTGATCTGTAGGATCACCGGCAAGATCACCTGCTGCATCCCGAGTAGCACGGACCCATCTTGGAAGTTGAGGATCCTGAGAAGGTGGGGGAGGATTATCATCCTCGCTTTCATCATCTGAAGAAGAAATGTTTTCAAAAGTAGAAGAGATAGGAAGAGGTGGCACATCCGCCGGACTAGGCTCGCAGGCCGATTTATTTTCATCAAATTTTACATCTCTTCTAATGATAACATTTTTGGACTTAAATGGAATAAGTCTATAACCTTTTACATCTTCAGAATATCCAACAAAAGTACATTTCTCACTCTTAGGTTCTAAAGCTTTATGCTTTTCATCTGGAATATGGGCCCATGCTTCACTTCCAAACACACGAAAGTGACTTACATCTGGTTTAATGGAACTCCAAGCTTCTTCTGGAGTGATATTCTCTAGAACCTTAGTAGGAGTGCGATTGATTATATAATTTGCACAATTAATTGCTTCGGCCCAAAAACTAAGACTGAGTCCTTTAGATTGCAGCATACAATTAGCCATTTCCTTTAAGGTGCGATTTTTCCTTTCAGCTACACCATTTTGTTGTGGAGTGTATGGAACAGTATGTTGCATTTGAATTCCATTTTCGGTGCAAAAGTTGATGAATGTGTTTTTAACATATTCTCCACCATTATCAGTTCTTAGCTTAAGAATTTGATGTCCAGATTGTTTTTCAACAAAGGCTTTGAAGGCCAAAAAGGTGTTAAATACTTCGCTCTTGAGTTTTAAGAAGTATACCCAAGTGCGTCTGGAGAAATCATCAATGAAAGTTAAGAAGTACTTGCAGCCAGAGAATGAAGCAACAGGAAGAGGACCACATAAATCACTGTGCACAAGCTGTAAAGGGGCTGAGGCGTGCCAAGAGGCACGTTTGTCAAAACTGTCCCGATGATGTTTTCCGAGTACACATCCGGAAAAAACACCATCTCTGCAAGATACCATAGGAAGACCTGTCACCATATTTTCTTTACATAGATGCTGAAGGGAGCGATAGTTTAAGTGACCAAATCGCTCATGCCAAAGTTTGCTCACTTCATCATTATGAGCAACAAATACTGAGGGAAGATTTGATGACCCAAAGTTGTGAAACTTATACAACCTTTTGGAATCATCAGCAAGACCAGTAGCTAGAATCTGTTTAGGATCTTTTAGATCCTTGATTACAACATCATGAGGTGAAAATTCAACAATTTTACCTTCACCTGAATGAGTTATCTGATAGACAGATAGAAGGTTGCAGGATAAGGTTGGAACACATAATACATCATTAAACTGACCATTGTCTAGATGAACAGTTCCAGTCCCTACAACATTAAGAGATCTATCATCACCAACATATATATTTTTGGTGTTACAATCATTTAAAGAAGAAAACATGGCTTGGTTTTTGGCCATGTGACAAGAGGCTCCAGAATCAATGAGCCACTCATGAGAATGAGAAGAAGAAGAAGATACATTTAATGCATAACCAGACTGAGATGATTGACAATGACATGCAGAAAGTGCCATTCCGGAAGTTGAAGTTGAAGTAGGCTCCACATGGATGTTATGTTTCTTCATTGCGGCTTCCAAGGCTTCCATCTTCTTAAAGCATTTAGATTCTAAGTGGCCATCTCGATTACAAAAGTTACAATGTCTATCAGTCTTCTTCCATTTGTTTTTATTGGTCTTATCATTTTGCTGAAATGATCTTTCATTTTGAGGCTGAGATGGTTTAGGACCATTCTTTTGAGGATATGACTTCTTAGGATTCTTTGAATTTGGTTGCTGCTGGGCGGCTAACGCTTTCGTGGAAGAGTTTCCAAGATTAAGAAGACCAAGGTGTAAGAGTTTTTCTTGTTCTCTTATTAAGGAATCACAAAAGGAGTCAAAGGAAGGGGCCTTGTAGTCTTTTCCTTGACAAATGAAAGCTTCCCTTGTAGAATGGAAAGTGGAAACAAATACAGAGTAGGCTGGTCCCAACTTAGTAAGGATGGAATAAATAAGGTTACCATCTTCTTTCTTAACTTTAACACCTTCCAAGAGATATCTAAGGGTCTTGAATTTGGACAAGAAATCTTCAATGCAAGAAAAATTATTAGGATCCAAAGTAAGCAGCTCATTTTCAAGTTGATGGGCTCTAATTTCATTTTTAATCCCAAAAACTTTAGCGAGTTTTCTAATGCTTCATGAGGAGTTCAAGTTCTGCAATGTGGAATCTAAGATCAGGAGAAATAGACATCCCTATCAAACCACGTGCTTGATCTTGTCTATTTTCCCATTTTGCAGCCTTGTCTTCATCTTTTGGTTTCTTCTCTTGGTCTGTGGCTATTCTGAAGAGACCTTTACTTCTAAGTAAATCTTCCATGTAGGCTACCCATTGGAAGTAGTTAGTGCTGTCAAGAATGACTTGGCATGGACTTTCCATTTTAAAAAAAAACTGAAGCTGAAGATGCTGAAAGTAAGTGTTCCAATGGATAGATCTCGAAAAAATAGGCGGTTTTAAAAAAAACGGCTCTGAAAAAGGCTTCCGGATGAAGAAGTTATGGCTTTTTGAAAAAAAATTGTTGACGTTGCCGGCAAAGTGCGCGAATGTGCGGGAATAAAAAAATCCGCCCCCACAAAATGGAGACTTGAACCCAAGACCTCTACTCTCTTAAAATAGCTTTGAACCAATTGATCTATACAAAAAATTTGAGAGAGAGAGAGAGAGAGAGAGAGAGGGGGGGGGGCCTTGGTTTGCGTGCTTGCCTTGAGAAAGCTCTTTTTCCCTACAAAACACAAAACACAAAACCCAACACGAATATGCAAAGAAAAACGAACCTTGCGGCTCGAAGTTAGCTTTAGCCAAAAAACTAGAAATTTAAAAAAAAAACCTCAAAGTTAGCTTTAGCCGAAAAACTAAATATTTTTCTCAATGTTTCTGATTTTCCGAGATCACACTAAGGTGCAGGGAAAAGAGCATACGCATGAGAAAAATCCTTCCTTTCTGTTTCTGATTTGCCCAGATCGCACAGAGTCGCAGGGCAAAGAGCATACGCAGAAATGAAAGGTATAGATCCGGTTAAAAAAAAAGGCTAAATAAATTGAGACCGAAATAAGCAGAGAGAAAATAACAGTAAACTGCAAAAAAACACTGTATACCTCCCGATCTGAAAAATGACGCAGCTAGGGCTACCGGAAACCTTTTCGCGTGAAACGAAAGGGGTTCCTCACTGGAACAGATGCTCCGAACGCAACAGAGCAGTCCTCTCGGCCCGAAAGCAGTCAGAAACAACAGATCTAGGAAACGACAGCCGCATGCAGTTCTACCGGCTTCAGATTTGGATCACCAACGGACGCGGCCCTCAAATAGCTTTGATACCATGTAGGAATTTACAGGGTAAGTTCCTCAGAAAGAACACCAAAAGGACACCGCTCACAACCAGATCTCAAATCAATACACCAGTATTTTTGACGTGGTTAAAACCCTCAAAGTGCAAGGAGGGAAACAGTCCACGGCCTGTCCCAACGTGGGTACTACAAGCAATTTATTAATCAAAGAATGAAAATTTACATAAGCTTCTCTCATGCACGGATTACCCGAACAATGACCCTCCATGCGCTTTAAATAGAACTCATGGACCAATCGGGTGTCAAGCCACGGATCAAGTGTCGGTAATACCGAGGTGAGAGTGAACCGTCGGATCACTACATATCGTGACCGTCGGATTGTAAGTTACAAAATGTACAACGGTAAAGAAACACACTTTACCTAACTCTAACCTAACTCTATACTAGACCAAGTTGAACTTAACTATATCCTATGTGTCGGAATATCCTAACACCTCAAGGATCCTGCCCCTCCTCCTTGGGATGATCAATCCACATCACCCCACCTCCTACCTGGAGGTATGGCTGCATGCGATCCCTCAGCCCACCTGGCTCGAAGTTTCCCCCTACTAGAGGTCTCTGCATGAGTAGATGTCTCTACTTGATCTCCTCTTAGCATCCCTTGTTGTGGCTGCTCCACAACCTCCTGAAGCTGTTGCACCAATCGTGGCTCCTCCACAATCATCTGAGACTTCTTCTGGCTCTGCATGTTGAGAGGTAATATACGCTCCCTCTCAACCACCAAGTCTCCATCAGTTACCTCGCTGCTCAAGGTTTTGCATGCATCTTGAACCTCAAGAGCATACAGGTTCTTGACCCGTGAACTAATCTGCTTCACTTGTCTAGTGATGATGTCTCTAGGAAAACCTTTCCCTTACTGAAGACTACACCATAGCCTCTGTCTTCTAGCATCGCGATCGACACCAAGTTTCTCTTCAGTCCTGGTACATACTTGACATCGGTCAAGGTAAGGTGAGCTCCATGCTCCCTATGAAAAATAATCGTGCCTACACCTGAGACACTATACTTATCATCATTACCCATCGCTATGAGTATTTGGAGATCTTTCTCCTCCAAGGAACTTAACAAACTCTTGTCACCGGTCATGTGGAAAGAAGCTCCACTGTCAAGAAACCAACCACTTCCCACCATGGATGAAACCATGCATGTGAAGAGTGTGAAATCCAACTCAAACTATGAAACAAGTGCCTCACCTTCAGATCCTTCCCTGGATCCCTTCTTGGACTTCTTCTTTGGGAAATTAGTAGCATAATGACCCAACTCATGACAACGAAAGCATCTCACCTTCAACTTGTCAAACTTCTTCCCATCATTGGAAGAACTGGATTCAGAAATAGAACCCTTCTCCTTCCCCTTCTTCACCTTACTCGCTAAGGCACAGTTCTCCTCATCATGCATGGATGAAGAATTTTCTCTGGTGCTCCGTCTGATCTCCTCTTGCAAAAGATCCGACCAAAGTATCTCCCAACCTGGAAATTTCTCCCGACCATTGACAGAGTCCTGATAGGAATACCAACTCTTCGGAAGACCAAGGAGAGCCAAGCTCACCAAGTCCTCATCATCAACAGTCACCCCCACACTTCCCAACTCATCCCTGCATTGGGTGAACTTCGTGAGATACCTGGGCATACTATCTCCATTCTCACACTTAATGTTTCTGAGTTTATCCTTGAGTGCCAACTTCCTCTAGTCTCTCTTGCTTTGGAATAAATCTATCAACGCTTTCCACATCAAATATGGAGAAGCCTTTCCATGCAGGTTGGATACAATGTGATCCTTCACGCCCTCCAACAGAATCCTTCGACACTTAGCTGTCTTCTTTTGCCAAACCACAACTTCAGCAGCATCAGTAGGTTTTGGGACCTCAGCCTCTATGAAATCCTTCAACCCATTATCATCTAACACCGCCTCCATCCTGTCCTTCCATGCAATATAGTTCGAGCTGCCCTCAAGAGCATACTCCAATCGCAATCCGTTGAAAGACATTTCAACTTTGACACCAAGAAAACACTGCTACAAATTCGAATTCCACCAGCTCCAAACTCGACCACCTATGATCTAGAATTCGTGAGAACGAAGTATTTCTCGTACAGAGATTGACTGTATGGGATTTTATCGGATATCTCACCTTCCAAAGGAAGGATGAATCCAGAGGCTACCTGGCCCGATTACAGACTCTGCCTGAAGAAATAAAATGCAATCACTTTCTGAATAATAGATCTGATGATCAATCCTCGCCTTGATATCCTGGAGAAATTTTTCTACAAATCAAAGAGCTTCGATACCATGTAGAAATTTTGAATAATTAAGTACTTATTCACAGAGATTATCTCGATGTGGAATACATGCACAATACATAATCTCCTCTACATTGATCATCAATTTAGCAGCATAAAAAACAATGAAACATCAATCGCATGCACACATTAACACAGTATGTAACCCGGGGAAAGCATACAGCTGAAAAAACCACACTATTTGTGTATTATAATGATTGAAAACATGTAACAATACATAGTACAATACTCCTCATAAGTACTCAATACTATCTCCACATGTTACACACAAAACTAGCTCAGATCCGAACAAGTCATAGGTTCAAATCTCCTCTGCTGCTTTGCCTGCCTCCACTGCACAATGCCCTGTGAAAATCACGTGAGCACAAGTTACAATTGCCTTGATATTGGCCCACACTACACAATCCTCATTGGCATAACTCAATCCCATGCATGTGCAAATCTCATGCACAACTGATAGTCACAACTCATCCTTTCACTTACCTCTAACACCTGTCTCTGTTGAACTGTACATGCACTGAGTTAACTGATGTATTCTTCAGTTGCTTTATGAGTTAATAATTAGTGAATTAATTAAAAATCAATTCACACAACTCCATCAACTTCACATCCAACTCCACAGAACTCACATGCATGAGTTCTATCTGAAGTCCTCCATGCAATAGATCAACTAACACATAAGAAACCACATGATTCCTTTTTTCAGTTGCATGTGCCACATCCGTAGCTCGAATTGAAGTGCTCCAAGAGAATAAGATAATGTTTAGAGTCCAAATATTACTAAGGGCTAATAATATTTGACTGTTTCTATTTTTAGCCTGGCAGTATAAAAATAGACTCTGATCACTCTGCTGTGAACCAAAAATAGAAGTCCATCTATTTTTCCCAACATGACCAATCATCCATAAACAACATCCTGTTATCACTCAGGATGTTCCCTTTGACTCCTAAGGGAATACGACCGAGGTAACCACAAACCAATCTTTTAGTTGCAGGTCCTAGCCTACCTGCAACCAGAGAGGGCTCTCTCTTTATGATTTAGCTTTGTTTTGGTGAGATGTTAGGCTAGTTATGAAGTGCGGAGTTTGTTTTAGGTTTGGTTGGATGGATGGTGTCATTCAATGGAACAGGGTGCAAACCTAAGAAGATCAGTCCATTGGGCAATGGAGTCCATGAGGATGAGCTGGATATGGTTTCTTTGAAAAAAAGAGGTGCTATAGAGCAGGGAATCAGTCATGGAACAATTTGCAAGCTGAAGTCAGATGGAATGGGGTCAGAGGTGAAGGGAAACTAAGAATCCTTCATCTAACAGAGGGAAAGTGAATGATTAAGACCAAGAAGCAATTAAGGATTTCTTAGCCTACAATCAAGATGCAAAAACTAGGGAAACAGGAGCAATTAAGTATTCACTGTTTGTGCTAACTTTGAAGAAAACATAGAGAATAACAAAGATTGAACGCAGATTGCAGTTACGTAAATTCCGGGCTATTCCTTTTCCTTGATATTTAGATTATGAAACATGTATGATATAGAAAGACAGAAATTGAAGACATAAGTAAGAGAAAGACTTATTGATCCACAGAATGATTCAAGAATTCTGTAACATAGCCCCCTGTCATCAATCCCACATCTAGAGTTCAGCAACAATGCATTCCAGCGACCTTCTATTCAGAATATTCACAGAGTTACATCATAGTTCAGAAATGAAATAACAAACCAACAACAACCAACCCTCAAAACATTGTTTGGGAAGGTATTTATAAGAAAAATATCTACAGAACAGATCTGATAAAAGATCTCAGGAAATAACTGCGATTAACCTAACTTATACTATAAGTAAAGCAAAAATATCTATTTTGAGCTACGCTGGAGGCAGCTCCATCGAAACATGAGTTAATATGCGTCCTTTTGGCTCTTGTGCTGTTCATTCTGCAATAACTGCTTCTTGATCTCTGATCCGCTGCTCTTAGGTGGCTTTAATGTGCATTAATCTCGATCTGATGAGCCTTTAATGGCTTTAAACTTTCCACTGATACTCTTTGACTTGCTGCGATCTTCTTTAATGCTCATCTGCTTTGGCATTAAGTCCTCCACTGATATTCTTTAACTGATACTCTTTTCGGCTGCTCTGATACACTTTTCGCTGAATCGAGACTCTTTTGCCCCACTGATACACTTTAACTCTGCTAAATCGCCCTTGCCTACCACTTTATGGCAAAAAGGAACTGTTGCAGTGCTTTCTGCGGGCTTTAGAAGGTCTATCGGCGTTGTCCGATCAAAATACTATCAAAAAAGGAGTAAAAACTGTATAATAGAGGAGGATTTGTGCACTGGTAGCTTGTGCTGAGGCCGTGCTCGTTGTTCGGAGCAAATTTGGGCCAAGGCGATCAAAAATGGTGAAGAAATGACTAAGCTTCCTTTGAACTAGAAACGCGCGCGGGCGCAGATTGAGAAATATGAGGGAAAATATATTTTTTACCTTTATAAGGCAAAAAGCACTTAACACAGGAAATTTGATGAAAAACAGGGTGGGAGCGATCATTGTAGCATTGAACATATCAGGGCCGTTGGATCTAGCGAGGGTAGATCCAACGGTTGCAATTAACTCGCAATATCGCATCAGGGGTGTGCAATGGGGCGAAGGCTTTTATATACAAGCGATGGAGCGATGAGATATGGGCCGCTATATGAAGGGGGGATTGGACGGCTGAAGCGCAATCGCAATATCGCGTCGGCGGGGAACAAGGGGGCATGAACCATTATATGTGAGCGATTGCGATATAGCGATAAAGGCTTGCGATACATGGAAATGCGGTGATAACGATATTGCTTTCGGATACGATAGCGATATCGCATCAGAGGAGGGGGTTTAAAGACAGGGGATATGGCATGGATGAGTTGCGATTGCTGATTGCGACAACTGCATCAGGGGAAACCAGTCGGAGACACATATATAAAGGGGCTGAACACTGCGACTGCTACCTCCGACAGCGATATCGCGTCGGAGGGGGTCAGGGTAGATCGGAGG
Source organism: Pinus tabuliformis (assembly GCA_031772625.1). Taxonomy (NCBI): domain Eukaryota; kingdom Viridiplantae; phylum Streptophyta; class Pinopsida; order Pinales; family Pinaceae; genus Pinus; species Pinus tabuliformis. The sequence continues at coordinate 1,312,527,318 of CM062820.1, read as the reverse complement.
AAGGTTTATGTGCATTGGAAAGGGTTGTTAATGCATCGGAAGGGGTCCGAATGCATAGGAAAATGGTTAAAGAAGCAAACTAAGGGTTCTTACTAAGTTTCAAGTAAACTTAGTAATTCCCAAGCATTATTTATGGTTATATTTCAACCAAAGGGAGGGGATATATATATATATATATATATATATATTATATATATATATATATATATATATATATATATATATATATATATATCTATATATATATATATATATAAAGGGTATTTTTATCATATTTTTAGTATGGGGAGGGGAAATAGGACTTTATAGAAGAGATATGAGCACCCCTAAGTAAAGCAGATCTTTACTTAGGCAAATGTTTATGGAATATGATGATTTTTAAAGATATCAAGCAGATCTTAACATCTTTTAGGGGAAATTAGTGAATGATTTGGGGAAAAGGAAGAAGGGGAAGTTAGTCATGCCTCACTTGAGCTACTCCAAGGGAATATGTCTTGCACTTGTGATCTGAAGTAGATTAGCACTTTGAAACACAAAACTGATCATAATCCTTGATTCTGCAACCTCAAAACTGCCTACCCAGCCTACTTACCTAACATTTTCTCTTATTTTTGTTTGGGTGCACTTGAACTAGCAAACCCAGCTTTTCATCTTTTCTTTTGGCTATCCTCCTATCTAAATCTATCCTTATTTCTGCTAGGGGCTCAGATTAAACAGTTGAGCACCCTTGCTTCTCTACCTATCTACTAATCTGCCAAGATTAAACAGTTTGGACAGATCTTTATTCTCTATCTCTAAAACAAGAAATTTAAACCTAGGGAAGCCAAGATTAAGCTGTTTGGCCTTCCCTTGACTGTAAAATCCTTCAAAAATGGAACTTTTGCAACATGGAAAAGATGAACTTTTTTGGCACTTCCACTGTCAATCATGAAATATGAAACCTATTGTATAGGAGGCTAACAGTGGCTCCACTTGGGGATGGCTTTTCCTTGTGAAAAGTCAAGAACAGCAGGTCAGATGGCCTTATCTTCAACTATTTGTTGTAAACTGAAAACTTCCCTTTGCTGGTTGCCTTATTTATGAACATGACAGCGTACTTGAGGAGCTTAGGGCCTTCTCTTCAGGCTTCAACTGCAGCAAGTTGCTATCCAAACAAAAAACCAAAAATCCTACCTACCTACTCTATTTTATTGAAAACCAGGTTGAGTTAAACAACACAAAAGTGCCAAAAAAGCCAATCAAGCAATTGTAGAAACAATTGAACTGCTTGATTGACAGTCAGTGAAATCAGAAACATTATTCAATCATGTGCCCTCATAAACAAAATTGTGATATAGAAAGGCCACTGCTGATGTATTTGGTCCTCACAGAGAAAACATGTTAAAGATTTTGAGTTGAGAAGGACCTCCATGTAATTTGCTATAGGATCAACAAAAGCGTAATGTGTGATAGTTTCTTCTGGGCCTTTTTGGTCCATATTTACAGGGATAAATGGAACAACAGGAAGAAATGGAACAGCTGGAACAGCTGGGATGGAAGAGGAAATAATAGAAGGAGTTTTTGTAGTGGATGAAGGTGTAGAAAAGGTGTTTTGGGAAGTGGATGATGAACTAGAAGAAGTAGGAACAATGCGAGGATGGAATAAAACTTTAGCAGGGGTTGGAATATAGCTTTGCTGAATTGTTTCAGGACTTGAATCAGCAATATCTTCTTTTCGCTCTTGTTTCCTGAGAATCTTTGGGATTAAATTTGGATTTTCAAAAATAGCTGGTGGATCTGGGTCTGGATTTGACCTGGTATAGCGAGTTTTCTTCTTTGGAGCCAGCTTCCGAACCTGTTTTTTTGAATTTTCAGTCTTTCTCTTGAAAGCATGATTATCCTCAATCTGCAAATCAGAAGGTAGTACAATTTCCTCATGACTTGGAGAAGGAATATTTTGCAAGAATTCTTTAGGATCGCGAAAATCATATGACTGAATTTGAGAATGCAAAAGTTCAATTTCATTTTCATATTTTTCAACAATTAAATCAAGAAAATAGATATTGATCTTATGCGGGCGTCCTGCTGTTTTGACCTTTAACAACACCAATCTGAAAAATTCTTCATCGGGCTCCAATTGCGATAACCCCTCCCTGGCTTCATTTAAAACTTGTTCTACTGAAAGATATTCCACAAACCCGGTCATCCTGTCTTACTTTTAATGCTTTGAAATATGGACTATTTGGTTGCAGAATCGCTCTGAAACTTAAAGATTTCTCTTTCAGGTTCGTTCCTCCAGTGGAGTCTTGATTGTAAAAATGATGTGGAGTCGCCAGGTGGATGATTTAACCTTGGTGTGTCTGATCCCTATCCATAATCACAGATCAGAACTAAACGTAAAAAATAACTTTGAAGAAAAGGTTGATTTTCTCCAGAAAACAAAATTTTTGAGATTTTTATGATTATTTTGATTTTTTTTTTGTGATTTTTCAAAATAACTTTTATGATTTTATTGAAGAGACGAACTGATCAAATCTTTGGATTTTGGAGTAATAAACAAATGATTCAGTCCCCAGTGGAGTCACCAATGATGTTATCACTCAGGTTGTTCCCTTTGACTCCTAAGGGTATACGGCCGAGGTAACCACAAACCAATCTTTTAGTTGCAGGTCCTAGCCTACCTGCAAACAGAGAGGGCTCTCTCTTTATGATTTAGCTTTGTTTTGGTGAGATGTTAGGCTAGTTATGAAGTGCAGAGTTTGTTTTAAGTTTGGTTGGATGGATGGTGTCATTCAATGGAACAGGGTGAAAATCTAAGAAGATCAGTCCATTGGGCAATGGAGTCCATGAGGATGAGCTGGATATGGTTTCTTTGACAAAAAGAGGTGCTACAGAGCAGGGAACCAGTCATGGAACAATCTGCAAGCTGAAGTCAGATGGAATGGGGTCAGAGGTGAAGGGCAACTAAGAATCCTTCATCTGACAGAGGGAATGTGAATGATTAAGACCAAGAAGAAATTAAGGATTTCTTAGCCTACAATCAAGATGCAAAAACTAGGAAAACAGGAGCAATTAAGTATTCACTGTTTGTGCTAATTTTGAAGAAAACATAGAAAATAACAGAGATTGAATACAAATTACAGTTACGTAAATTCTGGGCTATTCCTTTTCCCTGATATTTAGATTATGAAACATGTATGATATAGAAAGACATAAATTGAAGACACAAGTAAGAGAAAGATTTATTGATCCACAGAATGATTCAAGAATTCTGTAACATAGCCCCCTGTCATCAATCCCACATCCAGAGTTCAGCAACAATGCATTCCAACGGCCTTTTATTCAGAATATTCACAGTTACAACACAGTTCAGAAATGAAATAACAAATCAACAACAACCAACCCTCAAAACATTGTTTGGGGAGGTATTTATAAGAAAAATATCTACAGAATAGATCTGATAAAAGATCTCGGGAAATAATTGCGATTAACCTAACTTCTACTGCAAGTAAAGAAAAAATATCTATTTTGAGCTGCGCTGGAGGAAACTCCATCGAAACATGAGTTAATATGCGTCCTTTTGGGTCTTGTGCTGTTCATTCTACAATAACTGCTTCTTGATCTCTTATCTGCTGCTCTTAGGTGGATTTAATGTGAATTAATCTTGATCTGATGAGCCTTTAATGGCTTTAAACTTTCCACTGATACTCTTTGACTTGTTGCGATCTTCTTTAATGCTCATCTGCTTTGGCATTAAGTCCTTTACTGATATTCTTTAACTGATACTCTTTTCGGCTGCTCTGATACACTTTTCGCTGAATCGGGGCTCTTTTGCCCCACTGATACACTTTAACTCTACTAAATCGCCCTTGCCTACCACTTTATGGCAAAAAGGAACTGCTGCGGTGCTTTTTGCGGGCTTTAGAAGGTCTATCAGCGCAGGCTGATCAAAATACCATCAAAAAAGGAGTAAAAACTGCATAATAGAGAAGGATTTGTGGACTGGTAGCTTGTGCTGAGGCCGTGCTCGTTGTTCGAAGCAAATTTGGGCCGTGGCGATAAAAAATGGTGAAGAAATGACTAAGCTTCCTTTGAACTAGAAACGCGCGCGGGCGCAGATTGATAAATATGAAGGAAAATAGCTTTTTTACCTTTATAAGGCAAAAAACACTTAACACAGGAAATTTAATGAAAAACAGGGCGGGAGCGATCACTGTAGCATTGAACATATCAGGGCCGTTGGATCTAGCGAGGGCAGATCCAACGGTTGCAATTAACTCGCAATATCGCATCGGGGGTGTGCAATGGGGCGGAGGCTTTTATATACAAGCGATGGAGCGATGAGATATGGGCCATTAGATGAAGGGGGGATCGGACGACTAACATGCAATCGCAATATCGCGTCGGCGGGGAGCAAGGGGGCATAAACCATTATATGTGAGCGATTGCGATATAGTGATAAAGGCTTGCGATACATGGAAATGCGGTGATAGCGATATCACTTTCGGATGCGATAGCGATATCGCATCGGAGGAGGGGGTTTAAAGACAGGGGATATGGCATGGATGAGTTGCGATTGCTGATTGCGACAACCACATCAGGGGAAAACAGTCGGAGACACATATATAAAGGGGCTGAACACTGCGACTGCTACCTCCGACATCAATATCGCGTCGGAGGGGGTCAGGGTAGATCAGAGGAAGGTTTATGTGCATTGGAAAGGGCTGTTAATGCATCAGAAGGGGTCTGAATGCATAGGAAAATGGTTAAAGAAGAAAACTAAGGGTTCTTACTAAGTTTCAAGTAAACTTAGTAATTCCCAAGCATTATTTATGGTTATATTTCAACCAAAGGGAGGGGATATATATATAAAGGGGATTTTTATCATATTTTTAGTATGGGGAGGGGAAATAAGGAGGGATTTACATAATAGAGTTAGAAGTTAATATGAATTTTGATCAGAAAGCGCTAAGGATAGAAATCTTAGGCTACAAAGGGGAAATAGGACTTTATAGAAGAGATATGAGCACCCCTAAGTAAAGCAGATCTTTACTTAGGCAAATGTTTATGGAATATGATGATTTTTAAAGATATCAAGCAGATCTTAACATCTTTTAGGGGAAATTAGTGAATGATTTGGGGAAAAGGAAGAAGGGGAAGTTAGTCATGCCTCGCTTGAGCTGCTCCAAGGGAATATGTCTTGCACTTGTGATCTGAAGTAGATTAGCACTTTGAAACACAAAACTGATCACAATCCTTGATTCTGCAACCTCAAAACTGCCTACCCAGCCTACTTACCTAACATTTTCTCTTCTTTTTGTTTGGGTGCACTTGAACTAGCAAACCCAGCTTTTCATCTTTTCTTTTGGCTATCCTCCTATCTAAATCTATCCTTATTTCTGCTAGGGGCTCAGATTAAACAGTTGAGCACCCTTGTTTCTCTACCTATCTACTAATCTGTCAAGATTAAACAAATTGGACAGATCTTTATTCTCTATCTCTAAAACAAGCAATTTACACCTATGGAAGCCAAGATTAAGCTGTTTGGCCTTCCCTTGACTGTAAAATCCTTCAAAAATGGAACTTTTGCAACATGGAAAAGATGAACATTTTTGGCACTTCCACTGTCAATCATGAAATATGAAACCTAATGTATAGGAGGCTAACAGTGGCTCCACTTGGGGATGGCTTTTCCTTATGAAAATTCAAGAACAGCAGGTCAGATGGCCTTATCTTCAACTATTTGCTGTAAACTGAAAACTTCCCTTTGCTGGTTGCCTTATTTATGAACATGACAACGTACTTGAGGAGCTTAGGGCCTTCTCTTCGGGCTTCAATTGCAGCAAGTTGCTATCCAAACAAAAAACCAAAAATCCTACCTACCTACTCTATTTTATTGAAAACCAGGCTGAGTTAAACAACACAAAAGTGCTAAAAAAACCAATCAAGCAATTGTAGAAACAAATGAACTGCTTGACTAACAGTCAGTGAAATCAGAAACATTATTCGATCATGTGCCCTCATAAACAAAATTGTGATATAGAAAGGCCACTACTGATGTATTTGGTCCTCACAGAGAAAACATGTTAAAGATTTTGAGTTGAGAAGGACCTCCATGTAATCTGCTATAGGATCAACAAAAGCATAATGTGTGATAGTTTCTTATGGGCCTTTTTGGTCCATATTTACAGGGATAAATGGAACAGCAGGAAGAAATGGAACAGCTGGAATAGCTGGGATGGAAGAGGAAATAATAGATGGAGTATGTGTAGTGGATGAAGGTGTAGAAAAGGTGTTTTGGGAAGTGGACGATGAACTAGAAGAAGTAGGAACAATGCGAGGATGGAATAAAACTTTAGCAGGGGTTGGAATATAGCTTTGCTGAATTGTTTCAGGACTTGAATCAGCAATATCTTCTTTTCGCTCTTGTTTCCTGAGAATCTTTGGGATTAAATTGGGATTTTCAAAAACAGCTGGTGGATCTGGGTCTAGATTTGACCTGGTATAGCGAGTTTTCTTCTTTGGAGCCAGCTTACGATCCTCTTTTTTTGAATTTTCAGTCTTTCTCTTGAAAGGATGATTATCCTCAATCTGCAAATCAGAAGGTAGTACAATTTCCTCATGACTTGGAGAAGGAAGATTTCGCAAGAATTCTTTAGGATCGCGAAAATCGTATGACTGAATTTGAGAATGCAAAAGTTCAATTTCATTTTCATATTTTTCAACAATTGAATCAAGAAAATAGATATTGATCTTATGCGAGCGTCCTGCTGTTTTAACCTTTAACAACACCAATCTGAAAAATTCTTCATCGGGCTCCAATTGCGATAACCCCTCCCTGGCTTCATCTAAAACTTGTTCTACTGAAAGATCTTCCACAAACCCGGTCATCCTGTCTTACTTTTAATGCTTTGAAATATGGACTATTTGGTTGCAGAATTGCTAAGAAACTTAAAGATTTCTCTTTCAGGTTCGTTCCTCCAGTGGAGTCTTGATTGTAAAAATGATGTGGAGTCGCTAGGAAGATTATTTAACCTTGGTGCGTCTGATCCTTGTCCACCATCACAGATCAGAACTAAACGTAAAAAATAACTCTGAAGAAAAGGTTGATTTTCTCCAGAAAACAAAATTTTTGAGATTTTTATGATTATTTTGATTTTTTTTTTTGTTGTTATGATTTTTCAAAATAACTTTTATGATTTTATTGAAGAGGCGAACTGATCAAATCTTTGGATTTTGGAGTAATAAACAAATGATTCAGTCCCTAGTGGAGTCGCCAATGATGTTATCACTCAGGTTGTTCAGTCTTTCTCTTGAAAGGATGATTATCCTCAATCTGCAAATCAGAAGGTAGTACAATTTCCTCATGACTTGGAGAAGGAAGATTTTGCAAGAATTCTTTAGGATCGCGAAAATCGTATGACTGAATTTGAGAATGCAAAAGTTCAATTTCATTTTCATATTTTTCAACAATTAAATCAAGAAAATAGATATTGATCTTATGCGGGCGTCCTGCTTTTTTAACCTTTAACAACACCAATCTGAAAAATTCTTCATCGGGCTCCAATTGCGATAACCCCTCCCTGGCTTCATCTAAAACTTGTTCTACTGAAAGATCTTCCACAAACCCGGTCATCCTATCTTACTTTTAATGCTTTGAAATATGGACTATTTGGTTGCAGAATTGCTAAGAAACTTAAAGGTTTCTCTTTCAGGTTCGTTCCTCCAGTGGAGTCTTGATTGTAAAAATGATGTGGAGTCGCTAGGCAGATTATTTAACCTTGGTGCGTCTGATCCTTGTCCACCATCACATATCAGAACTAAACGTAAAAAATAACTCTGAAGAAAAGGTTGATTTTCTCCAGAAAACAAAATTTTTGAGATTTTTATGATTATTTTGATTTTTTTTTTGTTGTTATGATTTTTCAAAATAACTTTTATGATTTTATTGAAGAGGCGAACTGATCAAATCTTTGGATTTTGGAGTAATAAACAAATGATTCAGTCCCTAGTGGAGTCGCCAATGATGTTATCACTCAGGTTGTTCCCTTTGACTCCTAAGGGAATACAGCCGAGGTAACCACAAACCAATCTTTTAGTTGCAGGTCCTAGCCTACCTGCAACCAGAGAGGGCTCTCTCTTTATGATTTAGCTTTGTTTTGGTGAGATGTTAGGCTAGTTATGAAGTGCGGATTTCGTTTTAAGTTTGGTTGGATGGATGGTGTCATTCAATGGAACAGGGTGCAAATCTAAGAAGATCAGTCCATTTGGCAATGGAGTCCATGAGGATGAGCTGGATATGATTTCTTTGACAAAAAGAGGTGCTACAGAGCAGGGAATCAGTCATGGAACAATCTGCAAGCTGAAGTCATATGGAATGGGGTCAGAGGTGAAGGGCAACTAAGAATCCTTCATCTGACAGAGGGAAAGTGAATGATTAAGACCAAGAAGAAATTAAGGATTTCTTAGCCTGCAATCAAGATGCAAAAACTAGGGAAACAAGAGCAATTAAGTATTCATTGTTTGTGCTAATTTTGAAGAAAACATAGAAAATAACAGAGATTGAACATAGATTATAGTTACGTAAATTCTGGGCTATTCCTTTTCCCTGATATTTAGATTATGAAACATGTATGATATAGAAAGACAGAAATTGAAGACACAAGTAAGAGAAAGGCTTATTAATCCACATAATGATTCAAGAATTTTGTAACATAGCCCCCTGTCATCAATCCCACATCTAGAGTTCAGCAACAATGCATTCCAGCGGCCTTCTATTCAGAATATTCACAGAGTTACAGCACAGCTCAGAAATGAAATAACAAATCAACAACAACCAACCCTCAAAACATTGTTTGGGGAGGTATTTATAAGAAAAATATCTACAGAACAGATCTGATAAAAGATCTCGGGAAATAACTGTGATTAACCTAACTTCTACTGCAAGTAAAGCAAAAATATCTATTTTGAGCTGCGCTGGAGGCAGCTCCATCGAAACATGAGTTAATATGCGTCCTTTTGGCTCTTGTGCTGTTCATTCTGCAATAACTGCTTCTTGATCTCTGATCCGCTGCTCTTAGGTGGCTTTAATGTGCATTAATCTCGATCTGATGAGCCTTTAATGGCTTTAAACTTTCCACTGATACTCTTTGACTTGCTACGATCTTCTTTAATGCTCATCTGCTTTGGCATTAAGTCCTCCACTGATATTCTTTAACTGATACTCTTTTCAGCTGCTCTGATACACTTTTTGCTGAATCGAGACTCTTTTGCCCCACTGATACACTTTAACTCTGCTAAATCGCCCTTGCCTACCACTTTATGGCAAAAAGGAACTGCTACGGTGCTTTCTGCGGGCTTTAGAAGGTCTATCGGCGCTGGCCGATCAAAATACCATCAAAAAAGGAGTAAAAACTACATAATAGAGGAGGATTTGTGGACTGGTAGCTTGTGCTGAGGCCGTGCTTGTTGTCTCGAGAAAATTTGGGCCGAGGTGATTAAAAATGGTGAAGAAATGACTAAGCTTCCTTTGAACTAGAAACGCGTGGGGGCGCAGATTGAGAAATATGAGGGAAATAGCTTTTTTACCTTTATAAGGAAAAAAAAACTTAACACAGGATATTTGATGAAAAACAGGGCGGGAGCGATCACTGTAGCATTGAACATATCAGGGCCGTTGGATCTAGCGAGGGCAGATACAATGGTTGTGATTAACTCGCAATATTGCATCAGTGGTGTGCAATGGGGTGGAGGCTTTTATATACAAGTGATGGAGCGATGAGATATGGGCCGTTAGATGAAGGGGGGATTAGACAGTTGACGCGCAATCGCAATATCGCGTCGGCGGGGAATAAGGGGGCATGAACCATTATATGTGAGCGATTGTGATATAGCGATAAAGGCTTGCGATACATGGAAATGCGGTGATAGCGATATCGATTTCGGATGTGATAGCGATATCGCATCGGAGGAGGGGGTTTAAAGACAGGGGATATGGCATGGATGAGTTGCGATTGTCGATTGCGACAACCGCATCGGGGTAAAACAGTCAGAGACACATATATAAAGGGGCTGAAAAATGCGACTGCTACCTCCGACATCGATATCACGTCGGAGGGGGTCAGGGTAGATCGGAGGAAGGCTTATGTGCATTGGAAAGGGTTGTTAATGCATCAGAAAATGGTTAAAGAAGGAAACTGAGGGTTCTTACTAAGTTTCAAGTAAACTTGGTAATTCCCAAGCATTATTTATGGTTATATTTCAACCAAAGGGAGGGGATATATATATAAAGGGGATTTTTATCATATTTTTAGTATGGGGAGGGGAAATAAGGAGGGATTTACATAATAGAGTTGGAAGTTAATATGAATTTTGATCAGAAAGCGCTAAGGATAGAAATCTTAGGCTACAAAGGGGAAACATGAATTTATAGAAGCGATATGAGCACCCCTAAGTAAAGCAGATATTTACTTAGGCAAATGTTTATGGAATATGATGATTTTTAAAGATATCAAGCAGATCTTAACATCTTTTAGGGGAAATTAGTGAATTATTTGGGGAAAAGGAAGAAGGGGAAGTTAGTCATGCCTCGCTTGAGCTGCTCCAAGGGAATATGTCTTGCACTTGTGATCTGAAGTAGATTAGCACTTTGAAACACAAAACTGATCATAATCCTTGATTCTGCAACATCAAAACTGCCTACCCAACCTACTTACCTAACATTTTCTCTTATTTTTGTTTGGGTGCACTTGAACTAGCAAACCCAACTTTTCATCTTTTCTTTTGGCTATCCTCCTATCTAAATCTATCCTTATTTCTGCCAGGGGCTCAGATTAAACAATTGAGCACCCTTGTTTCTCTACCTATCTACTAATCTGCCAAGATTAAATAGTTTGGATAGATCTTTATTCTCTATTCTAAAACAAGCAATTTAAACCTAGGGAAGCCAAGATTAAGCTGTTTGGCCTTCCCTTGACTGTAAAATCCTTCAAAAATGGAACTTTTGCAGCATGGAAAAGATGAACATTTTTTTCACTTCCACTGTCAATCATGAAATATGAAACCTATTGTATAGGAGGCTAACACATCCTGCAACTCATAGACCATGTTCCATATGTCTAAAAATAGACATAGTCTAAAAATAGACTTTGCGCCAAAAATATCCTGCGGGCCCACTTAGTGAAGGCGACTCCTTCCCATTAAGCTCCACCATATTGCTGCATTTTCAACAATTCATAAGGCATATTCCTCTAAACCTAACCCTCAAGTCCTCATCTCCATCTCCTAGATATGTTTGTACCTTTCTTGACAAGCAAGAAAGTTCTATCCTTGAAATCTCTTCCAGGAAAAGGATTATAAGGGTCACTTCATATCCATTGGTCGATTTATTCTTTACAAGTGACCAACTATATATATCATGTCTCCTCCCATCGACGAAAGTTCATAAAGAGTAGGGAGTCTTAGCTGAGGTGACAGTGGGATAAGCCTCCATCATTTCCCTTAGATCTAGTAGTTTCCCTTTATAAATCCCTTTTATGACCCCTGCTAGTTTGAACGGTAATATTTTGGCGTCATCGTCGAGGACATGAAACATGTGTTTTGTTCCCTATATGACATATTGACATATCATTATTGGTGACTCCATTGGAAGAATGAAGCCCTAGTTATTCACTGAACTTCAAAGTTATTGCTTGTAGGATGAAGCATGCATTTATCAAGGCACTTTAATTCACCCTGGTGATTCCATTATAATCCTAATATGCAAAATCATAGAAAATGGATATTTCTCTTGGTCCTATATTTACAAAACTCAATAACCAAGAGATTCAGGAACTACAAAAGAAAGTGGTGGAATATGCAAAATCTTATCAAAATATATTGGAAGGTATGGATATGGAATTCATGCTCAGGTTTTATAGGTCGCAAGAAGCACAACTCGACATAGTAAGGTGTGCTTATGAAAAAGATCCTAGTCATCTCCTTGACCTTGCTCACATAACTTGTGCTGTGAATATTCTGGATAACATGATCAATAACAATGAGAAAGTGAATACCTCCTTTGAGGATGATGAAGAGTTGGATCCCATGAGCCTCCAAATCACGCAAGAAAGAATGGCTAAATATAGTAGGTCATACAGGGGGTTAGTAAGGGAATCTAATTCTAATGAAGTATTCTCCTGTTTATATGATGAAGAGGTGAAGCTTCATAAGATGAAATGTGAATATAAAGGGAACCCCACTAATTCTCTCCTCCTAGAAGCATATTACCAAAATCATGTAACAAATACCTTAGCTATTGTTCTTTAAGAGAAGAGAGAAGATGAGAGGTCCCACTTGTCAACCAACCAAGATAAATATGACTTCAAGATCTCAGTGATGAACAGGAAGATGAGTCCTCGTTGGGTCCACAAGATGGACAAGATGATTTTGAGAGCACATGCGTTAAGGAGAATGAGGTTATGGAAAGTAAGGCTGAGACTGACCTTACCTTTCTCAAGGGTACCAGTCCCGATGACTCTCCTTTTGAGAACCTTGAGGAAGGTGATCCCATGAGCTCCTTGGAAGATGGCATTGGAGATTATTTCCACATTGAAAATGAGAAATAGGAGATTGTTGGGCCTCAATTTTATTATGATCCCATTTATGATATTGGCAAAGAATACGAGGTTGGGATTGGTTTTCCCTTTATCCCATGCATTACTTGCAATGACATATCCATCGATACCCTTGGGAAGGAGAATTATTATTTTCCCTTGCATGAAGAAGGATAGTTGGAAGTGATTGATTCTATTTTTAATGAAAACCAAATCTTTGATGCTTATAATGAGGAAAGCAATGAGGCTCATACCTACCCACCTTATGATTATATATTCAAATCGCTTGAGCCTTTAGATTATGGGGAAGGAAAACCCATTGAGTATGACACTTCACCCTCCCCTTTGCCTTTCCCTCTTGTTCATCATCTTGAGTCTTCCTCAAGTGAGTCCCTCGTCCCTTTTGGTATGACCTCGAGTGACCATGCCCCTTTTCCCCTTTCTGAATATGGTGTCAAGGAAAATCCCTTCATTGAATATACTTTATCCCCTTTGACTCATCCTCAAGACTATGATCACTCTGTGACCTCCCCTCCCCATTGTGACCATCACCATGGGAGACCTATTTGTTGCATTCCTCTTGTCCCTCACCCTTCGTTCCATTCTCATCACAACCTTGTGGCATCTACAAAGCATAATATTATAAGCAATGATTGTGATAGGGAATTCTTAAGAGTGATCTTTCATTCCATCATTGTGTACTTAGAAGGAAATCCCTGCACTTCTAGATCAACCTATTCTCCTTCTCTCAGGGCTTCCTTTTACATCAAATGGAGATCATGTTTTCCCACCTCCCACCCACTTCGCCCTCCATATGATTATGTCCACAAATGCTTTGGGTCTTGTTTCATGAGTAATCATATTGGAAGGCATATGTACACTGATGTGATGATATCTTGGTTGCACTGGCTTTATGATTACACTTGGTATTAGCCTTACTACATGCATGTTAGGATAGGATGCATTGCATGTTTATTTTTGCATTAGAACTAATGTCATATGATATTCCTAATGGTAGATAGATGCATATTTGCATATTTTATTTTATGCTGATTTTATGGCCTACAATTAAGCATGTGCAATCATTAGATGTTGCGAAAGCACATTGCCCCGTGTTATTCATCTATTATTTTCACAGATAATAGGTTTATGGTAACCACGAGATTTCTAGAGTTCTTGTGAAAGCTTCATCCACTTCTTCGAGACTAACGTGACTAGGACCACGTGCTAGTTAGGTGTTACCCACCATTTTGTGGGTGATATCCCTAGGAGATTTTTTTTTTTCTCCAAGATGGTCCTCAACCAGTAATTAGCAGCCCCTTGTAGCCACCAAATAGCTCATTGTTCCATTTCTCCACCACTTGAGCCAACCATGTGGTACCTCACCTATCTGCCATGATCGTATGTTTGAAGGTGGGCCTCACGAACCTAAAGGTATGCCTTCTCATTTGATAATTGAGTATTATAGGTTTCTTATTATGGACACTTATGGGAATGGATTAATGGGGGTATTCGACAAAAAGGATGGGTTAGGTCTGTGCTCTTGTCCCTTAGACCCATTTTGGATGTTAACCTTGGATTCTAGTCCCATGTGATCTCTTTTATTGACCATTTGGCTTTAGGGATGGTATTTCATGGGGAAACTTGATTTTGGTTGTGTGGTCCCACTTGCCCTTTGCCACTCATTATTATCCCAGTCATCATTTCTTCCTCCTGGGTCCACATTCCTCCATTGGGTCCACATAGGGCTAGCTCTCCCCTTACCCTTACCCACACCTTGGGTCAGGCCTAGAATGATGTCCTAGAGCTTGATACAACTAAAAAGAAAAGTAAAAGCATAATTGGTCACATTCAACAGGAAAATGTACCAAAAAATGCAAAAGATGGTCAGGACAAAAATATTTAGCACATGGGAAAAATCCAATACATTAGCTCTACCCCATTTTCATGGCCATCACCCTGGTTCCTACAGGTTTTATGAGCCTCCTTCATCAAATAGGAACCCATGATTATCCCAACCCCTGGTGGGCAATGAACCACCCTACTTTAAAATGAGGTATCCAATGACACATCTCATACATCATGCTCTTACCCCTTGAGCTTCGAGCAGTTAATCAAAGAAAAATCATAAAAGGAAAAAGACATATAAATAAGGGTGGAAAAATCAAGTCTGAGGCACCTCATGTACCACGATTTCTCCTTCCTATACCTTATAAACCCAAGTGCGGGCTACCCTTTTATTATCTACCATTTCACCCCATCATGTGGCCCAGAGCTGCCCCTTCTCATCACCTACTTCATTCACCTCTCTATCACATACCACCACCCTGTAAAGGATGTACCTTGAACATATTATCCCCTTTAGAAGTAGAAACCACCTAATAAGACACTTGGTTAACCCCATTTGGAGTTTGGGAGACATTAGCACATTTTGAAGCCCATTATGGAAGGGCAGACCATTATGAAGTCCCCACCTATGTTCCATCATTGGTAAGCTCATTTACTTGATTTCTCTAATGACTTGTTGTATTGAAGGGCTAGGGACACATTGGATCTTATGCAGGATTGCAAATGGTCTCCATCTTGGGTTTGGTATCCCTATACGGGGTCCTAACCCTCCAGAGGGATACATCGGCACATGTAGGGTGTGCGTTGAGAGCCATGGGCCTCCACAAGAGTAGAAAACACTCCACATATCCTTGAGGATGTTCAGAGGTTGCTCGAGATTCACCTATTGGACGAGGAAGATGCACTTGGTTCACCTTTTCGTAGCCAGCCCCACAGATGTACCATGCACTTGGTAGCCGACCCAAGACTTGTAGGATGATCTGGCATCACCTACACCATCATCATAGCCATTAAATATCATTTACATGCATCTTCGACTCATTTGGAGACCCATGAGGTTATTATTGTGCCCCCACACCCACTGGGAGCACCACATGTTTATTGCTTGGAGAACAAGGGGCCACCCCCTTTTCCATCACTTTTGAGGGTCATTTTCTTCATTATGGAGCCTATGGACTTCATCAAGCCTCTTGGAGGGACATATGACATGTATTATTTATCATTTGACCTCTTAAGAGACTAATTATTTCATTTGTGAGCTAGTTTGGTGGGCTTGTCACCAAAAGTTCAGTTATTAGCACATTATTTTATTTTTGGGGCTTATGTAGGCCTAGGAGACTAATTCAAACTCCTAATTAGTGTATAAATACAAGTGAGATGAATTCATTTTCTCATCATCACTTTGGATTGGATGTCTCTTCTCTCTTGAGAAAGTCACACTTTTTCTTGGAGGACGAATTGGAGCTTTATGGATGAATTTTGATGTTTGGATTTGGTTTATATTATCTTGGAGCCTATGTATTGTCAAATTGTTGATGGTTCAATATGTTTCATTAAATTTAAGTACATTCTTTTAATGCTATTCTTATTTTACTTTTTCATATACACTGGACTCAAAAGTTTGCTATTTTTAGGGCTAGTTGCTGCATGCATTTACTGCTTCAATTGTGGAATTTTGTCTCTATATAACATCTCTAAATGTACGGGCCATGTAATTTTGAATAAAATTTCCTAGGGATAATTCTAGCAATGAATTCATCTTGATAAGGCATCACCTTTTGCAAGTCGAAGTATAAAGTTGTAAGGTTGCTTCCCTTTGCCCTAGAAGGCAAGCGAAGTAGTCTTAAGGCCTCCTCGTTCAAGAAACAAGGTCCTCATTCAAATTTATCCTAGAATCCATTCTCCCAAGGCTAACGAATTGATATACTAAGAGGTGGTCACTCAAAAATCAACTCTTTTTCACCTTCTTCTAGGTCTAGCCAAATTGGGTCACCTAGGGCATCACTTTCTTGACAAAGTAGCCCTCCAAAAAGTTCGATCTCCTAGCCTCTCCTGCGCTGGTGTGTCCTCAAGGCCGCCTCCAATTTTGAAGCCATCAGATGGTGGAGTTGTGAGATAATTGAAGCCCTAGCTCTGAGATCAAACTTTTCTATGACATCCCCAAGGCTAGTGCCTCATAGGATCAATTTGACACCTTTAAGTGAAAATTATTGCTTTGATCCTTTCCCCCTCCTTGTCTGTGTTAAGAACATTATTGGTTTCTAAATTCTTCCCCTTTAACCTAGGCCAGGTCCACTTGGTCCCATATGGTCCCACACCTTTGAAAAGTCAAATATTCAAGAACCATTCGAGAAGTCAAGTTCAATAAGGATTTTAGGATTGGGAAACTCCTTCATAAGGTACATTCCTCTAAACCTAACCCTCAATTCCTCATCTCCTTCTCCTAGAAATGTGTGTACCTTACTTGAAAAGCAAGGAATTTCTATCCTTGAAACCCTTCCAAGAAAAGTATTATAAGGGTCACTTCATATCCATTGGTTGATTTATATTTTACAAGTGACCTTCTATATATATAGGGTCTTGAAATTCTATAAAGAGTAGGGGGTCTTAGCTGAGGTGACAGTGGGATAAGCCTCCATCATTTCCCTTGGATCTAGCAGTTTCCTTTTAGAAATCCCTTTTATGATCCGTGCTAGTTTGAGCAGTAACATGCCCCATTTCATAACATTCTCTACACTGGAAATAAATGTTCTCATAGTCAAGATTTTGGACCCAAACATAGTTTGGAGTAGTTAGATTAATTTATGCGGGAAAACCCTTGTTGAAATCCATCTCCATAAATATTCAGGCATATTAAGTAGTCTTGTTGAAATCCATCTCCATAAATATTCAGGCATATTAAGTAGTCTTGAAAAAAATTGCAGTTTTAAAACAACGATGATAAAAATTTCCCAACACATTCCCAATAGAGGAAAGCAATGGAATATTTCAAAATTGCAAGGGAAGGTTCAAAATCCTTACCCAAACTGGAGCAATAGAGATTGATGTCGTTACTAGATCAAAAATGAGATTGCAAGGTTGCATGAAGAGACAAACACTAGCTCACAACCATGGCCTAACTTTGAAAATGTCCTTCTTGTCCTATGTATTATCAAAAAACACATCGAAAAAACCTTGAGCCAAAGAGTAAATATTTAATTCATTCGTCAAAAAGGGCTTCCATACCTCGGAGATCCATTTATGTTGATCAACTAGCTGCGACCATAACCCATTAAACTTGCAAACCAAACCTTGCTCCATTTTGTTTTACAACAGATAGCTTCCTCATCCACAAGAACATTGAGGGAAGGAATTTCTTGAACTACTGGAAGACCAGAACCAAATTTCAAGATAGAATTGTACGCAATCGAAGAATAACTTGCTACACTAGCATCCATACCTGTAAAAGAAATTGTCTTTTTCGTTGAATCACTGGAATTCACCATTATAGAAGATATCTGCAAAATATTCATGCAAACTAAGCATAGATTGGTTTAATGGGTAATGGTTGTAATCTGCTCACTTTTCCCTAAGAGAATCTGCACAAATCTGCTCACTTTTCCTTAATAAAAGCTGTGCAATCCTCCAAATCTATGCACTATACAGTTGATTGAGGGTGCGCATGTCCACTCTAGTATCCAACACAACTCCTCTTCACCTGACAAGTCCCAACTCGGCTCATTCTTGTTGCAGCTACTCATTTGACAATATGTGGATGGCTTCACTCCTTACAGTCTTCACGCCGGAGTCAACAGATCTACGGGGCACATATCGACACTCTTGTTGCAGCTACTCCTTTGAAAATATGTGGACGACTTCACTCCTTACAGTCTTCACGCCGGAGCCAACAGATCGACAGGGCACATATCAACGAATTTCTCAATGCATAGGTATGGAAAGTCTTGGATCTTCAAGCATGCCAACAAATATTCACACCAACACTCACTAACACAGGAGGTTCTATGCTCACCACAACCTCAGTCACCCCACCAGTGTCAACCAACAAGGGATCTGATACAAAATTAAGAAGTATGGAAGACGGAATTTAGGAATGATCCACACAACTCATAGGCGAGACGAGTTGTACCTAGAGGCTGCCAAGCACTGATGTTGAATATTCATTAATTAATCAAACAAGATTACACATATTTATGTGATTACATTTTTGTTAGGGAGATCAAACAAACTCTTAGAAAATAGGATCTAACACCTAAATAAAAACACAATCTAAACCACTCACAATCGTTTTTTCCATTATTTCCAAGTCTCATCCAGCAAAAAGTACAGTAAAAAAAAGATGAATGTATAATACCAAATACATAAAATGGACATACTTAAAAAGAGCTTCAGATAGAGGATTCATAGGTGTTTCCCACTTAAAGTAAAATTGCGTTAGGGCTTCCATTCAAGTCTCAAAATAGATATAAGTGAAGAGAGTGTGAGAGTAATCAAATTTACAATTTTTAATCTCTATATTTATTTTTATTTTCTTTAAATCACATTAATTTGTATAGATTAATTTTATTATTTATTTAATACATATTAACTCCACATTAAACACAAATATCGACATATTTACATATCGCCATCATACTTACACATCACCTTTTGGTGCAATCAAAATTCCTAAATTCCTATACATCTTTTAAGGCCACAATTGAAATTCTTGTTAATGAATTTTAATGTCATTTGTGTGAAAAATCTTGTTAATACATTTGTGTGAGATGTCATTAGAAAACCGTCTTCTCTTTAGAAGGTTGTTGCATAATAATATGATATTTTTATACTATAGGTTTGGATTTATGTAACAAAGGAAAATGTACATGTCACGTTCATATCATTTATGTCCAATTTATCCACTCCTTGCTCATTATCTAGATAAAGTTAACGGACACAACATGATTAGGACAGGTTTATGATATAACAATTTTTGAGAAGAGAATATACAGGAAATGAACTATGCTATTTTGATTAATTTTTAAATGTTGTTATTTGCGATTTTTTTTAATTAATTAGGTGCTGAATTAAATATATTATTTTTTAATTGTTTAATATTTTTAAAATCAAAGTTATGTTTCTCTAAAAAAAATGAAAGTGAAAGTTCTTATTTTTTAATGGGAAAAAAATAAGGTAGAGAAAATACATATGGATACACTTTACAAAGGTGGAAGTGAAGATGTTTAATTACACTAGACGATTAGACAATTGTGTATGATTTTGAGATTTGCATGAGTACAATATTTATAGAGTTGAGATTTAGATGTTTATATTTTTTTTTTGAAGTTTGAGAAAAATGAGAGTTTGTTTATGGAGAAAAATGGAAAATAATTTCAAAGAATAATTTGAAAGGAAAAAAATAAATTTATATATAATATATTTTTATGCAAAAATATTATAAAGAAGAAAACGATTTATGAAGAAATATGGAGATTAATTTGAAAGAGAAAAATATGATTCATATAAATCACATTCACGTTACAAGAAATTGAAAAAGGAAAAATGACTATTCTAACATATGATGCATATTGACATAACCTATTTTTTATCATTCCATAGTTAAAATTTATATGATTCTTTAAAAAGACTTAACCAAAATTTGTGAATATGAAGGGCTAATATGGAAGGGGAGACTTTATTTGGACAATGCATATACAAGTATATCTAGAGAGTGGATACTTAGGATGTCCATAAGTCAAAAATACTAGAAGAATGTTGAAGGATTAATTTTATATCTTGTATATAGTTGGTGTGGACCAAAATAGATAGAACTCTAAGCATAATAAGGTGTTACATATTTGTAGGTTATCACATGTCATGTAAGGTCACAAAGAAAAATGACATGGACCATTGCACTTCAAGATGCACTTCATAGATCAATGTGATATATATTGTGTTACATAACAAGGTTAGATCAGTGTGATATATATTGTGTCACATAACAAGGTTAGATCAATGTGATGTAGATTGTGTCGCATAACAAGGTTAACACTAGTAAGTGTCTGTTAAAATACTATATGTTAACCATATATTAAAAAAAATTAAATAATACAATAAATATTATATATCGACCTTATATTGGAAAAATTATAATAATACATTCATGTATAAGCAATTTCAAATACCCAACATTAACCTAAATACAAATGATCGAGTTCCAACCAAATTGAATTGAGCAATTAGTTGAGCTTAGAAAAATAGATTAAACGACCTTGTGACTCTCTCTAGTAAATCTTGGGTACAATTTATCTCTTGGGTAAGAAAGGATGAATCATATTATCATTCTATAATTCATTAGAGGAAATTCTCTCTAAAATATATTATTTTTGACTATGAATTACATTATCATTATAATATCAAGATTAAATGGCTATAACTAGTATCTTCATTATTGGAGTAAATGTATGAATATTCAACTTACTGAATATCATGTTTCTCTAGATCACTTGTATTGTATGAACTGAATATACACTCAATATTTTGGTTAATGATTGAGATTCATTTTGTGAGGTCTCCATCATGTAGAGGTAAATAAAGGTGAGATTATAGATTGGAGTATGAGCACAATTAATAAAATCCACTTACCTCTTCATATCTCATGTCAATGCACCATTTTAATATTTTCCTCCTCTTATCAACCAATGCCCTTGATCAGTTCTTCAAAGAAGCAATAATGCCCATCACCTTCAAGTCTCTTTTATCCACTTCAACATTCCAATCTTGTGTTACACTCAGCTAACGAAAAGATCAACCTTATATTTATCAAGAAGAGGAAGGAGATTATGTAAGTGAATAAAATTATGAAAATAAAAAGAAGATAATAAAAAATTTAATGAAAAAAGGTGATAGTCTCTTATGGATAATGAAAAAAAGTAACTAATCTTCCTAGAAGAGTTACTCGCAAGAGAGAAAAGAGAGATCAATTCCCTTGACACTATATTGGGAAGAAACTTTGAATGTCATCAAGGTTGGAAAGTCAAGTGTGACTTTATTTGTAGAAGTTTCTATCAAAAATATGCTTGAAGCGAATGTACTTATAAAAATACGTACTTATTAAATATCTTATATTTAAGATATAATTATGAAACATATAAATATTTGGTAATAATTGTTGTGATTTGCTTAGTACTAGTTAATAATTCTCATAAAATTACTCAACATATTCATACTTGTACATGATCCATTATGTGAACAAGTTAAAACATTAACTATAACATGTTAAGATGTTTAATAAATACATCATACAAACTAATAATATACTTAATAAATATTAAATATTAAACATTTAGTAAATATTTAATAATATACTTACTAAACATCTTAACCTCTCACACTTATTGTTTTAACTTGCTCACATACTCTTCTTCATTTGATTCTCATAAAACCATTTTATACCTTCATTTTTATACATAATTCATTTCTTATAAGAAATTAATTAATTTGATTAACTCATTAATAACTATATTAGGTAGAATATGCACCCACTCATATATTTTATTATTAAAATTTAATTAGTTTAATTATTTAGTAATATATATTAGGTGATATTAGTTTCTTAAAATTCATCTTCTTCATTATTAAGTATAGTTATTTGTTTTAATTTTCATGTAATGGATTTCAAAATAGTGTTGTATATAGAATTAGAATCTGATGATGCTTAATAAATTTGAAAGAATAAAATTTATTGAAAATAAATACAGATACATATATTATTATGATGATTATTAATGTTTCTTTAGATTAATATTTTCTATTGGACTTTAATAAGATAAGAAGTTAATCCAAATTTCGTAACTTATTATTTTTATGCTTGAAGAGAAATGAGAGAAGTCATCCTAGATCATCATAGTTTTGTTGCCTTAATAGGTCAAGATGGTTGGCAGTGTGACAAATATTTTGAAATTATAATGGATTTGACATAAGTTAGGTAATCCAAGAGAAATTGCTTTTCATCTTCAACCCTCTTAGCATCCCACATGTGATAGACTCTTTTCTCCCATGGCCATTTGAGCATATACCAATGCCAGGTTTCACTATAAAACTCATGAAAATTAGTCCTTATCTTAACAATATTTATTTTCTTCTAAACGCTAGTGAAAAAATTTAAAAATTTAAAACACTCTCCCGACTTTTTAAATAAATTTAAATCTATTTAAATTTTAATTTATCAAATATGATAAAAACACTTAGAAAAATCAAATCCTTTTAAACATTTCCCTTACCCTTTATATTTAAATAAAGTGATATATATAGACAACACACATACATTAATAACCCCACATAAATTAAGTTGCAATTGATATTTGTAAATAAGCTGCAAAGTAAAATGAGAAACCATCCTTAATCAGAGTTGAGGAAATGTGGAAGGGGAGAAGCATTGGAGGAGGTGAAATATGTTAACAAGAAACCAGTTCATCCAATCCGAAATAGAGATGAGGAGTTGAGGCAATGTGCATGGGAGGAGGTGAAATATGTCTTAACACATGAACATCCAACACAAATTACAATGTGCAGGAAAAGATTGGTGCAGCTTCTAGAACTTGCATTTTCTCCCGATGAAGCCAACCATCCACTAGAGATCTAACTGTTTGAGTTTTCTCGTGGGCCAATTGTCTGGGAGTTTGTAACTATGTTCCGCAATTCTGTTGCTCCTCCTTCTACTTATGCATGCTACAAATATCAAATTTCAACTTTTCCTCCTCCATGATAAATTTTGATGAATACGTTTAATACAATCAAGACCAAAACCAAGGTACTTTGATCCAGAAACAATTCTCAAGTGCTAATGCCTAGAGTTCAACGATTATTTTACTCAACATTTCATGTTCATTCTATTAACTTGAATTCTCAATTTGTAATAGTGAATGCACAATATGTTAAACTGAATTTGTTCTTATCGAAGTTGAGCCTGCAATTGCCCAACACTACTGGCTTCCGAACAAGCTGAAATAGGTCTCCCTTTATCTTAAATTATTATGGTCATTGCCTCTGCCTTTGATATCTTGTGTGTTGCTGGGATACTCGGCCTGAAAACATTATCTTTGTGTTTATCACAATTGCAATTTCTTTGGCCTCAATACTCAATTTTAGCAAAAGCACTAATTTTCTTTCTCCATAGGTGTGTAGAAGGTATAGCGAATGCTTAGTTCAATTGAGTATTGTGTCGTGGATGCCTAGTTTAATTGTACCCTGTGAAGTATATTCATAAAAGTCTAGATTTGACAGATAGATAAACCTGGTGTGTTTAACTTAATTAGATTGTAGGTTTTTTCAAAGTATTTAAATGAAGTATAATTTAGTAGTAATTATAGTAGTTATTTATCATCCTTCATAAAAGTCTAGATTTGATAGATAGATAAACTTGGTGTGTTTAACTTAATCAGATTGTAGGTTTTTTCAAAGTATTTAAATGAAGTATAGTTTAATAGTAATTATAGTAGTTATTTATCATTTGTAATGATAGTGACTTATGAATAGTTTAGAGCAATTAGCTTATGCCTTGCATACACTAAAGATGCCATTCAAAATTGTGAAAAATATATTTGTCATTCAAAAATTTATCAGAAATTCTATCTTAATATATGGAAAAGTATTTGTTGAGTTTACCCTAAAATCAATATATACAATTTACTAGACATTGCCAGGAATTTGTATATTTAAAAGTTACAATATTTATGTAACTAAAGAAGAAGGAAAAAAAATATTGAAGTAAAGTAAATCATGTTTTTAAGTGGTCATGGGTTAATATAATTAGATCCAAATACATTGCAGTTGAGCATGAGATAGAAAACATAGAAAACCTATAAAGCAAGCACAACATGGATCAATGAAGTTGAAATCACTAATCTTTGCTCTCCATTTGGGGGAAAATTGGTTGGTATGGAAAGTTGACAAATATGACCTATAGGGAGTTGTTGAATGGAAACTATACACATGTTTCTTGAAAGATAATAACCTTAGGATCAAAGATGAGGATGATCAACTATTATGGTTCTTAAGCCCTTCAAGGGATTATGTGCCAAAAGTAGGTTATAAAACACTTGTTGAGGATGGAAGAAAAGAACAACATGTCCAATGAGTGTAGGTTGTGTGGTGGGGGTAGGGTTTAGTTTTCCTCCCCATCCAAGTTCGAAGCTCACAGTATAACATGTTTGTCTATAACGTGATTATCTACCTTGATTCCTTGGAATAAAAGGTAGATGTTCATGGACATAGCTACTACTAGATTGGTATAGTGAACCACATAAAAAAAAAGTGTAAACTTAAATGTCCAACAAAATTAGAAAATTCTATGTCATTGATATCAAACAATAAGGCTCCTACATGAGGACATCCTTTAGAAAATTACATTTATTGGTCTTGGAAGTTGTAGTCTATGCCATAAAACATAAGGATCCTACATGATGACAACCTTTAGAAAATTACATTTGTTGGTCTTGGAGGGTGTAGTCTATGCCATAAAGCAAAAGAAACAAATGCACATATCATTATATCTTGTTTTTTCACAAATGAAGTGTGGAAGGAAGTGAAAAGGATGATAGAGCTAAAAATTGTTTGGTTATGTGAGAATGTTGAAGTGAATTTAAGATTATGACATACCAGAAAGGATACAAAGAATATTAGAAATCTTTTCTCAAACATTGTTGGGGAGTTTGGTTGGCATTGAATGCAAAGAGACTCTTCCATTAAAATCTGTTGTATAGTCTTTAAACATACTGAATGCATTCCCTCAACTTTTGAGAGAAATAATCTATCACTTAGTCTGATGGAAGAAATAACGGAGAAACAATCGTCACTTGGTCCCCTTGAAGAGATAATAAATATGAATATTCCATATGACATTCTTTGATGATGCCTTTGAGGGGATCCCACCTAGGGTGGAGCAAGATGAATACTATTTTTATCAAAATGTATTAGTTTAAACTTTAAAATTCAACTTCTAAGTTAGACCAGAAACAAATAATTTTTGTAAGCTGATGGCCCTCAAACTAGTTTTAAAACTGACTAAAGAATCAAAAGTTTCTCATCTTCAAATTTATGGTGATACATACAATAGATATGCAAAGAAATAATATTAAAAAACCTTACTTTAGATTTAATGAAGTAAAAACACTTTTACCAAATTTTTTACATATATTTTCTTCTTGCACATTTACAAAAACAAGAATAAGATTGTGAATAAAGCCTCCAAAACTGATTTAAATCTAGATTAAGTAATTTAAATGATAACTATTAAAAAAACAAATACAATTTTTTTTTGTATATCTCTATTTAAAAAAATATATTAAAAAATAAAACTATAAAAATAAATATCTCTTAAGATAAGGAGAAGTATATTTTGTAAAATTCAATTTAAAAAACCAACCATATATAAAAAATGAATTATGAACCATATTATACATAAAGATGAAAATGAGTGCTCTTCTTGAATATCTCAATCAATTAGCAGAATAACAGACCCCCTCAACCTTCAGAAATCAACAGAGCCCAAATAATATTTTAATCTCTTGGTCAATGAGACAATGTGTGTAACACAGACAATCTGCACACATCTCAGGCTTTGAAAAACCGTTCAAGGTTTAAATTCCCCACACGAGACAATGTGTGTAACACAGACAATCTGCACACATCTCAGGCTTTGAAAAACCGTTCAAGGTTTAAATACCCACACTATTTTCCAGAAACCTATAACAGATGGTAACAGCAAACAATGGTATTTGATATAATTACCTTTCAGTGAAGAGGCCAAATTTTGGGCCACAAGAGGCGATTGAGAGAGACAGGCAAGATATGCCATACCTTGCACACCAAGTCACTTCCAGTGGAAGTGAGAAATATGGCTCAGTGTGCAAGAGATGGAACACATTGGCCATCGCTGGACTCCAATATTCCTGCTGCACCTTCTTTATTTCATCATGCAATCACTAACAGACATATGTTTGCTCTGCTTATAAAATCGCCTCCCCCATCTATATATATATCCAGTTTTTGGTCCCACTGTACATCAGTGGCAAAAAAAATTATGGCTGAGTTGATTGGAATCCACTCGTGAACTGCTTACTTTTCTATGAATCCTGTCAAATCTGTTGTGGGTTGTTGTAAGAAGGTAAGACCGAATACAATGTATACTTCGTTTTTCACAGGCATGGCAGGCCCAGCCAGCAATTAACCGTTGAAATTTTTAGCTCTATCTGACCAAAATTTTTCCGAGAGAGGACAGTGGCACCAAGTTATGTCCTGTCTCCATATTCTGGCTGGATAAGTGGCCACATGCGGTCCACCTACAGGCCTGCACTTACATTACAGAGCGAAAGATGAATGAAAAGAAGAGAAAGCATATGATAGGACATTTGAAGGTGTACAAAAACTAGAATCACGGCGTGATGCGGCAGACTGTATTGGAAACCCTTGGGGACTGAAAGGCCTTACGATGATGTGGGAGCAACGTGGAACGAGTCCAAGTTATCATTAAAAAAGAACAGTGGGCCAACATTTTGTTTCTATGATGCCGGTTTCATTTTGTTTTTATGACGTTGGTTTCCTTAAAAGTTTTGTATTTTATGGTCTCGGTTTCTGTAAAAGTGATGGTTCTATTTTTTCGTTAAATGAAAATACAAAATATGAGTTTAGTAAATTTATATATTATAAATTAATATGAAATAATATATAAAATAATATATATTTTTATAATATACAAATATTTTATTTAATTTTGTCAAAATGAAGTGTAGGTTGGGTTGTTGGGCGGAATAATTCTTATCCTCTTTATAAGTCTCTTAGCTTGAGGGTTAGTTCAAATGGTCCTATTGCTAAAGTATCTGGCTCTATCACGCTCTCAATGTTAGGTTTAGCTAATAAGCCAATGAGATGTGATTCCTTCCGGTAGATTTGCTTACATATTTCGGCTCTTAGGCTGACTTTCTTCCCACTCAGTGCTTTGAAAAAAAATACATTTTATTTAATCCTAATAAAAAAATTTACAAACCTTTTTTTTAATGATTTTAATAATCAAATTAACTTAACGTCATATATTTAATTTAATTTTTAATATAATATATAAAATCTATTAATTAAAATACAAATGAAAAAAAAAAATTATTGATGAAAAATTAATATCATTTGAGCATGGATCATCTTTTTATGTTGGGAATCATTCTTTATAGTAAACTAATTTTTTTGTTGTATTGCTTTTAAAAAAGTTAGATTCCATGAGATCAATTTTTTGAATATGTTAGAAGAGTTCAAAGTTTGTTATGAGTTCAAAACTATTGCTCTAAGGTTATATATAAAGTCCTTGTCAAGTTTAGGAACATTAAGGGGTAATCTTAAGAAATTAGTTCTAATATAGGAGTTAAGCAAGATTGTCCTGTTTCCTTACTTTACATTGATAAGTTAGAATGTTGGTTAAAAAAAGTTGGTTGCAATGACTCGAATCTTGTTTGTATAGTCACCAATCCCTATGACCTCAATAATCATATAAGAATCCTCAAGGGCTCAAGCTCTAGAAATGGGTATGATTGTAAACACAAACAAAACAAAGAATAAGGTAGTAAAATCCCATAACATCACTTGACACTTTCATATATGACAATAATAGTTTGGAGGACATGCCTTCGTACACATATCTTGGGATTGATATTCATCATAAGCTCAATTGGAACTATAGTGTTGAAAAATAAATACACAGAGAGTGGAAAGCTTATTATGGGTTTTAAAACAAGTGTCAATTAATAGTCGCACATTGGATTGTGGGATAAGGAAAAAATTCCTATTTGATATTCTCATCATTCTTGTATCTTATATGGATGTCAAGTGTATCTAGGAATGTAGTATCTCTAAAAGAATCTTGGAAAAGGATAGAAAATACCAAAAGAATTAAATAATTTATAATTTTAATATTGATGATGATGATGATGATGATGGTTAACGTCCGTTGAGACCAAACAATGATCTATTGGACCTAAATAAACAAATTATTTATTTTGATTTAAGATTTTATTCCTATGCTCAAAAAGCTTGGAGAGAAGCCTCCCGAGCTCACTATGATTTTGACATTGTAAAAGGCTAGGAAGGTCAGTATTGTAACAAAGATTGTGAAATTGAGATCTAATGTGGTTGTATGCAGGGCACTCTAAGAGGAAGTGGTTTTCATCCTCGATGCTCCTATTCTCACAAATATGGCAGATCCTTTCCATCCATGGCGTTTTAGGAACTGCCCAACGACCTATTTCACTATGGAGCTCATGAGAATTCATTCTAATCTTTGCTATATTAATTTTCTTCTTTGAGCTTGTTAAAATAGAGAGATACTTTTGATCTTCAAGGGTGGGGTTGATGACCTTCTTATAATAACTTAATTTTCTTTTAGACGCTAAATCTTTCACACACCACAATTTTTCTTTGAACTTAGAAGTAACAATATCTTTAATGTTATTTATGTTTTGCAAAGCATCATTCTCATTGATCTCCCAATAGTTTAACCAGACCCTTGTGTCTTTATGCCATCCTCGGTTGAGCCTTAGGTGGTTTTGGCTGGAATTTAAAAAACAATACACCCTATCCTATCCTCCTCATAGAAGTGAATCTCACCCCTAGTAAGTGCATGAGGTTAGTCACTTGATGAAAAGAACAAGATAAATAACATGCATAACAAGAGGCTCTCTAAAATTGCTTCCAACTTTATCCATAACCACCAATGGCTAAAGTGAGGAAGATATAGACACCAAGTCTGAGCTAAATCCTTGAGGAATATAGGAAGATGTCATCTTGTTACAATATTATGTAAATATTATTACATCTAATTTAAAGAGAATTTTTGGTGCAATAAAGAGGGAGAAAATTAACCACAAGAAATTGGTCAACCTTCACTAAATTAAAATTGCTAAAATATAAAATAACTCCCACCATCTAGATAAAAAACTAAATATTCCACAATTTTCAAAACACCCCAAATACCAAAATTTATCATCCTAAAAAAAACAAAAACAAAAAACAAAACAAACTTAAAAAAAAAACCAAATTAAAATTTAATTTAAAAATCTCTCACATAACAATAACATTCCTATCATCCTAGATTATCAAAACTATAACCATCTTTAAATGCTTTTCTTATTTTTGTAAGTAAAAATAAGATTCTATACCATCAAAATAATCAACATATATTCTCTAATATCATTATTAGAGAATTGAAAACATGGATTGGAGTACGAGGAAGGTGCCGTCCAGTAAAAGAATATATCCAATTATACTTGAATCTATTTATATGTTTGAATTTGTGTTGTTTTGATTTATTTATTTTCTGTTTTAATGATGTAAAAATTTATTATATTAGTTGTTAAATTAGTAGTGAAGATAATTATTATTGATTTTAGGTTTTAACTTGTTTTTCACATTGGAAAAAGACAAGTTTTTAATTAAGCATAAACAATTTCAGAGCATACTCTAAGTCCAAAAATCTATTTATTTTATTTACTTTCACCAATTCACTGGATTTTTGGTATCGGCAAGACTAGAATCGGTGATCTTTGATTACGGAGGGCCTTAACATCACATCGGTGACCTTTGCTTACGGAGCGCCTTAACATCGCGCTCCTTCAGTGACTGTTCTAAATCTCTTTGATGAAATTTAGATAATATGAGCGTAATATAGATAGTTTAATAAAATATGTTTTTTCATAATTAACCTTCTTAATGTTACAAATATCACAAACTCTTTCGTATCATGGTATTTTTTTATCTCAAGGAGGATTTGTTTTAATTTTAACCATGTTTATTTTTTTCCTTAAACTAATCAAGGCAAAAGATTAATTATAATTCTTTAAAATTTTCTTTCTATGTTAAAGAAAATAGTAAGAAATAATTTTTTTTTGGCTAAAATGTTAAGAAGGTTAATAATTTTTTTTTGAAATTTAGATAATATGAGTGTAATATAGACAATTTAATAAAAAATATTTTTTCATAGTTAACCTTCTTAATGTTACAAAAATAACAAAATCTTTGATATCATGGTATTTTGTATCTCATGAGTATTTGTTTTAATTTTAGCAATGTTTATTTTTTTCTTTAAACTAATCAAGACAAAGACATACTTTGATTTTCAACATTTAGGTTCATCACCTTATTATAATATCTTAGTTTCCTTTTCTCTATAACTCATTTTCATCCCACAATTTCTACTTAAATTTTGATGTAATAATATTTTTAATATTATCTTTATTATACAAAATGATCTCGTAATTTCTCAAATTTTGATGTAATAATTATTTTAATATTATCCTTATTTTGTACAATTATCTCATCTTTTGTCCCCCAATGATCTAGGCCTCCTTATATCATTCATGGCTTTGGCTAAAGTTAAAAGTAATTTAGGAAACCTTTTGTCTTCGATATTTTTTAACCTCTTAGTATACATTAGGTACCTAGCCATAAGCATGATTTCAAAGTTAGAAAGGCTTGCTTCATTGGGAAGGATAGAATAAGCTTTGTTTCCTTTAATCTTTAGATTATAAGTTATACAATTCTTTTTTATATGCTACTATATTCCTTCACTATTCTCTAGATATATTGCATCCCCATACCTCCTTTCATATAAAGTAAGGTGTCATAAGAATATGAAAGAAGATTTTTTTTTTTTATCCCATATCCAAATATCTATTGACTTATAATTATTATCAAGTCTATAATAAATTTTCCATCTTCCATTTATCTTTTTCTCAATATTATAATTTCATTTAAATATTAATCATTAATTCCAAAATATTTATATGAAAAACTTTCTTATTATCATATATAAAAATATTATTTATAATTATTTTAAATTTAATTATAAAAATATTATATATCATTCTTTGGAACTTAATTATCAATATTTTAATTTTATCAATATTAAAAATCATATGTATTTGCATTTCAATTTTTTCACTATTATATTTTAATTATTAATTTTATTTTATTTCATATATAATGTATTTTAATTCCTTCATTTTTATTTTTTAAATTTAGTTTCTCCATTTTAGCTGCCTTATGTCTATGCTGAAATTTTTTCCGTTGGTGTTTTATTTGTGTTTCATTTTTCAACTTAATTCATTTTATGCTGCATTTAATTATTTTTTTGAGTTTTTAAAATTTTGATTGAATTTCATTTTCATTTTAGTTATTTTTTAAAACAGTTTAAATGTGAATTATTTAAATTGTATTTAAATTTCATTGTAATGTATTTTAAATGTTAAATTTCATTTTTAAATTTAGTTTGAAATAATTTAGATTCGTTTATATATATGTTTAATGATGAAAAGTATGTGTTTTTTGGGATTTAAATTAAAAAATATGATATGTAAATTTTTTAATTTTTTTTTCAGTCAAATTGTAATAATAATTTTTTTATATTTTTCAAAATTTAATTTCATATATATATATAAAATAATTAATATATATATATATCTATATCTATATATATATATATATATATATATAATTTTAATTTATTTTATATCTTTTAAATTTATTAATTAATATAATATGATGTATTTTATTTTTATATAATTTATTTTAATTAATTTATTTTTACTTTGTTTATTTCTATTTTATTTTTATTTTTTTTGAAAAATAAAATGTTAAAAATTATTAAGTAATTTTTAGAGTTTTTATAGAGCATATTGATTTTAGTGGATATATCTGTCTATATATATATATATATATATATATATTTGGTTCGGCTGGTGAGATATGTTTGGGAGGATTGAACTTCCTATCACTTGGATACACAAAAGTTTGCCAACATGCTTTTTGCTAATTGTGCTACTACTCACAGACATATATATATCTATGTTATGTGACACACACACACACACATATATATAGGCTCAGCTAGGCTAAGGCCAACCTTCCTATTGGTTGGAAGAAGAATGATCCACCCACCATGGGATGCTTATCACCAAGATTGTGCGAGGCTTTGGTCAAACTTGGATGCCCCTTGGGAAGTTTAATTCTCCCATAGTGGCTTCCATTCCTTTACCCCTCCCCAACCTAAAAATTCTTATTTTTTATTGAAAAAATATTATATAAAGAGTATTTGAAAAAAATTGAGATATAGAAAATGTATGACTACATGTATTGTATTGGATTTGGCAAAGATTGGACTGTTGATCTGGTCTATGTTGAGGATGGGTATTCCTAACCCCAATGGGAAAGACTCGATTGACTTTAGGTTGAGCAAATGCACATGCTCATTGACTCAGTGCCTAGTGTGTAGATCACCAGATGATCTATCTATTGCTAAGCTCTACCAAGTGTTGACTCATTGACTCAGTGCCTAGTGTGTTGATCACCAGATGATCTATCTATTTCTAAGCTACACCGAGTGCTGAAACAAGATGGAGGTAATCAATTTGACAAGGCAGGGTCCAAAAGAAACCTTTAGGCTAAACACCTCACCCATCTAAAGCGTTGAACACCTATGCTCAAGATATCAGATGCAGGTGGATAGCGATCTTGCCAAATCCAGGAAAATGCAGTGGTATTTTCCCCTAATGTCGTCATAGATGGGATTCAGGACACTTGAAAATGAAATGCTCCTCGGATTCCACCTCCTGCAAATAGCATAATTAGAAATCTGAGACTCACATGTAAGTGCCTTTAGTTATACACATGTTGTTGCATCAATTGCATGCGAAATCTATGGGCAGAATCAAGTTGAATCAATCCAAACTGAACTAAAAAGTATCATTCTCTAACTGGTGTCAATACCAATAACATCCATACAGAGTTGACTGGTAAAGGATTCTTGCAAATGCACTCAAATAAATGGGATTGTTTCAGTAAGCTCATGTAGGTTGGATCCCTCAAAAGTTTACAAAGAGGCATAGAAGTTGGCATGAACCATGAGTCCATTATAAAACCATGTGTGTTAATTGTAGCCTCCACTTTAAAAAACTTGAACTGTTTTACTTGGTAGCCTTGACTTTGGCACATTCATCAGAAAACTTGCATGCCAATTCCAATTCTCCATTCTTTTGGAGTGTAATGATTAGAACATTATAAGCGAGAGTGTTCACTACCAAACCATTTTTCAACATTTCTGCATATAGCTTTAGAGCATCCCAAATGTTTCCTTCTTTGCAGTGCCCCCATATTAGGACGGTATAAGTAAAAACATCAGGCTTCAGATCACATTCAATCATATCTCTATAGAGGTGGATAGCCTTTTGAAAATTTCCCTCTTTGCACTGTCCATAAATCAGAGTGGTGTAAGTAAAAATATTGGGCTTACAAACATGGCGATTTATCTGTTCATCTAATGAGTCATCGTTAGTTGTTGTGAAAATGGGTGAATCATTTGTCATTATTTCCCTGAAAAACTCCAGTGTCTCGTCCACTCTGCCTTCCTTTCAAAGCCCATTGATTAGAGAACTTAGGGTAAAAACATTGGGCATAAGACCCTTTCCTACCATTTCATCATGTAACTTGAAATCCTCTTGCACGTTACCATCCTTGCAGTATCCATCAATCAAAGAAATGTAAGCAACAATATTAGGCATGAAGCCTTTAACCAACATTTCATTATACAACCCTAAATCCTTTTCCATTTTACCTTCCTTGCAGCACTTGTCAATCAATGTAGAAAAAGTAACATCAGGAACTAACCCATTCTCCACCATTTGAACACAATATCCCAAAGCTTTCTCTGATTTTCCTCGTTTCAAAAGCCCATATACCAGAGTATTATATGTGACACAATTTAGAACCACACCTCTTTCATGCATTTCACACAATAGATGTTCTACCTCTTCGACCTTCTCTTCTACACAAAACCTTTGACGAGTGAAATGTAAGTAAAAACACCAGGCATGAGACTCATCTTGAACATTTCCAAACACAACATAAGTGGTTCCTCCAAATCCCCCTTATTGTTGTAACCATCAATTAGGTTGTTGTAAATAAGAGTATTAGGTGTTATACCTTTTCCAATCATTTCAACAAACAATTTGTTTGTTTCCTCCATATTTCTCTCCTTGCGATGCCCATCAATCAAAGTACAATATATAACAACATTAGGCTTGATGCCTTTCTGTAACATTCCATGATAAAACTTAAGAGATTCCTTCATACTAGTCCTTTTGCAGTATCCATCCATCATATCACTATATGTAAACAAATTATGAGCCACATCAAGAGCCTGCATTGTTCTAAATAAGGCACATGCATGCTTAAGGCATACTTGTGCCACTCTTAGCATCTTTTATCATATTTTAGTTTTTCCATAATTAGAGTAAGTGCTTTTCTCTTGAGTTGTCATTTCTAGAATTGGTAAAATACATTATTGAGGAGTGATTCCTTGTTTAGGATAGGTCATGGACCACTAGGAGATTGTGGCTTCCATTCATGCATGCTTTACTCTTTGAGGCTCTAATCTAGGAAATTATCTATGCAGATCAGGGCGCTTTTCCCAAGGCTATTTTTAGGTTGGCTTACTTTGTTTTAACCATAGCCCCACATCTACAAAGAAGGAAGTGTGGGTGAGGTTTTCATATTCAATGAGTGAGTGAGTGTGTTTAGTGTTGAAATTGTAGCATTGTATTTTCTATTTTTTCAGTTAATAAAACAAATGTGATTTTGAGTGTTGTATATTTCTTTGAGCTTCTGTTGTTCACATTTTCTAGAATTAGCATACAAACAAATGTTTTGGGAACTCATCGATTTTCCAGCTTTCTAGGGCTTGTAGTTTGGAGATCTGCTTACTATGTATTGGAATTTTAAGGAAATTTAATTGACTTCATGGCATTAATTTCTTCCATTTTCACTTCCTAGGCCCATTTCATTTTAGACTTTCATTATTTGAAAAGCTCTTTTTATATTCCATTATGAATTTTCAATCTTCATTGTTCATTAACTTTCAATTTTCTAATGCTTATATGCCTTCTCCCTCTCCTATTATAATTAAATCAAATTATTTGACAATCTTTATTTCTTTTCATTTTTCAATTACCATTGTTCGTTAATTTTTAATTTCTAATAATATCAAATAACCCTATATATACTATCCTCCCTCTCCATTTGCAACATTTCTAACACTTCCTTAACCCATGATGATGAGTCAAGTGAAACTAAAAAATCTTTCGCAAGAAGGAGCTCAAATAAAGCAATAACCTGAGCCCCAATACGATTGGGGGATATAACCTTGTCGTGAAAGATTGCTTTATTCCTCCCAAGCTAGATGCCCTAGCTTATAAGGGGAGGGATGTTCCTCAACTTCTTGGGAGAGGTAGAGTTCCACCAAGAGAGATAGGTCGAATTAAAAGACTCACCATTCCATCGAAGCTCTACAAATAGTGCATTGCGTACCAAGTTCCATACCTAAATAGTTATAGGACAAGACAAGAATAACTGCTCAATAAATTCCTTCGCATTTTTTCATAAAGGTCATCGTGATGGACCAATCAAACGCCTCTTCCTTAAATTTTCCTCTGTCAGAACTTTATCCTTCAATAACCACCATAGGAACACAAGCTTTTGTTGGGCACTTCAATTTCTAGACATGCTTCCACCACCATTCATGTTCCTCAAGTTCCGTCCCAGCATATAAGAAAAAATATCCTTCCTTTGGAGATTACTCCCCAAATGGAGAGTGTATCCATTGGAGCTCTTCTTCTCTATCTTGAATTCTAACATGAGAGATATTTAGGGCCCCCGTATAGTTGTGTCATAGCTGATGCCAATATGTAGGCAAGTTAAGAGCCCGAGTAGGCAACCAACCTTGAGCCCATAGAGTGGAATTATCTGGGTCACCAACTTGATTTAAGGTTCTTATACCTTGAGTAGCTAGGTGCTACATTATAATCATTTATATTAAACATAACACAAATTATAAAATTGTTTACATTATACATTAACAAATATAATATTAAATATTTTGTACCTATAATTTTAAATATATTTTAAAATACAAAGCAACATAGTACTTATCACATTTAAAGATACAAAGGATTTAATATTATGTGAATTTTAAAATACATGAAAAATATGTAACAATATGCTTATTTCTTCCCAAAATACATAACATTCAATACCATGTTTATTGCTTGTTAGGATACATACTATGTATTGAGATGTTTATTGTGTGTGAGGATAAATAGCTTTTAATGTTGTGTAAAGTGCTTAGTGTCTCTCGTGCAACTACTTGCTCATGCCACATGTAAACTTAATTAGTTTGACAAGATTTCTTTATGTAAGGTGCTTAGGGTCTCCT
Organism: Pinus tabuliformis; assembly: GCA_031772625.1. Taxonomy (NCBI): domain Eukaryota; kingdom Viridiplantae; phylum Streptophyta; class Pinopsida; order Pinales; family Pinaceae; genus Pinus; species Pinus tabuliformis. The sequence goes on along the minus strand of CM062820.1, from coordinate 1,312,490,619 downwards.
GTGCAACTGCTTGCTCATGCCACATGTAAACCCAATAAGTTTGACAATTTTTCGCCAATGATTGATCACCAATGACTAAATCCAGAAAAAACCAGTTTTCTTCATCCTATTACAATATGGCCATTCCCCCATATAAATAGCGATTACCAACGATGCCTTACCATCGATGAATGAAGACACCATGATCTCTGTGAGTTTGAAGGAACAGCGGGCATTTCCATTTAACTTTTTCAGATAATTTTGAAGAACACTGCAAGAAGAGCTCTTTAATGAGACACATGAATCATGTTCCTCTCATATTCATCATCTCTCTGGTCACATGTTCGAATCCCATTTTCACAACCACGAAATCCTGATACCTAACACTCATTTCACTTAGCCATCCTACAATGTCAAAACACTCTTTGCTTCTGCTGCTGCCATTATCTTGCACTACTTGCTTTATTGAGTTGAGGGACGTCGATGAGAAAGACTCGAATCCACTCATATTGAGGGCATAAGTATCAAATGCTTGGTTCTGCTTTGGATAAGAAGCCAAGAACCACCCTGCATCTACATTGATAGTGTTGTTACTGTTACGCCCAATTTGCACATAAATATGGTGTTTACAGTTATTGATGTCTTTTACATTGTGTAAGAAAATCACATAACTATGATTCAATATTAGGGGCGAGGGCCACCACAGGGCTCAGGGAATGCGAGAGGTTGGAGGGATTTCCCATGTTCAGACGCTGCAGGGAGACCAACATTACTGCGATGCCATTTGGTTTGAGTGTTTACTCGATCTCAGAGGCAAGAAACGCTGGAACTTTGGCTCAATCAAATGAGCCTAAGAAAACAAAGAAGACGCTCCAAGAACAAGTTACCCGTGATTCGTTCCACGTGGTAAAACAACATATGGGATAAAGGAGGACGAAATTTGAACAATATGATTGAATGAATTTCCCTAGTCCAGCCTTGCAAGGGAACACTTTCGGTGTAATTTTCTTTGTTTTGTTTGTCAAGTTGTCTGTGATCCTTTAGGGTTGAATTGTGGCTTGAGGAGATGGCAAGAGCTAACGAGCTTGTCATAGGGTATTAAATGCCCGCTTACATGCGCCTTTGAGAGCCCGATAACACACCGCCATTATTTTTTATTTTTCTAGTCACCGCGCGCGTGTGCGTTATCGGGTTATCGAGGGCGCATGTAAGCAGGGATTTAATGCCCTATGGCAGGCTCGTTAGCTTTTGCCTGAGGAGACATGACCTAGGGGTATCTAAGCTATCAAAGTCACTCAAGGATCGCACCTGGCCTGGGCTACACTAGTGCTTAGTTGAATGGATTTTTTAGTAGGTCTCCTCCCCTAGCATAGGGCACAACCACCCTTGAAGTTTGATCCTAGGTCGCCTTGCTGATGACGCCCATCCTCAACCTGTTGTGCTAGTAAAACTTGACACCTCCCATGTAATTATTGTTTACTTTTATTTAAATTTTAAATTTTATAGTTATTATATATTTATGCATCATTTTAATAAATTATTATTTATATAATTTTTATATATGATTTATTAAAAAATAAACATAAATATCGATTGATTTATTAAAATACCACATAAAAGAGAAAAGTACGAAGGTTAAAGTTGAATTAAACAAAATGAAAAAATAAATTGTATAAAATAATTAATTAATTTAAAAATAATATGTTTTAAAAATATATATAATGAATAAAAAATAAACATAAAAACTGAAATATATGTATATATATAATTTTGGGTTATTGAAATATATTATTTATTTTATTTATTATTTAAAATTTAAATATTTTAAATTAGTTATATATATATGTTTTAGTTTAGTATTAGTTTTCATATTATATGTTAATTAAAATTATCATGATTTTTTAATACTGATGATTTTTATCTCATTTATTTGCGTTTAATTTTAATTAATAATATATAAAATAATATACAATTAAAATTGTTTTATTCCTATTTTTAATTTCCAAAAACATAATATTAAACCAATTATATATATATATTATATTTTTATTGTTTTATGCATTCTTTGTATGCTTTAAATATATATTAATAATCAATATTGGCATTACATACAATTTTTATGATAACATTATATATATATATATATATATATCTTTTGAAATCTTTAATTTTTTTTAATGTGTAGTCTAAATGTTATGTATGTATTAATTATATATTAATAAGTAATATTGGCATTTTTAAAAATAATAATGAGAGTACTATTAATATTATGTTATTTTTGAAATTGTTATTTTTATTTTTTAATATATAGATGAAAGTTAAAAATATTTTTATTTTGTTTATTCTTTATTTTTTGAAATTAATTATGAAATCTATGGTTCTATTAATTCATGTGTTTCCTTGATGGACTAATTAGGAAATACCCATGGCAGACACAATCTTTTTTTCCAGGAAGTGTTATTAATGTCGAGTCGTGCATGCATTAAATTTGATGGATTCTCATTATTCCACATAACGGGAAGGTCTTGCCTTGAAGGAGTTCGTTTATGGTGAGGTGATGGTTTTTCTTCAAATTTGGATCCTCCTTCTTGTTATATTTTCAAACTAACTTCTTTCCATTTGTGCTATGTAATTTCTCCATGAGCCACCTCTCTTTGCAACCCTCTCCATTGACATATTTTGGTCTTTCGTCTCGTTCTCTTCATCATTCACTAAATGGAGTCCAAGATATATAAGGGAGATTTCATATCTGTCAATTGGGTTGGGAGGCATTAAATTCTTCACTTGGCTACATACTATTGGCCTGCTAGTTCTCTAGTTGATCCAGGTGGATATTGCTGGCCACCCGCCAATTCGACTTGGACCCCCACCATTGCTTCTTTCATTTTTTTCAGTTTCCTTAATGTAGCACAATTTACTATTTTTAGCAGTTTTTCGAGTGCTAAACTTTCGGTGTTGTTTTGAGGCCCTAAACTACATTTTTTTGGAAATCTACCGCCAGCGATTTTTTAGTTAAAATCATATTTTCCATTGTAGTCCTCGAAGAGATCTTTCCAACGGGCTACCATGCACGTCAAATGGAGATAATATGACCAAATCGCGACCCCGGGAAGTTGGCTGTCCAACTCACTCCAATGAGGCCCATAAACTCTTGGTGTTACATCTCCTCGGGTTAGGGTTTTCTCTTATTGTTCAATAATAATAAGGCCCTTAAGCCTCATTGTAATGTAGTTTAGAGGTATGTAGCTGCCACATCTCTTCTCAGAGATAAGCTACCATCGCCCTAGTTGGTTTATTTCCATTCTGTTTGTAAGCATATTTCAGTATTTTACATTAATGAAATGAAGTATTATTTCCGCTCCATCTCTGTTTTTATGGTTATCTCTATAATTTGTTGCGTTCCTGTTTAAATCTGGATCAGTGGTATTAGAGCGCTTTGTTTTTTTCTCTGTTTTTCTTTGCATGTCCCCAACAAGGTCAGGATACAAGGAGTTAGGGCTTGAATTGGTTGAACCTTTGCAAGACCAACCTCGCAAATCCTGACGGCCTCCCATGGCGGATGAAAAGAAAGACGAGGGGGCAGGAGATCCTATCAAAAACTTTCTCGAAGAAGCCCTCAAGTGACAAAGGAATGCAATGATGGACAACTTTGCCTAGATCCTTCAACAGCTACCCAGGGGCGACGCATCGGTTTCCAACAGCTACTCTGGAAACGCCACACCGTTTAAGGTATAAGTTAATTTTGAAATCCCCATATTCGAGGGTCAGATAGACATAGATGCCGTCGATAAATGGTTAAATCTGTTAGAGGGTTACTTTTCTGTTCATGATTTTTCTAGTCGAAAAAAGATTATTTTCTCTCTTCTCAAAGCAGCCCCCCACGTCAAGGACTGGTGGGAAACCTACTGTGAGCAGAAGGATGAAGGTACAGGCTCACTATTTTCAGCCGCACCCACTTGGAATTCATTTTGGGATGCCATCAAGGAGCAGTACTACCTTGTCGGAAGCTATGAGGATCAATACATAAAGTGGACCACGCTGTGGTAGGGAAGGGACCAAGACGTGCCAGAGCTTACCAATATTTTCCATACCCTTCGCACAAAGTTAGGTATCAAGGATACGGAGCAGCATTTGGTACTCAAATATCGCGGCTTTCTGCACAAGCACATCCAAGAAGAAATATAATTCTTGAACATCTCTTTGCTTGGCACGACATATCGATATGCCGTCAAGGTTGAGCAAAAGTTTAAACAAAAGAAGAGAGACTTTGGATCTGCGAATCCGAAGCAAGGGAAAGGTGCCCCCAAACCACAGAACAAAGGAAAAAGCCAAGGCGGGGCGGCCTAAGACAACCCGCCAAAGCTACAAGTAAAGAACAGTGCCGCGAAGCTGAAAAAGGACATGGGAAAGTGGTGTGAGTTCCATAAGAGCTCCACTCACAACACAAGTGAGTGTTGGGCCAAGCAGTCACTAGTGGCCGAGCTAAAGGTTTTAGAATTAGATGCATGTTCCGATTCTGAGTTAGAACCCGACAAGGGGAATGACAAAGGGAAGCAGATTATTGATGTGGAGCTCAATGCCACCGTTGCCACCACAAAGATCTAGAAGGAGGAACCCGAAGATCCAGAGGAGGAGGAGCGTCTCTTCCACTCCTAGATGTGGGTAAAGGGCTCCCCGCTACAGTTCATTGTCGATAGCGAGAGCCAAAAGAACCTCATTTCGGCAGAGGCCGTGAAGCGGCTGGGCTTACCGACCACAACACATCCACAACCGTACACCATCGGGTGGCTTCACCAAGGACGGGATCTTCGCGTGAGCTAGCAGTGTCGCCTTCCATACAACATCAAGCCCTTCACATATGAGGTATTGTGTGACATTTCTCCCCTTGAAGTTTGTGATGTATTATTAGGAAAACCATACTTGTGGAAGCAACATGCTATGTATGAATCAAGACCCCGTGCTGTTATTGTTACTTTGGGAAATAAGTTGTATAGGATACTAGAGGTAGAACCGCCTACCGCCATCTCTTTGGTTACTGCAAAAAAATGCAGTAAGCTCATTTCCAAAACTGGGAAATTTATTTTCCTGATGATACGCCCTCAAGGAAAGAAGAAGATGGTGGCCACGACCTCCAGACAGGGCCCCTCCACACGACAACTACAGATGGACAAGGTCGTGGAGGAGTACGAGGACATCTTCACCTCCCCCGTAGGGGTTCCTCTGCACTTTCAGGTCAAGCACTTCATCGATCTGACCCCAAGTGCACCACTGCCCAATGAACCAATCTATCGGCTCTCTGTTCTAGAGAACAATGAAATCAAGAGACAGATTCAGGAGCTGCTGCAGAAAGGTCACATCCGTCTGAGTTCATCGCCTTGTGGGAGCCCAATCATGTTGGTACAGAAGAAGGATGGGACTTGGAGACTCTGTATTGACTATCAGGCGCTGAACAAGATCACTGTCCGTAATAGGTACTCGATCCCATGGATTGATGATCTCCTGGACCAACTGAAGGGGGCAAAATATTTTAGCAAGATCGATTTGAAATCAGGATATCACCAGGTACCAATTGAACCCTCCGATGTGTGGAAGACTACCTTCAAAGCCAAGGAGGGCCTTTTCGAACGGTTGGTTATGCCTTTCGGATTGACAAATGCTCCTGCAAACTTCATGAGGCTAATGGATGACATCTTGCGGCCATTCATCAATTCATTTGTAGTGGTAGACTTGGATGACATCCTGATCTTCAACTAGAGTTGGGAAGAGCACCTCCACCACATTCGACAAGTTCTCCAAACACTGCAGCAACACAAGTTATGTGCCAATTTGGAGAAATGCACTTTTTGCATGACCCAAATTCAGTATCTAGGATACATTATTGATGAACAGGGGGTGCATGTGGATCCAGCCAAGATCCAAGTCATTCGGGATTGGCCATCTCCAACCACTCTGGCAGAGCTTCGCAACTTTCTAGGTCTTGCCAACTTCTACTGCAGGTTCGTGTTGGGATTTTCTCATATCACTTGGCCCTTGAGTCAAGTCACCAAGGGAGGAACGAAAGCAAAATTCTTTGGGCCTGAATCTCAACAGAAGGCATTCACAGAGTTGAAAGATCACCTCTGCTCGGCACCAGTGCTCACATTACCAGACTTGCAACAACCATTTGAGGTCAAGACAGATGCCTCTGACTACGCTATTGGGGCAGTCCTTACTCAACGCGGGCATCCAGTCATGGAAAATTTTAGGGGCGAATGTTCGCCCTTTGGCGAAATTAAGGGGTTTTAAATTTTTAGTGGGCGAATATTTTGTATCATAGTACATTTTTACAAATCGCCTCAAATAGCCCACCTTATTTTAAGGGAGAGGGTAAAAAAGGTAAATTTAGCCCTTGAAATTAGGAGTTACAACCTTCCATTTGCCCTAATTTTCAAGAATAGGTTTTATTTAAGTGAATCCTATGGGCCAAATACCATATTTATAAAAGAGGTATGGTAAATTAATAAAAATATAAATAAATGAGAGGTATGGTAAATAAATAAAACATTTTTTATATTTACTCCATAAGTCACCTTATATACATGCAAGGGTGCAAACAAATAAAAATATAAATAAAGTGGAAGTATGGTAAATAAATAAAACCTCTTTTTATACTTACTCAAAAGGTATGGTAAATAAATAAAAATAAAAATAAACCAGACATATGGTAAATAAATAAAACCTCTTTTTATATTTAGTCCATAACCCTCTTTCTATTTATGAAGGCTCAAAAAAGAGGTTTTATTTAAGTGAATCCTATGGGCCAAATACCATATTTGTAAAAGAGGTATGGGAAATTAATAAAAATATAAATAAATGAGATATCGTAAACAAATAAAACATTTTTTATATCTACTCCATGAGTCACCTTATATTTACGAACACTCAAAAAATGCGTTATATTTAGGTGAAACCTATGGGAAAAATACTATGGGCCAAATACCATGGGCTAAGTTATTATTAATACCATGCAATGGTATTCACGTGGAATGTAGCCTATTTAAATGGGGGAATTAAACCATGAGTCACCTTATATTTACGAACACTAAAAAAATGTCTTATATTTAGGTGAAACCTATGGGAAAAATACTATGGGCCAAATACCATGGGCCAGATTATTATTAATACCATGCAAAAAAACATTATTAACTGTAATATTAGTATTAATAAAAATAAAAATGGCACATGGTATTGACCCATGGTATTCACGTGGAATGCAGCCTATTTAAATGGGGAATTAAACCAGCATAGATCCATCTTTACTCTAGATCTGCTAAGCCCCGAGATGGATCAAATATCGTGATATGCAAACTAGCATAGAGTGAAAAAATATTTGATCCCTCTCGGGGCTTGGTGGATCAAGAGTAAAAATGGATATTGTAATTTAATGTATGTTAAACATTTTAACTTAGTTAAAATAAAAAATAAAATAAAAATCAATTCTTAATTTTATTATTTTTTATAAATTACTAATAGTAATTTTTAAGCTCCAGGTTTATGATAACCCATGGTATTGACCCATGGTAATACCATGGTATTCATGTGAGCATAGACTATTTAAAGGGGAAATTCTATCATCTTAGATCCATCTTGATTATGGGTCTACCAAGTGCTCAGAGCGATAAATAGATTTCATCCCCCTAAGAGTGGTAGATGTGGAGTTAAGATGGATATAGGTTGGTTTTTATGATAATGAAGATATTAAATAGACTTTAGGAAATTATATTGTAAAAACATCTTAAGGTGAATGGTTAAAGCTACATTTAGTCACTTCACAAAATTTAGCAAAAAATACCAATATCTCCATTAATATTGGTTCATAACTTTTTCTGATTTAACAAAAAAAATTCAAAACAATGAAACCTTATCACTCTTTTTGCATCACCCTCGCAGAAGATTTCTCACCACTTTTCAAACATTCTCAATATGATATCTTCATGAAAAAGTTTAGGTACTGATGTTGGATTAGTTGTTTGAAAAATAAGGTGGTTTGTACAGGGTTTCATCTTCTGTGCTATTCTTAGTTTGTCCTAATGATCTGTAGGGGTTGGAGCCATTGCACCATATTTTCCTAAAAGGTGGAGATTGTTCACCAAAAAGGAAATTAATCTACATGTTACAATGCTGTTAAAAAATGCGAGACCTATGAGGGTAGTGAATTATGCTAATAAGCAATTTAGATTGGGAGAGACGTAATTAAATTTTATTATTTAATTGAAGATTTCCAATTAAAATAATAATAAATCTACATTTATATATTCATATATTGATTGGAAGGATTCTCACAATGGTCACTTCTTTTAATTAGATCCCCTTCAAGCCTTTGGGATACCTAATACTTTCTTATATAATATAGTTGGGGCTTGCTACTTGTTGGCGTGTTGGGGTAAACAAACTTGATGTGTTTTTTTTATGGAATAAGAAAGAAATTTGATAACTTGAAAAAAGTGGTGGCTTGACAAAAGTTGTAGAGAAAAGATTAATCTCTCCTACCTTGACAGAACTCGTTGTCAATATCAACACCTACAAAAACTTTGTTGTGGAATATTATCAAAACTAATAGAAGGATATGAAAGAGTGTATTGTAAGAACCTTGACAAACATGGCCACTGAAACTTGTAACATTGTTTGTAGGAAGAAAAATTTATGTTTCTTTTTTCCAAACATGTATGTTAGTATATTACAGGTTAATGAATATATTTTCTTATTATCATATATGGTTTCATACTTTAACAAAAAATTCGCCAAGACTTCACAATATTTTATTATTCAGTAAAAGATTTGCTAGGATCTTACAAGATTTTATAATTCAGTGAAAGATTCTCCATCACTGTACAAGATAATATAATCTGGTGAGAGATTCACCAAAAAAATTATATATACATATTATATTATTGATAAAATCGCCTCCAATTTTTCCTATGTATCATGGGGATTAGCCCATTTATTATACATATAAATTTAGGGTGGTTCTTAAAATTTTCCCTGCATCCAATGGCATATCATAGTGAGACACTTTCAGACACAGTCCGGAAGTATCCCACTTATGACAAAGAGATGTATTCCATTGTGCAGGCCTGTCGACAATGGAAGCATTACATTTTGGGGAAGGAAACGGTCATCCATATAGACCACCGACCCCTGCAGTTCATACAGACCCAAGGGAAATTGCAGAATGATCGCCATCAGAAGTGGTCCACATACCTACAACAGTTCCATTTGAATATCAAGTTAAGAAGGGCAACGCCAATAGTGTTGCAGATTACCTCAGTGGACCACCGATGATGGCGTTAACCACCATGCTCAACTCTTGTGGGCACAAGACTTCTGATTGGCCACTTCTCTACAAAAGCAACCTAGAATTTGGCCACACACACCAGACACTCTTGGAGGGTCAACATGTTCCATATTTTCACCTCCAGGATGCCCTGTTATGCCACCTAGGTCACCTTTGTGTTCCTTCAAGCGAGCGTGCCAAGATGATTTGGGATGCACACTATAGTTGGGCTGCTGGGCGTTTCGGGGTCGAGAAAACAATGGCAGTACTGCAGAAGCATTTCTATTGGCCGAATCTTCGACATGATGTCGGGAAGTACATCAGATCATGCACTGCCTGCGCCATTGCCAAACCGACCATCAAGAAGCAAGGTCTCTATACCCCGCTGCCTACCCCTAGTCAACCTTGGGAATCCATCTCCATGGATTACATGTCAGGCCTTTCTTCCACTAAGCATGGAAATGACTGTGTTTTTGTGGTCGTCTATAGGTTCTCGAAGATGGCCATTATGGCAGCTTGCAAGAAGAATATCACAACAGAAGCCACTGCTAAACTCTTCTTTGAACGAGTGTGGGTACACTTTGGGATCCCACAGTTTATCATCTCAGATCGGGACAACAGGTTCCTCAGTAAATTTTGGTCCAGTCTCTGGTCAATGCTGGACACTAAACTCACTAAGTCCATAGCCTTCCATCCTCAAACTGATGGCCAGAAAGAGGTTGCCAACAGGATGATCGTACACATTCTATGCATGTACAACTCAAAGCATCCACGCACATGGGACGAGAGCCTCCCCTATGTTCAGCATAGCTACAATCGAGCTCTCCACAACTCGACTGGCCACAACCCTTTTCAGGTGGGCTTGGGATTCCAGCCACTATGTCCCATTGATGTGGCCATGCCATTTGCAGCTACTCACGGAGATTTGGCTCATGTCCAGTCCGAAACAGATAAGACAAATAGCTTCATTGAGCACATCCAAAATATTTGCCAGTAGGTCCATGACATTCTGGAAAAATCAAATGCCAAGTACAAGCAGCGACATGATCAACATCAGGTGCCACACAAGTTTCAGGTGGGCAACAAAGTCTGGTTACATTTGAAAAAGGAACGCCTTACCGGAGCCTATCATAAAACTTAGACCACTCCGATATGGTCCTTACACCATTACCAAGGCTGTGGGAGACAATGCATTTGAGCTCAACATTCCCCCATTCCTTGGCCTACACCCAGTGTTCAATGTGGACCGCCTTTGGCCATACTTTCCACCATTACTAGACACATCTGACATTGCAGAACAACTCACACCCACAGAGTTAAATCCAGATTGCATGGAACAAGCTGCAACTGATCGGATCATGGACACACAGATCAAGCACACTCGCCAGTAGAATATCCAACTGTATCGAGTTGTCAAAGCAGGCCAACTCCTTCACCAGGGCAAGTGGCTCACTAGGGACCAAGTTCAGCAGAAGTTCCCTCATCTCATGGAGGAACTCAACGCAATGGGGACCATTGCTTCCTAAGGGGGGAGGAATGATCCAGGTGGATATTGGTGGCCACCTGCCAATTCAACTTGGACCCCCACCATTGCTCCTTTCAATTTTTCAGTTTCCTTAATTGTAGCACAATTTACTATTTTTAGTAGTTTTTCAGGTCCTAAACTTCCAGTGCTATTTTGAGGCCCTAAATGACGTTTTTTTGGAAATCTACCGCCAATGATTTTCTATTTAAAATCATCTTTTCTGTTGTAGTCCTTGGAGATATATTTCCAATGGGCTATCATGCGTGTCAAACGAAGATAATATGACCAAGTCGCGACCCCAAGAAGTTGGCTGTCCAACTCACCCCAACGGGGCCCATAAACTCTTGGTGTTTCTTCTCCTCGGGTTAGGGTTTTGGCTGTTTAGGGTTTTCTCTTATTGTTCAATAATAAAAAGGACCTTGAGCCTCATTGTAAGGCAGTTCAGAGGCATGTAGCCACCACATATCTTCTCAGAGATAAGCTACCATCGACTTAGCTAGTTTATTTCCATTTCTGTTTGTAAGCATATTTCAGTATTTTACATTAATGAAATAAAGTATTATTTCCGCTGCATCTTTGTGTTTATGGTTTTCTCTGTAATTTGTTTCATTCGTGTTTAAATCCGGATCACTTGTCTTTTAACCCTTCGACTACTTCCTTCCCCATATTTCCATGATAAGCTAGTGTGAAAGATGTCATAGGAGTGGTGGAGGGAGGGGTTCTCTAGGTGGTGCAAGAGCTTGGTTTATCAATGAATCTTCTACTTGCCTCCAACACAACTAGAATCCTTTCTCCATGCAACTCAAATTCAATGCCTTGGAGGAAGATATCTGGCATGAGTGACATAGTCACTTTGAAAATACTTAAGGAGATTGTAGCCTCGGTGCCAGATACTAGACACACAGAAGACATGTAGAACCAATACCTCCACATGGTAGAATTGTATTGGTACTTGAAGGCACTCGTTGACAAGGTTCTATTTGAACTCCATGACACACATGATAAAATAATAAAGAATCCTAAGGGAATTTACCTACAGTTGGTTAACATCGCAGGACATTTGATTCCTATTGAAGCATGCTCCACTCTGATGTCGACCCCTAACATAAGCAATAAGGATGCAAATGACCCAATTGTAGTGGAAGTCTTGCTTTCTTCTTGATTTTTATGTTACAATCCTCTCTAGATTTTCTTATGACATTTGGAACAAGTTTTTTTGATAAGTTTTGGTCATAAGCTATTCCTACTAGGCATTGTATAACTCATAAACAATATAGTATGATATGTTTGATTTTAACTCTAAAACTAAATTACATTGATGATGCTTCGTTTTATCATTGGTTTGGTTTCCCATGCCACAAAACATTGATTAATGACCATCTTTGGACTATGCACATTTTTGGATTATCAATGAAATTTAAAGCTTACAAAAGAAAAAAAAAACATATCTTCGTATAATGGTTCTATTAATGTTACTATTAATTTAAGGTCCTATGTTTTAATATTCATCATATACTAGTTCTAATTATCCTGATCATATTTTTGGCTGCTAGGAAATTTATTCATATGGATCCAAGAATTTGGAGCTATTTACCATTTGAGATTTTGGAATTAATATTTTTTTAGCTTGTTTTTTAGTATTGATATGATTTACAATGATTTGTAAAAACTTAAATATTGTTCTACAAATCACTTTTTTCCGATCTCAATGCCACTGAATTTCCATTAATGAATTTGGTTTTCTAGTCCCTATGGTCCATAATAAAGAAATTTACCTCCTCAGGGCATACCTAAATCAAAATGGTTGCATATTTCATTTTCTTGTGTCATTTATAGATTCTAGATACACAAGAATGTATAACTAGATCCATGTTTTTTTTTAATCTTTACCAATAGGATGCTCCCATTCAGCAATTCTTCTATGATGAATCCATTTACCAAGGTGTTTAAAAATATAGGATCTATATGGGTTGGAGACCGAGGTTTCTTTTAATTATTGAAAAAGGTAAACATTGAAAATATAAATGGATTGTCTTCAAACATACTTACAAAAGAATGCAATCAAAATTTTAGATTTGTAGTAACTTTGATAGGGTGTGGAAAAGGACATAAATTCCTCATGGTGCTATTTGACCATCAAAAGAGGTGGTATTCTATATAAGTTAAATTTATTATTTATGTTTGAACAAAGATTATGAATATTACACTTGTTATGGGTACACTATCTATTGGTTGGATGTCTTAAAAAATCAATGGGGTTTTTCTTTTGTCCCAATCATAGTCATATAATGTATGTCATTAGCATTATACAATAACCAACTGAGATGTCTCACCAATGATGGTTTTGCCTCTATTTGGTATATTGAATAAGTAGATAATTTTCAAATTTGGTCATCATGTATTGAAGAAAATTAGACTATTTTTAGGATGACAAGGGATTCAAATGGAATTTGTTGCTAGGCATTTTTATAGATATAAATAAGAAATTCCATGTGTATCTTCCAGTTTTCATAATGCATGGAATAATACTTTATGCAATAACACTAAATTTCCATTCATGTTAAATGATTTTATGAATAACTTGTGTATCCCAACAACTATTGGTAATGTATCTCTATAACAAAACTTAGGGTTCAAATTCCTATTGCATGGACATCTAATTTCCTACTGTATGGACATTGTAATGGTTTGATTGAAAGTGTAAATGCTTTTCCACTTATTTCAAATATGGATTTAGTTGATTAGATTCCACATCTGAGAATAATTTGTATGGCTTAGAATACTTGCATGTTATAACTTTCAAAGATTGTTAAGCATGTTATAGTTGTTTTAAAATTTTTGATACTCCATTAAATATTTTGATACTATTTATTTTCATATTGTTGTACAAATTTTTATATCCCATTAAATATTTTGATACTATTTACTTTCACATTGTTGTACAAATTTTGATATTCCATTAAATGTTTTGATAATATTTACTTTCATATTGCTATCATATGGATTGATATAATACTTTCACCATATTCTATATTTTTGTATGCTTAATATTACAATTTTTTCATTCTCACTTCCATATCACTTTTTGCATCTTCACTAATGTATTAAATTTGCAATTCTATATATGGTTCCCAATGATTTATATGTATATTTCCAAATTTTGCGATTGTCTATATGTTTGGAATTCAAATTACTATGATCATTTAATAATAATATAAGTTTTTCTATGTACTTGTAGAAATGTCTACTAAAAGAACAAGTACGCATATGATGAAACACATTTCTTCTCTAACATCATTCAAGTGGAGAAATGAACTTTGCGATTATGGTATCAATAAAATAGATATGCAATAAATGACAATAGAAGAGATTGATATCATACAAGGACCATCAAAAATATTTTTTCCAATAACCATAAGTATTAGTGTTTGGATGATATCATGTGAAGAACATTGGGTCTATTAATGTTTCCTTCTCATAATACTTTTTTAGTTTTAAGGTTTGTAAAGTTCCAAAATTTCCCAAAAACACTATTTTTATTGGGGAAAATTTTGATAATTGACATGTCATCATGTACAAAAACTAGCTACAAATGACAACCTTGAGTCATCTACAAATGCAAACTCAAGTTTGCAACATGTAGAAAGGGTGAAAAGCATTCATGCTAGAATTATTGATGACGTTCAACATATAGTGCCATTTAAAGTTGTGGGGGATAATAATATGCTTTCCAATTTGGTTGATAATTTGCAACCTATAGATGGTGGCATTGGATGTACTTTTTATCTCCCTCATTCTTTGGAAAATGTTCTTCCACTAATTTAATTGGTCATCCCTAGAACTATTTCATTTAGAACAACTAAGGTATTTTAGTTCAATGATTCATTGTAACTATTCTATAAGCAAAAAAATTATATAGATTAGTTAAAATTTGTTTTCTTTTCTCCTTATTGGCTTAACACTAATAAGTCCAATAGAGTTATAGAAATGAGAACCCAATATTTTGCAACAAATTAGGTTGAAAGTCATGGGGAACCTTCTCATTACCTTGTTCCAAGTCAAATAGGACATGTAATCAGTAAGATAATGTAAGTGTTCTATGTAAATGATTTTCTTTCCTTTTTTACACTTATACCTCTGATTTTAGGCTCTTACTTGAAAAAATATTATTGTTTTTGGGATTCAACTGCGTTAAGTAAGTCATTCAAACGTATGACTTACTTAACGCAGAGGAGTTCTGGGATGGGTGACCTCCTGGGAAGTCCTGGTTACCGGGTGCAAGCCCCGGAAGTGATGATTGATGCTATGTGATTCGTTCTCCACATTTCACTAGTTTCAATCCCACTTCTTCACCCCTGTGAGCATCACCCGATGCAATGAGTGCTAAGTGAACTATTCAAAAATCATGAGAAATTAGTCAGTTACGACTACCTCTCATGGAAATGGTCATACGTTTGAATGACTTACTTAACGCAGTTGAATCCCAAAAATGATAATATAATGCACTGCGTAAATCCCCCATACTTAAATTCAAAAAGAGTCAAGGGATCTCTACTTGAATGGTTCATGAGGCACAATACTTGCTAAGGTTTTGCAAATGGGGTAGCAAGCTAAGTGGGCTTGATTGTGGGGAAAAACTCCACAGTTAAGCGCGCTTGAGCCAGAGGAGTTCTGGGATGGGTGACCTCCTGGGAAGTCCTGGTTACCGGGTGCAAGCCCCGGAAGTGATGATTGATGCTATGTGATTCGTTCTCCACATTTCACTAGTTTCAATCCCACTTCTTCACCCCTGTGAGCATCACCCGATGCAATGAGTGCTAAGTGAACTATTCAAAAATCATGAGAAATTAGTCAGTTACGACTACCTCTCATGGAAATGGTCATACGTTTGAATGACTTACTTAACGCAGTTGAATCCCAAAAATGATATCTAATATAATGCACTGCGTAAATCCCCCATACTTAAATATTATTGTTATTATTTTTGTAAATTGAGATTTTTCCATTAAGAAAAGGATATTACATTGTTGTTCTCAGAGTTCACAAAAAAAAATCAGCCTCACTTAGACTAGATTTGTTGGACGCTATGTTAATTGTTAATTTTTTTACATCCACCCACATAAATTGCACATCCTAGCATATTGTATAACCATAGAGCCAAAAAAACACCAAGAACATATCAAAAGGACACAAATTTATGATTATGAAGATATCACAGGGGCTAGATTGTCTGGCCTAGGGCCTAGAGGTGTCGGAAACTTGATTTCATACTGTACGTGCTTTTCCAAATGCTTCATATGAGTTCTAGACAATCTAGGTTGTCCTGCATATCCATTGGTTCCTTTGAAGCTGATTGAGGAATGAAATAATTTCATTTTTATCATCATGCTTCTCTTTGAGAACTTGCAACAACAATGTTTTCAGTTGCCAATGAACAGTGACCAAGTGCATGTACTAATTTCTCCGATCCCTACTGTGCCCAAGGTCTAGGAGCTAATGAAAAACTTCTAAACCTCCAAATTTGAGACTATTTGTATATCCCTATGAAAATTTATTTTGAACCTTTAAATTTTTTCCTAAGTGCATAGAGGGATCATTACTTGGTAGACAATTTCTGCCTTCTGAGAAAGAGTCTTAGAGAGGGTCTTTCTATATTGGCCACACTCCCCAACACCTTTGTGGAAATGACCTTGCTTATGAGGCATGAAAAACTAGAAAATCCACAATACCTTATGAACCTCGAGAAGGCCACAAAATAACTTCCCCTGAAACCTAAAGCTGTCACACTTCTAGAGCACAAACAAAGAATTTCAACAATTGCAAGGTTCAAGGCTCTCCCATTTCCCCCAGAACTAGATGCTAGAAATAAACTCAAAACCCCTAAAAGAGAGTTGAAAAAGACCAAATAAATACCAACACACTAGAGCCATCGTCATGAAATAAGGGTGTATAAAAGATGAAGGTGATAGAAAATTATCTTAGGAAAATAAATATAATTTAGTAAAGAAGGAGCCAAGAAAATCTAGCCTAGTAGGGTATCCACTGAGTCTATGAGACAAGGGATAACAAGACCCAATCCCACCCAGGAACTGACAATAAAAAAATAAAAAGACAAGTAGAGCTAGGAACATAGAGTTACCTCGACACATAACCTAGAACAAAGGAGAAATCCAAACTATAAACCAACTTCAAAACAATGAGCCAAAGTAGGCCACCTAACAATTTTAGGAGCTTCATAACTATGAAAGGCATGCTTCACACCAAATTTCTTATTAAAATTTGCAACTTCTGCGAAATAACCATATAAAAGCGCAGTATGAGATGGAAAGCTTCCACCTTTGTGAGGAAGCGCAAGAAGATAATCTATATAATCCCTTGTCTAGTCTAAAATTTCTGTTGCAAACTCCCTTAGAACTAGGATTATGCCCTTGGCTAGAACATAATCTGGGTTCGCAAAGATACCAAAAATCATCTCTTGTGACTCATGCTTTCCTTATCCACATACATTCGTGAATGAATGATTCGAAGGATCAAGATACAACAAAGAAACATTAGGTGAACCATAATGACAAGTATCATCCTCCGGACCTATACTGCACTGCGGGGGGGTGGGGGGAGGCCACACCACCCCCTCCTTAATGGTATCGGGAGTCAATAGGGTAGCGACTCCCCCCCATCCCCTCTCTCGTGTGATCCCCCACCTCCATCAGGTACTGAAAATTAAAATTTTAAATATTTTATAAATATGAAAATTTTCAATGCAATCAATATAGAGAAATGCAATCCATAAATTATTGGAAAGTAATTGTTGCAAGTAACAAAACCATTCCTCTTGCCCCAAATTTGGGCAGGACCTCTTACATTGCTAAAGATGATGTAGATTTTGGAGGATTTTTTACTCTTATAATTGATGCTCAAGGTGATATTATGGCTATAGTTCCAATTCATTAACTGAATCAATGTGTTTTCCATCACTTAGCTAGAAAAATGATTGTAATTCATAAAAAAATTAATTGAAGATTGATAACCTCTCCATTGTCAAAATGTGTCACGTTTTCCATGAATCTTATCCTAGAACTAGTTTCTAAGATGAGGGCCTATTTGTAAAAGGTGTATGAATGAGTGAGGCTCCCACTATTTCTCATGTTTGAATAACAATGATCTAGGTGACGAAAACCATGTTCTAAGAGTAATTGCCCAAGTTGTAGAGATGCTAATATCATGTGTTAATCCAATATTGCAAGTGAAACATGATAATGTTGGGAAATATAAATATAGTGGTCACAAAATTATCTTTCCACCATATATTTCCATGAAGGGTCATTAAATTCAAATCACACATTCATAAAGTTTTATGGATTGTCATTATTCCACATAATGGGAAGGTATTTCCTCCAAAGAGTTTGTTTGTGGTGAGGTGATGGTTGTTATTCAAATTTTGACGATGCTTGTTGTTATATTTTTAGATTAGCTTTCCATTTCTGTTGTGGAATTTCTCTGTGAGCCACCTCTCTTTGCAACCCTCTCTATCAAAATCCTATAATATTTCCTCATTCTCTCTATCATTCACTAAATGGAGTGTAGGTTTTATGGTGGAGGTTTCAGATCTGCTAGTTGGGTTGAGAGGTATCAAAGTATTCACTTGGATACATACTCTTGTCCCTTCAGTTCTTTGGTCTTTTAACCCTTTTCCTAATTCCTTCCTTCTGCCACCATGACATGTTATCATGAAAGATGTCAGAGGGGTGGTGGAGGGAGGGGTTCTCTAGGTGGTGTAGGAGCTTCATTCGTTGTTGAATCTTCTACTTTTATTTATCACAACTAGACTCCAACAATTCAACTCATGCTTAGTTTCTTGGAGGAATATACCTGGAATGAGTGTCAAAGTCACTCGAACACAAAAATACTCAAGGAGTTTGTAGCTTGGCTACTAGATACCAGGAACACATGAGGTAGGCAGAACCAATACCTCCACATGGAAAAACTATATTAGAACTTGAAGATGCTTCTTGGAAAGCTTTTGTTTGGACTCCATGACACACATGATAAAATCCTAAAGAAAATAGAGGTAAATTCAATTGCAATTGGTTAATATTGAGGGACATTTGTCTCCTATTAAAGTATGCTATGTTATGAGATAAACACCTAGAACAAGAAATAAGGATACGACTGACCCAATTGTAGTGGAAGCCTCACTTTCCTCCTAATTTTTATGTTACAATCCTCTCTAGGTTTTTTTGTGACACTTCGAACACGTTTTTGTGATAATTTTTGGTCATAAGTTAGTCCTCCTAGGCATTGTATAACTCATAAACACTATAGTCTGCTATGTTTTAATTTATCTCTAAAACTAGATTACACTAATGGTTTTTTTTTTGTCACTAGTTTGGTTTCCCGTGTTGTAGAACAATGACGAGAAACCATCTTTGGACATTGTAATTTTGTGGATTATTAATGAAATCTTAAGCTTACAAAAGAATAAAACATGTCTTCATATAATGGTTCTATTGATGTCACTATTAATTTAAGGTCATATGTTTTAATCTTCGTCATATTATAGTTCTAAGCATTCTTGATGCAGGTACATAGATGGAGCACAAAGTTCGATGAAGGTTGGACAAGAGATTTCCAGTGTGATGGGATGGTCACATGACGATTCTGGGAGAGATTTGAAATGTTTTGTAGATATTTTCATTAGGATGTGATTTTTGTTTTTAGAATAAGTTGGAGGAAGTATTTGCTAATGTAAATGTAATTTCAGTTTTCCATATTTTGTGAGAAGGGGAAGCAAATCATCACTTGTGACTCTTGGTTAACCATGTTAGCTTTCTTGATAAGGAAATGAGTGTTTGAGAAAAAGAGAAATGTGTGTAGCAGTGGAGAGGAGAAGCTCAAGGGCTGGAGAAGAGGCAGAGAATGTGAGGCATGTGCTACACATGCCCACATTGTAAATTTGGCCAGTTTAATGTGTGTATGATTTTGATTAATGAGAAAATGTGTTTATGTGCCTCTATGTATGTATTTTCCTTCACATGTCTATTATTAATGAGGTTGTTTGTCTTCCCTTGTTAAGAATCAAAATGTGTTGAGAGATGTGTCATGGTTGTAAGTCTTTTATGGAAAATTGATTTTTCGGTTTAAGGGAAATTTGGAGCTGCAATATTCACCCCTCTATGTGTGTGAAGTTGTGGCTTCTTATGGCTATCGTAGTTGTTGTTGAGGTGATCCGGATTTAAACAGGAACGCAATAAAATACATAGATAACCATAAAGACAGATATGCAGCGGAAATAATACCTCAATTCATTACTGTAAAATACTGAAATATGCTTACAAACAAAAATGGAAATAAACCAGCTAGGGCGATGGTAGCTTATCTCTGAGAAGAGATGTGGTGGCTACATGCCTATGAACTGTCTTACAATTAGGCTCGAAGGCCTATTTATTGTTGAGAAACAATGGAAAACCCTTCACATTCCAAAACCTAACCCTAGAAGATGAAACGCCAAATTGTGGGCCTCGTTTTTGGGTAAGTTGGTACATCAAATTAGCAGGGTCGCGAATTGGTCGTACTATCTCTGTTTGACGTGCATGATAGCCCGTTGGAAAGATCTCTCCGAGGCATACGACAAAAAAAACGATTTTTAGACAGAAAAATCATTGCGGTAGATTTCCCAAAAAACGTCGTTTAGGGCCTCAAAACGGCTCCGGAAGTTTAGGACCCGAAAAACTGCTAAAAATAGTAAAATGTGCTATAATTAAGGAAACTGAAAAAAACTGTAAGAAGCACTAGAGGGGATCCAAGTGGAATTAGCGGGTGGCCACCAATATCCACCTAGATCATTCCTCCCCCCTTAGGAAGCAATGGTCCCCATTGCGTTGAGTTCCTCCATGAGATGAGGGAACTTCTACTGCACTTGATCCCTGGTGAGCCACTTGCCCTGGTGAAGGAGTTGTCCTACTTTGACAACTCGATACAGTTGGATATTCTGCTGGTGAGTGTGCTTGATCTGTGTGTCCATGATCCGATCAGTTGCAGCTTGTTCCATGCAAGCTGGATTTAACTCTGTGGGTGTGAATTGTTCTACAATGTCGGACGTGTCTAGTAATGGTGGAAAGTATGGCCGAAGGCGGTCGACATTGAACACTGGGTGCAGGCCAAGGAATGGGGGAATGCTGAACTCAAATGCATTGTCTCCCACAGCCTTGGTAATGGTGTAAGGGCCATATCAGAGTGGTCTGAGTTTCCGATAGGCTCCGGTAAGGCGTTCCTTTTGCAAATGCAACCATACTTTGTCGCCCACTTGAAACTTGTGTGGCACCCAATGTTGATCATGTCATTGCTTGTACTTGGAATTTGATTTCTCTAGAATGTCATGGACCTGCTGGCGAATATGTTGGATGTGCTCAATGAAGCTGTTTTCCTTATCTGTTTTGGACTGAACATGAGCAGAATCTGCGTGAGTAGCTGCAAATGGCATGGCCACATCGATGGGACATAATGGCTGGAATCCCAATCCCACCTGAAAAGGGCTGTGGCCAGTCGAGCTGTGGAGAGCCCGGTTGTAGCTGTGCTGAACATAGGGGAGGCTCTCGTCCCATGTGCGTGGATGCTTTGAGTTGTACATACGCAGAATGTGTACGATCATCCTGTTGACGACCTCAGTCTGGCCATCAGTTTGAGGATGGAAGGCTGTGGACTTAGTGAGTTTGGTGTCCAGCATCGACCAGAGGCTAGACCAAAATGTACTGAGGAACCTGCTGTCCCGATCTGAAATGATAGACTATGGGATCACAAAGTGTACCCATACTCATTCAAAGAAGAGTTTAGCAGTGGCTTCTGCTGTGATATTCTTCTTGCAGGCCGCCATAATGGCCATCTTCGAGAACCTGTCGACGACCACAAAAACACAGTCATTTCCATGCCTAGTGGAAGGGAGGCCTGACATGTAATCCATGGAGATGGATTCCCAAGGTCGACTAGGGGTAGGTAGCGGGGTATAGAGGCCTTGCTTCTTGATGGTCAGTTTGGCAATGGTGCAAGCAGTGCATGATCTGATGTACTTCCCGACATCCTGTCAAAGATTCGGCCAATAGAAATATTTCTGCAGTACTACCACTGTTTTTTCGACCCCAAAATGCCCAATGGCCCGACTGTAGTGTGCTTCCCAGATCATCTTGGCACGCTCGCTTGAAGGAACACAAAGGTGACCCAGGTGGCATAATAGGTCGTCCTGGAGGTGAAAATCTGGAACATGCTGACCCTCCAAGAGTGTCTGGTATGTGTGGCCGAATTCCGGGTCGCTTTTGTAGAGCAGTGGCCAATCAGAAGTCTCGTGCCCACAAGAGTTGAGCACGGTGGTTAATGCCATGATCGGTGGTCGACTGAGGCAATCTACAACATTATTGGTCCTGCCCTTCTTATATTTGATATTCAAATGGAACTGTTGCAGGTATGTGGACCACTTCTGATGGCGATCATTCTGCAATTTCCCTTGGGTCTGTATGAATTGCAGGGGTCGGTGGTCTGTGTGGATGGACGTTTCCTTCCCCAGAATGTAATGCTTCCATTGTCAGCAGGCCTGCACAATGGAATACATCTCTTTGTCATAAGTGGGATACTTCCGGACTGTGTCTGAAAGTGTCTCACTGTGATATGCCACTGGATGCCCGTGTTGAGTAAGGACTGCCCCAATAGCATAGTCAGAGGCATCTGTCTTGACCTCAAATGGTTGTTGCAAGTCTGGTAATGCAAGAACTGGTGTTGTGCAGAGTCGATCTTTCAACTCTGTGAATGCCTTCCGTTGAGATTCAGACCAAATTTTTTTTGCTTTCGCTCCTCCCTTGGTGACCTGACTCAAGGGCCAAGTGATATGAGAAAATCCCAACACGAACCTGCGGTAGAAGTTGGCAAGGCCTAGAAAGCTGCGAAGCTCTGTCAGAGTGGTTGGAGATGGCCAATGCTGAATGACTTGGATCTTGGCTAGATCCACATGCACCCCCTGTTCATCAATAATGTATCCCAAATACTGAACCTCGGTCATGCCAAAAGTGCATTTCTCCAAATTGGCACATAACTTGTGTTGTCGTAGTGTTCAGAGAACCTGTCGGATGTGGTGGAGGTGCTCTTCCCAAGTCTTGCTAAAGATCAAGATGTCATCCAAGTATACCACTACAAATGAGTTGGTGAATGGCCGCAAGATGTTGTCCATTAGCCTCATGAAGGTTGCAGGAGCATTCGTCAATCCGAAAGGCATAACCAACCATTCGAAAAGGCCCTCCTTGGCTTTGAAGGCAGTCTTCCACACATCGGAGGGTTCGATCGGTACCTGGTGATATCCTGACTTCAAATCGATCTTGCTGAAATATTTTGCCCCCTTTAGTTGGTCCAGGAGGTCGTCAATCCGTGGGATTGGGTACCTATTACGGACAGTGATCTTGTTCAGCGCCTGATAGTCAATACAGAGTCTCCAAGTCCCATCCTTCTTTTGTACTAGCATGATCGGGCTCCCACAGGGCGATGAACTCGGACGGATGTGACCTTTTTGCAGCAGCTCCTGAATCTGCCTCTTGATTTCATCGTTCTCCAGAACATAGCGCCGATAGATTGGTCCATTGGGTAGCGACGAACCTGGGGTCAGATCAATGGAGTGCTTGACTTGAAAGTGCAGAGGAACCCCTGCGGGGGAGGTGAAGATGTCCTCATACTCCTCCACGACCTTGTCCACCTGTAGTTGTCGTGCGGAGGGGCCCTGTCTGGAGGTCATGGCCACCGTCTTCTTCTTTTCTTGAGGGCGTATCATCAGGAAAACAAAATTCCCGGTTTTGGAAATGAGCTTACTACATTGTTTTGCAGTAACTAAAGAGATGGCGGTAGGCGGTGCTACCTCTGGTATCCTCTACAACTTATTTCCCAAAGTAGCAATAATAGCACGGGGCCTTGACTCATACACAACATGTCACTTCTACAAGTATGGTTGTCGTAATAACACATCACAAACTTCAAGGGGAGCAATGTCACACAATACCTCATCCGTGAAGGGATTGATGTTGTATGGAAGGTGACACTGTTGGCTCACGCAAAGATCCCGTCCTTGGTGCAGCCACCCAATGGTGTATGGTTGTGGATGTGCTGTGGTCGGTAAGCCCAGCCGTTTCACGACCTCTGCCGAAATGAGGTTCTTTTGGCTCCCGCTGTCGACAATGAACTGTAGCGGGGAGCCCTTTACCCACATCTGGGAGTGGAAGAGACGCTCCTCCTCCTCTGGATCTTCAGGTTCCTCCTTCTGGATCTTCGTGGTGGAAATGGTGGCGTTGGGCTCTGCATCAATAATCTGCTTCCCTTTGTCATTCCCCTTATCGGGTTCTGACTCAGAGTCAGAACATGCATCTAATTCTGAAACCTTTAGCTCGGGTACCAGTGACTGCTTGGCCCGACACTCACTTGTGTTGTGAGTGGAGCTCTTATGGAACTCACACCACTTTCCGGTGTCCTTTTTCGGCTTCGCGGCGCTGTTCTTTGCTTGCAGCTTTGGCGGGTTGTCTTGGGCCGCCCCGCCTTGGCTTTGTCCTTTGTTCTGTGGTTTGGGGGCACCTTTCCCTTGTTTTGGATTCGCAGACCCAAAGTCTCACTTCTTCTGTTTAAACTTTTGCTCGACCTTGACGGCATATCGGTATGCCATGCCGATTGAGGAGATGTTCAGGAATTCTATTTCTTCTTGAATGTACTTGTGCAGGCAGCCACGGTATTTGAGTACCAAATGCTGCTCTGTATCCTTGATACCCAACTTTGTGCGAAGGGTATGGAAAATATTGGTAAACTCTGGTACGTCTTGGTCCCTTCCCTGTCGTAGCGTGGTCCACTTTATGTATTGATCGTCATAACTTCTGACAGGGTAGTACTGCTCCTTGATGGCATATCGGAATGAATCCCAAGTTGGTGCGACTGAAAATAGTGAGCCTGTACTTTCATCCTTCTGCTCGCAGTAGGTTTCCCACCAATCCTTGACGTGGGGGGCTGCTTTGAGAAGAGCAAAAATAATCTTTTCCCGACTGGAAAAATCATGAACAGAAAAATAACCCTCTAGCACATTTAACCATTTATCGACGGCATCTGCGTCTATCTGACCCTCAAATATGGGGATTTCAAAATTAACTTGTACCTTAAATGGTGTGGTGTTTCCAGAGTTGCTGTTGGAAGCCGATGCGTCGCCCCTGGGTAGCCGTTGAAGGATTTGGGCAAAGTTGTCCATCATCGCGTTCCTTTGTCACTCGAGGGCTTCTTCAAGCAAGATTTTGATAAGATCTCCTGCCCCCTCGTCTTTCTTTTCATCCGCCATGGGAGGCTGTCGGGATTTGCGAGGATGGTCTTGCAAAGGTTCGACCAGTTCAAGCCCTAACTCCTTATATCCCAACCTCGTTGGGGACATGCAAAGAAAAACAGAGAAGAAAAGCAGACCACTCTGATACCATTGATCTGGATTTAAACAGGAACACAATAAAATACAGAGATAACCATAAAGACAGATATGCAGCGGAAATAATACCTCAATTCATTACTGTAAAATACTGAAATATGCTTACAAACAGAAATGGAAATAAACCAGCTAGGGCGATGGTAGCTTATCTCTGAGAAGAGATGTGGTGGCTACATGCCTCTGAATTGTCTTACAATGAGGCTCGAAGGCCTATTTATTGTTGAGAAACAATGGAAAAACCTTCACATTCCAAAACCTAACCCTAGAAGATGAAACGCCAAATTGTGGGCCCCGTTTTTGGGTAAGTTGGTACATCAAATTCCTAGGGTCGCGAATTGGTTGTACTATCTCTGTTTGACATGCATGATAGCCCGTTGGAAAGATCTCTTCGAGGACTACGACGGAAAAGATGATTTTTAGACAGAAAAAATGTTGGCTGGTAGATTTCCCAAAAAACGTCGTTTAGGGCCTCAAAACGGCTCCGGAAGTTTAGGACCCGAAAAACTGCTAAAAATAGTAAAATGTGCTATAATTAAGGAAACTGAAAAAAACTGTAAGAAGCACTAGAGGGGATCCAAGTGGAATTAGCGGGTGGCCACCAGTATCCACCTAGATCATGAGGTGTTTATAATGTATGACTGCGAGTCTATGGATGTGTGTAATCACTGTTGGCACATGGTATTGCATATGAGAGCTTGTGAGAATTTATGAGATATTCTAGGCCTATCTGGAGTTAGATCCTGCACTATAATTTGGCTATATATGTATTGAATGCGTTGAAGAGTGTCAATTATGTTGAAGAACATGAAGTTGTGCTATGTGTGCTAGTTTGTGCAACATATGTATGATGTGTGTGTTGAGAAAACCATCCTATAGCTTATAGGTTTTGCTAGCATTGGTGAGATGATTTGTAGTGGAAGTATGCACATGGAGGCCCAACTGTGGTGTGGTTGGTAATGAACCTTTGGTATTTTATTTCAAACCTATGAGAATTGTTTCCTGCATACTGGAGTAGGGACAGTGTAGAACCCACAACACATAGAGCATTGTCATAGGAAACCAAAGTACCATGTTTTTTTAGTTTTTTGTCCAAAACCCTGCATATTTATTTAATGTGAGTTAGATTGGTAAATCACCATGGAGGGTGTATGAGGCCATGTGTAGTGTTAAGGCCATGAATATGTGATTGGGAAGTCGATTGGAATAAGGGCGAGGCATTTTGGCTTCTTGGACTACAAAAGGACATAATTTTGGGGGTGCTACGAAAATACTTCGTAGTGTCTATAGGTTTTTGATTGCGCTAAGAAAATATTTCACAACACCTATAACCAACATTTTTTAGGGCCGCGTATGAGTTGCTTGAAGCTTGTTTTGGTCTACATGATGTGCCCTGGATAAGTTGAAAGCCCTTGTGAGTTATTTGAGATGAGAAGACGGGTTGGAAGGATGAGAGAAGGTCCTCTCATGGGACTTGTGAAGCCAAATTTACATACCCTTTTGAATACATATTTTAAACTAATTTATGAATTTCTAGAATTGGATTCTACAGCACAAAGTTGTGCTTGTGTGTTAGAGTATCCTAGGTTGTGGGTAACCAGGGAAACCAAACTTGTACCCATCAAGTCATATCAGAGCTCAACTTCATTCTTTGGAGAATATTGGAGCATGAAAAGAGCATGTTCTCTATTTGGTGATGCAGTCATAACAACAAAGGTCGAGGATTAGTTTGAGGACATCCTTTGGAATAATATTGACTTGTTTAAGAGGTTACGTTTTGAGGTATATTGAGGTAAAATATGCAGGTTATTAGTAGCAAACTTGGACAAAACAAAAAAAAATGTTTTTTCAAGAGGAAATGGAATTTTAACCATTTTTATGTGGAAAGTGGAAATAGTTCTGGAAGGAAAATGAAGAGGTTGACAAAATATACATGTGATGAGTATGAAATAGAGGTCAAGGAAGAGTAGATCCATGTACAGATAGAATTTCTAGGTTTGAAGGTAGATTGACAGTGACAAGATGCTGAAGAGAAAATGAACCTTATAGCAATAAGTATGGTGATTATAGGGGAATCAAGAGTTGATACACTCTTGAGAATGAGCAAGTGCATTGGTTGGAGAGGAATTGGTTCAAAACGTAGTGGAATATGAGATCTTGATATAGATATTATAAAATTGAATGTGATGTTTTGGTCATTAAAAGAATTGTGTTTGCAAGGTTGAATTGGTAGCATTTGTGATAGCAAGTAAGCTATGTTAAAGGAGGAGCAAGGAAGGCTCTTAGACGAAAAATGGTGATAGAACCTAACGGTAAAACTAAGAAGAGTGAGCGGTTGAATATGCAACAACTGACAACTTTGAAGTCTAAGGAGAAAGCATGCTCAATAAGAAGTTCTATTGCATAGAACCTAGAGAAGAGAAGATACTGGGAGGATGACTTGGTATGGGTGACAAGTCGTAGACTTTTTACAAGAAGGGATAGTTGTAGCTCACTAGGAGACAAAAAGAATTCAACAAGAGGAAGAAATGAAGATGATAATAGGGATTCAGAGGTGTTAGAGCCTAGATTGACCTCAGGCTGAAGGGAGGCAATCCCAGGATAATTAAAAACCATGCTTAACCTGGTAGCTAGCCCTACCAGGTCGGGAGAGGGCTCTCTCCTTGTCAATCTCAGTGAGGATGGTTGCAATTATGTCTTGAGATGGCTGAAATGAATGTTGATTTTAGGCTAGGTATAGTAGATTAGGGTTTCTGGTTTGATTTTTAGGTTTGGGCTGCTGGATCAATTGGAGAAGGCAGATTGGGTCCGAGAAATCAACTCATGGATACAGTCATGTTCTGTGGGGTGAGGTAGACAAGGGTTTATGTACCGGAAATGGATTTGAGATGGTAGATTAAGACAGATGAGGAGTTGAGGAGGGAATAAAGATTAAGACAGCTAAGGAGTTGAGGAGGGCATAAAGAAACTATGAATCCTCTTCAAACAGTTGAAAACATTGAAAACCAAATGCATTCCCTAGACAAAGCATAACAATGTATTTTGCCTATTCACCTTGATTCATTTAGTTTTAGAAGAGAAAGATAGATTTGGATACATATAAAACATAAGAAAAACTCATTACAAAGAAGAAACAATACATAAACTCACTGTCACAAGAATCCCACAAAAATAGCTGTGAAACCTGGTTTTATTCCTTGCCAAACTGCTGATACAAATGTTCAATGAGTGCCACCACTTCCACCAAAGTCAAACCTTTACAAATGAATCAAAAAGTACATGATATAGGAAAGGAAACTACTCAAGCTAGCTATCAGGGGTCGAAACCATGAGAAAAGGAGTATTTTCGACCATATCTAAACTAGGAACACAAAAGTAGGCAGTGGAACAACTTGCCTCTAAAACTTAGGAAACCAATTCATTCAGTTCAAAACAACCTTTGACTTGATGTATCTACACTATGAGGTGTTTTTAATCCATATTTACATCAAATTCATCATTTACCATGCATACATTCACCAAGGAATGAAGAAAAAGTCTTTTTCCAAGAAAACTAGGAAAAAACTGGAAATTAAGGCAAAACTGGAAAAACTAGTTTAATGCGCAGTGCCAAAATTTTAATGCGTAGCGCCATTTCAAGGCCAGTTTTGGAGGCATTCTTGGTGTCCAAATTAGGTGTAAGTTGTCTTGTTGGAAAGCCTTGCCTATCTGGTTTCTGGAACAATTTGATTTTTCTGATTTGGAGCTCATTTGCCCCTCCAAATTTGATTCTCCCAAGACTGCTTCTTGTGTGGCAAAAAAGTGGCAGAGAGGGCACTTTTTGGGTGTTTTTTTCCCCTTTGGTGACCAAGACCTTGTCCAAAATTTCTCACTATTTCTAGGTTTACATATTTTTCCATGCTGATTCCAGATATGTAAGCCATTTTGCAAGAAGATGCCTCCATCAAAAGCGTAGCACCACACCTATTGGAAAACCATGTTTTTCCAAATCAAAAATTCAAAAATGACAGAAATTGCTCAAAATTTCTTGAAATTTGGCATGAGTGATCCTTGTTAGGTGCTTTGTTAAGCCAATGATGCTTCAGCCAATATTTTTAGTTTATCTTGCTCTTTCTTGGTCCTCAAAACTTTTCTTAGTTTGGCTTTTAGCTTCTTTGTCCTTGCATTGCAAATCTTGTTCTGGGTTAGGTAGTGGCAAGCCATGTGGTGAAGCATTTTCTTCTCTTTATTGGCCTTCTCTAACAACTTCTCAAGGTGAATGTTCACCCTCTCTAACCAAGTTTCTCGGTCATTTTCAATTTCTTGCTCAAGGGAGGTCATCTTGACCTTTGCCTTCTTTGCCTCTTGCCTCTCTTCTCTAATCATTTGCAACTCCATGATAACCTGCTTGTTAGTTAATTGCTTGTTTTCTTGCTCAAGGTAATTGATGATCCACTTTGCTCTCTCAAGGTTAACTGACAAGGCTCTTATTTCAGCCTCCTTCTCTTTGATAATCATGTCCTTGATTCTTGAGCCTTGAGAGCCCAAGTCAGTGACATCCTCCTCAATCAAAGTAAACTCTCTATCTTGCCCTTCAGTAGGGCTCTCCTCATGCATCTTTTGCTTCCCTTTGTCTCTTCTCTTTGACTGCTGGCCAACCTGTATAGCTGGAGAAGAAGGCAAAGCCCCTTCCACCCCCGGTGGAGATAGCATTTGCCTGTAATCTGGTGAAGAAGGCGAGACCCCTTCCACTCCTGGTGGAGATAGTACTCGCCTGGCAGCAACAAAAAGACTCCTTGTGCCTCTCTCATAAGTAACAAATACTGGCACACCTGTAGTCCCAGTCTCATGAACACCTGGCTGTTTTGATGGTCCTCCTTCCTCTTGAGGCATTGATGAAACTTGAGGGCCTTTGAACATTTCATGGGAAATAAAGGTCTCCCATGGTATGTTCAAAAAATTTAACTGGTGCAAGACAACAATCTTAATCAATGAGAAGTGGTAAATGCTGCTGAGTTGCTGAGGAAAAGGTTTTCTTTGAACATAGTGGGCCATCTTCTCAATGTTTCGGTATATAAAGTAAGGGAGGTTCATCATCCTCACCCTAGTAAAGTGCATCAACAACCTGATATGATATGCATACAAGCGGGAAAACCTTCCTTCACAGGTGAAATATTTAATGATAAGCTTCATAAGAGGAGCAAAACTGTTCTCCAAGTATTTGAAAGGAAATACTCTACTGATTTGGCTATGATATCCAACCTTAATGTAAGGCTCATAATGTTCTCTGTCCACATACTGCCCTTTATTCCATTGCTCACCTACATTAGGGATGCCTGTTGCTTTTGAGATGGTGGTAGGTGACAAGGTGAAGGAGACACCAGCAAGATTCACTTGGCCATTATGTAGATGGGTGACAAACAACCGAGCAAGCTCATGATGAAACTTTACCCTCTCCACCATTTCACAAAACTCATAGCAAGACTGATGTTTAAAACTAGATATAGCAAGAGGACAAGCAAGCAATTCTATGAGACTGATAGGTTCCTCCCAGATGTGCTTTCCCCCTTTGTGTGGTTTTCTTGGCACATGTGCTTCTCTGGAAGTATCACTGAAAGTTTCCTCCTCCCTCTCATAGTCTGAGTCTCTCTCCATGGTCTTTTGGTGATGTGATAAGTGATGAGAAATGAAAGTTTGTAGTGAGAACAGATGAGTATGAAGAGATTTTAAAATATAGGGTAAGGGAGATGTATGGGGAATGTGACTACTTGAGGGAATGTTGGGGTTTTAGGGAATGAGGGGAATGAGGGGAATGAGGGGAATGGGTAGGTTTTAGAATGTGGAATAGGGATTTAGTAATGAAGTGGGTGTAGTGAAGATGTATTTGGGAGTTTAGGGTTTAGGGAATAGTGTAATAGGGCTAGGGTTTTGTAAATGAGAGTGGGGTTTTTAGGGAGTGAACTTTGATGATTGTGGGATAGGGAATAGGATTTGGAAAACTCACTGTGAATGGAGTATGAGAGAACATCAACAACCTTTGATAACTTATGAGAGGTGGTTTAGTAATTATTTAGGGTTTGGTTTTGACAATTTGTTAGGGTTTGTTCTAACGGAAACCAAACACAACCCTAGCAACCAAACATTACTCTTCAAGGCAAGGAAGAATGATGTACTTACTTGGAACAAGCATCAAAATGTTTTTAAGGAAGTTTGAAGGCGATTTGAGGCAATTTCAGGCTTCTCCAACAGGTGCGTAGTGCTCACTAATAGGTGCGCAGCGCCAGTTTAATGCGTAGCGCCAGACCAAATTAACACTGTGAAACTGCAATAGGTGTGTAGCACCAGTTTAATGCGTAGCGCCAGGGAAATAATGCACAGCGCCAGCAACTCTTTGCCAAATTTCCTCTGTTTTCCTCCCTTGGCTCAAAATCGCGTTTTCAATTCTCCTTAGCTCTTCAATAAACAAGGAATGAATAAAATATATGAATTGGCCCTTTATACTTTTCCTCTTTTGATTTTTCATAAACCAAAACCCACTTTTCTATAGTTTTGTCACTTTTGAAAAATACTCTGTTTTTCTGAATTTTGGACTTTTTTGACTTCTTGCAGGTGGACTTACTCTCTTCATGGACCTTTTGTAGTGGCAGGAGCTGACATTGTTACCAGGTTACCAGGAGCACTTATGAAGAATTATTACATATAGGAACTATAAAATTACATAATTTACATGAAATGAAACCATGAAGGGAAAGAGCTTTATTTCAGCATATCAAAAGTAAACTCATAACTATATGAATCTTTTTATCCTCCTCATGTGCCTGCTAACCCTTTTATTCAATCTTGGATGACCATGATGACAAACCCTAAGACATAGTGAAACTAAACCCTAAAACTGGTTTTTATAAATGAAATGAACTGAAATGACTATAAATGACTGAAAAGAGGTTTGAACAAGCCAACAGGTATATGACATGAGGGAAACTGAAATGAAACCACTACCATCAGTTGATTAAATGAGACACCTAACATGCATGCGAGAAAGAGCAATTTTGATCGCTGATGGTAGTGTAAAGATACTGACACTAACAAGAGGAAAGAAGAAAAGTGCCAAAGCAGTGAGTGATGAAGGATTTGAGAAGGAGGTGGTTGAGTTGAGGACATAACTCAATCATGTGAAAAAATTGCTACAATAAAGTCAATATGACTAGAGTTATGAGTGGAAAGAATGGTGTTGAACAGGGAGGTATGCAACAACAAAGGGATGACAATAGTAAGGATAATTCTACAGTAACAATTGTGTGACAATTGAACAAGGGGGTAATGGTATTTTGTTTTCAGTTCATTGTGGATTAATTGCTGATTATAAGTAGCAATGATGAATTTTTTCAATTGAGGATGATGGCAAGGAACCTTGTGGTGGAAAGTGAGGAAGAAAAATAAAGTTCCCAGAGGAAGAAGGTGAGTCAATTGCATGCAAAAGCCAGAAGATAAGAGAGTGCTCAAATAAATATTCTAGAGGAAGGAGTCAACTAAAATACTAGGAGAAGAGTAGGCTTGGAAAAGCTTAGTATGGTATTTAAAAACATATTTATGGATTCAGCTTGTTGTAGTGGCTTGTGTGCAGTTCATAGTGAGCAGGGAGAAGCTCATGGAAGAAGGAAATTTGTGATTACTGAGAGTCATAGTAAAGGTTTAGATAGATGCCATAGTAGATCAAGCCAGAACAAAATTGATAGAGAAGTAACTGGAATCAAATTATAGTTAGTGATGATGAGAGTACTGCTACATAAAGATGAGGAAGACCATGGTTACAAAAGAAAGTGAAATGGAATTTGTTGCGAGAGAAGCTGAGAAAAATACCAAATGCTCAGTTGGAGGAAAATCTCAAGGAAATTGAGCTGCAAACATGGAAGGAATTCTAAGGGTGATGAACACATGTGATGAAGCAGATTAAGATTTGAGGAGCAACCTAAAGACAACAAATTTCAGCCAAGGACTCGATTAGAAGATGAGATTGAAAAAGGAAAGTAGGAAGGTATAACTAGTTGCATGAAGAGACAGCCTATGGTTCTGAAGAAATTTTTGGCAAGTTTGGATAGTTTGACAACAAGTAAAAATTCAGAGTTTGTAGTAAAAGCAGTAGAATAAGGTACAAGTTGAGTACAGACACCATAAGTTTTTTAAGTTTCACTATGCAGGTGACTGTTGAGGAAGGTGAAGAGATTCACAGCAGCCTAGAGAAAGGAGTGCTTGTAGGGTTCTGGAAAAGAGAACTAGGAAGATGACAAAAGCTCAAAATCAGGAGAAAGTTTGGTGAGGTATCGTGTAGCAAGATGGAGATTTGTTACTAGAGAGGTGTGTTGCAACTCATGAGATGAAGCTATTTGAGAAGACCAGATTCATATGACCATGAGTTCATATATATTTTGTACCTTTGGATTCCGATGTAGGTGTATAGATGGAGCAAAATTTTTGATGAAAACCAGACTAAAGCTTGCCAATGTGATGGGATGGTCACATGATGATGCTGGGAGAGATTTTATGTGTTTTGTAGATATTTGCATTACGATGCGATTTTTGTCTTTCGAATAAGTTGGAGGAAACATTTCCTAAAGTAAATGTAATTTTAGTTTCCCATATTTTTTGAGAAGGGGAAACAAATCATCACTTGCGACTCTTAGTTACCCATGTTAGTTTTATTTATAAGGAAATGAGTGTTTAAGAATAAGAGCAATGTGTGCAACAATGGAGAGGAGAAGCTCCAACGCTAGGAGAAGAGGCAGAGAATGAGATGCCTGGGCTACACATGCCCATATTATAGATTTTGTCAGTTTAATGTATGTCTGAATTTGATTAATGAGAAAATGTGTTTATGTGCCTCTATGTATTTTCCTCTGTTTGTCTATTATTAATGAGTTTATTTGTTTACACTTGTTAATAATTGAAATGTGTCATGGTTGTAAGTCCTTTATGGAAAGTTAATGCTTTAATTTAAGGGAAATTTGGAGCTAAAATATTCACCCCTGTGTGTGTGAAGCCGTGGCTTCATATGGCTATCGTAGTTGTTGTTGAGGTGTTTATAATGTATGACTACAAGTCTATTGATGTGTGTAATCAGTACTAGCATATGGTATTGCATATGAGAGCTTGTGAGAATTTATGAGATATTGTAGGCCTATCTAGAGTTAGACCCTATGCTATAATTTGGCTATATATGTATTGAGTGTGTTAAAAAGTGTCAATTATGTTAAAGACCATGAATTCATACTGCGTGTGCTAGTTTGTGCAACATATGTATGACGTGTGGTGCGCTATGTGTGTTGAGAAAACCATCTTGTATCTTATAGGTTCTGGTAACACTAGTCAGTCGATTTGCAGTGGAATTCTACACATGGAGGCCCAACCGTTGTGTGGTTGGTAATGACCCTTTGGTATTTTGTTTCGAACCTATGAGGATTGTTCCCTGTGTGCTACGGTAGGGATAGTGTAGAACCCACGATGAATATAATGCTATCGTAGGAAACCATAGTACCCTGTTTTGTTAGTTTGTTGTCCAAAACCCCATAGATTTGTTTAATGTGAGTTAGAATGGTAAATCCCCATGAAGGAGGGCATATGAGGTCATGTGTAGTGTTAAGGCCATGAATATGTGATTGGGAAGTTGACTGAAGCAAGGGCGAGGTGATTTGGCTTCTTGGAATACAAAATGACATAATTTTGGGGGCACTTCAAAAATATTTTGCAACGCCTACAGGTTTTTACTGTGCTACGAAAATATTTTGTAGCATCTACAACCAATGTTTTTTAGGTTGCGTATGAGCTACTCGAAGCTTGTTTTTGCCAACATGATGTGCCCTAGATAAGTTGAAAGACCTTGTGAGTTATTTGAGGTGAGAAGAAGGGTTGGAAGGATGTGAGAAGGCCCTCTCATGGGACTTGTGAAGCTATATTTACATTCCCTTTTGACTGCATATTTTAAACCAATTTATGAATTTCTAGAATTTGATTCGACAACATAGAGTCGTGCTTGTTTGTTAGAGTATCTTGGGTTCTGGGAAATCGGGGGAACTCAACCTATCCCCATCAATTCTGCTCATATTTTTGGCTGCTATGAAACATTTTTCAAATGGTTCCAAGAATTTGGAGGTATTTACCATTGAGATTTTGGAGTTAATATTTGTTAGGCTTCCTGTCTCAGGATTGATAATATTTACAAGAATGTGTAAAAACTTAATTGTTTTTCTAAAAAGCTCTTTTTTCTTATCTCAATGCCATTGAATTTGGTTTTCTAGTTCCCATGGTCCATATTAAAGAAAGTTACTTCCTATGAGCATACTTGAATCAAAATGATTGCATATCTCATTTTGGTGTGTCATTTATATATTCTAGATACACAAGAATGTATAGTTGGATCATTGATTTGATCTATACCATTAGGGTGCTCCCATTCAATAATTATTTTGTGATGAATCCATTTACCAAGGTGTTTACAAATATAGGATCTATATGGGTTGTAAACTAAGGTTTCTGTTCACTATTGAAAACTTAAATGTTGAAAATATAAATGGATTATTTCAAAATGTATTTACAAAAGAATGCAATCAAAGTTTTACATTTGTAGTAGCTTTGATAAGGTCTGGAGAAGGACATCAATTCCTTATTGTGTCACTGCACCATCAAAAGAGGTGGTTCTGTATATAGGTAAACTGCATGGGTTGCATATGGACATATATTATGAATACTACCATTATTATGGATACATTGTCTATTAGTTGGATGTTTTAACAAATAAATGGGCTTTTTCTTTTATCCCAATAATATTAATATGATGTATGTCATTACAATTTTACAACAAACAACTTATATGTATCTTCAAATATGGTTCCACCTCTATTTGGTCTATTGAAGAAGTAAATAATTCTCAATTTAGTCAGTCATGTATTGAATGAAAATTAGACTATTTTGAAGATGATAGGGGATTCAAATGGAATTTGTTTCCAGGCCTTTCTATGGATATAAATAAGAAATTCCATGTGTATCTTCCATTTTGAATAATGCATGGGATAATACTTATATGCAATAATGATGAAGTTCCATTCATGTTGAATGATTTGATGACTAGCTTGTGTATCCCAGCAACTATCAATAATGTATCCATGTAACAAAACTTGGGTTCAAATATCTCTTGAATGGAAATTGCAATGGTCCAATTGAAAGTGTAAATGTTTTTCCACTTATTTCAAATATGGATTTAGTTGATTACATTCCACCATTGAGAATAAATTTTATGGCTTAGGGTAATTGGCTTCATAATAATTATTTTCAAACATGGTTAAGCATGTTATAGTTGTTTTACAAATTTTGTTATTCCATTAAATATTTTGATACATTTTATTTTGATATTGTTGCACAAATTTTGATATCCCATTAAATATTTTGACACTATTTACCTTCATATTGTTGTACAAATTTTTACATTCCATTAAATATTTTGATAGCATTTAATTTCATATTGTCGTGAGATGGATTGATATAATACTTTCACCATATTCTACATTTTCGTATGCTTAGTACATTTTTTCTTTATTCTAAGTGACTTTATACATCTTCACTAATGTATTAAAATTTCAATTCTATATATGGTTCCCAATGACCTATATTTATATTTCCAAATTTTCTTATTGTCTATATGTTTGGAATTCAAATTACTATGGTTATTTAATAATAATATAATTTTTCTATGTACTTGTAGAAATGTCTACTGAAAGCATAAGTAAGCATTTTATGAAACACAATTTGTTCTTTGATATCATGTGAGAGGATAAATGAACTTTGTCATTTATGGCATAAATAAAATAAATATGCAATAAATGAGCATAGAAGAGCATGATATCATACATGAACTACCCATAAAGTATTTTTCCAATATCTGTAAGTATTGAAGTTTGGATGAAATCATGTAAGAACATTGGGTATATTAGTGTTTCCTTCCTATAATAGTTTTTGAGTCCTAATGTTTGTAATGTTCCAAAATTTCCTAAAACATTATTTTTGTTGGCGAAAATTTTGGTAATTGACACTGTCATCATCCTTGGAAAAAATGACACTATCATCATGTACAAAAACTAGCTACAAACAACAACTTTGAGTCTTCTACAAATGAAAATTCAAGCTTGTAGAATGTGGAAAGGGTGAAAAGCCTTCATGCTAGAGTTACTGATGACATTCTACATATAATTCCGTTTAAATTTATGGGTGATAGTAACATTCTTTCCAATTTGGTTGATAGTTGCCAACCTATAGATGGTGGCATTAGATCTACTTTTCGTCTCCCTCCTTCTTTTGTAAATGTCTCCCCACTAATTAAATTGGTCATCCCTATAACTATTTCACTTGGAACAACTAAGGTATCTTAGCTCAATGATTCATTGTGACTATTCTATAAGCATAACCATTATATATAGATTACTTAAATTTGTTTTATTCCTTATTAGATTAACACTAATTATAACAATAATGTTAGAGAATTGAGAACCCAATATATTGCAACAACTCAGGTTGGAATTCATGGGGAACCTTCTCACTACCTTGTTCCAAGTCAATGGGGACCATGTAATTAGAAAGATACTGTTAACATTATATGTACATGATTTTGTTTCCTTTCTACACTTATACTTCCCATTTTAGGCTCTCACTTGAAAATTAAATTTTGAAATATTTTATAAACATGACTTTGTTCAATGCAATCAATATAGAGAAATGCAATCCATAAATTCTAAGAAAATAAATGTTGCAAGTAAGAGAACCATTCATCTTGCCCCAAATTTGAGGACCTCTTTCATTTCTAAAGTTGACATAGAATTTAGAGGACATTTTACTCTTCCAATTAGTGCTCAAGGTGATCTTATGGATATAGTTCCTATTAATTAATTGAATTAATGTGTTTTCCATCATTTTCATGGAAACATGATTGTTGTTCATAATTTTATTTAATTAAATATTGATAACCTCTCCATTGTCAAAATGTGCCATTTTTTCCATGAATCTTATCCATAAATCTAGTTTCTAAGATGATTTGAAGGGCCTATTTGTAAAAGGTATATGAATTAGTGAGGTTCCATTCATTTCTTGTGTTTGAATAACATGGATCTAGGTGACCAAAACCATGTTATAAGAGTACTTACCCAAGTTGTAGAGATGCTAATAACATGGGAAAATATAATATTACAAGTGACACATGCTTATGATGGGAAATATAAATATAGTGGTCACACAATTAGATTTCCACAAGATATTTCCATGATTGCAAGAAACCTTCCACAACATGTAGAAGATATTGACATCCTAATTATGAGGATATGCGGTTCCTAGCAAAAATACACTTAAATAACCCTCCTGGAGAGGGAACCAATACACACTAGGTTTGGGGTTCCTTAGTGTATGCACTTTAGAAAATAGAAAATCACTTTCCCAGATTAGATTATAGCCTAAAATTAGAGTAGGAGACCCTAAAATAGAGTGAGAATATACATTAGGGTTCAATAAATATAAGTGGAGTGAAAAAAGAAGTTAACTAAAGTGAGCATCAAGTTAGGGTCAACCTTATGGATAAGATAATGCATATTATTCTCTAGGAAAAATCCATTCCACTACCCAACCAATGCCAAGTCACTGCCATATGTCATATTAGGTGGTACCCCTTTCTAAAAACAAAGTCACTAAAATTAGAAAAATGCTAAAAATACAAGATGATCCCAAACAGTAGGGAATGCATAGTAGATGAAGAAAAATAGTCATATGTGGACCTAATTATGCATGGATTAGGCCCTAAGTGTGAATTTACTCCAACCACCCTCTTGAAGCACAATTGGGGAGTGTGCATTATGAATGAGTCATGGAATTTTTTAGCCATGTTAGGTACCCATGTACAAGATAATATGTAAAAGTGAGGTAAAGAAGGAAAACCTAGTGGAATAAAAGCCCTCCCTCAAAATAAGAATCCTAATGCTAGCAATATCAATTGATATGTAGTTGTATCCTTCATCCCTATTAGCTCTTACAAAGTTGTGAACCTCTTCTCAGTGAAACTCTTGGTGAAGATGTATGTAATCTGATCAGAAGAAGGGTAATACTACACATCAATGACTCCATCATAAATTTATCCTTTGCTAAAGTGAATGTGAACCTTAATGTACTTATTCCATTTCCTTTATACCATGTCTCTGTATAAATTTAATGAACTCTGGGTATCACATATATCTGTAAGATGATGGAATTGAACATCCAACCCAGTAAGAAAATGCTACAACCGTATATCTAGAGTAATAGTGTTCACTTCACCCATTTACTTTTCCTCTATTGATGATAAATAAATAGATAACTACTTCTTTCTTAGCCAACATATTGGATAAGACCCAAGGCATAGAATGTACCCTAAGGTAGAGTCACAATTTGCGTCATTTCCAACCCAATCCAAGTCTCTATATCCAATATCTAAGGAAGAACCTACTGTATAATGTAAACTAGAGCTAGTAGTACCTTTGATATATCTTAGAATCCACTTTGATACCTTCAAGTATAACTCACGTGGCTCCTACATATACTTGGAAACTACTCAAAATACATGGGAGATGTTGGGTTGAGAGTGATTAACATACAAAATACATCTAACTAACTGTTGTTACCTGATAGATTCAACTAAAGGTGTAGCACCGCCATATTCTAGAGTAACTTTGGAAAAGAAGGAGGTTGGATATATATTTCAAATTGTTATCTGAAATCTATCAGGTATGTCTTTGGAATACTTGGACTAAAACATCTTGATCGTTGAATCAAATTGGTTGATTTCAAGACCAAGGAAATAGTTCAACAATACCATATCTGTGATACAAAGTGGAATTCATTATACAAATGGAAAAGTTTGATATCCTTGTAATGAATTATTCATATACATATAGAACTATCATTCCATTTGTAGCTCTCTTGGTCCTATACATCCGCTTGCATGCCACAAGTTTCATGCAGGGTGGAAGAGGGACCAATTCCCATATGTTATTCTCCATTAAGGAATTGTAGTTCTCCCTCATTGTTTCTTATTAGAATGGGTTCCCTTTAGCTTCTACATAATTTTAAAGGTTGAAATCTGAGCATCGTATAATATTGAATAGGTAATAGAGGCTCTATGGCTGCCAAATGTTGTAAAATTCCCATAAACTATTTTCTAGTTCTATGTGGATCGGTAGGATCATCCACTAATTAACGAGATGCCTAAAGAATTTGATGTATCCATAATGACCTAATATATATATGTACAATATCATGTTAATTATGAAATATATCATATTATGAAATTTTATTTGAAGACGTCTTCTTGATATCTATGACCAAAAGAGGTGGAGATGGTGAAGTAGTTTTCCCTTGAGGTGGATGTAAGGGACTTTGTTCAAACCTGACACTCCATTGTATGAAAAAATTATTTGTAAATAAATATAAAAATTAATATCCCTTCACTACCTTTACATATCCCAAAAATATAGACTCCTTACTTTGAGGTTCCATATAATTCCTCCTATAAAAAAGGATTATAGCCCATGCACGGGAACCAAAAATTCTGAAATAAGTAACATTCGGTTTCTTCCCTATCAAGGATTCATAAGGAGTAATTCCATTTAATAATTTATTAGGAACTTTATTATAATAGGCTTCAAAGTTTATGGCTTTAGCCCACATCTTAGGAGGAAGTGTTATAGCTTGCAACATATTATTTCCCATCTCCTTTTGATGACCTGTTCTTTCTCTCCATTACTCCATTTTATTGTGGAGTGTATAATATTTTATGTTGTAGACCTATATATAATTTCGAACAAATATTTTCAACATATTTATTGACATAATCTCCTCCATTTTCTATATACAACTTCTTAGTCCTCTTCCCCATTTCATTATCAACAAGCTACTTGAAAGCCTTAAGTTTTCAGAGACTTCATATTTAAGCTTTAGAAAATACACCCATGTAAACCTTGGCCAATAATAAATGAATTTAAGAAAAAACCTTGCTTTTCTCATGGATAGGTGAAGGAAAGGACCTATAATGTCATTGTGAACCAACTCTTGAAGTATAGTAGCTCTCCATTTTTTTCCTATGTCAAGCTTCTCCTTTGGATGCTTGCTAAGAACATAGCCTTGAAAAATTCCATTTTTATATTTAATTTTAGGTAGGCCTTCAAACATTAATCTTCTTTACTTATATGATTTAAATACATATAGTTTAAGTGATAAAACCTCTTATGCCACAACCTGTTCTCCTCATCTGCATGAGTAAGAAGAGAGACATGATTTTATTTTGGATTGGATATTGAGAAATAATATAAATTAGAATGGTAATGAACCTTTCCCACTACTATCTTGGAACCATATACAACATCAAAAATAACCACTGCACCTAGAGTGAATTCAACTAATTTCCCTAAACTTGAGTGTGTAATCTAGTAGATGGAGAGAATATTTATGGAGAACTTAGGTACATAAATCACATTCTCAAATCTCCCATAGCATAGATCAAATCTTGTTTGTCCAAACACATCAATAGGAGAATCCTTGTTCTTCTTAGTGTGCATGGGCCTAGGATGAATTTTAAGATCCCAATGAATTGTCTTATTTTTCTCTTGAATCAAAGATTTCATAAAGTTATCCGGAGAAGGAATATTCCAATTTTTACCCATAGAGAGTTTAGTAGTATGGAAAGAAGAAACAAATAAAGAATAATTAGGTCCTAGCTTTGAAAGAATTAACTTCTCTTCCCTTCTATAAATGCTACACATTGTTACCTATTGAAGAAAAAGCTTGAAACTGGAAAATAAGTCCTGTAGGGTATCATAGTTTCTAAGTCCCAATGATATAATCTCATTCTCTAGCTAACATCCTCTCAACTTATCTAGTTTCCAAACAATGTCTCCAACTTGGTCCATATCTCATTGGGTGTGTTATAAGCATGAATATCGAAGTGGAGGTCAGGGGAAATCGACAAGCACATGATCCCATAGGATTCACTAATACTATTGAAGTAATTTGGATTTTATATAGTTTAATTGGGCTCTACTTCAGTCCCCATAATGATCCTATAAATCCCCTTTCTATGTAGTAATAATAGTATCTTTGGCTTCCTCTCAAAGTAGTTGAAGGGAGTTATAATCTCACTTATTGTTGGTTGATCCATTCTCTTTGGGATGTTCAAACTTTTGTAACATGTAATAATATGTTAGTATTCCTAAAAAACACTCTAATTCATATGGTGTTAGATTTTAAGCATAAGCACAAAATCTATTGTGTAAAAAATACTACACTAGAAACTGCATAACAAGAAAGAAGAGAGAATGAAATTGCATTTAAAAAGGCTAAGTAGAGAAAGAAACCAATCCATATTACTCATAAGATCTTGTGTGTATTATTTCTTTACATGAATACACTTAAA
Source organism: Pinus tabuliformis (assembly GCA_031772625.1). Classification (NCBI taxonomy): domain Eukaryota; kingdom Viridiplantae; phylum Streptophyta; class Pinopsida; order Pinales; family Pinaceae; genus Pinus; species Pinus tabuliformis. The sequence continues at coordinate 1,312,447,880 of CM062820.1, read as the reverse complement.
TAAACATCCTTGATAGGGAACCAATGTGCACTAGGTTGAGGTCAATAGTGCATATACACTGTAAAATAAAAATAAAAAACACTTTCCCTTATTAGCTACTATCCCGAAATTAGAGTAGGAGACCTGAAAAATAGAATGAGAGTTTAAAATAGGGTTGATTAAATATAAGAGTAAAAATTAATTCATAATTGAAGTAATATCTTCTTCATGAAACTCCTAATTTAGAAATATAAAGAAACCTACAAAAATAAGATTGGAAGTAAAAGGAAAATGTTTGTAGGTGATTGGATAAGGCAATCTCTTAAAAAAAGGGAGGAAGTATGCATTAGTGATTAGGGAACCTTGTGGATAAAGTAATGCACAATAATGGATAGGGATGTATGTTTTTCACTACATATTCAATGATTAGTAATTTACACATGTCACCCTAGGTGTCACACCCTACTAAATATAGACTTACTAAAAAGAGAATATTGCTAAAAATATAAGGTGTTATTAAATGGTAGGGAATGTCTAGTACATGAAGAAAAGTGGTTATATATCATGGACCTAATTATGTATGGGTTGGGCACTAAGTGTGTATTTACCCCAACATATTGCATCTACTCAAATAATTTGATTAAATATTTGGTAGTTATCCATGTTTTTATTATATCTTATTGAGCGCCATTGTAGCCAAGAAATAACTATAGCGTTTGTAAATTAGAATATAAACAACAAATTTCCCACTACAATTCAATATTTCCATGAAAAACTCATTGATTACCTAAAAATATGTTGGTTGAACATCTTATGCATTTTTGTTCTTCCCTTAAAGGTATAAGCACCTATTGGACAAAGTGTAATACTAAACTCATTCACATGATTACTCAGTTGGGTTGTCCAATGTTGATTTTTGATTTGAGTGTAGTAGGGCCTAACTTACATAATCTCATGCCAAGAGATACAAATTTTCATGGTTTAAATGAACATGATAAGAACATTGAAATTGTTATCTATTTCCCTCTCCTTGTTGCCATTTTTTTGCATCAAAGATTTAATATTTTCCATGAAGAAGTCATCAAAAAAATATCTTGGAGCTAAAGTGATATGGGTTGCAAAAGGCACAAAATAACAGGTAGGAAAGGAAATGGAAAACACATACACATAAATATACCATAGACTACAATAATACATTGAAAAAATAACTTCTATTAATGAATAAAATAATAGAAGAATGTAGAACACAAATTACCTAGAATGGTGACAACTTATCTCTTAAGAGAGAGAGAGATAACAACTGCACTAATTCACAAAAGCTATTACAAGAGTCTAATAATGACCTTTTAACATAAGGAAATAGCCCCAAAGGTCCACAATCAGAACCCTAGAGGATGAAGTACCAAATTTTTTATCGGATTTGAGGTGGTTAGTTGATACGTCAACTTCCCAAGGGTGTAACTTTTGTATAGAATATTTGTTTGAGGAATGTAGTTTCTCGTTGGAAAGAAATATACAAGGATTAAAAATATTGGTTGGGGGTCACAATTAGTCCCCTGAATGGACAAAACAATTCTTTTAGGGTCTAAAAATGGCCCCATAAGTTTAGGAACCAAAAAACCATAGAAAAACTACTAAGAAGATCAATACTATTAAATAGTGGAGGGGGTGGGTGGCCACCGATATCCACCTGAATTAGTTCAGAAATGGTCTCCATCATGTCAATTTCCCTCATCATATGGGGAAACTTCTACAGAATTTGGATCTTGGTGAGCCACCTGCCTTAGTGAAGAAGCTTCCTTACTTTGATAATGAGGTAGAGTTGTATGTTCTATTGATTGATATAATTTGAATTAATATTCATGATTTGGTTTACCTTAGCTTGCTCAATGTATTCGAGATTTATTTTTGTGGGTCCTAACTACTCAACCACCTTTGCGGTATCCAATAGAGGTGGAAAATTTGGTAAAAGTAGTTATTCATTAAAAACTAGGTTCACTGAGCACTCCAAGGAATGGGGAATACTCAATTCAAGTATTTTCACCCATAGCCTTTATAATTGTGTGAGGTACACATTAGAGTTGTTTGATATTCCCATGGGGAGCCATGAGATGATTTTTCTATAAATTCTACCACATCTTATCACCAACCTGAAACTTGTGTTGAACATAATGTTGGTCATGTACCTACATGTACTTGCCATTGATTTTTTGTAGGATATTATGAACTTGCTGGAAGTGTTTGGTCCATTCAACAAATTTGGCTACTCTTTCTACGTTAGCCCAAGAATATGAGGAATATTTTGGTGAAGATGCAATGGGTAGAGTGACATCAATGGGGGCCAATGGTTGGAACCCCAAACACATCCAGAAAGGATTTTGGTCAAGAGAGTTGTGGAGGGAATTATTAAAGCTATGCTAAACATATGGAAGGATTTCATCTCATGTACGAAAATGCTTGGAGTTGTACATGCACAAGGTATGCACAATAATGTTGTTGACCACGTACGTTTTTCCTTTTTCTTGGGGTGAAAGTTAGATTTGTTCAACTTTGCATCCATTAGAGACCACAGGTTGGATCAGAAGGTATTGGGGAACCTGCTATCCCTATCTATAATAATGGTATAAGGTAGCAAAAAATGAACCTAAACAATGCTCAAAGAAGATTTTAGAATTGGCTTTGAATATGATACTCTCCTTGCATAGTTCCAAAATTTCCATGTTAGAAAACTAATTAGCAACCATAAATGCAATCATTACCATGCTTGGTGGAGCGAAAACCTAACATGTAATCATGGATACTAACTCTTAGGGTTTGTTTTAGGTAGGTAGATGAGTGTACAACCCATAATTCTTGACAATTTCTTTAGTGATGGCACACACAATACATAATGTGATATACTAATAGTTGTCCTGTTGAAGCTTTGTCCAATACAAAATTTTTTTTGACATATAACTTCTATCTTCTCCATATTGGAGTGCCTTTCCAACTAATTATAGTGTGACCCAATGTTGGCCCAGGTAGCACAAGAGTGCATCCTAAAGGTGAAGGCTTGGAATCTATTTTCCTTAAATCAATGTTTGGTATGTAGCAATGAAGTTAGAGTCATTTTTGTATAATTATGGCAACCCATAGCTCTCATTCACATATGAGTTAAGAATTTTGGTTAGCACCACAACTAGGGACTAATTGAGGCAATTTTCAACATGGTTGGTGTTTCCATTCTTGTACTTGATGTTCAATTGGAATTTTTGTAGGCATGTGGATAATTTTTGATGATGGCAATTCAGTGGTTTTTATTGTGTCTACATGAATTACATAGGTTTTTTATTAGTGTGGATGATCATTTTCTTCCCTAGATATACAATGTTTTTTCTATCAACATGCCTCCATAATGAAGTACATATCCTTATCAAAAAGTATGTATCAAAAGGTGTTTCACTATGATAAGCCATTATGTGTCTCTATTGAGTGTTGATTGTATTGATAGCATAGTCATAATCATTTATCTCAATCTCAAATTAATGTTGTGGGTATGGTGGGGTGAGGAGTGGTGTGGAGTGGAGGTGGTGTTTAAAATCCTTGAATTCCTTTTGTTGTGACTCGAACTAGGAAAAATTTTCTTTAGCTTCACCCTTAGTCACTTGACTTAAGGGCCAAGAAATATGAGAGAACCCTAAAACAAGCCTTCGATAGAAGTTGGTAAGGCTCAAGAGGCTGCACAACTCCATTAGGTTCATTGAGGTTGACAAATCCAAATAGTTTCTATCTTGGCTGAGTCAACATACACCTCGTTTTCATCCATGACGTATACAACTACTAAACTAATTTCATGCCAAATGAGCATTTATATAGATTAACATGCAAATTTTGTTGTTGTAGGGTGATCAGGACCTGCTAAATTTGCTACAAATGTTCTACCTAGGTTCTAGTACATATGAGGATGTCATCAAATATATGAAAACAAAGAGTTCATGAAAAATCATAGGATATCATCCATCATTATTATGACATTCTTTGGAGCACTAGTCAAGCCAAAAGGCATGAATCACCACTAAAAAATGCCTTTTATAGATTTGAAGGGTGTCTTCCATACATCGATTTGTTCAATTGGAACTTAATGGTAGTTTGACTTCAAATCAATCTTAATAAATAACTTTGCATATTTAAACTAATCAACAAAATCATTAATTTGGGGGATCGAGTATTTGTTCTTTATGATGATTTTGTTTACAACTTTATAATCAATATAGATTCTCCATATCCCATCCTTCTTCTGTAACAACATAGTTTATCTCACACAAGGAAAGGAGCTTGGTTGAATGTGGCCCTTTTGGATGAGCTCATGAAAATAATGTTTTATTTCCTCATTATCTAGAAGAGAGCATCTATACATTGGTCCATTAGCTAAAGGAGCACTACATATCAATTCAGTTGAATATTTGACCTGGTACTGTAGAGACCTTATGCGAAGGTTGTGGTCATCATAGTGACCTTTCATTTACCTTATGACTAAACCATGAAGATAAAACACTTTGTAGTTTGAGATATTACCTTTCAACATTGTTTTTCTAAGCTCAATGGAATTTCAATAGTTGGAATTATCTATGGTATCTTTTAGAGATGACCTCACAGAGTAATGATGTCACTACATGGATGGGACTAATAAATCACACAACATTTCCACATGTAAGGTTTTCCTAAAATTTTAAGTGGCCAAACATCACCACATACATCATCTTTGAAGGGATTGATGCTGTAATAAATACAACAATGCTATCTAATGTTCATATCTTGTCCCTGTCACAATTAATTGATGGTGTATGGTTAGGATGTGGCACTCTGAAAAAATTCAATCTCTTGATGACATCAACTAATAATAGGTTCTTATGGCTCTCGATTCCAATAATCAAATTTAGTAGGCCCCCTTTATCCACATTTGTTAATGGAAAAGGCACCCCCATGCAAGTCCTTTGACTCTTCTAGGTGGATATTTATAGTTGTGATGGTAGCACTAGTTTTTTCATCAATGATATACTTTCCATTCTTTATTTGAATTAGATTTTGAGTAAGAGTGGAACATTTTTTATTTAAGCTTGGTTGAAAATGATTATTTTAAATGACATTCTGTAAGTGGCTTGTCTGATGAAAAAAGTTGCAATGAAAATCAATATTATCATAATCCAATGCATGGGTGTAATGAGAATCACCACTTTTTAAATTGATTTAATCTCATACCCCTTTACTGATATCAATTTCAAGAAAAAATCTACCATAGGTGTATACACAAAGTTTCCCATGAGAGGCATCAATAGTAAGATAACGACCCAAAGTGTCTTCAATTCCCTGAAAGTCCATGTAGTGCCACAAGTGAGTTGACAGTTTAGGAGGCCTAACCCATATTGGGATATTCATAATGAAAATTGTGGATGGGTTAAAATATTGGAACCAAGGAGTTAGAAATAGCCCAACATTGCCCCAAAGCCAAGGTCCTTTAGTTAAATATTTATGATAGTCTTTCGGCTCCCCAAATAACACAATGAAGGAGCCTCTTGAACAAAAAACAACCTTGAAATCCTTAGTCCATATGGTATGGATATATTGTTAGAGATCATTTGTGTAAGGAAAGAAGCCATTAAATTAACAAATTAGGGCTGCCTCTGAATACGCTTGGTGAATATCTAGTAGATTTGAGTGAGAAATTTCTAGGGAAGAAAGTTCCTTAGATTTTTCCACCAAAAACAACCCAAGAGCCATTTGGTCCTGATATGCCATAGGGGGTTCAAGCATGGATGACATATTTATAAGAAAATGTTTGAGAGTAGGAAGGCTTACCTCTAGTCCCTCATTGTAGAAAAAGAACCGTGAAAAAAAATGACATCTTTACAAATATTGTAATATGACAGAGGATCAAAATCATTCAACTGGTTACCTTGAAAAAGTAGGCATTGCATGCTTGAGGGAATACTCACTAGAAGCTCTAAATAAAACTTGATATCTTGAACCATATCTGAAGAGAAAACCATAACGAGAAGTGACTGCCCATAGGGGAGCTTGAAATATATCTGATAACAAGTTGGTGAATTTGGCACACAATCTCCTGGCAACATATCTGCAAGTGTAAAGGAAAATTCCCTCTATGAGATAGTCTGGGCCACCATGAGGGTTTTTGAAAACTTTTTATTATACACAAACCCTGAAAGCCATAGCAGAGAAAAAATAATAAATATTTTTTTAATATCTTCCTTAGTATTGTTATTGCTTAGGACATGATAAAACTACATAGTGTCAAAGAGTTGGTAGATGAAGAGAATTTGTTGAATTAGATTCTCGCTCTTTTTATTTATATTCAATTGGCTCATTATAAGTTTTCCGATAGTTATCTGAGAATTCCCAATTACTGTTACTTTTTTATAGTTTGTTTTATGCATAAGAATGAGTCCCATCCATAATGCTAACTAGTTAGCTTGATTGTTTGTGGGAATTCCTATATTCCTAGTGTATCTTAATTATTCTGGTTGAGGTGAACAATAACCCCTTCTAATCCTTCCACCCGTAGATTTCCATTGGATGCCCCATCAAAAAAATTATTGGATTCTGATGATCTTGCTTCCAACCTTCAAAATCATTAGCATCCAAATGAAGATTCCACCTGCTACTTGTTTTAGGTTTCCTAGAGAGAGTAGATACAAATATTTTCTTCTTCTTGAAGTTTCTAAGCCATCGTTTCTCTTTATCTATCCTTGTTGTGCCTTAAGGATCAACAATAGCAATCTTGCATTAGTAGCTACTTCATGAGGAGTTGTTTCATTTTGTTTGAAAATGGCCTAATTCTTATCCAACCATATTTTCTAGCATATAAAATTTGGAAGGGATGCCCAAAATTGATTTCCAAGCCTTTTAGATTGAAGGGTGCTAAAAAAATATCATTTTCCCACCTTGTATAATCTTCCTCCAGCTATCAAGATTTTGGTTAATTATGTAGACCTGTTCAAAATCTAATTTCCATGTTAGCTGGGCAAAAGAGAATTCAAAAAATAGATGTCTAGTAGATTCTCTGATCCCCTACATCTAACACACCAATTAGGACCCTGTATTCCTCTTTTCCCTAAATTCTTAGTACAATAATATTTTCCCATGAAACACATGCCAACAAAAGAAGTTTACTTTAGGAAGACCATCTAAATGCCAAACATCCTTCCAAATTTTTGAGGTTGGTGGGAGGCTTTCCTTCAAGAGAAGAGTTTTTTAACCTTCCTTTACTGAATAATTGTACTTGTTGGCCGATAAAATTACTTATTTTAACCCACTTTTACCTGTTCCTTTTTATCCATTTCATAGCTCTTATGAGCTCAATTTATATCTCAATCAATGAAAGGTATATCATATTGGCATGTCTTCTTGAAATGTTAATTAATGAAGCATAGTCCTAGGGGAACGATGAATAGATTATTTTCTCACATATATCTCCTTTAGGTTCACGTCAGATGTTGCTCAACAAAATATAACCCAACGCAATGCCGTTGACAGGCTGGAAGTGCTATTTAAGGATTGAACTGCTAAACTGTTCAACTACCAAAGAGCTAACAAATTGACTTTGATTGCTATCTTTGTATTTTCTTTCTACTGGAGAAATCATTGTATATTTGTGGATAGACATGATTTCTATGATTTTTGAGTTTGTTAAATGTTATTCATGTAATGATGAAATGTATAAGTAAGGCTTAGTGGAGAAGAATGATATAATTTTCTCTTTGGTAATGTAACAACATAATTCTATTTGTAGCTCTTTTTGGTTAATGTGAATTCTAGTTTTCTGTAATATCGTGTGATCTCTAACTCCTAGCCATAGCCCTGATCGAGGAGTTGGCCCATTCTCTCAATCAGGTGTTGTTGGATTCAATCATGTGAATAGGTATGCTTCTTGTTTATATTGTTAATGTTTTATAATTGTTGTTCTTTCTTTACCACTTTATAATCTTGCTGTGATTCCTAATCGTTGTTACTTTAGATTGTTGTTAATATTATTTACTTTGTTGTTACTCGATTCGAAGCATTCATTGGGCCTTGTATTTTGTAGTTTCTCAATAGCAGGTAGGGAACCTATGGCCTCAATAGACTTTGCACAATAATCTTGAAGCAATTAACGAACCCCGGATTGAGAAATAAACGTAAAAGGGATTGAATCTATAAAACCATATTAAAACCCCAAAATTTTGGTGCCATCATTGGGGAGGCTATCAAGCACAAAATTATAACCAATATTGACCATAGGAACACTCTATCATCCTAGTTAGGCAAGGTTTGTACCAAACCTTTTCTAGGACTCGAGCATTAGACTGTTTTGATTGCTTTAATTTTCTGCCTTTTTATTAATTGTAGGAACCACTCTCTCGTCTTGGTCAGGAAAAGCTTTTTCAGGACCTGAGCATTAGACTTTTTTTATTGCTTTTTTTTTTTTTTTTTTAATTGATTGTAGAAACCACTCTCTCATCTTGGTCAGGTGAGGCTTTGCACCAAACCTTTTCTAGGACCCGAGCATTAGATCACTTTGATTATTTCCTGCTTTTTGATTTATTATAGGAACCACTCTCTCATCCTGGTTAGGCAAGGTTTGTACCAAACCTTTTCCAGGACCTGAGCATTAGATTGCCTTGTTTGTTTTAATTCACTATCTTTTTGACCACAAAAACCCACTCTCTCATCCTGGATAGGCAAGGTTTGTACCAACACTTTTCCAAGATCTGAGCTCTAGAGCTGTTTAGGTTGTTTTAATCAATTCTCTGCTTCTTAAATTGCATGAGTAGGGAAACATATAAAAGGGGTAGAGGAAGACCCCCAAAAAGAGGTCGAGGAAGGAAAGATCTAGGCAGAATCACCTATATCTAAGAAATCATCACAAGAGCTGAATCAAGAAACTCATCAAGGGGTGTTGTCATGGTAAGATCTCAGACGGGATCCAAGTCCCAGACAGTTCCGCAACTAGAGCCCTCCTCAATAGCAGAAACAAAGTCCAGAGAAGAGGAAGAAGGGAGCAGAGGATATGAGGAATTAAGTGTTGAAGGTTCCGAAGAAGAAGAGGTAGGGGAAGTAAATCCTCTGCCTGATTGGGGAAGCGATGTTAAAAAAACTCAGCGCATATTGTCGAACAATCAGAACCTGCTGAAATTCCAAGCGAATATTGGAGGATATTCATGGCCAAAAACACAACTTCTACAATTGAATTTCCAATTGGAAAAATTAGGGGCGATGCACCCATGGATCCTATTCCTCTAACAACATTACCTAATTTCCATGGTCTCTCTTACGAGGATCGAAATACATTTCTCTTCGAGTTTGATGTTTTCTACTGAGGATATGATTATGTTTCAGATGCTTGTTGGGCTGCTAGTTTGTCATTATTATTATCACTCTTTAACGCCTATTTCATCCATTTCTACCATTCTTTATCACATCATTTATCATGGTTTATCATATAATTCCATTTTATAATTATTTATGCTCTTATGGATAAATATTATTTCTTCTCCTTTATTTTTAATAAATTAATGATTATTATGCATGATTTTACCAATGATCGTTTATTAATAAATTTGTTGTAACATCACTCACCATTTTAGCCTTCAAGATATTTTCCAGATTGCAGATTTGATCTCCAGCTCATCATTAAATATTCCAACTTAGAAATTCGTTGGAATAGGAAGTGACAGTTTTGCTTTGGATGTTTCGGGAAAATGGAGAAGAATTTGGAAAATTTGAAACATGGTTTTTGTCCAGAATGGACCGAATTAGTTTTATGATGAGTATTTTTCCCAAATTCGGTCTATATTAAGAGAAACGAAAGGTTCTATGAAGACGATTTTCTCAGATTCGCTGTTGCGGCCGTTTTCCAAATTATCTCAATTGTAATATCAAATTCAACTTGTTCCTGTTGAATGTTGATGGAAAGATATTTCAGACATGATTTTGCTGATCAATTTTCTATGAACAATCCAATTTTGTTATGGGAATCATTTTGTAATCATCGCTATTGTAACTTCTCTCTTCTCTCTGTGTATTTAAATGAAAACAAAGATCAAAGAAGGGGATTATTAGAGATAGGATAGGATAGGATAGGATAGGAGGAGAGGGGATAATGGAGAGATTTAGATTTTCACTTGGGACCTCAATTGTAATTTCAATAGACAGAATGTTATTCTGAAGGACGGCCGTATTGTAATGAGGATTGAATTCAATGGTTAATACATAATCTATGTTGCTGATCATTCATATTCTCTAAAGTAGCTCAGCAGTATTCCCTGGTGGCTAGGGCCCAGATTCTGGTGGATCAAAATGCTATCCTCTATATTATATCTTTCTAATTCACACGAGTCTAATTGGTTTAATGTTTTTCCATTTTCTGCTAAGTTTACCCTGTTTGATATCTTATGATTTCCTATGAGTTTACATTGCAGTTAGTTTACTTTCCTTTATTCTGATCTCATGTACTTCGCAACTTTGCCATTTGATTTCATTTGTGCTCACTGTAGGTTGAATTAATTATTAGTTGAGACATTGATTTTTGGTTGATTACGATAAGAGTGTGGTTAGTATAGAATCAGCTGAAAGAGATTGGTTAATACTACTAAACTCTCGGTTGACATCATTTCCATTCGAATTGCTTAATTGAGATAGAGTGTGATTCATATAGAATCAACTGAAAGAGATTGGTTAATTCTTGATCCGGATTTAAACAGGAACGCAACAAATCACAGAGATAACCATATACACAAAGATGCAGCAGAAATAATATTTCATTTCATTAATGGAAATACTGAAATATGCTTACAACCAGAAATGGAAATAAACCAGCTAGGGCGATGGTAGCTTATCTCTGAGAAGAGATGTGATGGCTACATGCCTCTGAATTGTTCTGAACCGTATTACAATGAGGCTCGAAGGCCTATTTATTGTTGAGAAACAATGGAAAACCCTTCACATCCCGAAACCTAACCCTAGAAGATGAAACGCCAAATTGTGGGCCCCGTTTGGGTAAATTGGTACATCAATTTCCCGGGGTCGTAACTTTGGCATACAATCTCCGTTTGACGCGTACGATAGCTCGTTAGAAAGATCTATCCGAGTACTACCACTTTGGGAGGCAACATGGGTCCATGGACCCATGTTGACCCAGAATCCCAAAAAAACGTCGTTTAGGGCCTCAAAACGGCTCCGGAAGTTCAGGACCCGAAAAACTGCTAAAAATAGTAAACTGTGCTACAATTAAGGAAACTGAAAATGCTAAGAAAGACAATGGTGGGGGTCCAGGTGGACCTGGCAGGTGGCCACCAATATCCACCTGGATCATTCCTCCCCCCTTAGGAAGCAATGGTCCCCATTGCGTTGAGCTCCTCCATGAGATGAGGAAACTTCTGCTGAACTTGTTCCCTGGTGAGCCACTTGCCCTGCTGAAGGAGTTGGCCTGCTTTGACAACTCGATACAGTTGGATATGCTGTTGGCGAGTGTTCTTGATCTGTGTGTCCATGATCCGATCAGTTGTAGCTTGTTCCATGCAATCTGGATTTAATTCTGTGGGTTTGAGCTGTTCTGCAATGTCGGATGTGTCTAGCAATGGTGGAAAGTATGGCCGAAGGCGGTCCACATTGAACACTGGGTGCAGGCCAAGGAATGGGGGAATGCTGAGCTCAAATGCATTGTCTCCCATAGCCTTAGTAATGGTGTAAGGACCATATCGGAGTGGTCTCAATTTCTGATAGGCTCCAGTAAGGCGTTCCTTTTGCAAATGCAACCAGACTTTGTCACCCACCTGAAACTTGTGTGGCACCCGATGTTGATCATGTCGCTGCTTGTACTTGGCATTTGATTTCTCAAGAATGTCATGGACCTGCTGGCGAATATGTTGGATGCGCTCAATGAAGCTGGTGGCCTTATCTGTTTCGGATTGGACATGAGCTGAATTAATGTGAGTAGCTGCAAGGGGCATGGCCACATCAATGGGGCATAGTGGCTGGAATCCCAAACCCACCTGAAAAGGGCTATGGCCAGTGGAGCTGTGAAGAGCTCGGTTGTAGCTGTGCTGAACATAGGGGAGGCTCTCGTCCCATGTGCGTGGATGCTTTGAGTTATACATGCGCAGAATGTGCACAATCATCCTGTTGACAACCTCTGTCTGGCCATCAGTTTGAGGATGGAAAGCTGTGGAATTCGTGAGTTTGGTGTCCAGCATTGACCAGAGACTGGACCAAAATGTGCTGAGAAACTGACTGTCCCAATCTGAGATGATAGACTGTGGGATCCCAAAGTGCACCCACACTCGTTCAAAGAAGAGTTTAGCAGTGGCTTCTGCTGTGATATTCTTCTTGTAGGCCATCATAATGGCCATCTTCGAGAACCTGTCGACGACCACAAAAACACAGTCATTTCCATGCTTAGTGGAAGGAAGGCCTGACATGTAATCCATGGAGATGGATTCCGAAGGTCGACTAGGGGTAGGCAACGGGGTATAGAGGCCGTGCTTCTTAATGGTCGGTTTGGCAATGGCACAGGCAGTACATGATCGGATGTACTTCCCAACATCCTGTCGAAGATTCGGCCAATAGAAATAATTGCAGTACTGCCACTGTTTTCTCGACCCCGAAATGCCCAGCAGCCCGACTGTAGTGTGCTTCCCAAATCATCTTGGCACGCTCGCTTGAAGGAACACAAAGGTGACCGAGGTGGCATAATAGGGCGTCCTGGAGGTGAAAATCTGCAACATGCCGACCCTTCAAGAGTGTCTGGTATGTGTGGCCGAATTCTGGGTCGCTTTTGTAGAGAAGTGGCCAATCAGCAGTCTCGTGCCCACAAGAGTTGAGCACGGTGGTTAGTGCCATGATCGGTGGTCGACTGAGGCAATCTGCAACATTATTGGTGCTGCCCTTTTTATACTTGATATTCAAGTGAAACTGTTGCAGGTATATAGACCACTTCTGATGGCGATCATTCTGCAATTTCCCTTGGGTCTGTATGAACTGCAGAGGTCGGTGGTCTGTGTGGATGACCGTTTCCTTCCCCAAAATGTAATGCTTCCATTGTCGGCAGGCCTGTACAATGGAATACATCTCTTTATCATAAGTGGGGTACTTCCGGACTGTGTCTGAAAGTGTTTCACTGTGATATGCCACTGGATGTCCATGTTGAGTAAGGACTGCCCCAATAGCATAGTCAGAGGCATCTGTCTCGACCTCAAATGGTTGTTGTAAATCTGGTAACGCGAGCACTGGTGCCGTGCAGATGCGATCCTTCAACTCCCTGAATGCCTTCTGTTGAGATTCAGACCAAAAGAATTTTGCTTTCGCCCCGCCCTTGGTGACTTGACTCAAGGGCCAAGAAATATGAGAAAACCCCAACACAAACCTGCGGTAGAAGTTGGCAAGACCTAGAAAGCTGCGGAGCTCTGTTAGAGTGGTTGGAGAGGGCCAATCCCGAATGACTTGGATCTTGGCTGGATCGACATGCACCCCCTGTTCATCAATGATGTATCCCAGATACTGAACCTGGGTCATGCCAAAAGTGCATTTCTCCAAATTGGCACATAGCTTGTGTTGCCGCAGTGTTTGGAGAACCTGTCGGATGTGGTGGAGGTGCTCTTCCCAACTCTGGCTGAAGATCAGAATGTCATCCAAGTATACTACTACAAAGGAGTTGGTGAATGGCCGCAAGATGTCATCCATTAGCCTCATAAAGGTTGCAGGAGCATTCGTCAATCCGAAAGGCATGACCAACCATTCGAAGAGGCCCTCCTTGGATTTGAAGGCAGTCTTCCACACATCGGAGGGTTCGATTGGTACCTGGTGATATCCTGACTTCAGATCGATCTTGCTAAAATATTTCGCCCCCTTTAGTTGGTCTAGGAGGTCATCAATCCGCGGGATCGGGTACCTATTACGGACAGTGATCTTGTTCAGTGCCCGATAGTCAATACAGAGTCTCCACGTCCCATCCTTCTTCTGTACCAACACGATCGGGCTCCCACGGGGCGATGAACTCGGACGGATGTGACCTTTCTGCAGGAGCTCCTGAATCTGCCTCTTGATTTCATTGTTCTCTAGAACGGTGCGCTGATAAATTGGTCCATTGGGTAGCGGCGCACCTGGGGTCAGATCGATGGAGTGCTTGACCTGACAGTGCAGAGGAACCCCTGCCGGGGAGGTGAAGATGTCCTCGTACTCCTCCACAACCTTGTCCATCTGTAGTTGTCGTGTAGAGGGACCCCGTTTGGAGGCCGCGGCCACTGTCTTCTTCTTTCCTTGAGGGCGTATCATCAGGAAAACAAATTTCCTGGTTTTGGAAATGATCTTACTGCATTGTTTTGCAGTAATCAAAGAAATGACGGCAGGTGGTGCTACCTCTGGTATCCTGAACAACTTATTTCCCAATGTAATGATAATAGCACGGGGCCTTGATTCATACACAGCATGTCGCTTCCACAAGTATGGTTGTCCTAGTAATACATCACAAACTTCAAGAGGAGCAATGTCACACAATACCTCATCCGTGAAGGGCTTGATGTTGTATGGAAGGCGACACTGCTGGCTCACGCGAAGATCTCGTCCTTGGTGAAGCCACCCAATGGTGTATGGTTGTGGATGTGCTGTGGTCGGTAAGCCCAACCGCTTCACGACCTCTGCCGAAATGAGGTTCTTTTGACTCCCGCTATCAACAATGAACTGTATCGGGGAGCCCTTTACCCACATCTGGGAGTGGAAGAGACGCTCCTCCTCCTCTGGATCTTCGGGTTCATTTTTCTGGATCTTTGCGGTAGCAACAGTGGCGCTGGGATCCGCATCAATGATCTGCTTCCCTTTTTCATACCCCTTATCGGGTTCTGACTCAGAGTCGGAACATGCATCTGATTCTGAAACCTTTAGCTCAGCCACCAGTGACTGCTTGGCCTGACACTCACTTGTGTTGTGAGTGGAGCTCTTATGGAACTCGCACCATTTTCCAGTGTCCTTTCTCGGCTTCGCGGCGCTGTTCTTTTCTTGCGGCTTCGACTGGTTGTCTTGGGCTGTCCCGCCTTGGCTTTGTCCTTTGTTCTATGGTTTAGGGGCACCTTTCCCCTGCGTTGGATTCGCAGATCCAAAGTCTCGCTTCTTTTGTTTAAACTTCTGCTCGACCTTGACGGCATATCGGTATGCTGCGCCGAGCGAGGGGATGTTTAGGAATTGTATTTCTTCCTGGATGTACTTGTGCAGGCAGCCACGGTATTTGAGTATCAAATTTTGCTCCGAATCCTTGATACCCAACTTTGTGCGAAGGGTATGGAAAAGATTGGTGAACTCCGGCACGTCTTGGTCCCTTCCCTGCCGCAGCGTGGTCGACTTTATGTATTCATCCTCATAGCTTCCGACAGGGTATTACTGCTCCTTGATGGCATCCCGGAACGAATCCCAGGTGGGTGCGGCTGAAAATAGTGAGCCAGTACTTTCATCCTTCTGCTCGCAGTAGGTTTCCCACCAGTCCTTGACGTGGGGGGCTGCTTTGAGAAGAGCAAAAACAGTCTTTTCCCGACTCGAAAATTCATGAACAGAAAAATAACCCTCTAGCAGATTTAACCATTTATCTACGACATCTGCGTCTATCTAACCCTCGAATATGGGGATTTCAAAATTAACTTGTACCTTAAAGGGTGTGGCGTTTCCAGAGTAGCTGCTGGAAGCCGATGCGTTGCTTCTGGGTAGCCGCTGAAGGATTTGGGCAAAGCTGTCCATCATCGCGTTCCGTTGTCGCTCGAGGGCTTCTTCGAGCAAGATTTTGATGGGATCTCCTGCCCCCTCGTCTTTCTTCTCGTCCGCCATGGGAGGCCGTTGGGATTTGCGAGGCTGGTCTTGCAAAGGTTCAACCAGTTCAAGCCCTAACTCCTTATATCCCGACCTTGTTGGGGACATGCAAAGAAAAACAGAGAAAAAGCAGACCGCTCTGATACCACTGATCCGGATTTAAACAGGAATGCAACAAATCACAGAGATAACCATAGACACAAAGATGCAGTGGAAATAATACTTCATTTCATTAATGGAAAATACTGAAATATGCTTACAACCAAAAATGGAAATAAACCAGCTAGGGCGATGGTAGCTTATCTCTGAGAAAAGATGTGATGGCTACATGCCTCTGAACTATTCTGAACCGTATTACAATGAGGCTCGAAGGCCTATTTATTGTTGAGAAACAATGGAAAACCCTTCACATCCCGAAACCTAACCCTAGAAGATGAAACGCCAAATTGTGGGCCTCGTTTGGGTAAATTGGTACATCAATTTCCCGGGGTCGTAACTTTGGCATACGATCTCCGTTTGACGCATACGATAGCTCGTTAGAAAGATCTATCCGAGTACTACCACTTTGGGAGGCAACATGGGTCCATGGACCCATGTTGCCCCAGAATCCCAAAAAAACGTCGTTTAGGGCCTCAAAACGGCTCCGGAAGTTCAGGACCCGAAAAACTGCTAAAAATAGTAAACTGTGCTACAATTAAGGAAACTGAAAATGCTGAGAAAGACAATGGTGGGGGTCCAGGTGGACCTGGCAGGTGGCCACCAATATCCACCTGGATCAATTCTACTATTCTCTCGATTGATGCTATTTTCAATATAATTTCTTGCTTCAGATTTGATTATGATTTTAGTTGAAGATTAAGTCTTGATGCTTGGATGTAATATTTCTATTAACAGTTGCAGCTTGAGTTTTATAAATGCATCTATTTACTCTTGTATCAAGTTTTATAGTTCAACTTAAAAAGCATTACTCTCTAGATTTATAGCTTGCACATATTGTGTACACTCTTGAAAGAAAAAGACTTACCCAGGTTGATAATTAATGTGAGGCAATTAGGAGTTTTAAAAGACACCTATTAGCACCCAACAATGCTCAAAAATTGAAGATACTCCCTGCTACTTTGAAAGGGACAGTGTTGCGTTGGTTTATGCATTTGGGAGGAAAATCTACCATGACATGGGACAATATGAAGTAAATTTTCCTCGAAAAATATCAAGACTACTGCAAGTCTCGAGACATTAAGGAAGAAATCTTCATGATTATGCAGAAGGAGGATGAGAATATGGAGGATTTTGTGTAACACTTTAAATACAGCCTGCAAGATTAGGCCATAGTAATTTGGATAAAGATATTTTAATGATAATCTTACTCTGAGCACTAAGAGAAGAATCCTTGGAACTTCTGAATGTGGTAGGAAATGGGGATATCTCACTGGAAGAGTTTGATACTATCTGTGAACTATGTGTCAAATGTTCACGAGGAACTACGAGGCATAAACAAGGAACATGAGCTCTCAAATCATCCGGTATTGGAGTCACAAAAGAATAAATTGGGAACTTAGTGGACAATTTGAGGACTGAAATCCTAAGCATATTGTCGTTATAGTTGGATGTTCTGCAAGAAAAACAGAAATAGATGGAAGTTGAGAAAGAAATGACCATCTTCTTCCCACAGTGTAGGAAGAAGCACTTGCTAAAGGAGTGTCCACTTAATACTGTTGAAACCTGTGCAATATGTGAGAAAAACAACTCCACTAGTACGTGTCCATCACTTCCTAGGTTGAAGGCAATTTTTCAAGGAGAAAATTAAGAGACATACCGACTTTATTTATGGGACCCAAGAATTCATGGCAATTGCGACCGTAAAATTTGAATCAAGGTATGACTCAAGACCCTTCTCAATATTTTAATAATTGGAATTTTGGGTCTCAACCTTCACCATTTCCACCTTCATGCCAACATTATTATCAATATCCTATGCCCTGGAAATCCTGGTCACCTCAACCTAGTCCAATCCCTTCTTGGTCTTAGAACTGGCATGGACCCCATCTTCCTACAAATCAACTTCCCCAGCCTATGACACAACAATAGTAACAACTCCCACCCAATGCCTCCACCCATAATCCTCCTCTTTGTCCTCAAATGAATGTTCTGCCCAACTCGAACTTGAATAATAGAGAAGCCCAACAGGTTGAGACACTCAATGTTCCTGCATATGGTATTGCCTCTTCGGAATGTAATGAATTGAATCTTCAATCTGGACGAGTGGTGAATATAAAGAGTTCACTAATAATTTTTGAATGAACAGATGATGAAGTCTTTGAAATAGAACTGAAACACCCCTCTGGGGAATCTGGGGGTAATCCAACACAAATTGTTGTGGAACAACAACCCCCCACCAAAATAGTTGTCACTCAAGGGGGTCACATAGGTCGACCTTATCCTAAGAGGTTGTCCCTAATAAAACAGATCCCTAAACCTGAATTTAATCTTTTGGGGGAATTACATAATTTATTTGTTAAGATTCCATTACTCTATGCCATGAAGGATGTAACAATTTATGTTTAAAAAATCAGGGAATTGTGCTCCAAGAAGCCTGGTAGGAAGCTGAAAGACCCACCTACTATTCATGTCATGGGGAATTTGTAAGACATAATGTTGGGAAAAGCTATACCCGTCCAATATGGCGACCCATGAAACCCGATCCTCACAGTCCAAATCAATGGGGTTGATATTTCAAATGTCCAGGTAGACCTTGGGGCTGCAATTAACGGTATAACATCAACAACTATACTTACTCTAGGCTTACTTAATCTTAAACCAACCCCAATGATTCTAGAAATTTCATATCAATCTACTGTGATGCCTGTTGGGAAATTGGATGATGTAACTATTTATATGGATTCTTGGGAATACCTTGTCGATCTCTTAGTACTGCACACTAAATCTCGAGTTGGGGGGCACCCCCTGATTTTAGGAAGGCCATGGCTCGCTACGACCAATGCTTACATTGTGTGTCGATCTGGAAACATGGTAATATCAAATGGAGGTATTATGAAGAACCTTTTTCTTCATCCTCCTTCAGAAACAAGCTCGTCGATCAAACTGAACTTTATCTAGCACAAAATCCTTCCCTGTGGGATGAGTCTAAACCTGAAAATGAAAATATTAGACCAATTCTTACTATTGTGGAAGCTCTTTGTTTCAAAGGAAACAAAAGGTGATGCTATTAGTATGTTTATTAGTGATCCCGATTCCGTTTCTTGTCCGACCCACCAATTATTGGAGTCTGTTATAAGCTATACTAACCAAGAAGCCATTCAACCAGAAACTGAAACTAGAAATGTTCCTATCACAACAACCCATAATAGTATTCCAGTAGAGATCGATCCAGGGAAGACACTAAACATCAATCCCAATCTATCGCCCTCCCAAACTGAACAATTGTTAAAAATTCTTCAGAATGAGAAGAAGGCATTTTCTTGGGAATACAAAAATATGAAAATGATTCATCCTGATTTATGTACTCATCACATATATATAAGAGAGGAATGCTGCCTTGTTCGCCAACCACAAAGAAGAATGAACCCTTCTTTGAAAAACATTGTTAAGGAAGAACTGTAGAAACTATTGGATGTTGGGTTTATTATCCGATCTCTGACATTCAATGGGTATACCCATTAGTCATTGTCCCAAAGAATAATGACAAGTGGAGGATCTGTGTGGATTATAGGGAACTAAATAAATCTACACAAAAGATCACTTTCCCTTACCTTTCATCGACTAGGTCGATACACTAGCCGAAAAGAAGTTCTTTTGTTTTCTGGACAGATTCAATGGATATAACCAGATCCAGATAGCTCCTAAAGATCAAGATAAGACCAATTTTACTTTTCCTTGGGGAAATTTTGCATACTGGGTCCTCTGGTTTAGACTTTGTAATGCACCTGCTACTTTCCAATAGGCGATATTGGGAATATTTTCTAATTTGATTAATGACAGTGTTGAACTTTATATGGATGATTTTACCCCGTATGGTGATTCTTTTGAAGAGGGTTTTAAAAAATTAGAAAAAGTACTTAAATGATGCAAACAAACTCATTTTTCTCTTAGCACAGTAAAATTTCATATGATGATGGAAGAAGGGATCGTCCTGGGGCATTTACATTCAACTGAAGGATACAGGTTGACCCTGCTAAGGTCGAGGTAATATTAAATTTTCCCACTCCAAAGGCATAGACATTGGTACCAAGCTTTATTGGCTATGCTGGGTATTATCGACGCTTCATAGAATTTTTTTCTAAAATAGCACTTCCACTTTTCCAACTACTGTCTAAAGATGCATAATTTGTGTGGACTGATGCTTGTGAATCAACTTTTCCAAGGATCAAAAAATTAGTCTATGAGGCTTGATTGGAAAATTTCATTCCATATCTATACGGACACTTCCCATATAGTAGTTGGAGCAGTTTTGGGACAACATGAAGACAAGAAACCGTATGCAATCTACTACGTCAGCAAGAATTTAACTCCCGCCAAACTTAATTATACGTTAACTAAGAAGGAATTTTGGGCTGTCATTTATGTTGTTAACAAATTCCAGCATTATATTACAGGGAACCCCATCTTTATGCATATAGATCATTTATCCATCAGGTATTTGATGAAAAAATATAACTCCTGGATGAATCACAAGATGGTTATTATTGTTACAAGAATTTGATATCACTATTGTAGACAAACCAAGAAATGATAATGTGGTAGAAGATTTATTTTCCAGGCTGAAATTTAATAATGAAGATACACTGGTAGAAGATAGTTTTCTTGATGAACATATTTTCTTAATTTCTACTCACACCCCTTGGTATGCAGATGTTGCTAACTATCTTGCTGCAGGTAAGGTACCTCATCATTTTCCATACAGGGAACAACAGATAATTATCCAGTAGAGTTCCCGCTATATATGGATAGAAGGGTACCTCTTCTACACCAGACCAGATCAACAAATCCGACATTATGTAGGCAAGGATGATATCTATGATGTTCTGAAAGCTTCCCATGATGAACCTTGTAGAGGACACTTTGCTGATAAACAAACTGGTCACAAGGTGTTGCAGATGGGATACTATTGGCCCTCTATATTTTGGGATGCTAGAAAATATGTTCGGGGGTGTGACAACTATTAATGAATGGGCCAACTTGTTTGATCAGATGAAATGCCACTAAAGACTCAACTAGTCCTCAAGCCCTTTGAGAAATGGGCTATTGATTTTTTTGGGTCGTTTAATCCTCCTTCTCATCAGAAAGTCCACATTCTTGTCTGTACAGACTATGTGATGAAATGGGTGGAAGCTAAAGCCATTTTAAAAGCCACTGAATAATTTTCTTAGACTTCTTATTTGAAGAAATATTTGCTCGGTATGCGGCCTCCAGGGAAACAGTTTTAGATGGAGGGGCACAATTTACATTGCATTCAATAACAACGCTTATGGAGAAATATGGAATCAAACACCAGGTGACATCCCCATATCACCCTCAGGTGAATGGTTAGGTTAAGAGCACAAATAAAGTATTGGAAAATATTCTTATAAAGACTGTGGCTAACCATCGTCGAAATTGGATTGAAAAACTCCCTGAAGCACTTTGGGCATATAGAACTACATGGTGGAATACAATGGGGTTTTCACCATATGAGCTTGTGTATGGGAAATCCCCTTTGTTTCCAGTGGAATTCAAGGTCAAAACACTCAGGACAGCTCTGGAAGTAGGCCTGGATCTTACTGCAACCCAAAAACACCAACTGAATTAGCTCAATGAGTTAGATGAAATATGTTTGGTAGTTTTACAAAACATTGCCACAATCCAGCAACAACAAACTAAGTGGCATGATAAATTTATTAAGAAAAAGGTGTTTCAAAAAGGTGATTGGGCATTACTCTATGATTCCTGGTTCAAGGATTTTAAAGGAAAGCTCTGCTCAAGATGGATGGGTCCATATGAGGTTGACATAGTGTTTGAAAATGGAACTATTAAACTCATAACAATAGATAATGCACATACTCCTTTACTTTCAAACGAACATCGCCTCAGGTTGTATCATCATCTGACCTCTAGGGACTCCTTTATTAGAAAAATTTCTGATGATTCTGGTTTTGAAATCATTTGTGTTGAAAATTCTTCCTCTGCATCTCATATCGAAATAATAATAATAATAATAATAATAATAATAATAATAATAATAATAATAATAATAATAATAATAATAAAGTTGAGTTCTATTGCTACTCCACCCACATCTCCCTTTTCCCCTATTAGAGTGCTCTTCCCTTTCCTTACTGCTACTCCACTTGCAAGTCTCTTTTTCTAGTTTACAACGCTCTTCCCTTTCCCTTGCAGCTTGCTAATACTCCAATTACAACATTTTTCTGCTACTATTCATATTGCAGCATCTCAGTTGACTCCATTTCAGCATCTACAATGCTGACACTCCAGTGCTGCTGATACTCCACCGATGATGATACTCCACTTGTGTTGTTACTCTACCAATGCTGATACTCCATTGGTGCTATTACTCTAGCAATGCTAATACTCCACTGGTGGCGATACTCCACCGATATTGATACTCCACTGGTGTTGATACTCCACCGATGCTAATACTCCACTGATGTTGATACTCCACTGGTGCTGATACTCCACCGATGCTGATACTCCACTGGTGCTGATGCTCCACTGATGTTGATATTCCACTGGTGTTGATACTCTGCCGATTGTGATACTCCACTAAGGTAAGTTATCAGGTACATCCCCGAATGACTCCGTGATTTAATTGACATTTCATTAATAACTTGACCAATCAGGGTCGAGGACGGACATACCTTAGTTGGGGGGCAGATTATCATATTTAATAATAACGATATCATTTGTCGTTATCATCAAATCTCATTAAGAAACTATTTAAATCATCTAATCATACCATTAATATGGCATCATTACCCACTCAAATCATATCCTCACCTGTATCCTTCACATATACCAATACTCATTGGAAATTGCACTATGTACGAATACACATGCTAGCACTAAAATGCGGTCATTTCCATTTTCTCATAATAATTACCTTAATAATTACCACAATTATCACTGGTTTTACCATAACCCTCACCTGGATTCATTTCCCTTATCATCACTCCTATTACCAGATATTTTATTGGCTAACTGTTCCCTTAACGAATTGCTACTACTTCAAGTGTTGTTACAGAGTAACCGATAGGTATAATGGGTGGCCAAGCTATTAGACATGAACTTGAGAGCATAGAGCAGGTTTGATGTCGACTGGAAGTATGGAAAATCTTCCAAAATGCGGGATGACATACTTACTTTGAGCAGCTACAGGGGTTTTATGAAGGAGTGATAGTTGAGCTTGCGCTAAATTTGGAAAGAAATCACTTGAGGGTCTGCAAATTGGAAGTTCAAGTAATTGAGGGAGTTATTATAGTTGCCAGCAGGTTTCCACATGATGGACATAAGTGGTTTATCAGAAGAGCGACCATGGTAGAATTCCAGAGCTATTCCTATAAGCGGGGGATAACATGATGCCAAAAGGAAAGGGTTATGACCAAATATCACTACCACATCCTTGGGCAGATGTTGCATATTTCTTAATGTGATATATCACCTATGAAGGTCAGTTGTCTATGCTATTTAAATATCATTTTAAGCTCCTAGCCTTTCTCCCATTTCATCATATGCATTCCATAAATATCCCGTCCTTCCTTTTGAATAATCTACAATTTATGGCTCGGTCTGTGCGTCGTTCGCACCAGGCATTGGACGTCCTTATGAATCATGGGATCGTTAGATTACTGGTAATTCATGACTTGTTACAGAAGCCTGCAACTTGGCTGAAACTGGTTGAGCTATTGGAGGAAGAAGTTGTAGCCATGATGCCTATAAGGCTAGAAGAGGAATTGCTTGAAGAGGAAGTAATGGAACAAATACCGAAGGAGGAATAAGAAAAAGGGGATGAAGAAAGGAGAGGCCAACAAGATGATTTGGGAAATGGGGGGGTAATTCAAGAGACTGAAACACAGGATGTTGGTAAAACGGAAACTGAAGATATTACCCCTTGTTCTCCACTTATGGCCTCCTTGTTGAGAGGATCAACAAATTTTTTCTCTCCTCCTCATGCGATGATAAAATAATCCTTTCCTCCTAAATTGAAGTTTGTAGGAGTAATTGCAAAAGAAGAAGATGTTGACGATACTACGATGCAAGAACTAGTGTCAGCTTGAGAGCAATTGGAAGAAGAGGTTGATGTCGATACTGCTCCATAAGAACCAGTGTTAATGTCAAAACAAGTGGAAGAAGAGGTTGTCGTCAATATTGCTCCACAAGAACCAGTATTGACTTCAGAGCAAATGGGAGAAGAGGTTGTTGCTAATACTACTCCACAAGAACTAGTATCGGCTTCAGAGAAAATGGGAGAAGAAGTTGTTGTTGATACTACTCCAGAAGAACTAGTGTTGACTTCAGAGAAATTGGAGGAAGAAGTTGTTGCCGATACTGATCCACAAGAACCAATATTGACTTTAGAGTAATTGGGGGAAGAAAATGTTGCCGATACTTCTCCATAAGAACTAGTACCAGCTTTTGAATAAATAGAAAGAAATTCGGTAATGCCAAAGTCTGTAGAAGAATGTGTTGATGTCGCTCCACGAGTACCGACATACGAATAAATGGAGATAGACATGATAAAACATGACCTTGTTGATGAGTTTGTTGACACTACTCCACAAGGACCAGTACCGGCCTCGAGATAGATGGAGGAGATTTTGGTAAGACAAGAATTTTTCGAAGAGCTTACAAAAAGGAAAGCCCCTATTCAACATCGGTATCGATTATTGTTCAAAGAAAATATTCCGTTAAAGGTAGAAATTACCAAACTGAGAAAATGGGTGATGCGGTTGTGAAAATGGGAAAAAAGAAAGTGAAAAATTAATACTGGTCAAGCAACCGCAACCCCATGGAACCGATGGGATAGTTTTAGTGGCAGTATAGATAGAGGATAAGGAGGTGACATGAGAATCCACACAATCTGAGACACTCCTCCATCTTGAAGAAGCTTGAGATTTTATTTTGGTGGAAAAAATCCAGAAATGGAAGGCCACTACTTTTAGTTTCCAATGTGGGGAAATTCCCATAGAGGCCCACTAGAAAGAAATAAGAGAGATTCAGGAGAATGAAACAAGGGTGGTTCCCAATTATGCAACTCAAATCGAAAGGGCTCAACAACAATAAGAATACTACAAAAGAAGATCAAGGAGTTGCAGGTATAGGTTCTGTTGGCTTGAGGGGGGCTGACCTAGGTTCAATGTTAATTAGCCAAACAAATCCCTACACTACTGGCCCTTTCGGAATCAACCCGTGAAGCGCGGACCGAAGTCTCACTCGAAGCAGTATGGTGGGCATGCTGGAACCAAGTTTCCACACCTTGAGATGGTTGTGATGTCGTTTGATTCCCTCCTATCCCTACCTTCACACAGGTCGCTTCGCTCTAGGGCTTGCAAGACGAGCCCTTTATTTCGTTCTTCAATAACTCCACGAAGGGTATGATCGACCTTCGCGCTGCTATGGAAGTGTGTTGTGTAGATTCTCCAATTAATTTAAGTGACTTGCTTATCTTATCAAATAATTATAGTTAACACCACGTAAACAGATAATCATAAATGTGTTCAATTATTTAACATAATTGCATTCATTCACGCATCGCATAAACATAATAAAGGAAATTCATACATAACACATCAAGATGAATTAATAGAAAAAAGACACAGGAATTGCCAAATATTTCTCTTTATTGATATCTTACAAGTGTTTACAAACTCTGTCCACCTTACGCACATAGCTGCAGGGGTCCACGCACTCAGCTACGGACTTCTACCCTAGGCCTCTGCGCACTCAGCTGCAGAGCCTCTACCTACGCTACAACCCAAGACTTAGACTTCTTACTTCAGAGCTACGACTCTCTTACATTGTATATCTCCAAAACTACTTAGAGCTTAGCTCTTTTTATACAATCCCATGGTCCGTGGACCATGGGTAGATCTCTTACAACCGACTTTACTTTACAAAACTAAGGGTAGACTACCCTTTATGACACATGACACCTTTGCACTCTGTGAGCAAAAATTGCGGAGACATTACAATTTTATTACAAAATTTGACTCAAACATGGGTTTTTAGCCCCAAAAATGCCCTTGGGGAATCCCGCTCCCAACAGGTTCAGTTGCTGAAAACTGATAAGGACGAGATGTTTACCTCAATGAAACAAATAATGGAATGTAGGCCCCCTGCTAACTGTTATGCCCTTTTCCTTCATGAACAATATATGTTTTTTCTGTTTGGAAAGTACTCACTAGGAGTTAAGTCACAAAATAGAATATCCCATGCAGTTGTTGAGGATTCTGAGAGCTAACAATCATATTAACCAACATTTTCTATGTGAATTATACATGCATGATTATATCCTAGAAATTGATCAATCATTCAACCCAATACCATTTGTAGGAGATATTCAATTAAGAGCTTTTACATCTTTTGTGATTAATCAAGTCAAATGGAAAAAGGCCCTTGATACATTCAAGGCAAAAGAGGAAAATCAGTTGTTGATGATAAGAATGGAGAATTTCCAATCTGGGGATATTTTTACTAAACATCATCGGTTTCTCAAACTCGAAGGATGACATACCGGATGCTTATGACACAACAATGGTGTGCCAACTTGTGCAAAATACATATATGCCCTTTTTAGGAAGAAGCCAAGGATGCTTGTCAAAAGCGTTGGATGCTTTCATCATCAATAGTATGGGAATAAGAACCCTTTGGGGCACCCAACTTTGTCAAAGCATTGGGGAGAGTTCCACGCTTGATTGCTTGGATGCAACACTGCAGAGTTCATTGGCTGGGATTAAGGTTTTGATTTCCTATTATTTGGTTGCCTTCTGATTAGTATGGGTTGACTTATGTTGTGGATGAGGATTGGTGGAAGGAAATCATTCATATATATGGGTTTTAGCTATCTGAGACTGATATGGAAAAAACTATGATCTTAATCAACTTCATGCTAGTCACATCGGGTCTAACGTCCTTGATCTGCACAGGAAGCAATTTGCATGAGGACATGCAACCAAGACAGTTGGGGGGAGATGTTGGCTGATAAAATTACTTGTTTTTACCTATTCCTTTTTATCCATTTCATAGCTCTTATGACATCAATTTATATATCAATCAATGAAAGGTATATCGTATTGGCATGCCTTCTTGAAATGTTAATTAATGAAGGTATTCCTAGGGGAACGATGCATAGAAGATTTGTTGATAGAATTCTCCTGTAGATTCACGTCAGACGTTGTTCAACAAAATATAACCCAACATGATGCTGTTGACGGGCTGAAAACGCTATTTAAGGATTAAATCGTTAAATTGTTAAACTCCTGAAGAGCTGACAAATTGAATTTGATTGTTATCTTTGTATTTTGTTTCTACTTGAGAAATCATTGAATATTTGTGGATAAACATGATTGCCACAATTTCTAAGCTTGTTAAATGCTATTCATGTAATGATGAAATGTATAAGTAAGGCTTAGCGAAGAATAATGACAAACTTTCCTCTTTGGGCATGTAACATCAAAAGTCTATTTGTAACTCTTTTTAGTTAATGCGAATTCCAGTTTTCTGTAATGTCATGTGAACTCTAACTCCTAGCCACAACCCTGATCGGGGAGTTGGGCCTGCTCTCTCGATCAGGTACTATTGGATTCAATCGTGTGAATAGGTATGCTTCTTGATTATATTTTTAATGCTTTATAATTATTGTTCTTTCTTTACCGCTTTATAATATTGTTGTGATTCCTAATTGCTATTACTTTAGATTGTTGTTAGTGTTATTCACTTTGCTGCTACTCAATTCGTAGCATTCGTTGGGCCTTATATTTTGTAATTTCTCAACATTGGGTAGGGAACCTATGGTCTGCATAAAATTTGCACGATTAGCTTGAAACAATTAACGAAACCCAGATTGACAAATAAATGTAAAAGGGATTGAATCTATAAACCCATATTAAAACCCCGACAGTACTGGAGCTCTTTACATTCTCTAAAATACTCCTCATTTATAAAAATGGGGGTCAAGCATTTTAGTGCTTTAAGGAAGGTTATTTTTTATTGAGTAAGCTCTAAGAACAAGAGGAAAGTCCCATTCTTTCAAAATACTAGAGTCTTTGTCCCATATAGACAGATCATGGAGCGTTTTCTTTGACCCAATATTAACCAATTTAAAATTCCTTGTAAATGATTGGAAGAGATTAGAGTTTCTCCATTTTTATTTCAGACCGTGCTCAAATTAATATTCTTCCCATTCCTATCTCTCCAATCTATATTTTCTATGATTAAAGGGGTCGTCATCTTGCACAATCTCTAGATGAGTGAACCATTTTGATTCCACTTTAAAATTTCCACATTATTCAAAATAAACCTATAGAAGTATTTCTATATTAGAGTTACTTTCCACCAAGCTTTTTGTTATGTTATCAACCTCCATACACTTTTTCCTCCTAGAGAAATATTCAACCAAAAAGGATCTTGTATCTATAATCCCCCATTTTATTTTGATGCCCTTATCACATTCCTTCAAACCATATGCAAATTTTTATTTTTTTGTTTTCTCCATTTCCAAATTTTTCTTATGAATCTCCCTATTTGGTTTCCAATTCCAAATGGTGCCAATAGACTTGATCATTGGAACTTTAGAAGGACCACAATATATATTTTATGAGAGTGACTCTCCCTACTAGATTTAGCCATCTTGATCCCCACATCTCCAGTCTCTTTTGAATTTTCAAAAGAATGTTGTCCCAATATTTCATGGGGTGGTACAAACCACTATTGGAGTATAGAGATATTTAAAGGAGCTCCATTTTGATGAGTAAGGAAAATAAAATATGGAAGAGATTTCTTTAATAAAATGATCATTTCAGTTCAAACCATAAATTTGGCTCTTCTATTTATTTACCTCTTCTCTTGAAGATTTTAGGAAGATATCCAATGCTTCTTTAAATAATTTTTCTATGATTGTTGAATCTCACCCCATCATTAAGGTATCATCTACAAACTATGAATGTTTCAAAGCCTTAAAATTATTGGATTGAAGGTTTTAACCCTATACAAAATTTACCTACACACGAATTCTTCAAAAATAGAAAATATACAATGGAGAGAACATAAAATATACACAAATATTTTTCTCTTGGAACCCAAAATTGGGAAAACTAGATTGGTTTATGATTATATTCCTTTCAATGTTACAATACATTATTTATATGATGAAGCATTCATAAATTCCCAATCCATTAACCTTATATTAGAACATAACCGTATTTCCCTTGATTAGATCTAAAAAATAACATGGGAAAAACCTTGATACCCAAAACCATGCACAACACCATGGGTTGGTCCACCCACCATCCTTGGGCCCACTCCCCATCCTTGGGTCCACTCCCCATCCTTGGGTCTGCATTGTTTTTTGGGGCGCTTTCCCAAACCCCATGTAGGGGGGCTACCACCCCTTGCAAATTTCCCAATGGGGGGGTTACTACCCCCTCTTCGACTCCCCCATTGTGCTTGGTGCAATGTAACAAGACCTACAACTAGTCATGCAAAGAATATAACACATACCCAACATGGATATCTAGATACCCTCTAGACAACCTTCCCTTCTTTCAAATTCCAGTATTTTACATAATGAGTCTACCATAATAATATATAATAGAGGGGAACGTGGGAATCCTTTCCTCCTTAGGCCTCTACATGCTTCAAAGAACTTTGTAGAGCGACCATTGACCAATGGAGATATCCAAGGATGTCCAATACAGGCCTTAATCTATCTAATAAAGTCCTTATTAAATCAAAAATTCTCCATGACTTTGAATAGAAAAAGATGATTGACCCTATCAAATGCGTTTGCAAAATCCAATTTGACAACCATTCCTTTATTTCCTTCACTTTTACTTGTATGG
The DNA here is from genome assembly GCA_031772625.1 of Pinus tabuliformis. Taxonomy (NCBI): domain Eukaryota; kingdom Viridiplantae; phylum Streptophyta; class Pinopsida; order Pinales; family Pinaceae; genus Pinus; species Pinus tabuliformis. Next base: position 1,312,418,010 of record CM062820.1, on the reverse strand, counting down.
ATGGCTTCTTGGACCATAATTGTATTTTCCACAATCTGTCTCCCTTTCATGAATCCTTCCTAGTTCTTAGAAATGATATTTCCCAAAAATATTTTTAGTCTTTTGGCTAGAATCTAAGTTAAAATCTCATAAGAATCATTGCACAAGGAAATTGGGTGAAATAAAGAGAAGATTGAAGGTTTACACTTTTTTGGTATCAGAGTTAGAAAGGAGGAGTTCATTCCTCACCCAATTTTATCCTTCTTTCTTATCCAATTTATCAACTTTAGAAGATCATATTTCAACAACCATCATAATATTTTGTAAAAATGTATGGTGAAGCCATCTGGCTTGGAGGATTTATCTAGATCCATATGCCAAATTTCTCCTATAACTTCATATTCCTCCATTTCCTTACAAAGAAAGTGGTTATCTTCACTACAGATTAGCTTATGGATTGAGAGACACATTTCTTCAATCTCTTCCTCAGAATTCTTTCCCTGATCCACGTATAAATCTTTAAAATGTTGAAAGGTTGTTTGTTTAATTTCTTGAAAGGAGGAAACTTTTTCCATGTCACAGTTGAGATTTATTTGACATTATTGATTTGGTTCCTTCTCTTGTCTTGCCTATGAAAATGTTTTGTATTACAATCACTTGCTGGAATCCAATTTTGCCTTGACTTCAATCTCCACCCCTCATCCTCACACCTATTTTGTATATATAATTCTTGGCTCAACATTATTTCCTTGTCATGATGTTCTTCTGTGATCTTTGAAACTTCCATTTATTTTTGAAGATGTTCCAACTGGTTTTTTATTTCCTTTTCCTCGAGGTCGGGTTCTTGTATCATGCTTTCAACCACTCTTTTAGAGCCCTTTTGACCCTTCTTAATTTTTCTTCCTAGATATATGTTGGATAGCCGTCAATATACGTTCCCCAAATTCTTTGAATTAACTTGGAAGCCTCTTCCTCTTATAGCCAAACTGGATTGAATCTAAAAGGGATGGGACATAAATTTCCCCCTTCTTTAAGTTCTAGAAAAATTGGATTATGATCTGACTCATTATGAGTTAAGATATATGATAGATTTTTTTACACTCTAAATACCAATCACTATGAACAAAAAAATGATCTAGGCATGATGCCATAAAATTGATTCCAAATCTTTTGTTTGTGTAAGTGAATTTCTGGGAAGTGGGTTTCACATCCACTAAATCAAATTCTAAGATAAGATCCTCCATTTCTTCTCTAAATGGGTCTCTAACAGTAACTATACTTACACCTTTTTTCCGTAAACTTCTCAAAGTGTTATTAAAATATCCTACCACAGTGCTTCTCTAGCAATTTGAGGCCATTCCAAAACCTTTCAATTGTGGCTAAATTTCCTTTTTCTCTCTGTATATTATTGGTGAATATACAATATAAATCCTTAACTCCTGTGTAGTGCCTTTTTGTTTCAACATTTTCAATATAACATTATCTTTTATCACTATTTCTACAATCCCAAACTGATCTTGATCCCAGATAATAAAAATACCCACAGAAGCCTCTCTAATACTCCTAGGCACTCTAATTTCTTTACTCCAAAATTTCTAGACTACTTCTAACATATATTTTTCTTCTAGTTTTGTCTCTTGGACACATAAAATAGAAGGTTTAGTTTCTTTTACTAAGTCATGCATAACTAACACTTTTCTTCTAATACCTAAACCTCTATTGTTCCAAGAGAATATTTTCATTATTTGCCAATGAGGAGGACATGCTTAACCTAGTCCTTCCATGCACTTTTATTTTTTCCCTTGTTCATCTGGGTTGTAGAGCTTATAGAAATATAGTTTGGATTGGAAATCGAGTTGCTTATCTCATTCTATTGTAATGTGCCAAGCTCCTTTTCCATATTTTCTGCTGACCTTTATTTTCCTTTGCACTTCTTCATTATGTTCCTCTATATCTTGGTCTATCCATGATTGATATTTTGATTTGGTGACTCTTGTAGCACTTGAGACTGCCTTAACCACTTCTCCTAGGGTTTTCTCAGGTGTTTCTTTTGGAAATTCTTGAAAAACTGGTTCATCATCTTGCAAATTCTCCAACCGATGTTGAGATCCTTTGGGAATTCTTTGGGTTTCCTTTTGTTTCTTAGCTAGAATTTGTCCTTCTACTTGTGCATCCTCTTTTGATGTCGTGATTTTTCCATCCTATGTAATGTTCTCTAGTGAATCAACCTTATTTCCAGATGTTGAAATATTTGAGGCCATTGGTGTTATTCTCTTAAGTGGGTTGTTCACCTTCCCCTTTCCATTTTTGGGTTTGCCATGATTCTTCCCATGGCCCTTGAGTCTCCTCTTTTTTACTCATTTTCTTGCAATCTCTAGCAAAGTGCCCATATTCATGGCACTATTTGCATTTAAAAGGAAACTACTCATAATCCAATTGTTGAAGATGCTTCCAATTTCCTTTTTCCAACCATATCTCAGCTGGAAACCCCTTTTCTAAGTCAAATTAAACATAAATCATTGCACATGCATATATCAAAAATTTTGGCTATGATCAAATAATATATCCCCCTAATGAGTTTCTTATCGCTTTGAGAGAATCATCACTCCAACAAAAGATTGGTAATTTTTGGAGTTTAATACAAGCTAGAGTGATTGAGGGAATATATTCATATGGATCAAAGTCTAGAGTCCACTAATTTAGATACTATCCTCTTGCTCCAAATAAATACGGAACATTCCTTAATATCAAATCTTTTTCTACCTTGGTTTGAAAAAGAAAGATAAAAATCCCGTTTGTACAACATAAGGTTCCACCTCCCCATGAATCAATGACTTGTAGGATTGAGCCATCCAACGGTCCACTGATTTTGGATATTTACATAGTCCCATGATCTTCCCCACCAATGCTCGTTCCAAGAAGGCCCATGTTTTATACCAAAAGGAAATTGAAGGAATTTTCATTGTGGGATCATTTTCAGCTTTTCTGACAAATCGAGAGGGGTTAGCTTTACATTTTGACTTTTTCTCTAGTGCTTCAATCAACGCGTGGAAGGCTAAATCATGTACTGAAGGTAAATGGGTAGACATCCCATCCACTACCATGGTAGTGGTAGCTCAGATCTCCATGATTACATAACAAACTATTGGTTCTAATGACTACTACAACTAAATGTTTCAACAACTACCAATTGAAATTGTTGGGTGTGTGTTATATTATTTCCATGACTAGCCCCATGCATTGTACGTTGCATAAGGCATAGCGATGGGGTCACAGGGGAGCAGAAGCCCCCCTAGTTGGGGGGTTTTGTAGGGGGGTGGTAGCCCCATTGCATGGGGTCCGGGGCAGCACCTCGATAATTTTTTTGTTATGTGGATCCAATAATAGTTGGGTGGGGCCAAGGATGAGGGTGGACCCAAATATGGTGAGCAGACCTACCCATGGTTTCGTGCATGGGTTTTCCACATGGTTTTTGGCATAATTGTTTTTTTCCCATGGTATTTTGTAGATCCAGTCAAGGGAACTACGATTATGTTCTAGTCAGGGTTAATGGATTGGGGTTTATCGATGCTTCAACATGTATATATATGTATTGTAACATTGAAAGGAACATAATGAAAAATTAATCTGGTAGTCGCAGTTTTGGGATCCAGGGGAAAATCACAGTGTATATTTATTTTCTGTTCTCACCATTGTTTATTTTTTTGTTTGAAGAATTCATTTGCAGGTAAATTCTGTACAGGGTTAACACCTACAGAAATAAGACAAAAAGTATAAGATCTACAAACTCTCCATTTCACTGTTCTTCTTTTGCAATAAAATTCCTTTGAACATGGGTTAATCCTATTGATAAAGCTTTTTTCCTTTTACAAATACCCTAAGCAAGTTCTTCCTTATATTTGTGTAATAATATTTGTATATTCTATGGTCTCCCTAGACATATGCTTCCAAGATTTGTGTTTTTAAGAAAATGAGGTAAATTTTAAAATCTTGGATGTTGTTCCATCTCACAATTCCCCATGAAATGTTGTTTCCTTTCATGAGCAACACTACTTCTATATTTTCATGTTTCTCCTTTGATCTCATCTAGGTTTAATCTATGATTCCTTTTATATCTAACTCTTCTTTTCAACCATTAATTTTGGCTTGTTTGATATGCTTGTAGACCTGTCTTTACTGCATCTTAAGTACTTTGATGTAGTATTAATATGTGATGGGTCAATTGTCTCTCCTTCTTTCTCTGTATATCAACTTTTGCGATCTACACTGTTTAATTGATCCATATGTTGTTATTATTCTTTTGACTTGCTTATTCTTCTAGCTATTATAATTTCTTCACCAAAATGTTCTTGTTGTTCACTAGCCTTGTTGATCACATATCAGTTGTTCTCCCTATTTTCCAAAAACATGCTATATCTTGTCACAACCACTTTTACTTCTCAACCAATCTTTCTAAAACATTTAGAATTACCTCTGTATGCATACATAGTCACATTTATTTTACTTTTTTGGATATATATTCATTTTCTAAAGTCCTAGTCGTTTGTTTCACTAATGTAGACATATATTACGTCTTATACAATGCATGTTGTGAATACTGTGTGGTGTGATGGATTGCAATTGTGTATTTCCTTGAGATTACTTTCAATCTCTTATGGTTGTCTTTGCTTCCTTTTAGTACATATACAATCTCTAGAATCATGATTGTTGTTGCCACTAATTTTCTAGAGTCCTCCTTGCTTATTTTACATACTTTAAAATTAAATGTGACTTCATGTCCTCTATCAACCATTTGACTTACACTTAGAATGTTGTGCTTTAAGCCTTAATAAATAGTTCTTCTTTAGCTTTGGCTTTTTCATAATAAAGGGTGACTAATCCTTTTCCCATTATTCTGGCTAATGTATTGTCTGTAGGAATGACAAGGTCACCCTTAAACTCCTTTAGAGAGATAAATATGTCTTTATCTCCTATCATATGATGAGGGCATACAATGTCTATACACCATTTATGATCTATATCTTGAGCATGTAAGGCTACACAACATTTCCCTTGCTACTCTTGCTTCCTTCTCCATATATTCTTACTCCGATTTCTGTTGATAACATTTTCTTCTATTTTCTTTTCCCTGATTTGTAGAGGTTCTTTATGTTTGGTCTACTTTAGAGGCTTTATCAACTCACTTCTACAATATTTTTCCTTGTACCCAAAATTGTTACATATGTAACATTCAACATGATCTAAGAAGGGGGAAAAAAGAATTGTGACTTATGATAACACTCTTATCATAATCTCTAAAATTATTACTTACATATTCATTCTTTGAGATATTATATGATCTCTTCATAAAATTATTATTTCTTGTATGATGTTTATAATATATTTCCCTATGGCCCTTGTGACACCCCTAGTATGTTTACCCTTAATTTTTTTAATGTAATGATACTTGACATTATAAATGGTTATATTTTATGTAATGGCTTGAAGAGTGGAACCACCTGTTAGAGCTTGGATCCACCTCAGGCTGAAGGGAGGCAATCCTAGAATAACTACAAACCACGCTTAACCTGGTAGCTAGCCTTACCAGGTCGGGAGAGGGCTCTCTCCTTGTCAATCTCGACAGAGATGACTTAACAAATTTAGATTTTAGGCCAGGTATCGTAGCTCTAGGGTTTCTGGTTTGATTTTTTAGGATTTTGTTGCTGGATGAATTGGAGAAGGCAGATTGGGTTCGGGAAATCAACTCATGAATATAGTCATGGTGAGGTAGACAAGGGTTTATGTACTAGAAATGGATTGAGATGGTAGTTTAATACAACTGAGGAGTTGAGGAGGGCATGAAGAAACCATGAATCCTCTTCAAATTGTTGAAAACATAGAAAACCAAATGCATTGCCTAGACAAAGCACTATAATTTAGTGTATTTTGCCTTTTCACCTTGATTCATTTAGTTTTAGAAGATAAAGAGAGATTTTGGATACATCTACAACATAAGAAAAACTCATTACAAAGAAGAAACAATACATAAACTCACTGTCACAAGAATCCCACAAAAATAGTTGTAAAACCTGGTTTTATTCCTTGCCCAGCGGCAGATACAAATGTACAATGAGTGCTACCACTTCCACAAAAGTCTAACCTTTAAAAATGACTGAAAGAGTACATCATATAGGCAAGAAAACTACTCAAGCTAGCTATCAGGGGTCGAAACCATGAGAAGAGGGGTGGTTTCAACCATATCTAAACTAGGAACACAAAAGTAGGTAGTGGAACAACTTGCCTCTAAAACTTAGGAAACCAATTCATTCAGCATCAAAACCACTTTTAACTTGATGTATCTACCCTATCAAGTGTTTTTCATCCATAATTACATCAAGTTACATCATTTACCATGCCACATTTACCAAGAGAATAAGAAAAAGTCAATTGTAGAGAAAACTAGGAAAAATTTGGCTTTTCTAGCAAAACTGGCAAAATTCATTTAATGCACAGTGCCACTGATTTAATGCGCAGTGCCACTTCACCACTGATCCATGATCTCAAAGGGAAGAGGAAATATGTAACCATGTGGGGTTGGATGACACCAATAATCATTTTTTATGGTGCAATTAATAAGAAAAATAATAGGAAGAGTCCAAGAGGAACATGGAAAGACACCCCGAGGAAATAATAAAAAGGTAAATGCATAACAATGTGCAAGTGGAACCTCTTCTTGTAAAGCTCATGAGTAAATATGGAAGGAGATATGATATGAGGAAATGGGATTCCTTAAAAGAGGAAAATGTAACTAGAAGTACAAGAGGATTTAGAAGAAATGGGAATGAGTGCTTTCTAGGGACTGGATAAGAAACCACTATGGGTGCTAGCTAGGGATGATAAACCACATGCAAAAGGGTGCTTGTTGAGAGAGAGATGATAAACCACCCAGGGCGCTTTCTATGCGCTGATAAAACACTGTTAGAGTGCTTGACATAGTTTATAAATCACATGTTGTTGTAAATTCTGTTGTGCTTGACTAGTTGATAAACCGCCCAATGTCATATGCTTTTCCTATCATCTGTGTATTGAAGATGGCTTCCTGCTAAGTCTACTAAAATTAAATTCCCATTAGATCACGGATCTGTCCCGAAGGTGACCATTGTAAGTGGTTCTAGATACAATGGGTCTATGATTGGGTGGAAAATTGAAGTCCCATGTAGCTCTGAATGATGTTGCATTTCTATGTAATAATGGTGCATGAGCTTGTTGAATGTAATGCATGAATGCCTATGTTTCTTTTTATGAAATCCCATTATACATATCTATCGACTAAATGATAAAGTTTTCTATTTGCTGGTTATGCAGTGCATTCTGGATTGAATGGCTCCAAATATCTATATGGAATGCCCTCTTTCTTATGTAAGAATGATAGGCTAATTTCTTGATTATATTCCTAAGGAATGGCTTATTCCTATGTTCACTCTGGGCCTGTAAATTTTTCTATATACCTGTGCATGGAAATAAAGACAATATTTGATAAAAAAAATGGAATGCCCAAGTTAAATAAATTTGGCCATCAGGCCTTATTCTGTAAAATAGCAAGCTTAGGAAGGATAACACTATTCTTTTTTAGTTATGTAAACCTTGCAAATATAATTGTGCAGGCCACGGGATGAGAATGGCTGAGGAAGTGTAAAATCTCAGGAGGGATAAGTGTAGGGCACATATATATGAATATATATCCAAAGACATTTAGGTATAAACACTTCTTCATAGCGATGGAAGGCTGGGCCGAGTTATATCTAAAGCTTAGAAGGGATAGATTGATATAGATACACACATAATCACATATGATATGGATTTGGAGACCTTGGGAAAAGGCCCTGATATACATGCATGAAAAATCTTTGATTTTGACAATGCGTGGGAGTTGAAACCTTCGACCTCAGAGGAAATAAGCCTTGAGCCTCATACACCCATGTGGTTGGGTACATGAATGAGGGTGAAAATGAGGCATTATTAGGCCCATTTATCTCCTTGCTAAATTTGGATTGTTGAATGACCTCAAAGGTATGGTACCCTGAAGGTATCGAAGGGAGTCTCCACTTGGAACTTCCAAGATTTTACTCTCACGATTATGTGGATCTCATGGGCCCATTCAAACAAAGATAGAAGCCAAGTTACGTATGTCATAAATGTGACAAGAAATGGTTAAAATATTACATGTATGTGCTCCCACATCACCCCAATGATTTCTAATGGTGGCACCTTGATTCTTTTAGAAAATGGTATTGAAGGGAAACTTTTGAGATTTAACTCCCAAGATGATGTGGTGTTGTCTGCCCATTCATTTGTGACCTATGTGAACGATTGAGTACTCCCGATAGGTTGATGTGGTGGTACACTCAAGTAGAACCTCCACATAACCCTAGAGGATTCTTCCCCAATGGTTCCAATGGGGGATTCCAAAGGAAATTCCTGAGACTTTATTTCTGGGATGAGGTGGAATAGGGGGGTCCACACACACACACACACACAAAATTGTGTCTCACGGGTATGGGAAAATGGGTTTGAATGAGTTGACAACGAATAAGGTTGTGAACTGGAGGGCCATGCGGGATCCATGTGGGGACCACATGGGAAGCATGTGGCCAACGTTGATGAGATGGCACATAACTATTGACCAATATTTGTCGGCTCATATCTTTTGATCAGGAGGTCTAATCGAGATACATTTTGTACTGTTGGAAAGGAATTGATGAGATGATCATAATGGTGTTGTCCAATTTAAGTTTTAAAGAGTTAGGAAAAGATACAAAATTTAGACCCGATTTCCATAACTAGAACCCTAGAGGTATAATCAGCTTAGTAACTTCCCTCTTTATACCTTAGTAGGGGATAGGGATAGTAGGGGGTATGTTACAAAGTGGTGTCATAGCTCTAGGCTCGACCACTAGACTTGGAAATATTCACATGCATACCCTAGATGCATGCTTGATATGCTTGATCTGCTATATTTCCTATGTGCTCACAAATGTATGATTGTGTTGAAAGTAAAAATTGTTGAAATTTATGGTTCTATGGAACTATTGATGGAATATTATTCATGTGCTAATTTAAATTCAGTGTTTCAGATCAATATAAACCAAGGTTATGAAAATTTGTTTCCTTTTTCTTTTCTTTTCTGGATGGCTAACATCTATGTGTATGTAAAAGCAGATTAACAAGCATCAAGGTACACAATAAGAAAGAGAAAGAATGAGTAGAATATTTGAACAATACCTTGTAAACATAACCCAAAAAGGCCCCAAAGAAGAGTTAGTTGGGAAGATGAAAGAAGAAGACAATCCTAAATTGATGGATACTCTTAGAAGCCTAAGAGTTGAGATAAGAAGTTGCAAGGAAGATAACAAAATGATTGTTAGAGAGCAAGCAAAAGTGAATGCAGAGTCTGCCATATTTGCAAAGACATAGATAATAGAATATTGGTATGAATCATCAGGATAGGTATAAGCCTAAGGATAGCTCACTAGAGATCCAAAAGCATGAGTTTAATAACAAGAAGGAAGAAGGAAACCAATCAAGAAAGAGGCATAGACATGTATATGAAGGAATGGTTCTGCTCAGCACACCAGAAAGAGAATCAAGCAACCTTGATAGATCATTAAACTGTGTAGACAAGAGACATTATCATTAAAGGAAGAGAAAGAGGATTCCCATGCTAGAAGAATTCAAGAAAGAAAACCCCCCTACCTTTTATGGATAAGTAAAGAAAGAAAAAGAGGCAGAGGCTTGGATCTTGGGAATAAAGGAGTACTTTAGATTGCATAATTAATCTATGAACATGAATGTTAGGTCCCTATACTACTAGTGTAACCCCTTATTGTTATTAGTGAAACCCCCTTATTATATTGTTGTGCCCATGTAGTCCACATATTGATATTATTGTTCCCCATAGAATCCCACTATTGTTATTGTTCCGCCCTTACATTATTATTGTTATGGCGGCTTTGATTATATTGTGACCCCTTAGGCTCTTATATAGATAAAGTAGGTCTTTCCATTTGTAACATCCAAGAATTGTTCATTTGTGTAATGTAAAGGAAGTTTCCCCTTCGAAGAGGCTGATTTCCAAGGCATTGATCTATCTTTTCTATTTTTTGTGGGCTAGTTTCATAACATTTGGTATCAGAGCTTAGGATTTTAGGGTTTCGCTGCTCCAAAATGGTCATCTTGGAATGTTCACAATAACTTTTTTTTCTGCGACGTTTCAGAAGATAAAAAAAAAATCCATTTGAGAAGCAATTGTGCTGACCCTTGGGTCCAAATTTTAGATCTTGTGTCGATACATTTTCGGAGATATGATCCTAGGAAGTTAGGGTTTTTGCAATATCCCAAATTACATCCCAAATAGGTGACCTTAGGAAAATCATCATAAATCTCTCTCTGAGCATTTGATTCAAATTTAGTAAACAACAAAAGAAATAAAACAGACTTTATTTTGTTGGGTATCATTTTTAGAACCTAAGGTTGAAAGAGTGACACGTGGCACATCGTACAAGTTCACCCTACTAAACTAGTCTATAATTAGGTCATCGAGGGAGATTGGGCATAACTCTTTCTTCGGGAATCCAATTGCGATCAGACTTGTGGGATCAGAAAGAGGACTCAGAGGGATATCATTGGACAAAATTTTAGAACTTAAAGGTCCAAAATTATAGAGTTACAATTGTTTCAAGATCAAGTTCCTAAAATCAAGAAAAAGTGATATGAGGAAGTTTGATGGCAAGGATCCGGTAAATTGGATACTCCAGATGGAGAAATATTTTGATCTACATGAGGTCCAACTATTAAAAAATGTATATATTGCATATTTATACTTAGAACTGAATCAATTTTTATGGTATAAAGGGATTTGTTCTTGTAAACCACTTGTCACGTGGTCAATTTTCACGGAGGAAATGATAGCACATTATGAGGATACAAAGAGAAACACCTTCTTTAGCCAATTGATAAATCTCAAAAAAAAGGGTTCAATGGCAGAGTACATTGAGGACTTTCAAAAATTGAATATAAGGGTAAATGATATTCCAGAGAAGCAGAGGATTGATGTCTTCATAGGGAATTTAAAGGATAGCATTAAACATGCGGTTTGTCTTTGGGAACCTGATTCATTGGAGAAGGCATTTAGGTTGGCAAGACAAATTGAAAGAAAAATTATGGCAACAAGAAATCCTACCGCTCACAATTATAAATATAGAAGAATTGTTGCTCCTAGCCTTCCACAACCTACAAGGTTGACACCACAACAATTGGAAGAAAAAGGAGAAAACGACCTTTGTTACAGTTGTGATAGCAAATACACTAAAGGTCATAAGTGTGCTGAGAAGAAATTATTTTACATTGATTGTGAAGAGGAGGAAGAAAAGGATCAAGAAATGTCAAAAGAAGAGGATATACACCAGGAACCAACCCTAGAGAAAGAAGAAATGAATCTGACCATATCTTGTAATGCATTGGCAGGAATTACCACTCCTCAAACTCTCAATATAGAAGGACATATCAAGAAGAAAAAGGTTCAAGAAGTGAAAGATGACATTGAGCATGAAGAAATGAATCCGACAATATCTGGTAATCCATTGGCAGGAATTACCACTCCTCAAACTCTCAAGATAGAATGAAATATCAAGAAGAAAAAGGTTCATGCAGTGAAAGATCACATCAAGAATCAACAACAAGTTCTCAAACTTCTAAAGTATAACCCCACTTTGGAGCATAATCGAATAAAACAACAGGCAGATCAACATCGCAGAGAAAGAAGTTTCGATGTAGGCGATTAGGTATTTTTACAGCTACAAACATACAAACAAATGTCCCTCAAGCAAGTTAAGAAGGATAATAAATTATCGCCAAATTACTATGGTCCTTACAAGGTGATGCAAAAGATTGGTACTATGGCATACAAATTGGAGCTTCCTGCATCTTCCCGAGTTCCCCTAGTTTTCCATGTTTCATGCTTAAAGAAGGTTATAGGTGACAAGATCCCAGTTCAAAGAATATTTCCAGAACTTGACAAGGAAGAAAAAATCATAATGGAATCGGAAGAAGTCACAGAAAGAAGAACCCGATAACTACGAAATCGATCAATTTTAGAACATCTCATCATGTGGAAGAACTTAATTGCTGAAGATTACTCATGGGAGGAGGAGAATTTTATACATAAGCATAAAGAACTACTCAAGCGTTGATGACAACACTTTTTGAAGGAGAGGGGCATGTTAGGTCCCTATACTACTAGTGTAACCCCTTATTGTTATTAGTGAAACCCCCTTATTATATTGTTGTGCCCATGTAGTCCCCATATTGTTATTATTTTGCCCCATAGAATCCCATTATTGTTATTGTTGTGCCCTTACATTATTATTGTTATGTCAGCTTTGATTATATTGTGACCACTTAGACTCCTATATATAGAAAGGAGGTCTTGTAATTTGTAGCATCCAAGAATTATTCATTTGTATAATGTAAAGGAGTTTGCCCCCTCGAAGAGGCTAATTTCCAAGGCGTTGATCTATCTTTTCTATCTTTTGTGAGCTAGTTTCATAACAATGAAGGCCAAGGTAGTTGTCTTTAACTTGAAGGGGAAATATGATATATGGTAGAAGTATTTCAAGAACATGAAAGTCATTAGAGAGAAGGAGCTAGCATGGATAAATCTTGAAAAGTACTTCTGAGGAAAGAACCTATCTGAAAACCCCCTACCTTTGTGTTGTACTGTTCAAAAACCCCCCCATTTATTATATAATAGTTAGTATTGTATTATTAAATGGGGACACTTCAATTATTTTCTTCAAAAGACTTAGAAAATAATAGCTTTCCTTTAAACCCATTCAGAATAAAACCTTAGATGGACTTAAGATATTAAGTCGGGTCATTTTATTACTAATCATTCTCGCTATATCCCAAATCGCATGATCCCAAAGTAACAAAGGTTATTCATGAGTCGGAGTCTGCAAAATGAAATAAAAAACCCCCTTAGAAGACCGAAGGTAGCGTTAAAATATTTTATAAACCTTAAGGCTTAGGGTATTCTTTATAAATATAAAGTACTTATCGCTTCGTAGATTTAACAAAGGTGCAAACATTCAAACCATAAAAACTGTGAATTGCGATATGGTCTGAACCCGACGAAATAATAAAAATTGTTATAAATTGAATCAAGTCTAACCTATCACGAATATATGTTTTAATGGAATAATCATCTGTTTAGGGAAAAGTGCTCGAAAAATTTTAAAGCACGTTGCTCGTCGCAAATTGAAAAATACCAAAGAGACTTTGAATTAGTCTATTCCACATAACCCAACATCACCAATTTGCGATATTGTGATAAAGTCATTTATTGCAATCACAGATCGGTATCACACATAAAACACGCCGATTTGAAATATCATTTATAACTTGTGATGCGATGGTTTAATGAGGCATAAATAAAATCACACGTAGGCCTTAATGAGTATTAATAAGGTTTAACCGCATTTACCCCTTTTCACAGCTTGAGAAGATTGATATGTTTTTTACCCGTCCTGAAATAAAAGCTTCATCTTTACATCATTTTAGAGGTTACTATATTATAGTGTTTCTACTTTCCTTTCTGCTATGCGTTTCATTCTGTTTTTTCCATTGCCAAAATTTTAGGGGATTTCCAAAGGAAACAACGCTCAGGAAAATGGCTAAGAAAGAAAAGAAGATTGTAGATGCTACTGCATCTAAAGATTCAAACATGCTTCCACTATTCTCTGATACTACATGCAAGAAGGATGAAGGAACTACCTCATGGGAAGAAATGTACAATTTATTGGAGGAAGAAAACCCAAAGCTCCCGGAGACTAAAGCAAAAACAAATGCCGAGGTCTCATCCAAGGCTTATTATTTTGAAGCAACATGTTATTTCAAGCATAGAATAGCTGCAAGGGCTATAATCTTGCCATACATTGATATGGTAAGATGGATCATCGAAAATGTGGACATTTCAGATAGAACATTTAGGAATTCCAAGTGTGAAGTCATGGGGTCATTTAAACCAGATAATCTACGTCGAATGTATCATCTACCAGAACCACAAAAGCTATATGACAAATCCTTCATTGAGCACTTCGTGAAAGAAAATGAAGAACCGATGGACAACATCTAGAGTTGGAGGTCTAGTTCCAGCAAGTTCAAGCGGGAGAAAATTGGTATGTACCCAATTTCACCTCTGTCAGACCTGCATAATTTTGCAGCTGCAATGTTGTGTAGATTGTTTGGAAAGGCGGACAGTACTAAGTTTTCTATTGAACGGATTTCATTAATTTATGCAACTGTTAATTCTATCATTATGAACTGGAGTAATATTTTATGAGATAATTTGGCTATGTCCATTAGAGAATACAGACAGAAAATAATTATCACCTCTCGGGTTATCCCTCCTTTTTATATGAGTGCATATGTGATGGATGCTATATGTTTCTATTCAAATTTTCCAAACATGGGCTAGAAATGGACTCTATAGGACCCTACTCCTATCCATATTTATCATAAGGTTTTGTGGGAATCACAGTTTAACTCCCACTTTTACAAAATCTTTCATGGCATTATGTTGCCAATTCACCAAACTATTTTTGATAAGAAAGCCCCCAGGCTATCAGAGGAAGCTAAAATAGACATCTTGTCGGTGGCAAGATGGTTTGGAAAAGAGTCATTTACTTATGTCAGAGTTTTTGGGAGTAAAACAACTCCTCATGTTCTTCCATGATAAGTTATTGGCAAGATAAATTTCTTATCAAATAGTGGGGGATGGTATTACCAAAACCCTCAAAGAAATGAAGAAATCTATCTGGCCTACCTTCCCAGTGCAATGTGGTGCTTTTGCATTACATGATTTTGGGCATGTGGCAAAGGAGATACAAAATATCACATCCTTGAATCTGGCTACTGTGCCAGGAAGACAATACGACCCTAACAAGGTCGCCCAGAACTTCACTGCTATGGTTAAAATTAGACAATTTACTCATGAGAACGATGATTTCGATGATCTCTTCGAGTCAGCTGAAATATTTTCGCAGGTCTTACATTTGGCATCCATAAAACTGAGCCCAAAAGACCTCAACCGCTTCCATATATACAGGAACAAAAGGCTAACAAAGGTCCCTTTGGACCTATTGCAGATTGAAGAAACAAGTAAACAAAGAGAACCCACTCCCAACGTAAGCCTGGAGGAAAGTTCCGAGCATAATTATGATAGCGAATCTCAAGGGAAATTGGTTCAAAGTTTAGAACATTCTGAACACCAATATCAAGATATGGAAGAAAGCCCCAAGAAAAACCCTAAGGAGGACACCGAGAAAAGTGCTGAAGAAATGGACAAAAGGGCCTCAAATGAGGAACACATGGAGACTGACTCCACACAAGTTCATGTAGAAAAGACCAAAGTCATTGATCTGGATCAAGAATGGGAGAAATTTAACAAAAATATCCAAGTACAGCAAACAAAGATGAGTCTTGAAGGAATGTTTGGATTTTAGACTCCTCAACAGACTCAGCAGGTCATAAGCACGAAGACAACAATACAAGGAGTTACAACTACTGAAGATATTGAAATCATCCCGGCCTACCCAACTTCGGAAATTGTTCTAAAAATTGAGGAAATACCCCCACTAGATATATTCTACAACCCAACACATAAGGTTGTAGTGAAGAGGCAAAGAAAGAAGAGGAAATTGGATACATCAGCAACAAAAATTCTTGAAAATGAATCGATGGAGGTAGTATGGAAAGACACCCCCATCAATCCAACAGAAAACCTTACTAAGCTATCACAATTCATAGGTGCTTATGCAACTGCAAAAATTGATAAGGCAATGGAAGTTTGGCTTTTGTTCAAAGAAAAAGAAGAAAGAATTTAGTTGTTAGAACAACAACTTGACCTGGAGAGACAAAGCATTAACAGAAAAGTAGAGATACAAATGACACAACTACATAAAGATTTTGAACATATGAGATTACAACATCAAGCAGACATCACAAAAAAGGATTCACAGATTAATCAAATGCAGACTATAATAGATAAACTCAGAGACAACCCTCAAACAGAGGAATTTATTAAAGAAGCACTTGAACTAAACTCTCTGTTATCACAACAACAAGAAGTATTCTGCTAGAAAATCTCATTGATCAATCCATATTGTGAAACAAGTGATGCATTAACCAATCAAGTGGTTGATAAGAGATTAGAATATGAAGAGGTCAATAAGATAATTTCAGAGTTTATTTCTTGGCAGGAATTTGAAGAAGGTAGAAAAGCCGACCTGCCAAAGATCGAGGAGTCCCACAAGGATATTCTATTCACAGATTGGGACATACAATTGAAACAAGCAGAAATGGCAACAACTAGAGTATTTAGCACAACAAATAATATAATTGAAGTTGTGATTGAAAACCTTCATAGTGCCAATCTCATCAAAGAATGCAAGCCAAAAATTTTCCCAAACTTCAAATAGTTAGAGAAACAGTGGAAAGAGACCGCCAAAACGAAAGAAAAGGTAATAAAAAACTATCTAAGCTTGAATGGGAAACTTACTCCCATTTTCTAGTGAAACCACACAGCCAATGGATGACTCTGCGTTGTTTAACAAATTCCACTCAAAAGATGGTGCCACCACTCTCCGATGTTGTATTTACAAAACAATTAAGATCTAGAATCGGCCAACCACCCCAAGTGAAGCTGATGATAGATATCTGTGAACTAAAGGACCGAATGGCTGATTAGAACCATTCAAGTTGGAAAATATCGTCATCATTTTTATTTCTATTTTAGTTTTTATTTTACTTATTCTGAGGAAGGTTGTTTAAAACCTCCTCAACTTTTTGTGTAATAATCTATTTTTGATACATATTTTGTATTATTTAAACCTCTCTCATGCATTTAGAGAGGGGTCCAGAATTTTATTAAGAACGCTTTGCAAAGGCTTGCACTTCTATACTTTTGTGATTGTCTTGATGAAATAATTGGAACAAGATCTTGATTTTCTTAGAAATTGAAGCATACTCTACTGAATTTGCACTTTTGTACTCTTAGAGTATATTTAGTTGAAAGGAAGCAGATCAATATTGCTAACTTCATGAGTAGAACCTCTCATATATGGTACTTCTATCTTTATGGTTGAGTTTTGTTTATGACTTAACAATAATATTTTCTTATATTGTATTATGTATGAAATCTATGCTACATTTTGACATTATAGCACTTTTGTAAAATGTTTTAGCTATAATTCCTTATTAAGTACATGAACAATTGATATATGCAATATAGTTTTCACAATTATTTTTCCTAACTATTTAGTAAAAATAATTATCATTAATGATTTCATCTCTTGTAATAATTAAATGATCTTTATTACCTATTTCTCTAAATTATCTTTGTAGAACGCATGATTTAAGTTATTCCCCGGGTATATATTAAGATAAATATTAGAATATATAGATGCATGTGTTTGTTGTTTAAATTAGATCATTTTAGTTAATTCATTTCCCATTATACCTTATTTCAAATTGCAACCATCACCCTCTCAATTCTTGCTGGGAAACTAGTCCCATTATCCTTGGTCAGAGCCACCACATCAAATGGAAAAGGAGCTGCTTCCAAGGTCTGGACCAGGTGGTTATCCCCCATGTTGTTGCAACGGAATTCTGAGGCTTCAAAATTTTGGCGCTTTAAGGAGGGGCATGACTATGAATGGTGAAGAGGACTGATCATAAATCAAAAAGACATCCTAAGAGTCATTCCCCCTCTAGATCTCCTCCAACTTCTAGATCCCCATCTAGAACTACAATCCTAAGATCAGAAGTTGAGAAAACCTCTCCAAAATCTCCTAGTGAATCTTAGAGAATACCTTCTTCAGACTACAACCCTGAATCCCCAAAAGTTTAGACTTTGATAGAGAAGTTAGAGAAAATATCTATTTCAGCTGAAAATCCTGCAACATCTCAGTCATCTGAAGGAAGTGTTTCCTCTGTTCTACAACCAAGACGAATCTTGACTCATTCTCAAAGTGAGAAGATTGGAATTCCTCCTTTTGAATTTCCCATTCCTTCTTTCTGAAAGAAAACCAAGAAATCTGAATCGTAGACATCCACTAGTGAGGTTTTATCCAATTCTCCACCTCAAACTCCTTCATTCCTTCCAGTCATTCCAACAGCTTCCATTCCAACTACTGGTGCTAGTTCTTCTAGTCCAAGCACCCAATTTGCCTCTTCTTCAACTCAAACTCCACCCATATCCTGATCCACTCAAACTCCAATGGCAAGACAACAACCACCACCGCAAGTAAGACCATGGAATAATCCCAGTGTTGTAGCGATGGAAAATCCTCTTCATCCTCTTCCTAAGCATCTTGAAAGATGGTTGCCTAAATTTAATCCTGATGATGGACTACCAACTGAGGAACATCTCCATAACTATATGATGGGCATCAATTTAAATGAAGTTGATGAAGAAGATTGTGTAGTCAGATTATTTCCATATACTCTGATAGGATCGGCAGGATCCTGGTGCTTTTCGCTGCCCTCTCGCTCCATAACTAGTTGGGATATGTTGGAAGAACAATTCCTAGCTAAGTTTGGCTATGATAGAACTACTGAATTGCTCATCAATTAATTCTCCAATCTAAAGGCTAAGACAGGAGAAAAGATCAAAGCTTTCAACTCCAGATTCAACAAACTACTCAATAAAATTCCAACTACGTCAACCCCTGGTGTTGATATTCAAATTGAGTGGTACAGATCTTCTCTTCCTTCCAATATAGCCATTTGTAGATAGAGTGAATTTAGCCACATTAGCCAAGAATATGAAGGAAGCCCTGTTTGTAGAGAAACACATAATTTCTCTTGAAAAGAAGACCTCTCAGGAAGACAAAAAATCTAAGAAAGTTACTTTCAAAGATGACTCTAAAAAGAAAGCCCCAAAAGATCCTTTTGATCTTGAAGGCCTTCAAAAAGTACTGAAAACCATGTCTAACGAAATGGTTGAAATGAAGAAACAAGTTGTTGAATCCTCTTCTGCCAAAAAACCTTTCAGATCTTTTAGGAGGAATTAGTCTTCTAGTCCTTAGCCACCAAATACCATATCTAATGCTGAGTCCGACTTAGAAGAAGAGGAAGAAGAAACCACAATGATCGATGAAGAAACTGAAGAAGAAGAAGTAGTCGAACTAAATGGGATATGGGACTTTATCCTTCCAAATGAAGAAGAACAAGAAGCTTTTCCTGTTAGCACTAGAAAAAAAGGGCTTGCTGATACGATTGAATTAAATCAAAAGCATTAAACTCCAACTCCTACAGCTAAGGATTTTTTTTTAGCAAAACGTCTTCTCCTAAGGATTCACGGCCAAATCCATCTTCATTAAATCTTCCATCTACATCAAAGACCCTAATAGTTACTGATACTATGGAGTATAACATTGTGGAAGACATGAAGAAAACTAGGGAAAATATTTTGCTACATGAACTTAACAAACTGAAGAAACAACATAAAATACTACTTAGAGAACTAAATGCAGTTCCTACTTCTCCCCTACCTGTTGCAGTTGTATCTCAAACTGCTAAAGGCATGGGCAAAGCCCCCACTTCTTCAAACAAAGTCGACCCTACAGATGTCATCCTAATCGGTGATAGATCTAATTCACACATGCCTCCTTTCCTCTTAACCTATGAAATTTTCAATATGAGCCTTCATAATTGTTTGATTGATTCAGGAGCCTCTTCTAATATAATGCCAAAAACAATCTATGCTAAATTAAATGTCACTCCTCAGAAGTCTGTTGTTCACATAGTTAACCGTGACAGAACTAAAGTAGAGGACTTAGGGGAATTAAATTAAGTTAACATTCAAATTTTCTCAAATCCCAAAGTCTGTCAAATAATTGATATATTGGTCGATGATATTCTTGAATTCTACAGTCTAATTCTAAGTAGAGACTGGTCCAAGAAACTCCATGGATATTTTGCTATAGACTGGTCTCACATGTGGCTGACCTACAATGGAAAGCCAAATAAAATTCAAGTTGATCGAGAGAAACACTTGAAACATACAGTGACTGATTTTGAAGGTGAGAATAAGCCAATAGCATTCAATAGTAACATTATTGGGAATTATTCGGCTGAGTCATTTTTAGGGAACTTGAAAACATGAGAGTCTCCCTTTTTGGATAATGTTGTCATCTCACAGATTGAAAATTTCTCACAGATAGATGCTTCCAAGTGAAAAAAATTTGTAAATAAACCTGTAGTTAACACTTTATTTTGGTATTTATACTTTGATGGTTCCAAATCTAATGATGGTGCAAGAGTTTTTTGCATTTTAATCAACCGAGAAGGAGAAAAGACCATGTTAGCTTGTAGATTGGAATTTGAATGTATAAATAATACCACAGAATATGAGGCATTGGTTCAAGGATTATACAAAGAAATTGGCCTCAACATCAAATATCTGCAGGTTTTTGGAGACTCATAAATTGTCATTAAATAGGTAAGAAATATTATCCACTGCCTTTCTAGACATCTTAAGCATTATCAGTCATTAGTCCAAGATCACACATCACATTTTTTGCATTTAATATTTCCCCTGTACCTAGACTTCAAAATTCCAGTGTCGATCTATTAGCTAATGTTGCATCAAAACTCATACCACCTTAGGATTATAATCCTGATAAATTTTCCATTGAATTAGTTTTTAGACATTCCATTCCTGATAATTTCACTAATTGGCAAGTCTTCAACGATGATTATGATATTGTAATTTTTCTAACATCAGAGGGGTCATACGATGACCAAATCATAGATGAAAATGAGCACAACATTCAGTTAAAGCAGAAAGCTAATGAAAATCCAATACCCAAATCTGTAGTCAAATTAGAAGATCTTTATGATCTCAAAGATAGATTTAAGAAGGTAACTAATGCCAAAATCCAAAGTTCAACCCTGAGATTTTAATTAGTGAACCTTGGAATTGATGACAAGCCTTAGAACATTAATCTAGGTCTCGGTCTATCCTTTGATGAAAGATCATCATTCATTCGATTGTTAAAGACATACAAAGGTATATTTTCCTAGGATTATTCTGATCTCAAAACTTATGATACCTCTATCATACAACACACCATTCCTATGATCTCTAATGATAAACCAGTGCAACAGAAACTAAGGAAAATTCACCCGAACCTTGAAATTCAAATCAAATCGGAGTTAAATAAACTCCTTAAGGCCAAAATCATATTTCCCATTACTCATTCAAAATGGGTGTCCAATTTAGTGCCTGTTAGAAAAAATAATGGAGACATTCGTATATGTATATATTTTAGAAATTTAAATAAAGCATGTCAGAAAGACAACTTTCCATTGCCAACCATGGAACAAGTGCTGCAGTCAGTAGCCGGTTCTGAGCTCATGTATTTTCTTGATGGATTTTCAGGATATAACCAAATCTTGGTCCATCCAGATGATAGATTGAAAACCATGTTCAGAACTAAATGGGGAACATATGCTTATCAAAAAATGCCTTTTGGTTTGATTAATGCAGGTGCCACATTTCAAAGAGCTATGGATATAGCCTTTAAAGGACTCATTAACAAATCAATTGTTATTTACCTGGATGATATCACTATCTATTCCAGGAAGAGAAGCAACCATTTAAATGACCTTAAGAAAATATTTGAACGATGTAAAAAATATGGGATCTCGCTCAATCCAAAGAAGTCTTATTTTGCCTTAAGCGAAGGAAAGCTTTTAGGATTTGTCATATCAAAAAAGGGTATTTATATCGATCCAAAAAGGATTAAGGAAATTGAGAAAATCCCCTTATCCCATAATAAGAAATCAATGCAGTCTTTCCTTGGTCAAATAAATTTTGTAAAAAGATTTGTCCCTGACTTTTCACAAATAGTTTTACCTTTACAGTCTATGATTAAGAAAAAATCAGTTTTCAAGTGGGGTCACAATGAAAGAGAAGCATTTGATTTAATCAAACAAGATATTACCAATGCTCCCTCCCTGACAACTCCCAATTTTTGCAATCATTTTGTTTTATACACATTTGCTTCAGGAACATCGTATGCTTCCATTTTTACATAGTTCAATGATCAACAGATAGAAGCACCAATCTCGTTTTTTAGTTCAAATCTACAAGGTGTCGAATTAAATTACTCCGCTGTGGAAAAATAGGCCTTTGCTGTTTTTAAGTCAATAAAGCATTTTAGACCATTTCTCCTTAAAACTCACACCAAAATCATAGTTCCATTCTCAACAATAAGGCAATTACTGGTGCAAAGGGAAGTAGGAGAAAAAAGGGCCAACTAGGTAACCACACTGCAAGAATATGATGTTGAAATTAGACCAGCTAAAATTTTTAGGGGTCAAGGTTTTTGTAGAATGTTAGCTGGAGCATCCAACTTACCAGAAGAAGAAGATTCAGGTGATGATAAAAAAATATTAGAGGTAAGCCTCAATTATACTGGATCTCAATATGTTGATCTCATATTTTATTTAAAAAATGGATATGCCCCTATGCAGGTTAGTTACAAAAGAAAAAGGGCTTTGAGATTGAAAGCAGAGCAATACGAAATCATCAATGATATTTTATTTAGAAAAAATTATGACTTTGTTTTTCTAAGATGCCTTGAAAAATCTAAGGCAAAAAAGGTTTTGCAGGAACTCCATGATGGACTAGCTAGTGGACATTTTGGAGGAGACACAACAACACATAAAATCCTGCATGCTGGCTATTACTGGCCAACCTTGTTCAAGGACACACATGAATATGTAAGGAAATGAAAAACCTATCAAACTGTTGTTGGAAGACAAAGGAAACCTGCATTGCCATTACAACCAGTCAACATTGAACAACCATTTGAGCAATGGGGACTGGACATAATAGGTGAGATTGTTCCTCACTCTTCAAAGCAACATAGATACATCCTTACAACAACTGATTACTTTACTAAATGGGTGGAAGCAATTCCACTAAAGGTAACCAATTCTGAGAACATTATCGAATTTATTGATCAATTTATCATTACCAGATTTGGTCTACCGACTGCCCTGATGTTTGAAAATGCATCTTACTTCACAGGCAATACTATTACATAATTCGCTCTCAAAAGAGGTTTCAAACTTAAGTATTCCGCTCACTATTATCCTCAAGGGAATGGTTTAGCAGAATCAACCAATAAAAACCTCATTAGGATCATTAAAAGAACTATTGATCAAAGTAAAAGAAATTGGCATAAATCTTTAACATTCGCTCTATGGGCAGATCAGATAAAACAGAAGGCCTCAATAGGAACTTCTCCATTTAATTTGTTCTATGGGAAAGAAGTTGTTCTTCCTACAAATATAGCTATTACCTCTCTAGTCCTAGTTCAATTTATTGAAGAAACTCCTTCTTATTCTTTGCAATTAAGGAAATCACAAATCCTCAAACTCGAAGAAGAAAAAGAGAAAGCCAAAATCATACATGCCCATCATCAACAGTTAGTTAAATCTTCCTTTGATGCAAATTATGTTAGCCCAAAACCAGTTCAACTTGGATACCTTGTATTGAAGTGGGATAAATCACATGAGGAAAAAGGTAAGCATACCAAATTCCAAAGAATATGGCTTAGACCATTTTGTTGGCATTATGTTTCTGGTATGGCTATATGTTACAGATGTTGTACTGATGTTGTACTTGATGGCAACTCCCGTGGCAAGGCTCTCAATTTGTTGAAAATTCAGAAGTACGCAGGAAATCAGTTCAGAAGGTGCGTACCCGTAGGTACACCATGCAGGGACCACGTCCAGATACGCAGGCCAGCCGTTCAGGAGGTGCATACCCCCAGTGCACACATTTCAAGGCAAAGAAATTCACATGTGGGGTTTTCTTATGTTTTACTCTTGGTATTTAGCCGACGGTATTGGGTTATTATGGTGTCGGCTCGTGGTATTGTTCCATGATTTTGGGAGGAGCTTGCCTATATAAAGCAAAGGAGATCACTTGGCTAAGCATCTTTGCAATTGAATATCTTTAGATCTGAAATATTGGGTTATGGTCTTAAAAGCTTGATCTATATGAAAGGGAAGTAGAAGACGAATCTGTGAAGGGTGATCTCTCGAGCGCATGATCAGATCTGAGCAACTGTGCCACTCTGGTGGACTGCCTATTCGGCCCTAATCAGAAGGACGCAGGTGTCTAACAGAAGAGCTGCGTGGGTACGCAGCGTAGAAACAGGAGATCTGCATCGGTACGCAGATCAGAAACAGGAGATCTGCGTCGGTACACAGAGCAGAAGAAGGAGAGCTGCGTGGGTACGCAGAGCGACTAAGGTTCAGGTGCGTACGCATAGTAAAAGTACGCGGCGCGATAGTATTTTTGGGTGCGTACCTGCAATAACAGTACGTGGCGCGATAATGTCTCTGGGTGCGTACCTGCAGTAACAGTACGCAGTGCGGTTGAAGGAACAGTGCGTGGGCACGCAACGCGGCAGAAGGATCTCTGCGGGTATACGCAGGGAAGCAGAAGGTGAACTGCGTAGCGACGCAGGCCACAGAAGGGAAAACTGCGTCTCTGTCTTAAAATGTTCTGTTGATTGAATCTTTCTGTTGATAAGGTGTTCTGGGTTAGTTCTGTTATTGCTGATCTGATAAATGTAGTGGACTGTAACTTTTATGTACTTGATGCTTTATGAAAAGAAGTAGGGGGTTGTAGCTCCCTTCCAGGAGAGACTGGAAGACGAGAGAGAGAGTTGTAGCTCTCTGCAGGTTGCAGCCTGTGTACTGGTAAAGGACTGCACCAGTACAAAACCATTGTAAAAGGAGTTTCTAATTTGAAAGAAGATAGAGACATATTTCAGCAGGTGGTTTTCACCCACATTGGGTTTCCACCTTACATCTTGTGTTCTTTGGTGTGACTATCTGTTTTCCTTGTTCATGTTCATTATTTTATGGTACTGACATGCAAAAATAATTCAAAGAACAAATAAGGAAGATTTATTAAAAGAATTTGATAATACTGATTCACCCCCCCTCTCAGTATTATTTCCAACAATTGGTATCAGAGCCAAGTTCTTCAGAGAAGCTTGATCGCTTGAAGGTAGATCGTTCATCATGAGCAACTACAAGAGAGAAGCATCAATCAGACCACCAGTTTTTGATGGGACAAACTTCAATTATTGGAAGGTAAGAGTTACTGCCTATCTTCAATCTCTTGGTACAGAAGTTTGGGACATCGTAGAGACAGGCTACGCTTTTCCTTCAGCTACTCCTACAGATGCAGCCGAGAAAAAGAAGTATGAAACAAATGCGAAAGCAGTCAGTACTCTATTAGGATGTATATCTCAATCAGAATTCATGAAGGTAATGCACTATAAATCCGCAAAGGAGATATGGGACAAAATTGTCACAAGCTATGAAGGAGATGAATAGGTAAAGCGTGCTAAACTTCAAACTCTCAGAATTCCGTATGAGACTCTCAAAATGTATAATGATGAAAGTGTGGCTAACTATTTTCTTCGGGTAGATGAGGTTGTTAATTGTATGAAAAATTTGGGTGAAGAAATAAAAGAGGCTATTGTAGTTGAAAAAGTCCTAAGATCATTATCTCCCAAGTTTGAATCTAAAGTATCTGCAATAGAAGAAAAGGAAAATCTACGAATTCTTACTATGTCTCAGCTACATGGAATTCTAACTGCTTATGAAATGAGAAAGGGAGGTCCATCAGACAGAAGAGAAGCTGCTTTCAAGGCATCAGGCAAAGGAGATTATTATGAAGCAAGCCACGAAGAAGAGGAAGAAGAATCAAATTTTGTCAGAAATCTTCAAAGAGGTTTTGGAAGGTTCAGAGGTAAGTTACCCTTTAAATGTTTTGCTTGTGGAAGAGTAGGTCATTATGCTACAAAATGTCCTTATAAGGATAAAGGAAAGGAACCTGCTAGGTGGAACAAGAAACAGAACGCAAATAAGAAAAGCTACTACACTCATGAAGATAGTGATGGTCTATCAAACAGTGATGAAGATGGACAAGGTAATGAATATAAGTTGTTAATGGCATTTGAAGATGATGATTATATGGATGCTATAGATGTGGATAACCTTTATGATGAAATTACTAGACTCAAGAGATGTATAGAAGAAAAGAACATGATCATTGATACTCTACAATTTCAAATTGATGAAAAGGAAAAACATCTTGAAAAGTTAGAAGGTGAAATTGTTGGTCTTAGAAAAGAGATTGAGAAAACAAAAGCTATTAATCTCAAGTTTGTCAAGGGATCTGAAACTTTGGATGAGATTATTAATGTGCAGCGGTCTCCACTAAACAAGACAGGTCTGGGCTATAATGGAGAAACTTCTCAAGCATCCACCTCAAAAATTTATCTTGATGCAGCAAGAAGAAATGAGCAAAAGCACAATGAAGATCATCAGGTAAAGCAGGGACGAATTACAAACAGAAACTATCAGGGGCAATCCATCTTAAGGGTGAACAAAAGCTACAACCAGCCACAGGTAAAATCTTCTCAATTTGGTTCAAGAATAGATGACAATAGAAATTACAATCAATTGGCTGGTAGATTCGATAACCGCAGAAGTTTCTTCAATGGACAATGCTTTTCTTGCCATAACTTTGGTCACAAAGCGGCTCAATGTGTTGCATATAAAACGATCATGACTAGGGAAGCTCAAAAACAAAGAAGTATGACCGGGATTACTAAAAGGACCTATAACAACTTTTCGGTTCTTGAAAATGAAGTTGAATGTTCTATTTGCAATAACTTTGGTCATGAAGACTCTGAATGCAGGAGCAGGTTTCAGCAGAAAAAGGAACAAGCCTAAAGCACCAAAACATGGAGAAGAAAGGAACCACAAACAGAAAGATGTGGGATAGCATTTTATGCAGAGGGACAGGAAAATCTATGGTACATTGATAGTGGATGTTCGAAGCATATGACAGGTGATAAAGAAAAACTTGAGTCATATTCTGCTCTAGAAAAAGGAAAGAAAGTCTCTTTTGGAAATGATACTCCTGCAACTATAAAAGGAAAAGGCATTGCTCAGTTAAAAGAAAAGGTCAAGGCTGGAAATGTTTTGTATGTTGATGGATTGAAGCATAATCTTCTAAGTGTCAGCCAGATGTGTGATCAAAGAACCGAGGTTATATTCCGATCAAATGGATGTCTTGTTCGTGATCTTGATACAGGTAAAACAATGATCAAAGGCAAAAGAACTCCAAATAACCTATACATATTTGAAGAAGGACAACAACAATGCTATCTGAGAAAGGATGATGAGCACTGGTTATGGCACCGGAGGTTGGGACATCTAAGCTTTTCACAAATAAGGAAAGCATGCAAATATCAGGCAGTTCGCGATCTTCCAGATATCAAAATTCCTGACAACACCATATGCAAATCATGTCAGTTTGGAAAACAAACCAGAACTAACTTTCCAGAGAAGGAAGGATCAGCTAGCATGCCTCTTGAGCTAGTACATACAGATACATGCGGTCCATTCAGGAAAAGAACACCTAGAGGAGAAGAATACTTGATTTTATTCATTGACAATTTCTCCAGGTTTGTCTGGCTAGGACTTATGAAGCACAAAGATGAAGCATTCGAAAAATTCAAATCCTTCAAAGCTTTGGTTGAAAATGAATCAGGTCACAAGATTAAGTGCCTCAGATCCGACAGAGGTGGGGAGCTTACCTCAAATGAATTTTTCGATTTCTGTGAAGAACATGGGATAAGAAGAGAATTCTCTACAGCTAGAACTCCTCAACAAAATGGAGTTGTGGAAAGAATGAACAGAACAGTCCAACAAATGGCTCGTGCTATGCTTGATGAGTCAGGAACTCCTGCAACTTTCTGGGGTGAAGCTGCACATGCTGCGGTTGTTATTCTTAACAAAACAAATGTCCGGGTGAACAACACTCAAACTCCTCATGAGCTCTGGAGTGGTAGGACTCCTTCGGTAAAGCACTTCAAAATCTTTGGGAGCAAATGCTATATCAAGAATACTGATGAGCAGCTTGGCAAACTTGAACCTAGAGCAGATGAAGGCATTCTTCTTGGTTACTCTCCACATAGCAAAGCATACAAATGCTACAATAAAAGACTTGGCAGAATTGTTGACAGCATTGATGTAGTGGTTGATGAGAAGGGATACATTCCTAGGCAAGTACATCATGAAGACATCAAAGAAGATGAAGGCTACCCCAACGACAGAATGATGAAGAAGAAGAACCTCAAGAAGAACCAGAGGAGCAAACAAGAATAGAAGAAAAGACTCCATCCAGATATGTTCAGAAGAATCATCCAGAATCTCAGATTATGGGGCAGAAAGAAGCAGGTGTACAAACAAGAAGAACAGTTGCAGAAGCTTCAAGCTATTTGGCATTACTCTCCTCTACTGAACCACAAAATGTGAAAGAGGCATGCAAAGATGAATGTTGGGTGAAAGCAATGGATGAAGAACTTGAGCAAATCGAAAAGAACAACACTTGGGAGCTGGTTCCTAGACCAAAGGATAAGAATGTTATCGGAACAAAATGGGTCTTCAAAAACAAATTGAATGAAAATGGAGAAGTAATTAGAAACAAGGCCAGACTTGTTTGTAAAGGGTATGCGCAGCAAGAAGGAATAGACTTTGAAGAAACCTTTGCTCCTGTTGCAAGACTTGAGGCCATCCGAATGTTCCTTGCTCTCTCAAGTTTTCAAAACTTCAAAGTATTTCAAATGGACGTGAAATCAGCTTTTCTAAATGGAGACTTGGAAGAAGAAGTATACATTGAACAACCAGATGGGTTCATTCTTGGAAATGATCCAAATCTTGTATGCAGATTGAAAAAGGCTCTCTATGGTCTCAAACAAGCTCCAAGGGCTTGGTACTACCGTTTGGACAAATATCTTCATCAACAAGGTTTTTCAAAAGGATCAGCAGATAGCAATCTTTATATAAAAGTTGAAAATGACAAATTGCTAATACTTGTTGTGTATGTAGATGACATTATTTTTGGGAGCAATGAAGAAGCTATGAGTCAAAGCTTTGCCTTGGTCATGCAGAAAGAATTTGAAATGTCCTTGCTAGGAGAACTGACATATTTCCTTGGTTTGCAAATCCAACAAAAAGAAGGAGGAATCTTTTTATCTCAAACCAAGTATATCAAACAGATTTTGAAGAAATATGGTATGGAAGATGCAAAACCAGTATGTACACCCATGGTCACAGGATGTAGCCTTAGTGCAAATGATGAATCTGTAGCAGTACACCAACCAACCTACAGATCTATGATTGGAAGTTTACTTTATTTGACAGGTACCCGACCGGACATCATGCATGCAGTTGGAATAGTTGGAAGATTTCAGGCAAATCCGAAGGAGACTCATCTTCAGGCAGTAAAGAGAATTTTCAAATATCTTCAAGGGACTCAAAATTATGGCTTATGGTATCTTAGAGATATAGATCTTACACTTCATGCTTATACAGATGCAGATTGGGCCGGAAGCGTGGATGACAGGAAAAGCACAAGTGGTGGTGCGTTCTTTATGGGTTCCAGACTGGTATCTTGGTTCAGCAAGAAACAGAGTTCAATTGCCTTGTCTACAACTGAAGCGGAATATGTTGCTGCTGCATCTTGTTGCACCCAACTCCTTTGGATGATGCAGACTTTGCAGGATTTTCAAATCACTTGTACACCACCAATCCCCATCTTATGTGATAACACAAGTGCAATCAGCATCTCAAAGAATCCTGTTATGCATTCGAAAACCAAGCACATACCAATCAAGTACCATTTTCTCCGGGAACAAGTACTTGAACAAAAGGTCAAGTTGGAGTATGTTCCTTCTAAGGAACAAGTTGCTGATATTCTCACTAAACCATTGCCCAGGGACACTTTTGAATACCTCAGGCAAAAGCTGGGGGTTGTTGATGCATCATCTTATTTTTGAACCTTTTCTGATTGATGGTACAGGTTCAGGGGGAGCATATAATGCATTGTTGGCATTATGGAGGATGGTCCGAAGGAGATCTTGGAAATAGCTGCAATATGTCTCTATCTCTTTCATGGAGGATTATGGTTCTTTGTTACAGATCTGGTTCATATTCTTAGGGGGAGCATACCCCTTTGCCCTTGATGTCAAAGGGGGAGAATGAAGCTGAAGATTGTGAGGTTGCCATCAAGTCCAAAGGGGGAGATTGTTGGCATTATGTTTCTGGTATCGCTATATGTTACAGATGTTGTACTGATGTTGTACTTGATGGCAACGCCCGTGGCAAGGCTCTCAATTTGTTGAAAATTCAGAAGTACGCAGGAAATCAGTTCAGAAGGTGCGTACCCGCAGGTACACCATGCAGGGACCGCGTCCAGATACGCAGGCCAGCCGTTCAGGAGGTGCGTACCCCCAGTGCACACATTTCAAGGCAAAGAAATTCACATGTGGGGTTTTCTTATGTTTTACTCTTGGTATTTAGCCGACGGTATTGGGTTATTATGGTGTCGGCTCGTGGTATTGTTCCATGATTTTAGGAGGAGCTTGCCTATATAAAGCAAAGGAGATCACTTGGCTAAGCATCTTTGCAATTGAATATCTTTAGATCTGAAATATTGGGTTATGGTCTTAAAAGCTTGATCTATATGAAAGGGAAGTTGAAGACGAATTTGTGAAGGGTGATCTCTCGAGCGCATGATCAGATCTGAGCAACTGTGCCACTCTGGTGGACTGCCTATTCGGCCCTAATCAGAAGGACGCAGGTGTCTAACAGAAGAGCTGCGTGGGTACGCAGCGCAGAAACAGGAGATCTGCGTCGGTACGCAGAGCAGAAACAGGAGATCTGCGTCGGTACGCAGAGCAGAAGAAGGAGAGCTGCGTGGGTACGCAGAGCGACTAAGGTTCAGGTGCGTACGCATAGTAAAAGTACGCG
Organism: Pinus tabuliformis; assembly: GCA_031772625.1. Lineage (NCBI taxonomy): Eukaryota > Viridiplantae > Streptophyta > Pinopsida > Pinales > Pinaceae > Pinus > Pinus tabuliformis. The sequence continues at coordinate 1,312,387,071 of CM062820.1, read as the reverse complement.
GCGCGATAGTATTTTTGGGTGCGTACCTGTAGTAACAGTACGCGGCGCGATAATGTCTCTGGGTACGTACCTGCAGTAACAGTACGCAGTGCGGTTGAAGGAACAGTGCGTGGGAACGCAGCGCGGTAGAAGGATCTCTGCGGGTTTACGCAGGGAAGCAGAAGGTGAACTGCGTAGCGACGCAGGCCACAGAAGGGAAAACTGCGTCTCTGTCTTAAAATGTTCTGTTGATTGAATCTTTCTGTTGATAAGGTGTTCTGGGTTAGTTTTGTTATTGCTGATCTGATAAATGTAGTGGACTGTAACTTTTATGTACTTGATGCTTTATGAAAAGAAGTAGGGGGTTGTAGCTCCCTTCCAGGAGAGACTGGAAGACGAGAGAGAGAGTTGTAGCTCTCTGCAGGTTGCAGCCTGTGTACTGGTAAAGGACTGCACCAGCACAAAACCATTGTAAAAGGAGTTTCTAATTTGAAAGAAGATAGAGACATATTGCAGCAGGTGGTTTTCACCCACATTGGGTTTCCACCTTACATCTTGTGTTCTTTGGTGTGACTATCTGTTTTCCTTGTTCATGTTCATTATTTTATGGTACTGACATGCAAAAATAATTCAAAGAACAAATAAGGAAGATTTATTAAAAGAATTTGATAATACTGATTCACCCCCCCTCTCAGTATTATTTCCAACACATTTCAGATTACGGAACAAATCGGTCCATCAACGTTTCTATTGCAACATTTATCAGGCAAGAGAGATTCTTTGCCTGTGAATGGGCAGATTTTGAAAATTTTTTTTTCATAGGAGACAACCTCTTCTATCCCTTGTACACTATCACATTTACCTTCTTTCATTTTTATGCTTTCTAGAAAAATAAATGTTGAATAAGTATTTACTTTTGGCCTCACAATAAATCTTTTGGAAATATTTTGATTTTTCGCTTTTATAAGTGGAGATTGTTAAGGAAATAATTATAACATTTGAAAATTAGCTAAGTTCTATCTCTCTGAAATTTTCTTTTTTCCACCAAAATTATTTATTCTTTGAGAAACCTCCAACTTTATAAAAACTTTTGTTCTACTATCAGTTAAGAAAAGTATCTTTAACAAAGTAAAGACTCTTTGCAGATAAGCATCTTCAACTCTATAATTGTCATCCAAAACTCTTAAGGAGTCAATGGTTCTCCCCATCCAATAAACTTTTCTCTTTTTAGAGTGTAATTCTAAAATATACTAAAACTTAAAAGATAAGAGGTCTCATCAAGAGCCTGCTTACCATGTTCATAAGGAAATAATAGACTGACATTGCCAATACTGCATACCAAAACAGGGTAATGGCTTGAGATTATTTTAATCTTAAGACAAGGGGTCTCATCACAAGTCATCTTGTTCAGTTGAATTACAATCGGTGAATGGAATTGTTACTATTTGGCCACCAAACCAAGTCAATAACTTTTAAGTAATAAATAGAACATTTTGAAAAAAAATCCACTGTTTAAAAATGAAAAAGGAGAATAAGTATATGATTTTGGATTTATCTCTAAAAGCTGAAATATTATCTGGATGGGACACTGAATCATTATTGGTTAAAAGGTAACCCTATTGAGGTTATGGATGCCTGCTAGCAGTAGAGGCTCTACCTGTGACAAATGAGTACATTTAAAAGCTGATCTACAAAATCCCCCTACTTTATTTTTAAACTAAGTAAAGATTGATATAGACAAAGGAATTTTCATTTTTAAGAGGATATCAAATGAATTGTAATTAGGTGAGTTTGTTTTTATTCAGAGAAATGTTACTTATCTTAAAATTCATGCAATTCCTATTTCCTGAACTATCTTTACTTTGAAAGTTTTAGAAATTTCAAAATTATCAGAGATAACTGGTTCTTCCAGTGAATCGCCAATTGTTGTACTGTTCAACAACCCCCCCATTTATTATATAATAGTTAGTATTGTATTATTAAATGGGGACCCTTCAATTTTTTTTTAAAAAAACTTAGAAAATAAGAGCTTGCCTTTAAATCCATTCAGAATAAAACCTTAGATGGACTTAAGATATTAAGCCAGGTCATTTTATGAATAAGCATTCTCACTTTATCGCAAATCACATGATCCCAAAGTAACAAAGGTTATTCATGAGTCGGAGTCTGCGAAATGCGATAAAATAACCCTCTTAGAAGACCGAAGGTTGCGTTAAAATATTTTATAAACTTTAAGGCTTATAGTATTCTTTATAAATATAAAGTACTTATTGCATTGCAGATTTAACAAAGGCACAAATTTTCAAACCATAAAAACTGTGAATTGCGATATGGTTTGGACCCGATGAAATAACAAAAATTGTTATAACTTGAATCAAGTTTGACCTATCACGAATATATTTTTTAATGGAATAATCATTTGTTTAGGGAAAAGCGCTCGAAAAAGTTTAAAGCACTCCTCTCATCGCAAATCGAAAAATACCAAAGCGAATTTTAATTGGTCTATTCCACATAACCCAACATCACCGATTTGCGATATTGTGATAAAGCCATTTATCGCAATCATAGATCGATATCACACTTCAAACACTCCGATTTGAAATATCATGTATAACTTGCAATGGAATGGTTTAATGAGGCATAAATAAAATCACACATAGGCCTTAATGAGTAGTTAATAAGTTTTAATTACATTTACTCTTTTTCATAGCTCAAGAAGATTGATAACTTTTTTACCCACCTTGAAATAAAGCTTCATATTTACGTCGTTTTAGAGGTTACTATGTTATAGTGTTTCTGCTTTCATTGTCACTTTGCGTTTCATTCTGTTTTTTCCATTGCCAAAATTTCAGGAAATTTCCAAAAGAAACAACGCTCAGGGGAATGGATAAGAAAGGAAAGAATATTGTAGAGGCTACTGCGTCTGAAGATTCAGACATGCTTCCACTATTCTCTGATACTACATGCAACAAGGATGGAGGAACTACCTCATGGGAAGAAATGTACAATCTATTGGAGGAAGAAAACCCAAAGGTCCTGGAGACTAAAGCAACAACAGATGTCGAGGTCTCATCTGAGGCTTATTATTTTGAAGTAGCATGTTATTTCCTGCATAGAATAGATGCAAGGCCTAAAATCTTTCCATACACTAATATAGTAAGATGGATCATCGACAATGTGGACATTTCAAATAGAACATTCAGGAATTCCAAGCATGAAGTCATGGGGTCATTTAAACCAGATAATCTACGTCGAATGTATCATCTTCCTGAACCACAGAAGCTATGTGACAAAGTCTTCATTGAGAACTTCGTGAAAGAAAATGAAGACTCGATGGATAACATGCAGAGTTGGAGGTCTGGACCCAGAAAGTTCAAGTAGGAGAAAACTGGTATGTACCCATTTGCACCTCTATTAGCCCCGCATAATTTTGCAGCCACAATGTTGTGTAGACTATTTGGAAAGGCAGACAGTACCAAGTTTTCTATTGAATGGGTTCCATTAATTGATGTGGTTGTTAATTCTACCATTATGAACTGGAGTAATATTTTATCAGATTATTTGGTTATGTCCATTAGAGAATACAGACATAAAATAATTATCACCTCTTGGGTTATCCCTCCTTTTTATATGAGTGCATATGTGATGGATGCTATATGTTTTTGTTCAAATTTTCCAAACATGGGCTGGAAATGGACTCTATAGGACCCTACTCCTATCCATATTTATCATAAGGTTTTGTGGGAATCACATTTTAACTCCCACTTTTACAAAATCTGTCATGGCGTTATGTTGCCAATTCACCAAACTATTTTTGATAAGAAAACCCCTAGGCTATCAGAGGAAGCTAAAATAGACATCTTTCCAGTGGCAAGATGGTTTGGTGAAGAGTCATTTACTTATGTTAGAGTTTTTGTGAGTATCACAGCTCCTCGTGTTCTTCCATGATAAGTTCTTACTTATGTTCTTCTTGATATGTTATTGGCAAGAGAAATTGCTTATCAAACAGTGGGGGATGGTATTAACAAAACCCTGAAAGAAGTGAATAAATCTATCTTGCCTACCTTCTCGATGAAATGTGGTGCTTTTGCATTACATGATTTTGGGCATGCGGCAAAGGATATACAAAATATCACATTCATGAATCTGGCTACTGTGCCAGGCGGACAATATGACCATAACAAGGTCACCTAAACTTCACTGTTATGGATAAAATTAGACAATATACTAATGAGAATGATGATTTTGATGATCTCTTCGAATCAGCTGAAAGATTTCATAGGTCTTACATTTGGCATACATAAAACTGAGCCCAAAATACCTCAAATTCTTCCATATATACTGGAACAAGAGGCTAATAGAGGTCCCTTTGGACCTATTGCAGATTAAAGAAACAATTAAATGACGAGAACCCACTCCTAGCATAAGCCTGGAGGAAAGTTCCAAGAATAATTCTGATAGCGAATATCAAGGGAAATCGGTTCAAAGTTCAGAACATTCTGAACACCAATCTCAAGATATGGAAGAAATCCCCAAGAAAAACCTTGAGGAGGACACTGAGAAAAGTGTTGAAGAAATGACCAAAAAGGCCTCAACTGAGGAACACATGGAGACTGACTCCACACAAGTTCATGCAGAAAAGACCAAAGTCATTGATCTAGATCAAGAATGGGAGAAATTTAACAAAAAGCTCCAAGTACAGCAAACAGAGACGAGTCTTGAAGGAATGTTTGGATTTCAGACTCCTCAACAAACTCAGCAGGTCATAAGCACGAAGAAAACAATACAAGGGGTTACAGCTACTGAAGATATTGAAATCATCCCAGCCTACCCAACTTCGAAAATTGTTCTAAAAATTGAGGAAATACCCCCACTAGATATATTCTACAACCCAACACATAAGGTTGTAGTGAAGAGGCAAAGAAAGAAGAGGAAATTGGATACATCAGCAGCAACAATTCTTGAAAATGAATCAATGGAGGTAGGATGGAAAGACATCCCAGTCAATCCAACAAAAAACCTTACTAAATGATCACAACTCGTAGGTGCTTATGCAACTGCGACAATTGATAAGGCGACCGAAGTTCGTCTTTTGTTCAAAGAAGAAGAAGAGAGAATTCAGCTGTTGGAACTACAACTTGACCTGGAGAGATAGAGTACTAACAGTCAAGCATAGACATAGATGGCACAGATACAGAAAGATTTTGAACATATGAGATTACAACATCAAGCAGATATCGCAGAAAAGGAATTCACAGATTAATAAAATGCAGACTATAATAGATAAACTCAGAGAGAGACCTCAAACAGAGGAATTTATTAAAGAAGCACTTGGACTAAACTCTTTGTTATCACAACAACAAGAATTATTATGCCAGAAAATCTCATTGATCAATCCATATTGTGAAACAAGTGATGCATTAACCAATCAAGTGGTTGATAAGAGATTAGAATATGAAGAGGTCAATAAGAGAATTTCAGAGTTTATTTCTTGGTAGGATTTTGAAGAAGGTAGAAAAGACAATCTTCCAAAGATTGAGGAGTCTCGTAATGATATTCTATTCACAGATTGGGACATACAGTTGAAGCAAGCAGAAAGCGTAGCGACTAGAGCAACTAGAACAACAAATAGTATAATTGAAGCTGTGATTGAAAACATTCGTAGTGCCAATCTCATCAAAGAATGCAAGCTAGAAATTATCCCACACTTCAAACAGTTAGAGAAACAGTGGAAAGAGACCACCAAAATAAAAGAAAAGGTAATCAAAAAACTGTCTAAGCTTGACTAGGAAACTTACTGGCAATTTTTGGTGAAACAACACAACCAATGGATGACTCTGTGTTGTCTAACAAATTCCACTCAAAAGATGGTACCACCACTCTCCAATGTTGTATTTATGGGAACATTAAGATTTAGAATCGGCCAAGCACCCTAGGTGAAGCCGATGATAGATATCTGTGAAATAAAGGACCGAATGGCTGATTAGAACCATTCAAGTTGGAAAAGCTCATCATCATTTTTATTTCTATTTTAGTTTTTATTTTACTTATTCTGAGGAAGGTTGTTTGAAACCTCCTCAACCTTTTGTGTAATAATCTATTTTTGCTACATATTTTGTATTATTTAAACCTCTCTCATGCATTTAGAGAGGGGTCCAGAATTTTATTAGGAATGCTTTGCAAAGGCTTGCACTTCTTTACTTTTGTGACTGTCTTGATTAAATAATTGGAACAAGATATTGATTTTCTTAGAAATTGAAGCATACTCTACTGAATTTTCACTTTTGTACTCTTAGAGTATATTTATTTGAAATGAAACAGATCAAAATTGCTAACTTCATGAGTAGAACCTCTCATATTTGGTACTTTTATCTTTATGGTTGATTTTTGTTTATGAATTAGCAGTAATCTTTCCTTATATTGTATTATGTATATTTTATGAGCTACAATTTGACATTATTGTATTTTTGTAAAATGTTTTAGCTGTAATTCCTTATTAAGTACATGAACAATTGATATATGCGATATAGTTTTCAAAATTATTTTTCCTAACTATTTAGTCAAAATAATTATCATTAATGATTTCATCTCTTATAGAAATTGAATGATCTTTATTACCTGTTTCTCTAAGATATCTTTGTAGATCACATGATTTAAGTTATTCCCCAGGTATATATTAAGATAAATATTAGAATAGGTAGCTGCATGTGTTTTTTGTTTAAATTAAATCATTTTAGTTAAGTCATTTCCCATTATACCTTATTTCAAACCACAATCATCACCATATCAATTCTTTCTGGGAAACTGGTTCCATTATCCCTAGTCGGAGCCACCACATCAAATGGAAAAGGAGCTGCTTCCAAGGTCTGGACTGGGTGGTTATCCCCCATGTTGTTGCAATGAAATTCTGAGGCTTGAACACTTTGACGGAGAAGTAAAGACAGTAGAAGATACAAAGGCTTGGCTCTTGGGAATAAAGAAGTTCTTTAGATTGCATGATTAATCTGAGGACATGAAGGCCAGGGTGACTGTCTTTATCTTGAAGGGGAAAGATGATATATGGTGGGATGATTTAAAGAACATTAAGGAAATCATAGAGAAGGAGCTGACATGGAAAAATCTTGAAAATTACTTTTGAACAAAGAACCATTCCGAGAAATATTATGAAAACAAAGACAAAGAATTTTATGAACACAAAATGGGGCAGATGACACCTGAGGACTATACCACCAAATTTTTGGAACTACTAAGATAAGTACCTTACATTAAGGATGAGAAGACAAAAATCTAGACGTATGTCAACGGGATATCACAAGCATACCAAGATAGAATAAAATTCAGTGAACCTAAGAGTATGGAGGACATTATTCAGAAGACCAAGCATTTTTATGAGCAATCTAAGCATAAGATTGATGTTCAAGCTGAATGGAAGAAGAAATACAAAGGAGGAGGGAAGGGAATGTTAGGATATAAGCAATTAGGAAAGGGTGGAAAGTTTAATAACCTCACCAAAAGTGAACATCAACAAAATTCCACAATCAACAAAAATATACCTCATAAATCAGTGAATAAATAGGGTGAAGGATTCAAGAAAGGGAGCATACAATGCTGGGAATGTGGAGAAAACCATTTGTGAAGAAATTGTCCTCTATTGTAGAAGACTGGAAAAAAGTTATATAACCTACAAGAGGAAACAACTATGAATGATGTGGCCTAGAGCATCCCCAAGATATTCACAACATTGGATAATAGGAAATAAGACCAACTAGAAATGATCATTCCAATGGAAGGTATGGTTAAAAAATCACTAGTATCATTTTTAATTGACCCAGAATCTAATTTGAACTATATTAGAACTAATATTTTGGGAAAATGTGATTTTCCAAAGAAAAACCATGAGGAATCATGGCTTGTTCAACTTGCCACTAGGACAAAGGGATGGATATCATACATGATTGAATATTGCACTGTCAAAATCAAGGGCATCACTACTAAAATCAAATTAAACTTGCTTTCATTGGGATCATATGATGTCCTAATAGGTATGGATTAGCTAGCAATCCATAGGGGAGGGTGGATTATTATGACAAAGTATTGGAGTGCCTTAACGATGAAGGTGGCCCAATAATGTTGTAGGGTATTAAGAGGATAATACCACTCATAATGATCTCAACAATGCAAGTAAATCCCTGTAGCAGAAAAGGGTGTGCCCTTTATGCCATCCAAATAATAGAGGAGAAAGAGACCAACAAAGATCCCTTAGCGAATTTCCCAATGCTAAAACAATACAAAGATGTATTTCTAGATGAGTTGTCGGGACTATCACCCAATAGGATATCAATTTTACCATCCAACTAATCCCAGGAATAACATCAATAGTGTAAGACCCATATCGCATGAGTGTACCTAAACTCGTGGAGTTAAAGTTCCAATTGAAGGAACTGATGGGGAAGGGATACATACAACCCAATGTTTCATTGTGGGGATCTCAACACTTTGTCACAAAGAAAGATGGAACCTTGCATCTGTCCATATATAGTTGACAACTAAGTAAAGGCACCATGAAAAATACTTATGCATTTTGCAGAAGTGATGATATCTTTGACCGATTGAGAGGGGTTTCCGTGTTTTCCAAGATTGATTCAAGGACTGGATACCACCAATTTAGGATCAAGGATTAAGACATTAATAAAACCATGTTCAGGATAGGGTACAACCACTATTAATTTATTATAGTGGTATTCTAGCTTACAAATGCTCCGAAAACCTTTATGTTCCTTATGAACAATGTGCTTAGGCCATATTTGGACAAATTTGTACTAGTGTTTGTGGATGATATTTTGATGTACTTGAAAAATGAAAAGGAGCACAAAGGCCACCTTCTATTCTACAACTACTGAGAGAACAAAAATTTATGCCAAGCTCAACAAATGTGAGTTCTTTCAAACTCAGGTTCACTACTTGGGGCATGTGATATTAAAAGGAGTGGTTGTGGACCTATAGAAGATCAAAGTGACAATTGAATGGTCCACACCCCAGAACATGACAAAGGTCAGATCATTTATGGGGTTGGAAATGTACTATCAAATATTCATTTGAAACTTATAAAAATTGGGCATCCCATCACTACATTACAAAGAAAAGGAGTGAAATTTAAGTGGACTCCTGAATCTGCAGCTAGTTTTGAGCAACTGAAGAAGTTACTCACCTGTGCACCTATTTTGAGAATAGATGATCTAGAGAAATATTTTGTATTTTGGATTGATGCTTGTAAGGAGGGACTTGGTGGAGTCCTGATGCAGGAAAGACATGTAATCAACCACAAATCCAGGAAGTTGAATGAGCATGAAAGGAAATATGTCGCTCATAACTTGGAGTTGGAAGCCATTGTGCACACACTAAAAATGTGGAGACATTACCTATTGGTAAGGATATTTACATTGATGACTGATCATGATGGGCTGAAATATTTGTTTGACCAACCCAAGATGAATACCATAAAAACCAGGTGGCTAGATTTGATTAGTGAATTTGACTTTCAAATAATTTAAGAAAATCAAAGGAAACGAGAAAAAGGTGGTGTATGAACTTAGAAAAAGTTTGGAAGAGGTTCATCTAGTAGCCATAATTTCTCGCTTATTTGACATCAAGGAGAGGATTAAAGCTACCAACTCAACGATGATGGAATATTCATATTAAAAAACAAAAAATATGTGCACAATGCCAAAATTTAAGGAAATTCATCTTGGGTGAATTCCATAAAATACCATACTTTGGTAATCCTGGATATCAAAATATGATGACAACCATGAAGAGGACATATTTTTGGCCAGGAATGAAGAAATATGTTTATGAATACCTTGCATAGTGTTTGGAATGTCAACAAGTGAAGGTACAGTGTAAGCATACAAGTGGACTAGTACAATAAATTCTAATTCCAGAATGGAAATGGGGGGTCATACCCATGGACTTCATTATGGGATTTCCTAGGACATCTAGACAACATGATGCTATCATGGTGGTAGTAGATAAGTTGATCAAGGAATCTCACTTTATAACTGTTAAGTCATAAAGTAATAGATATCGCCCAGATCTTCATGAAAGAGATAATTAGATTACATGGAGTACCCAAAAAAATAATATCAGACATAGATGCCAAGTTTACTTCCAAATTTTGGAAGCCACTGTTTGCTGGTTTTGGAACCCAACTAGTCTTTAGCACAAATTATCATCTTGATGCACCACCTTTGTTGGTGAAGCTCATGATTAAAGCTGGAAGAAGCTATGAGTTGAGGGAATGTGATTCCTTGAAAGATGAAATTGTGACAATAAGTACAAAAGTATTTAAAAGAAATGGGAATGAGTGCTTTCCAGGGACTGGCTAAGAAACCACTTAGGGTTCTAGTTAGGGCTAATAAAGAACATGAAGAATGGTGCTTCCCGAGAGAGAGATGATAAACCAACCAGGGTGCTTGTTGTTGGCTGATAAACCAATTTTAGAGTGCTTGACACAACTAATAAATAACCCATTGTTGTAAATTCTCTTGTGCTTGACTAGCTAATAAACCACCGAATGCCATATGTATTTTGTATCCTCTGTGTATTGAAGATGGCTTCTTGCTAAGTCTACTAAAAAGGAATTCCCCTTAGATTGTGTATTTGGCTTAGGGGTGGCTGCTGTGATTGATTATGGCTACAATAGGTCTATGGTTGGGTGGAAAACTGAAGTCCCACCTTTAGTTTTCCCTTTTTCTATATTGTAAATGAAACGCTATGAGCTAAGAGTTGTGAAATTAAAAAAATTCTTTGTGGAAATGGACACGTGGCTCTAAATGATGTGCATTGTTGTGTAATGCTGGCGCATGAGCTTGTTGAATGTAATGCATGAATGCTTATGTTTATTTTTATGAAATCCTACTATAAATATCTATGGGATAAATGTCTTAAGTTTTTTATTTACTGGTTATGGAGTACATTATGGGTTGAATGGCTCCAAATCACTATATGGAATGGCCTTTTTTTGTGCAGAAATGAGAGGCTAATTTCCTAATTATTTTACTAAGGAATGGGATATTCATGTGTTCACTCAGAGCTTGCAAATTTGTCTATATACCTATGTATGGAAAAAACCACAATCCCTTATAAAAATAAATGAAATGCCTATGTTAAAGCAATTTGTGCATTGGGCCTTATTCTACAAAATTGCAAGCTCAGGGAGGATATCACTGTTATTTTTCTATTATGTATGCCTTGCAAATATAATTTTACAAGCCACAGGCCAAGAAGGTCTAAGGATGTGTAAAATCTTAGGAGGGATAAGTGCATGGAACATATATATGAATATATATGCAAATACGCTTAGGGGTAAACCCTTCTTCATATTAATGGAAAGCCGAGGCCAGTTCTATCTAAAGCTCAAAAGGGATAACTCGACGAGGTTGCACACATACTCACATATGATATGGCTTTAGAGACCCCATACAAACGTCCTATTATAGATGCATGTGAAAGATTTGATTTTGACAATGCGCGGGATTTGAAACCCTAGGTACCGAAGGAAATAAGGCTTGAGCCTCATATGCCCATGTGGCCAGGTGCATGATGAAAGGTGAGAGTGAGGTATTATTAGGGCCATTGATCTCCTCGTTGAATTTACACTGTTGGATGACCCCAAAGGTATGGTACCCCATAGGTATCAAAGTGAGTCTTTTCTTATAACTTCTAAGATTTTACTCTCAGGATTACGTGGATCTCATGGGCTCATCGGAAGAGAGACAAAATTAAAGTGGCACATGTAGTAGATGTGAAAACCAATGGGTAAAATATTACATGTATGTTCTCCCTCATCACCGTGACGATGTCCAACAAAGGCACCCCAACTCTTTTGAAAAGGGTCTCGAAGGGAAACTTCGGAGATTTAACTCTCAAGATGATGTGGTGTTATGGGCCCATTCATTTGTGACTGATGTGAATGGTTGAGCACTCTAAATAGCTTTATATGGTCACAGGTTCAGTTGGAATCTCCACGTAACCCCAAAGGATTCTTCCCTAGTGGTTTTAATGGGGGATTCCAAAGGAAATTTCTTGAGACTTTATTTCCAATATGAGATGGAATAGGGGGTCTACCGTTAATATAATGATGTGGTCACAGAGTCAGGTGGAACCTCCATGTAACCCCAAAGGATTCTTCCCCAGTGGTTCCAATAGGGGACTCCAAAGGAAATTCTTGAGACTTAATTTTAAATATGAGGTGGAATATGGGGTCCACCCTTAAGATATATATATATATATATATATATATATATATATATATATATATTATATATATATATATATATATATATATATATTTGGGACTCACGTGTATGGAAAAAGGGGCTTGAACGAGTCAACAACGAATAAAATTGTGACTTGGAGGGCCATGCAGGCTCCATGTGGGGACCACATAGCTAGCCTTGATGACATGGCATGTGTCTATTGGCCAATCTTTGAAGGCTCCTCTATTTTGATCTGGAGTCCAAATGGAGATAAATTTTACACCATTGGAAACGTCTCGATGAGATGATTGCAACAATGTTGTCCATTTCAAATTTTGAAGATTTTGGAAAATATAACAAATTTAGATTCCATTTCATAACTGAAACCCTCAAGGTCGGGTTAGCTCAGTAACTTCCCTATTTCTACCTTTGTAGGGGGTATGTTACAAAGTGGTATCAGAGCTCTAGGTTTAAGCACTAGACCTGAAAAGGCTCACATGTATACTCTATATTAATGCTTGATATACATGATCTGCTAGTTTTTCTTTCCGATGACAGATGCGTGATGGTGACGAAAGTGAAAATTGCTGAAATCTATGGTTTTATGGAACTATTGATGGAATATAATTCACGTGCTAACTGAAAATTGGTGTTTCAAATCAATATAGACCAAGGCGATGAAATTTTTTATCCTTTTTCTTTTCTAGTTGGCTAACGCTATGTGTATGTAAAAGTAGATTGAAAAATATTAAGATACAGTAAGAAAGAGAAAGAATGAGCAACATATTTGATTAGTATGGTGTAAATAGAACCAAACAAGGTCCCAAAGAAGAGTCACTTGGGATGATGAAAGAAGAAGAAAATCCTAAATTGATTGACTCTCTTAGAAGCCTAAGAGTTGAGATAAGAAGTTGCAAGGCAGATAATGAAAATATTGTTAGAGAGCAAGAAATGATCATTCAAATGGAAGGTATAGTAAAAAAATCACTAGTCTCAATTTTAATTGACCCAAGATATAATTTTAGCTTTGTTAGACCTAAAATTGTGGGAAAATGTGGAACTTCAAAGAAAACCCATGAGGAATCATGGCTTGTTCATATGGCCACTTAGACAAAGAGATAGATTTAGATATATGTCTTTAAGATTAATCAAATTATTAGGATTTGGTCGACGTTTCAAACCAACTAATGTGGTCCATCCTTGGGACAAGGTGAAGAATCAATCAATCTTAAGGAATAAATAGCATGGATGCATCATTGCCCAGAATTCGCTGTTGAAAATTAGCCGTTGGTAAATTAGTTAATAAGGTAAGTAAAATATTATTAATTATTAGAGGTAGGGAGTTATTTATTAAAATAATAATATATATTTAGTTAAAAACTAGTTGTTAGGAATACATATAAATATAAAATATTAAAATATTATATATTTATTTAAAAACTAGCGGTTATAAAATATTTTATTCTAATAAGTTAATAATTAATGAATAAGGTAAGTGTTATAGACATATTTGGGCACTGCAACCCCAATCAAATATGTCCATAAACCAAGGGCTTCTAAACCCCTAAAAGTGTTGTTTCATACCCTAAAGGAACAAGGTCAGCTGATTACATCATCTCGCAGAAGTTCTCCATGAAAAACTACTCAGAACTGGTCAAAATAAGCTTATACAGACTGCTCCATGCATAGGGTGTGATGCATCTCACCTATTACACACGGGGGGTGTGATGCATACTGGAAAGCCCTTCTATAGGGTGTGATGAGTGAGAGTAGACAAATTGCAGAAGCAGTGTGCTAGGTGGAAACCCATAGAATCTTCTAGAAATTGCTCATATGACACTTGCCTCTTTGAATTCGCCCAGGGATGAGTAAGAGATCTGAAATCTCCAAGTGGAACCAAGAACTATCAATGAAATGACACTAATCAAAATCCCAAAAGCTGACTCACTCTCCTGTAAACATCTATATATGGATCCCTCATCCAAGAGATCCAGAGGCTGGAATTTTGTAATTTGCAAGGAAGTGCTGTTGGTTTCTCTTTGAAGAAATTGTTGGGTGATCTTGCTTTGTATGAGGTGAAGAGGGCTTTCATGCTAGGAGGATGATGCTGGATCAAACAGCCTGGTTGTAATCCTCTCTTCTACTACTTCTATCAATAAAGCTATTTGACTTTTCCTCCATATGCTTGTATATCTCTGAATCTTGTTTATGTATGCATTTATGTGGTTAATGTACATATGATCCTACATTATTTATGATTATAGATCTCTATGATTTGATGGTATTTTTCTGTCTTGACTCTATAGGTGTTCTTTGAAGCGGGACAAGCGAGAAAAAGAGCGGCGAAAGCTTCGTCAAAGGAGAGAGGAAACAAGCAAGGAGACTAGCGAAAGACTGAGGTTGGTGCTCTCTGCTTCTCTCTCATCTATCTCTTATAAAAGAAAACACAAGTAACTTTAATCTGTTTGTTTCTAAGATAGCTACCCGTCTTAGTGGGACTAGTAGCTCTGAATGGACACTAGTTTTCCCGATAACAAAATGGCAACTCCCCTGGGGAGCAAATAGTTTGTTTGTTTTGTTACTGTTGTTTGCTTCATAAACCACAGACGGAGACTGAAGTCAAGCCAGCTATCCTTCGAACTACTTTTGCTATGCAAATGTAAAGTAGATCAATGCTGCTTTAGTCAATCTCTGGGTTGGTTTATGAATTGAACATCTAGCTTGCAAACATCCTAAGTGTCCTGGTGGTAGCTCACACCTCATTAGATCAGCCCTTATACTTTGTGTTTACTGAAAATCATTAGCTCAGCCTAAATCCTTGAACTTAGCTGCAAATTGTGAGCAAAAACCAAGCTCAGGCTCGTCCCAGGACCATCACACTATCTCTTCTTGGCAGTCTAGATGCATCGCACCTCCCATGTGTTGTAGGTGAGATGCATCCCTATTTCCCTATGTTACAGGTGCGATGATCAGATGAGACTGTTTATGCCTCCAGATTTTGGTTTTTTCTTCATTGTCTTCAGCTTTATTAAGTAGTTTTGTTGTCTATGATCAGTATATCTCTGTTAAAACCATCTTCCTTTGCATTATTCAGCCTCCATCAGAAGGAATTGTGAATTTTTTTTTATGTATTTTTCATAATTTATAGTTCTCTTGTGCAAACAGTAGCTTAATCGAACTATCGTCTTTTGATTTGAAAGTGTCGCAAGTGTCGTTTTCAGTCAAGGAAAAGAGTGTCACAAAGCATTCCTCTATTAGATAGTCAATTAAACTTTTTCCATTGTATTTGATTTGATTCATTAATTATTTCAAGTGTCGAAAGAAATTTTAAATTTGAAATCGCAAAGTGTCATCATGGCTTTACTTTCTTTTTTTGAAAATAAAATTGTTAGTATTGTCGCTTTGAAAGAAGATAGTTCATATCTATACTTTGTTTTCTTTTTGTCATTCACACATTAAGGAAACTTAAAAACAATACATGCATGTGCATTTGCATTAAGACTGCATGCTGAAGTTGATTTAGGAAAAGTGCATTCTAGTGTGTGCTCTCTGGTCTATGTTGAAATAATTTCATTTCTCTTTCCTTAGTAGCTAGGATTTTCATTGCAAAAGAAAATAAACGATTGTTTATCATCTTAGATTGCATATTTAGGAATTGTATATCTACATCATGCGGTGAACCTTAAAGGGAACTTCTTAAGAAAGATTAGCTATAAAATAAACTTCAATGAACATAAAAACACTTTGGAACCTAACACACAACATTTAGAAGTCTAGGCTAGAGACGTATTCCGGCATCGTAAAGCCTGGTAACTATCACTTTCATCGTAGGTTGGATGATTCCTCCTCTTTGTGACGACAAGTGCCAGTATGGACTTGTGCTCCCACGTATCATCGAGTATATATTGGGAGACCACAATAGGCTACATCCTTTATCCTTAGGAAGCCGTGTCTGTGGCCCTATCGATCACAATGCACTGAACATAGCATTCGGGAAGATTGACTGTCGTACTGTAAAAAGTATTCTACAGTTTTATGATTGGTTTGGTAATCCCTTTGTCTAGATTTCCATAGTAGTCACTTTCGTTCCTTTTCAGACTCCCTAAAAGAAAAGGTCCATCTGAGCACTTGTCACTTCGGGCTCATTAAAAATTGAAGGTGACTAGAGTAATCTTTAGCTTTTTCTCGACTCTTAAAAATTGAAAAAGAAAGTTGTGTCAAAGCGTCATAAAATTTATTTTAGTCGGAATAACGTCACTATTCCCTCGTTGGTCTTTAGGTTGAGAAATGGAGTCTACCAATCAGGGATTTCCCCTTGGGGAAAATCATAGTCCCTTCTCCTCTTGGGGGATGTTGGTGCTCCACACATGGCCACATTGTCCCTTCCAGGATGCACAATTGGCCTACACATATGGCTTTTCTCGACCTCAGTCGTTCAAAACACCACAATTCCTCAGCAATCAAATCAGCAACCAGATGATCCTGAAGTCGCTTCCCCACCTTCTACTTCATTTGTTTCTCCCTCTCCTTCTTCCTCTTCGCTTGGTGAAGCTAGTAACGCTAAAAACCAAGTGACTGAGAAGAAGAAGAAAGGGAAGGAGAATAAGAAGAAGAACCCAACAGCAAAAGGGGGCAACCGTACATCATCTGGTGAAAATCCATACGCTGCACCTTCCAAACCTAAATCTCCATGTGTCATTTGCAAGGGAGACCACTATCATCGAGATTGTCCCTGCATCCCATGGATCTTGAGGGACTGGTCTCCCTGCTTGCATAATCCGGTGTCTTCAACCGCTGACGATCATGTTGAAAGCACATCGTCAACTAGTGAAAACGAAGTCAATGGACAAAAAGGAAGATCCAAATTTCCTTGTAGACTGTGTGAAGGCGATCATGCCCTCCACCGTTGTCCCTTCTTAGATGAAGCTAAAAGAGTCTTGGATAACTGTCCTGCATCATCGCAGTGACTTCCTCCTGGATACAAGAAACTCTTGCCGAGTCCATCGCTAGTTGAAAATCTGACTGACACACCATTGTTGTCGGTTGAAGCACCTATCATTGAAGATAAACCCTTTGAGTCCACACCGGACCAAAGTCAACAGGTCGAGACGGCAGTCGACCCAATCTTGCCTTCAGAGGGTCCACCTTCAGATGATACTGTCACCAAAGAGAATGAGAACGACACCGTTCAAATTCTCTTCATAAACACAGACTCCGATGAACATGGGGGAAATATACCCATTCCTTTACCGTAGGAAGGAAGTTCGTCAGAGATGTATCCAGCCGTTTATTCGGTCCCACCTCCAAGCAACCTAGTCGTTTCCTTCAATTGGAATCTACTAGGCAGACCCCGCCTACCATCTAATGTACCATTCCGAATCATAGTACAAGCTTACAGAATGATCATGGTTGGTACTATTATAGATGAAGGGGCTTCTGTGAGTATCCTTTCCTCAACTTCTTGGAAAGCGCTTGGTTCACCATCGCTTCTGCCTGAGATTCGAAATCTGACAGGCTTCAACAAAGGAACCAGTCGACCGTTAGGGATCCTTCCAAATTTGCCTATAACTTTGAGAAGGAAAACCGTTCATCTAAACGTGATGGTAGTCCAAGGACATCTAGATTACAATCTACTCCTTGGGTGTGACTATATTTATAGCATGGGAGCCATCGTCTCCTCACTCTTCCGAGTGATGTGTTTTCCACATGAAGGCAGAGTGGTTCACCTAGTTGACCAGCTTTCATTCCCTGGTTCAAACACAACTATTAGTCAAATGCCATCCCTAACTGGTCTTTTCGCACAAGGAATGTCTCATAAATCTCCAATCCATCCACCTGATGATCGCGAGTGATTCGGTGATTGTGATTGAAACCGAGGCATGCACCCTAGTCTGCTTCGGCAGAAAAACCCTAGATATAAGACAACTTTCTGCATAGGAATATGACTAGTCTAACAATCCTGTCTGTTTAGGATAATGGATCAGTTTGGAAAAGGATTCCTCCGTCAAAGGTTAGGTGATTGGAACTAGAATCACCTTCGTCCATTTCGATGGACAAATCCAAGGAAGTGTTTTGTCTGCACATGTGGGTGAAACAATCTTGCTAATGCAAGAACTTCCGAATGGTAACCTGGGAACTCTATTTCATTATACCTGGGGGCATGCAAACCTTTTTGCATGCAAGTGAAAAGCAACCATTTATTTTCTTAGTTTGTAGGCTCTCAACCCTTTAGACTCGTAGGTTGGTCGTTCCTAGCTTGCATAATGAAAGGCTCAGGAGAAAAGTTGCGCATGGGGCAAGCTC
Source organism: Pinus tabuliformis (assembly GCA_031772625.1). Taxonomy (NCBI): domain Eukaryota; kingdom Viridiplantae; phylum Streptophyta; class Pinopsida; order Pinales; family Pinaceae; genus Pinus; species Pinus tabuliformis. The sequence goes on along the minus strand of CM062820.1, from coordinate 1,312,368,532 downwards.
CCTAAAAAATGAACCTACTAATGAGACATCCTTATTATACAATTGGCACGAGCAGTTTTACGCAAAGTTCAAGCTCGTTAAAAAATAAACCTCGCCATGAGCAGTTTTACGCGAAGCTCAAGCTCGTTAAAAAATAAACCTAGTAATGAGCAAATGTTTCCATAGAGTTCAAGCTCATTAAAAAAAAATGAACCCCACCTCTGGTAAATAACCATTTTGATCACATGACTATTAGCTTTTGAACCTTGGTCATGTTCTTACCATCACCTCCACTCTTTTTTAGCCGATCATACGCTTCCATTTGATTGTTTACCCTTTTAAGGAACAACTGAGACAAGTGATTTTATTAGCCACCCTCTTTCCACTGCCGTGATTGAAAAAGTTCCAAACCTTACCTGGAACTAGTTGCTATCCAAAAAAATCACTCGTTCCTCAAAAAACGAGTCTCCTTTAAGATCTTTTCATCTGACTCGTAAAATATGAAAAGATTGCCGAGAAATTGGCCTCTCCAGCTCGTTAAAGCAACTGTAAGTGCTATCCCTCCTCTAGATTTTAATCTTTTTGGACCTAAGGAATTATTACACAAAAATATCGAGCACTTGTCTTGTTCGGCTCGTTAAAACTATCGAAAATGTCATCCCTTTCATATTATTTTACACTTTTTTGGACTTAAGGGATTACATTACGAAAAAGGACCACTGGAGTTGCCTTTACATCCATTTTTAGACTCTCTAAAATTGAGAAGGACCGAGTTATCTTTGTCGTTAAACTCATTAAAACAATAGTGACAAACTTGTCCATGCAGACAAGATCTAGTTTCATTATCGCTAGGCTCATTAAAACATAGCGACGGATTTGCCTGAAGGGAAAATTATAGAACAAGCATATGTTATCCTCCTCAAGCTTGACAAAAATAAAGGGGTACTGGTTAGCAATGACTGGGGAAAAAGGGAAGAAAACTTGAATATCTTCATTGGTAGCAGGCCACTCTTGAATATGACACTTTAACTCCGTCACCATGATTGAGTCGGGTTGGGTTATTCCGTTCACCGGTCATATGACCATTGGTCCACTGTACCATCCACCTTGGGGCTAACACTACCATTCCATTTCAGTGTCGCCAGTATGTTCAAGAGAATTCGCTCAGAGAATTCACCAACCTAGCCAACATCTCATCCGCTGCAATACCTTCACTCTCCATTTCTTCATGACCGCCACCCTAAACCTTGTATCATCAGATTGTTTTCACCTCCAAAAAATCATTTGCTTCGTTCCGTGTCGTAGATGTGGGATTCATTAAGTCCCTCCTACGACGGGTCTCTTCTTGTCAACATCAGCTCATTATCCAAGAAGTTGACTTAGGAACAACCCTTTCAGTACTTTGAAGCTTGCATGCCTCAATGGCAAGTTTCTCACTTCCGGCGATAGGTTTACATCAATGGCCTTCGACCGAAAGATTTTACGTGGTGTTCGACATCAACTCATGTATTCACACCACGTGAATTGTATTGCAGTACCTTGAGGGTCATCATCATTATCGGTGATTCCTCTCACGCCTGTTAACAACTTACATCATTAGCTGGTAATCAGGCGATGTCTTTCCATGTTCGACATCAGAATGTATTTTCACATGGATCGACTTGTACTTCGGGCGAAGAGTGAATGAGTTTGAAGACCCTGGATCTAGTTTCATTCATTTGAACTGTGATATATTTAGGAAAATAAAGACATCAAATGTACATCACAGCTGCACAGATAATCATCCAAACTAAAGGATGATGGCTCTACCAGAATCATCAGTCTGCCACACAGACGATTGTCTATCTTATGTACACGAATATGAATTTATAAAGCTGAGCATGGGAATGCCCACATCAGCTAGATCATGAAAATATTGTGAAGATAATGTATTGTGTTGTATCTTATTACAAGTCACCTTCCAGTTCGAAAAACCTCGGATCCTCATTATAAAGCATTTCACCCGACATCAAAAGGATTACGACCTCACGCTTTAGGGGGCAACTGTTATAGACATATTTGGGCACTGCAACCCCAATCAAATATGTCCATAAACCAAGGGCTTCTAAACCCCTAAAAGTGTTTTTTCATACCCTAAAGGAACAAGTTCAGCTGATTACATCATCTCCCATAAGTTCTCCATGAAAACTACTCAGAACTGGTCAAAATAGGACCATACAGACTGCTCCATGCATAGGGTGCGATGCATCTCACCTATTACACATGGGGGGTGTGATGCATACTGGAAAGCCCTTCTGTAGGGTGCGATGAGTGAGAGCAGACAAATGGCAGAAGCAGTGTGCTAGGTGGAAACCCAGAGAATCTTCTAGAAACTGCTCATATGACACTTGCCTCTCTGAATTCGCCCAGGGATGAGTAAGAGATCTGAAATCTCCAAGTGGAACCAAGAACTATCAGTGAAATGACACTAATCAAAATCCCAGAAGCTGACTCACTCTCCTGTAAACATCTATATATGGATCCCTCATCCAAGAGATCTAGAGGCTGGAATTTTGTAATTTGCAAGGAAGTGCTGTTGGTTTCTCTTTGAAGACATTGTTGGGTGATCTTGCTTTGTATGAGGTGAAGAGGGCTTTCATGCTGGGAGGATGATGCTGGATCAGACAACCTAGTTGTAATCCTCTCTTCTACTACTTCTATCAATAAAGCTATTTGAGTTTTCCTCCATATGCTTGTATATCTTTGAATCTTGTTTATGTATGCATTTATATGGTTAATGTACATCTAATCCTACATTATTTATGATTATAGATCTCTACGTTTTGATGGTATTTTGCTGCCTCGACTCTATAGGTATTCTTTGAAGTGAGACAAGCGAGAAAAAGAGCGGCGAAAGCTTTGTCAAAGGAGAGAGGAAACAAGCAAGGAGACTAGCGAAAGACTGAGGTTGGTGCTCTTTGCTTCTCTCTCATCTATCTATTATAAAGGAAAACACAAGTAAATTTAATCTGTTTGTTTCTAAGATAGCTACCTGTCTTAGTGGGACTAGCAGCTCTGAATGGACACTAGTTTTCCCGATAACAGTAAGGGAAATATTATTTTAAAGTTTTTTTTTATTATTATCTATTTCGAAGTAAATATTTTATTTTAGTGTTTTAATAACTAATTAGATGTTATTAATTTAGAAAATATTATTAGGGGCTAACTTAATCAAAATAAATAAAATATACCTAAGTTCAATGAATAGAACTTGGGTTATAGTTTAAGAAATGGTTCTATAAATAAACATATATAAAATGAAAAAGAGGTTACTTATTATTATTTAAATATAAAAAGGCTATTAGGCATATACATATATTAGTTATATTAACTGACCTAATAATAATATTGTGAAAAATAAATAGTAGAGAAAGACTCAACTTTTATAAATATTCAGAAAAATGAAGGTTAAGAGGGGAACAAGATAGTAACTAATATCTAGAGGGTTACACAAAAATGTATAATATAAAAGGAGGAAACAAGAAAAATGATTACTAAGTAAAACAAACGGAGTAAAAGAAGAAAACAATAGTAAAAATAAAAACCTAAAAATAAGCTAGAAATAAAAAGTAAAAAGGAGAAGAAAGGGAGGTAGAATCAAGAAGTGAGAGCCGGAATCCAACTCTTACTTAATTTCCAACCATTATCCCTATTAATATTTTTGGCATGCCTTTCAATCTCAATTACTTCCATAAGCTTCCTATGGTGGAAGTGATCAACCCTGACAATGAATTTGGATTCTTCAATGAAGACATGGTGTTTTATTTTCTCTGCATGCTTGGATAGGGTTCATGAGTGGGATCGATTGTGTCTAATATTTGCAGCATGCTCATGGATTCTCTATTTAATAGACCTACCTGTTTACCCAATATTGGGAATACCATAGGAGTAGGGAACAAGGTAGACACCCTTTGTGTCCTTAGGGTCAATAGGGTCTTTAACATATCCAAGAGAATTTTTAATGGTATTGAGAGGCCTGAACGAGGAAGAGACATTAATCTTCCTAAGGATATGGGAAATCCTATCTGTGGTTCCTTGGATATATGGGAGATGAACCTTAGAGACAAGATCAACACGAGAAGGTTTAACTCTTGGCACTTTGCAGGCCCTATGAAAGGCCTTGAGGCTTTGAGATCTTCTATACCCATTATTTTTAAAAACCTCAAGAAGATGAGATTTTTCCTATTCAAGGTGGCTATCATCAGATATTATTAGAGCACGGGTAGCAAGAGTGTTGAGAACCCCAAATTTCTGAGCCGGAAAATGATGAGAGCTAGCATGGAGATATTGTTCCATGTGAGTTTTCTTTTGAAACACTTGGTGACAGACAAAACCATCATCCATCCTGGAAAGGAGAATGTCAAGGAAGGGAAGGCATCCATTCTCTTCAACCTCCATCGTGAACTTGATGGAGTCTGATTGAGAATTAAGGTGGTTTAGAAATAGATCCAACTTCTCGTGACCATGAGGCCAAATGACACAAGTATCATCAACGAACCTCTTCCACTTTTTAGGGCGAAATTGAGTTGTGGCTAAAGCCTTGGTTTCAAAATCTTCCATAAACAAGTTAGCGATGATAAGGGAAAGAGAGAACCATCGCAACACCACATGTTTTCTCATAGAACTCACCTTGGAAATTGAAGAAAGTGGAGGTGAGGCAGAGGTAAACTAATTTGGTAGTGTCTTTATCAGTGATGTGATTGATGATATCAATGGCCTCTTGGATGGGGATTTTGGTGTATAAGGATACAACGTCAAAACTAACCAACAAATCTCTAGGTTCTAACTTGATATCTTTCCACTCTTGAACAAAGGAGGCAGAGTCTTTAAAAAAAGAATCAGTGCGACCTACAAGAGGCTTAAGCTTTTGAGCTAAGAACTTAACAAGAAGATAAGTAAGACTGCTTATCGTGTTAACAATAGGCCTCTAGGGAGCCCCATATTTAGGAATATTCAAAAGGCCATAAATTCTAGGGGTAAGGGGATTGCTCTCTATGAGCTTATGGGAAAGAGGATTAAGAGACATATTTGATTTGATAACGATTTTTACCTCCTTAGAAACATATTTAATGGGATTTTTCTTAATCTTGATGTAACTCCAACTATTAGAAAGGTGGTCAATCATTTTGGAGACATAGTCAGACTTATCAAGAATGACGACGACTCCACCTTTGTCAGCTTTAAGGACAACAATGTTAGGGTTGTCCCTTAGGGACTTAAGGGCAAGAAACTATGATTTTCTAAAGTTTTTCTTGGGAGGCTTAGCTTTCCTAAGAATAACTACACAATCTTGCCTAATGGTTTCCTTGACATTGTCAGGAAGATCCTTGATACCAAATTCGATGTTACAAATAATGTCATCGAAAGGAATCTTCTTAGGGGCAAGGGAAAAATTCAAACCCTTATTAAGGAGGCTAAAGACAGAGGAATCAAAATTTTTGCTTGAGAGGTTAATAACATTCTTAAAACTCAACATGGAATAATAATAATAATAATAATTATTATTATTATTATTATTATTATTATTATTATCATCATCATCATCATCAAGAAAAGAGGTGGAAATTAAGTTGTTATTAATGCTATGGGAAGATGTTAAAATTGGAAACCAGGGCAAAACTTCATGTGGGTCATCTTATTCATGGCTAATAATATTTTTATTAGATTCCTCTCGTCGAGAGGTGTAGTATTGATATAAAGATCATCCAATTCCGATAAGTATTCATGGAGATATGAATTTATTTTGATTATGGAATTATTATCAAGCCGACCTACAACTCATGTAGGCTCAGAAACCCAACAGTCGCATCTATTCACCCACCAACGTTGTGTATAAATATAAGAGGACTTCTCCTCATTTGGACTCACTCATCTCATCACATCTCTCTCTCTCTACTGCGCAAATATGAGTCTCTTCTCTACTGTGCTGAAATGGGTCTCTCTCTCTCACACATGTGAAGCCGGAAGCTGTTGAATTTGAAGCTGCAACTGCAGAAGTAAAGATTGACTTGCGTGGCCTAGAAGATCTCCTCTTTGGAACTGCGCTATAGGTTCATATGAACCTCCTTTGAAAGCCGCAACTTTTGGTGGTGGAATGAATTAAACCCGACGAACGGTTTGCAAGATATCGACTGCCCTAGTTTGAAGCCGGAAACTGCTGAAACTGAAGCTGCAACTGCAGAAGTAAAGATTGACTTGTGTGGCCTAGAAGATCTCCTCATCTGAACTGCGCTGTAGGTTCATCTGAACTTTCTCTGGAAGCCGAAACTTTTGGTGGTGGAATGAAGTCAATCCGACTGTCGGTTTGTGAGATATGGTCTGCCCTAGTTTGATAATGAAGCCACTAATGTTGATGCTACTGATCTAGGGTTTGCTACTGCTGATATGAATCAGATTTATTGTACTATTTCTCTCTGCTGAATTATTGAAGATAAAAGAAGATTTGATCAAATGGTTTCCCCACACATTGTGGGGTTTGTCCCTGGCTAGCCGCCACATCTTGTGTCTCTTGTCTTGGCTTGTTTTCTGTCGATCGTTTAATGTTCTATCTGCACTTTACTTTATGTACATTTGATTGCTAATCGGTGGAATATAATAAGAAAAAGAAGTAAACTGTTATAAGCATAGAACATACCATAACTTAACATGGTATCAGAGCTGAGGTGAAGACAAAGCCCGAGCAAGAGCAAGAGCAATCATTGAAGAGAAGATTGGCAAGGCTATCCTAAAAGAACTATGGGGTCCTCAACACTCTTTCCTGCTGAAGACAAGCTCCGTGAGAAAGCTGACTATCACGGATGGAAGATGTCTATCAATCTAACCCTTGAAGATCAAGGAGTGCTGGACCATGTATGAGGCAATATTGTTGAGCCTTCATCAAATTCATCTGCTGCTGCCTGGAACAAATGGAAAAATGGAGAAGTCAAAACAAAGAAGATCATCCGGGACTCTATCGACAAGCACTTGGTGGCCTACATCTCTGATATAGACACCTCCAAGGAAATCTATGACAGACTGGTGAGTTTATTTAAAGTTAATGATGCAAATCAAGTTTTGTTTCTTAGAAATAATTTGAGGGAAATCAAGAAGGGTAAAGGTGAAAGTATGCAAGCATACTTCTTAATAATCACCGAGATCAAGAACGATCTCCTATCTATTGGGGAAACCATTACTAACAGAGAAATGGCACTCACAACTCTCGGAGGATTACCATCTGAATGGTATGTGTTCAGGACTACTCTTCTGAACAATAATGTAATTCCTAGTTTCAAGGAATTAATGGCTAGATGCATTCAAGAACAAACAAGGGTAGAAGAGCAGGAAATGCCCTTGCCTAAAGGTCCTCCTGCTGCTTTTTCTTCTCATGCTAAGAAAAGAAATAATTCTGGGACTAAATCAAAAAGAAAGGCTGGATTTAAGGGTGGAAGAAAAGGACGATGTTTCATTTGCAATAAAGCAGGTCACTATGCAAGGGAATGCCCTGATAGAAAGGACTCTCACCATGACGATGATCAAAATCCCTCTCATGGTAATCGAAGGAATGGAAAATTCAACAACAAAGGAAAAAGGAATGCGGGAAATCAAGGAAGAGGGCAACCATTCAAGAAGGCTAGAAATTCCAGGTATGAATCTAACACTGTTGACAATAAGCAGGCTGAATATTATCTACTAGCTGCTCTATCTACCTCCGCTCCTTCGAACTCAATGGGAATTTGGCTCATTGATAGTGGTGCCTCAAGACACTTCACTAGTTACAAAGAAGTACTCTATAATCTGGTAGAGAAAGAAACTAACCTGGAAATTGTCCTTGGAGATGACATGAAATACCCAGTGAAAGGTGTAGGCAATGTTTCTCTTAAATTGAATCAAGGTAATACGATTCACTTACAAGATGTATTATATGTACCTGATCTCAAAAAGAACTTGGTATCCATCTTGGAAATGGAAGACAAAGGCTATAAGGTAACCATCAACGATGGTAAGGTATGCATATGGAAAAATAATGTTAAAGATGCTTTCACTCTTGGGTTTCGAGTTGATTCTTTATATCAAGTTGGTGGAAGTCTGCTAGGTGTCATGTCTTGTGACACAACGCTTCAGTCCGAACTTTGGCATCGGAGGTTTGCTCACCTTCATTACAAATCTCTACTCGATGTAAGACAGATGATAACAGGGATGCCTGAATTCCAAGTAGAGAAAGAAGGTGTATGTCCGGGATGTGCCGAAGGAAAGCTCAAAAGGGGACCATTCCCTTCAAGTCAAAGCAAGACCTCCGATATATTACAACTAGTTCACTCAGACATATCAAGTATGATGCCTGTGAACTCCTTGGGAGGATACTCATATTATCTCACTTTTACAGATGACCATTCTCGAAAGACCTGGATATACTTCTTGCAAAAGAAGGATGAAGTGTTCCCTTGGTTCTGACACTTCAAAGCCCTAATCGAGAATCAAACCGAAAAGAAGATCAAGATCTTAAGAATTGACAATGGGACTGAATATGAATCTAATGAGTTCCATGATTTTTGTAAAGAGGCTGGCATCAAGAGGGAGACTACTACACCATATACTCCTGAACAAAATGGTGTGGCAGAAAGGAAGAACCGCAAAATTATGGAAGCTGTCCGGGCCATGCTACATGATCAAAGTCTTCCTAAGTTTCTATGGGCTGAAGCTTCAAACACTGCCGTATATGTACAAAATCGATGCCCTCATCAAGCATTGGGTTCCAAGACTCCTGAAGAAAAATTCACTGGTAAGAAACCTGATGTTTCTCATTTTAAAATTTTTGGAAGCCCTGTATACTTTCATGTGCCGAAAGAGAAAAGAAATAAATTGGGAGCATCTGGAAAGAAGGGAATTTTCGTGGGCTATGGTGAAAATACTAAAGGCTATAGAATCTATGTAGCCGGTCAAAGGGAAGTCAAAATTAGTCATGATGTCACCTTTGATGAAGATATGGCTCTCAGCAAGGTGATCAATCTTCCAACTTTGAGGAGCTCTCAAGAAGCCGACACCAGGGAACTGAAAGAAAAGGATGATGAATCAATGCCTGATGTAGAAGAACCCATGGATCCGATTGATCCTCCTCCATATGAGCCTTCCTCCTCTAGGAAGAGGCCTTCATGGCTTAAGGGGTTACTTGATGATGCTGAAGGACATGCTGCACCTCGAGGAACCTTTCGTGAAAGTAAGAAACCTAATAGGTATCAAGGATACCTGACCATCATGAGCACGATCATACAAAATGAGCCTTCGTCATTCTCAGATGTTGTCAAGCATCAAGTATGGAAGGATGCTATGACTGAAGAATATGAGTCTATCATAAAGAATGATGTTTGGGAAGTAGTTCCCAGACCCCAGGACAAGACTGTTGTTACTTCCAAATGGCTTTACAAGATAAAGCATGCAGCAGATGGAAGCACGAAAAAGTATAAGGCTCGTTTTGTTGCTCGAGGTTTCTCCCAAAAGGAAGGTATAGACTATGATGAGATATTTGCACCTGTTGCCAGATATACGACCATCCACTCGATCATAGCCCTTGCCGCTTCACAAGGATGGAACCTACATCAGATGGATGTCAAGACTGCATTCTTGCATGGCTCGATCAAAGAAGAGGTCTACGTGGAGCAACCCGAAGGATTTGAGATTTATGATCGAAAATCTCATGTATGCAGGTTGAAGAAAGCTCTCTATGGGCTGAAGCAAGCACCTCGAGCATGGTATGAGAGGATCGATAGCTACTTGATGAAGCTGGGATTCACTAGGAGTGAAGCCAATCCTAACCTTTACTTTAAGGTTGAAGATTACAAGCCTCTCATACTGGTGTTGTATGTGGATGACCTCTTTCTAACAGGTGCAGACCCTCTCATTCACAAATGTAAGAGGGAGCTGGCCTCTGAATTTGAAATGAAAGACCTAGGACTGATGCACTACTTCCTAGGACTTGAAGTGTGGCAAAAGCCAGGAGAAAGTTTCCTATCTCAAGGAAAATATGTGGTGAAGGTATTGGAAAGATTCGGAATGGTGGATTGCAAGCCTGTAACTACTCCGATGGAGCTTGACTTCAAGAAGTTAAGCGGTAGTGCTGCTGGACCTGTTTTACGAAATGCTACCGAGTATCGGCAACTCGTCGGAGCATTAATGTTCTTAGTGAACTCCTGTCCAGATATATGCTTTGCAGTCAACACGTTGAGCCAGCATATGGTTGAACCCCACCACATACACTAGATTGGTGCCAAGAATCTGCTGAGATATCTTCGTGGCACTATCACTTATGGGTTAAGATACATTGCCAGAGATGTGAGACTATTTGGATACACAGATGCTGACTGGGCAGGCAATGTGGAGGACCGTAAGAGCACTTCCGGGTGTTGTTTCTCCTTGGGATCTGCTTCGATATCTTGGATGAGCAGGAAACAAAATTTGGTGGCTTTGAGCACCGCCGAAGCAGAGTATATTGCTGCTAGCATGGCTTCTTGTGAGGCAGTTTGGTTGCGAAAGCTCTTCAGTGAGTTGTTTGGATTCACGTTGGATACCACTGTGATCCTTTGTGACAACCAAAGTGGGATTCATTTGTTAGAGAATCCCGTATTCATGATCGCTCCAAGCATATTGATATCAGATACCATTATATTCGAGATATGGTGCAACGGGGAGCTATAAGGCTCCATCATATCGGTACAGATGAACAGGTTGCTGACATTCTGACAAAACCCCTTGGGAAAGTAAAATTTCTGACTTTCCGTGAACAACTTGGAGTTGTTCAAAGACCCTCCAATGAGGGTCATGTATGATGAATTGAGCTCTGAGAGCTCCAGGGGGGTGCGGGGTGCTTCTTGGAGCAGCATATGGCCACAGGATTATTCACTATCCCCTGGTGGTATACATGTACACCCCATGGCGACATTGTAGTAGGATTGATGTGTTCTCTTGTGAGGCCTGGATTGATGTGTTCTCCATGGCAGCTTGGATTGATGTGTTCTCCATGGCAATTGTAGCAGGATTGATGTGTTCTCCTATGAGGCCTGGATTGATGTGTTCTCCATGGCAATTGTAGCAGGATTGATGTGTTCTCCTGTGAGGACAGGATTGATTAGTTCTCCTATCGAGGCATCCTACCCATGCAGTCTGGGACTCATGGGAAATACCTCTCATCTGATCAATGAGCAGGGAAATGAAGTTAGGGACCATAGTAGTACCGATGGACGCATCGTTGTAACTATCGTACTCCCTACGCTACGATGACCTCCATTGATCTGGGATCAATGATACTGGTCTGGGACCAGTGGTAGGAGTTGTACCATACTATGACGCTGACTTCGGGTCGGTTGAGACTGGTCTGGGATCAGTGGTACATACTCTGAGACTGACTTTGAGTCAGTGGAGGATGATATTGGTCTGGGACCATTAGGAGTTGTACTCACTATGACGCTGACTTTGGGTTGGTTGAGACTGGTCTGGGACCAGTGGTACATACTCTAAGACTGACTTTGAGTCAGTATGATACATCCTCGATCATTTCTTCTTCTTCATAATTCGGACAAAAGCAGAGTAGAAAAAAACAATGCAAGAGCAGAGCAGAACAAAACAAAACAGTACAGATCAGTGCAGGGCAGAACAAGACAAAGCAGAACAGGAAAAATAGAGCAGATCAGGGCAAGGGTCAGGTTGTACAAGGCAGTGCAGTTGATGGACGAATAGTAACGACCGATAGATAGATTGCAGATGAAGTTCTCCATGGTTGAGAGGGAGTGTTAAAATTGGAAACCAGGGAAAAACTTCATGTGGGTCATCTTATTCATGGCTAATAATATTTTTATTAGATTCCTCTCATCAAGAGGTGTAGGATTGATATAAAGATCATCCAATTCCGATAAGTATTCATGGAGATATGAATTTATTTTGATTATGGAATTATTATCAAGCCGACCTACAACTCATGTAGGCTCAGAAGCCCAACAGTCGCATCTATTCACCCAGCAACGTTGTGTATAAATATAAGAGGACTTTTCCTCATTTGGACTCACTCATCTCATCACATCTCTCTCTCTTTACTGCGCAGATATGAGTCTCTTCTCTACTGCGGTGAAATGGGTCTCTCTCTCTCACACATGTGAAGCCGGAAGCTGTTGAATTTGAAGCTGCAACTGCAGAAGTAAAGATTGACTTGCGTGGCCTAGAAGATCTCCTCTTTGGAACTGCGTTGTAGGTTCATCTGAACCTCCTTTGAAAGCCGCAACTTTTGGTGGTGGAATGAAGTCAATCCGACGAACGATTTGCAAGATATCAACTGCCCTAGTTTGAAGCTGGAAACTGCTGAAACTGAAGCTGCAACTGCAGAAGTAAAGATTGACTTGCGTGGCCTAGAAGATCTCCTCATCTGAACTGCACTGTAGGTTCATCTGAACCTCCTCTGGAAGTCAAAACTTTTGGTGGTGGAATGAAGTCAATCCGACTGTCGGTTTGTGAGATATGGTCTGCCCTAGTTTGATAATGAAGCCGCTAATGCTGATGCTACTGATCTAGGGTTTGCTACTGCTGATATGAATCAGATTTATTGTACTATTTCTCTCTACTGAATTATTGAAGATAAAATAAGATTTGATCAAAGGGTTTCCCCACATCTTGTGTCTCTTGTCTTGGCTTGTTTTCTATCTTCACTTTACTTTATGTACATGTGATTGCTAATCGGTGGAATATAATAAGAAAAAGAAGTAAACTGTTAAAAGCATAGAACATACCATAACTTAACAGAAGAGGAGGAAGACAAGTTGTTACTAATATTAATACTACTCTTATTATTACATTTGAACATTTTAATGGAATTTTTATTATAATTATAATTACTATTACTTTTATTATTAATAATATTCTTAATGTTTTATAATTTCTATTATTATTTAAACGATGAGAGGGAGACAAGGAATTATTATCTTTAATAATAATAATAATATTATAATTATTCATAATAGTGAGAGTGTTATTATTATATTATTATTATCAATAAAACATGGATTATTCAAACCTAAAACCAAAGAGGAAACAGAAGAGGAAATAAACTTACGGGAAATTTAAGGGGATACAAGGGTCAACGACAGGGGGAAGGAGAGGGGAAGGGACGCTACAAGAAGAAGAAGGCAAGTCGAGCATGGGAGAGGATGGAGATTCGAAGATAGAACCACATCAAGCTGAGAATATGGAGGGGAGGTTGAGGGATCACAAGAAACAATTGATTCCCATACTACATGTGCTTGCAAATGTACTTCCATCATGTATTCCCATATCCAGTAATTATCTACATCAAAATCAGGGGTTGGTACACAATACTCAAGTTCTTTAGATTTTGTTGTACATGTACCTTCCTTTGAAATCCTTGCAACCCGCTTCTTTGACTTTCCCATCTCTATGCTTTGAAAATGCCTTCCAACGGTTAAGCTATTACTGAAGGAACCAAGCTCTGATACCAATTTTTGGAAATACTGAGAGGGGGGTGAATCAATATTCGTTAGCAATTAGCACTTTTAAATCTTTTCAGAGCATTAGCTAATCTTCAATTATTATTAATGGTTATGCAGTAATAACAGTAAATAAAAGAACACAGTAGGCACAAAAATTTTAGGTGGAAAACCCCCTCCGGGTCAAAAACCACCAAACACTTTTCTAATATTTTTTTTTAATCTTCAGCCCCAACTGAAATGAAAGCAACAACTTTACAATCATTTATTTTACAGCCTAGGTAGCACCATATGCACTAAGCTAATCATTGATTTCAAATTTCTAGTGGAATTGAAAATATTTCTAGACAAAATTTAAATGGTTAGTAAGGGTTAATCATCTTATGGAGAGGAATCACAATTATGAGAGGGGTCATCCATCTTTAAAAATCTATATTCCTTCATTAAAAAGGGTAAGAGGGATTTCCTTAGAAATAACGGTAAGTTTTGTATTAAGTTAAATAACATTAATAAAACTAAAGAAAATATTTTTAAACTTCTAAACATCTCCAACGTTCACCTAATAAGAAGCCCTTACTTATCCCTCCAAAATCCTATAAAAAGAGACCTTAAAGCCTCCCAAAACACATTAATTTTTCAACGATATAACATTTATTTTTCTCTAAAATTTTCGGCCAAAATAAAATATTTTTGTGGTAGTTTAAGGTTCAACTTCTCTGTTGCTAGCGAAACACATTCACTCTAGATTTATCTCATTTGTTCGACCTTGAAGATAAGTTCACTTTTGTTTATAATGGGTATTGGATAAGGCATTACAACTCTTCATCCTACCATTAAATCTTTGTTGTAGACTTTCGACCCTATGGTTAAGGCACACTTTCAAGAACTAGCAAAGTGTAAGATTTAGTTGATTTGTTGGAAAATATTTGTTTTTATTTCCTTAGAAAATTTCTATGGCTTGGTTTGGATGATAGGCTGGAAAGGCACCTTGTCGGAAGAATACCAAAGGTCTATTTGTGTGAAACCCTTAACCCTCAACTAGGGAAAGGTTGTAGGCTTATTGTGAAAATGATTTGATTCTAAACTAGAAAAGGCCAGCTAGGTTAATGCTTGTCCTTCTTACATTAGAAAACTATGCTTTCAAGGGCTTCAACCAAAGGGTTTAATTAATTCAGGCACTGTCCTATTCTTGCGACTAGGGTAACCTCTAAATGCAGGGGTTTTGATCAACATAATTAACAAATTATGTTACTATATTCTCCTTTGTGTTAGTCACTTGTGATGTGATTTCAATGCTTACCTTGACTTATAAACCTGATGCCTTACAGTGACAACTACAATTGCATAAAAAATAAAATATGGACTTAATGATCTAGGATATGCCTACACAACAATTTAACAATAGTGAAGAAGAATAACCTTGAGTGAAAGACATCATGTGTATATGATAGGACATTAACATGTAGTGACTAGATGTGATGTACACATTAATATTTCTGTAACATCTTAGTTTGACTTGACATGATAGTGATGAATGAAACTGATTGTGGTAGTGACTTAATGTTGACTGACACGATAATGTTGAAGCAACAACATTCATATACTATATGACTTTTGTAATAGTTATGCTTGTTGAAAAAACTGAGAAGGGTGAATTGAGTTAATACCTAGACATAACTAATGGACCTAACATACAAATGCTTAACATTTGACCTGATACCTTAACATGATATGTTAAGTTTGACTCATAGTTTGATAAATGCTTGATAGTGAGTTGACAATTGTTAGTCATAAAAAAAATTGACTCGACATTATGACTTTGTAAGACAATGCAACAGTGAAGTAAAGTAGTTCCTTGAGTGTAGATATGCACATGTGGCAACAACTCTTGTGTATGACATTATCATGACAATATCTATGTGTGACATCATATTGACATGATCCATTGACCTAACTTGACTTGACAAGTTGTGAACAATATAACTTAAGATAACAGTGACTTATGTATGTGTTACAGTTAGTTAGACTTGAGTTGACATTGGTACATGAACATGGCCTTATGTCAATAAGAATTGATGTAACAACTAGAGTATATAATAACTTGAATGCAACAACTAAGCATATGATGAACTTGACTGGTAACATGACAGTTGAAAAATGTCTTGACTTTGACTTTTATTAAGTATGACACTATATGATAGTGATACATCACTATTAGATATGACATTGATAGTGAGTTGACATCTTAACCTTCACTTGAACTATAGATTGAGGTACATAGATATATGACATTAATGACCTAGGGATTTGTGTACAATGAGACTATTGTAACCTTGCAAGGTAGCAGGTCTTGAAGGCATTATCATTCAGTTGTATGACATATTGATGTAAAGATGGATAACATGATTTGATTAGCTAAGCATCAATGTTTACACATATGCTAGTAGCTCTACGAGGGCACAACTTGAGAGCATCGATTGTAGTTCATAGGTATGACATGAGGCTCCTTAGTTTGTGCCATCATTTAATAGTAGTGCCAAATAGTTGCTGCATTGTGAGTGGTTTAGAATAGTGAAGCAACGTGAAGTATGATTGTCTACATATGGGCCTTGATGCTTATTAATTCATGAGAAGTTTCAGTGTAATGATGAGTAATGGTAGCCAACGTTGAGCTCTTCATTTTGAGTAGTGATTCGATGTGCAAAATATCTATGTGTACAATGACAGTGATGTGCAGTTGAGTAGTGACAGTGATGTGTCATTGAATAATGAATTAAATGTGCAGTGATCAGTTTGATTATGCAATGGTAAGTGGCTACCAGGATTTGACAGATATACAACATATTCTTTACAAATTTACTAAATTGACTCAGAGCACAGATGGATCCAATCTGAAAATTATGAAACGTGGTTTCCTGACTCTTCAGGGTGGCAAGGTGGTGCAAGGCAGGTGATTGGATTCACCTGCAAGTTGTGGCATGAGAACACTTCAAGGTGGTAAAGTGGTGCTAGGGAAAGTCATAGCCTACACATGTCATTGGGGCTTCATTTCAATTGGGACTAATAAATTACAGGGTAGTGAAGCATCCTTTCTGAGAACATATGGTAAACAAAGTGTTGGGGCACTCCTCAGGTTGTGGCTTGACTTACAGGGCACTGGGGCATCCTTCTGGTTGCAGTAGGTTATTAGGGTCTAGTATCATCCTATAGGTTATAACTTATAAATTAGGGGGTTGAAGCCTCATTTAGTTGTAGCTGAAAATTTTATGTAATCACTTTTCATTTAAAGAGGAGAAGAAGACAATTACTAAGAAGCATTTGGTGGTTTTTGACCCGAAGGGGGTTTCCCACCTAAAAATATCTCTTTTCACTGTTTAATCTTTTTGCATTGTTGTATGTTGTTGTGTAATATATATTATTGTTTATGATTATCTGAAAAAGAACTATAATAATAAATTAAGATTAACTAATGCTCTGAAAAAGATTAAAAAGTGTTAATTGCTAAGAAATATTGATTCACCCCCCCTCTCAGTATTTCCAACAATTGGTATTAGAGGTTGGTTCCTTTAGTAACATCTTAACCATTGGAAGGAAGATATTAGATTACAAATATGGTAAAATTGAAGAAGAAAAACACCAAGCATTGAAAGGAAGTTTTAGGTATTGTTACATTTGAAGAAAATCAATATTGTGCACCAAATCCCATATTTGATGAAGATAATTACTAGATATGTGAATATAGAATGGTAGCCCATCTAAAAGCTCATGATGTATGGAAATCTATTGTATATGGAGACACGTCTACCAACAAAGCTAAAAGGAACAATACAAAAGCCATGGATGTCATTTATAATGTTTTGCTAGATCCCATAAAAGAAAAAGTTGGTCAATGGTAAGAGACCAAAATTCTTTGGGAAAGGTTCCATAATCTCTACTCAAAGAAGCATGCCTGTCAAAATATAGATGTTGATAATCATGCAGATCATGATATCAAGGAATTAAACCATGATGATAGTAAAGAAGTTGAGGAAATGAGAAAGTTCGAATTTCAAAATGAAGTGGTTAGAGTTATAAAGGAACTCAAGAACGAAAGGGAAATGGAAAAATACCTAGAATTGGAGTTGGAAATAGAAAAAGGACGTGTCAGAAGACTCAATATGAATAATGAAGAATCTGAGAAAATCATTAGCAGTCTTAGAGTACAATTGGAAGAAGCCAGAAAGGTCAAAAAGTTAGAATGGAAGAATATGGAGACAGATCACACAGTCAAGAAAGAAATTAGTCAAAAAGCAAGAGGAACTTGATGTAGGCTTTGCAAAGATTAGCATGTTTAAAAAACAAGTGTAGGAAATAGAATTTGAAAAGAAGGATTTGGCAAAAAAATTAAAGGAATCTGATCAAAGGTTAATATATTCAGTTGACCAAAAGCAAAAGGAATTAGAAACCTCTTCAGCAAGACAACCAGGCTTAGGATTGAAAATGAAAAGCAGAAGGAATATATAAAGGTATTCAATAGAGAAGTAGAAAACACCACTCTTCTAGAGCTACAAGTTGAAGAAGCAGAAAAAGGAAGGGAGATCTTGAGAATATGGTTTCAAGAAGACCTTTCTCAAAATCAAGAATAACTTGACACAACTCTCACGAAAATTAACAAGTTCAAGGAATGGAAAAAATAACACTTGCAAGTTATTGATAAGAAAGACCAAGAATTGTCTCAATTGACGCTAAAGGTAGAAAAAGTAAGTAAGGCTCCAATTGATGAAGTTACAAGCTCCAAATCTTCACATAGTGAGATTGAGAAGAATAATTATGAAATTACTGAACCAAAGAATAATGTTGCAACTTCTAAGAATCATTCCAAAGCATTCAAGGACAAAGGATGACAAAAGACTACAATACCGCCTCCGAAGAAGAATGAATATGGAAAATTAGTCAGGTACATTCATCCATTTAATTTTTATTGTTTTTCATGTACTAACTTCGGACATATGGTTTTAAACCTCCATGGTCCTTTATTTATGTTGAAATTCCATTATTTTTTCATCTTGTAATAGACTTTTGTGGATGCATGTAGCCACCATCTCTCTGCCTTCAAAGATAGATACCACCATTCTACCTAGTTTGTGTTCTGTAATATTCTATTATTTTATTTAACAATAGAACTTAGTTTTTCACTATATTATTATGCTCTCACTTATATTTCTCTCCCTTTGTGCGTGTTCCATTTCCTTTCCCACTTTTCATTTCATTCCTTGTACAACCCAGATAATATGTAACAACATGGATTCTAAACTATATTCATCAATAAAAAATAGTGTTTCCTCTAAACCTAAATAATGATCCATCCCTGATAAATAGTGCAAAAATTTTCTCTTCCAATCCTCTTGAGGATTATGAGTAATTGTTGAATCATGTTTGAAGATATATAAAGTGAAGTGTAGATTCTTACCTATGAAAAAAAGGGACTTTTCTCATATGTTAGTACAATTATCCATGAGAGGTTAGCGATGATTCAATACTAATCATAGAGGAAAGGAAAAAAGAAATATGAATTTGCACAAAATGATGATTGGAAAAATGTACATATTGTTTATCTTCTTACAATGTGGCATGCTAATGTTCACTATCGGCTAATGGTTCCTCAACATGATGTATTGAAATATATTTCGAAGTATCCTTCAAAACTAAAAAAAATATCAAAAGGTTATGAATATATGTTGACTAGAATTTCAAGTGAAAGTGCTCTAAAGATTGCCTTGTATGCATAAATAAGTTACCTTGCAAAAAAAACCTTGTTGATTGTGACATTGAAGCATAAGAAGCATGGAATATATTATTAAAGCTACCTCTTGTAGTTTGAATTAGTAAATACTTTTCCTTAAATTTTGGTAGAAATGTAATCAAGAAACTATCTAAGGATGATCATTAGTTTTAACCTCTTAATACCTTTTTTGAAATATGTCAAAATTGGTCTTCATTTCACGAAAAATTGTCTATTATAGAAACAACAAGATCTTGAACCTTTAATTCCAAGTGTAAAAAGGAACCATGTAAACATAGAGATGTCCATTCCAATGTTCAATTTTGACCATGTTTTTATTCTATTCCCAATGAGGCTTCATATGAATTTGAATAATTTTGATGGGACAAGTTACTTTTGTAAAATCCATTTCATAATATCCCCATAATTATAGGCCTTTTAAGTGAAATAGTGATATATTGGAGTAATTTACAATATTTATCATGGCGTGTTGATAGGACCATTTTCCATTTGATAATGCTAAAGATGATGAAGATTCCAATTAACAAGCAACCAATGTTGAATAATATTTTAATGAATGACAACTTCTATCTCACTTGATTTGTGCAAATAATGTAACTATTTTTTACCTTTGTCTCTCAGTGAAAAGGACTTCGATATATGTTTTTATTTTTATTTTTTAAGGGAACGAGTATGGATATTTATATTAATTAAATCTAGGAGAGGGCCCAGAACCCTAACAGATGGTGTATGATACAAAAAAACAAGTCTTCACCATAGTAAGCAAAAAGTTTACTAGCCCTTGAGATGGAAAACCAATTAAGACAATTGATACAACCACTATATATTCTACAAAAAGACCCAAGTAAGAGGATGCATTTACAAAAGAGAATAAAATATAGATAGAGTTAACTATAACCGAACACATAACCAAAATTATCTACTGGACACAAAGAAAAGTTCACTAAGAATCACGACCACCCTCTTCGGTCCCTCTTTGACTATGAGTCATTTTGTGTTCAACAGGAGCCCCAACACCAATACCTCCATGATTCACTCTTGCAATAGTGGATGAGGAAACTTCCAAAACAACCACTCAAGAATTAAGTATGTGGATTTCCCCCCTTAGTCCATCCAGAAAGTCTTCCATTTCAGCATGATGGGAGAGTAAGTTTGCCTCCGAGAATACTTGGAAGGAGCACCTTTTCCTCTCGACCAAGTCTTCTAGGTTTTTGATAGAGACTATTAGAGATTTTGAGGCATCTAGTAGCCTATCAATCATAGATGAAGAATCAATGTTCTCCAAAGAGTCATAATTGCCTGCTATTCTAAATTTAGGACTCGTAAATATGCAATTTAGGACTAAAATGTTCACTTCCACAACCTTAGTTCAGCAAGACAATTGGATGGGATGAGAACTAACAAAGGCACAAAGAACAAGTATGGAGGCCGATGTAAACCAAGATGAAATCCAAAGGCATGAATGGATTTATATATATAGAGAGCCCGAGCTTTAGCATGAGCCATCCTGCAATGATAAGACCCAAATATCCATAGAAAAATCACTTGAGCAAAGGAGAAAGGTCAAAGGGATGCCACATGATGGAAGAATTAACTTCATTCTCAAGAAAATTTCACTGACCACCTCAGTCAAGTGAAACTATAATGACCCAAACCTCATACAAAATAAATAGACAAGACCTCCCATAAGGGAGGGTGCCGTAGAGGAAGACCACTTGTACACCATCATTTGAAATCTTGGATGAACCATGAGAATCTGGGACTAGAGGTGAGGAAGGGATGACTAGAGAAAATAATGGTGTTGGGCCCAATAATCCACTATATAATGAGCTTGAATTCTCCTCAAGATGCGCAATATATTTAGAGGATGGAGATAAGGACAAAAAAATCTCTCCCACAATGTCATATTAAAACTTAGAGAACCTGGAATATCAAAGGATTGGAGAGAAATCCTGCCTCTGATTTAATTCTATTTCTCCTTAGTTCATGCTAGCACCCTTTTTAGAAAGCTCATTGACAATTGAATTTAGTTGTCTAAACACATGGTAGAAACTCATCTATTCAAAATGAGAGATTAAGGAAAGGATCTTTTGTCTTAGAATTGTGGAATCACTGCTAATGGCCTTCCTAACTTTGTTCAACTATCATATGATGAGCATTGAGTCCCTAAAGACACATTTTCTAGTTATTTTACAATCCTTGACAATATCCAATCCCTTCCATAGGGCTAGAAACTCTATTTGGTTGTTAGTGGTTATTCCAAGTCCCCAATCAAATTGAGGGACCATTTTTTCATTGGGACCAATAATGGACCCTCCCATTCCTGCCTCCCCCTAATATATGTTTTAACTGGGAGAAATTAATGATTTAAAAAATTGTTGCAAAAGAAGCTATTGATTTATAAAAAAGGTGCCCAATCAAGGGCGTTATTATTAAAATTTTGTTAGCACATTTGCATCACCATCATCCTTGCTAGAGAAATAACAAATTTCTTTTGATACCATATTATGACTCTTAGTTGAATATGAACATTATTAACTCTTCACATCATTGTATAAGGTATTGATGAAATTGGAAATAATTTTCCTTTTTATTGTATTTCTCACACTCTTTTTGCTTCAACCAAAAAGGCCACAATCCTTTACTTTTTCATGTTTCAACGTGAATAATGACTTTTAATATTCATGCCAAAAGAATACACTCTTCTTTGAAAATTCCTATCAAATATATGTGACTGCTACAAGGGAAATATCTTGCAATATTTCAAGAATAAATGAGGCATACTTGATATATTTTGATTGCTAAAATGATCTTTCTAGAAAAAAGGTTTTTCATATAGATATACTCGATTATGAGATGTCCTAATAAAAAATCATGTTCATTTTGGTGGTAGGTCCATCTTTCTTGTAGGGGACCTTGGGGAATTTCCTCTTATGAAAGATAAGCCTTTTTATGAATGTAATATAGTAGGGAAAATGTTGTGAAAAATGTTTAACATTGTTGTCACTTTGGATATAATATTCTAACAAGAAGGAAATTATATAAAATAATCCATTTTCATAAACTCTTGACTAACATGAGAAATGCATAAGCCCTTCTTGATGACTGTGATCCTTTTATGTCATGGGTGGATATGAGTTTTCCTCCCATGGAAAGGATTTTATTTAATTAAGCAAATCACTTGCTTTCCAACAAATGATTTAGTCACCCTACATAATAGGTGAATGTTGAAATCATTAAATTCTTGAATTGCACAATCTATAGATAAGCATACAAGATGAAATGATACTAATAATGTTGATGATGTTGAATTGGAACATGAAGTGTTGTTTTCCCGTAGTTAACATGTCATGTTGACATATAACTCATGGGTTGAAGCTAGCTTTGTTAATGGAAGACTTGGTTACATTCAAAATATTTTCTATATGGTTGGATGAAAATCCCCTCAATTTTAAATGTTCACTACTATCCTTTTTTATGAGTACATTTATGTTCCATTTAACACCATAAATCCAAACATTATTCCAATAACACATGTTACAAGAGGAGATTCACAAACAAATTCTTCCAAAAACGGCACGAACCCTTAGTATACACCAATTATAGGGATTGAATTTAGAACAAGAAGAAATTAGTATTGGGAACAAAGAGTGGTAGGGGTTGACCTTCACTTCCATATCAAAAGTTAAATCAATAGATGGTTTATGCACATCTCTGCCTTTCTCTTTTCACTATAATGCAAAGATGAAAACCGATGCTTATGTTACAATTAGAAAGAAAGAATAGTAGTGATTATAGTCCTTACTATTTCGTCATCACATGTAAATGTTTTACCTCTTCATAGAGTGCCTATGTTTTGTTCATTTTGTTGTACTTTGAAATTACCATTGTTGTATTACCCTTTCTTCAATTTTATAATATGTTGTATACTTTCCTCATATATATTCTTCTATTTGAATAAGAAAAATATCATTTCTATTTCGCAATATATGTTTTAGAGAAATTGATCATTGGACATTTGCTTGCTACTAACCATCAACATTTAAATTATTATATAGTAGTTCCACATCACATGTCATAAGGGGAAATAGGTTCAAATGCATGTAGAATGCAATCATGCAACATTCTTCATTAAATTTAACACAATTAAAACAATCAAATCTAAACAAAAGAGATATCATGTGTTTAATAGTTCATTGAATATAAATTGCTACATATTTTATAAGAGAGGAAGAATAAATTATCTTTTCATATGCAATTTTTATTGATAATATAACTTATATTTTATGGGAATGAAGGCTTGTAATTTTTTTTTTTCTCCTTGAAATGATATTTTTCTTCTCCATAATAAATTATTTTCTTTATTTATATGTTTATTGTGATACTATTATGGGCAATATAGATGTTTCATCATCTTGGTCCTAATAATGAACCTCACTAGTAGGTTCGAAATGTTGAACCTCAATCAATGCTTATGTGATTTCTCTGAAAGTTTTTTCAAATATTATTATGGATCACAAAAGTCTTGGATCAAATAATTTATTTTTTCTTTGCATGAATTCAGGTAATGAGAATATTTTTTTTATTGCCATATAAAAGAAGATTGATATCTGAAATGAATATTCATTGAATATTTTTTTATGAAAGTTTACAATTTTTATCTAAAATGAAGGTAATCGTGTGACAATTTCAACATATTTGTGAAAGGGAGATATGTAGAAAGTGAGGGGAGAATAGCTTCAAGGTAAATTGGTCATGCAGTAAAAGTTGATGTTTTAGTCATACAATAAAAATTGATGTTAATTGATACTATGTGCGACACCAATCTAGTTGCACTTTAGAATATGTTTTGTTATTTTTACCATAAAATAAATTTTTTTTTTGACATTTGGAAATTGTATTTGATGAAGTTAAAACCCAAATATTTTTTAAATAAAATTCTTTTTCTTTTACATAAAAACTATACATTTTATTCATTTTCTACTATATTATGCGTTATAGAATCTTTTGTGTGGCTTCTTTTTATGCGTTATAGAATCTTTTGTGTGACTTCTTTTTATACTGATCATTGAAATATTATTATTAGAACTTTTCATATTTTATATATTTCTTAATAAAACCTTTTAACTCATACCTATACATTTTCTATCCGTTTAATAATTATTATCCCTATTTTACAATGTTACATATTGTTGTCCACCATAATATTTACACTAGACATAACCTAGTATTTATTACTCTTGAAATGTTGATATGTGTCATTCCATTCAAATTAATCATCTTATCCCTTTTAAATTTTCATAATACATTTTAAATAAAAATCCTTCCTATTTTATACATCACCTTCCTATATAATGGAAATAAAATAAGGAAAAAAATGAAATATTTTGTGTCAACGCATTATAAAATAAGGAAAAAAATGAAATATTTTGTGTCAACGCATTTTTTATGTTTATTGGTACTTTTTATATTTATATTTCATATCTTAGCATTACTTTTTAAATTATTATTATTCACTTTTAAAATGTTACATTTCCTTAAAGACAACCATATTTTTTTTGGATTGATAATATATGTTTATCACTTTAATTATTACCATCCATAAGTTGCGATGTATCATATTATTCATATGTCTACACCAAACACAACCTTTATTAATCTTAAAATGTTAATATGTAACCTTTGCGATGTACCATATTATTCATATGTCTACACCAAACACAACCTTTATTAATCTTAAAATGTTAATATATAACCTTTGCGATGTATCATATTATTCATATGTCTACGCCAAACATAACCGTCATTAATCGTAAAATGTTAATATGTATTACTTCATTCAAGTTATTCATCTTATTATTTTTAAAATGTTATAATATATTAAAGTTAAGACTTTTTACTCTTTAATATAAACCTCCTAGATGTCATAAATATTGATGTTAACCTCATAAAATTACCTTAAACCTCCTAGATGTCATAAATATTGATGTTAACCTCATAAAATTATTACTCTCTTGAAATGTGGTCATGTGATATATGATTTAAAGTAAACTACAATACCAACTTCAAAATAACATGTATTATTGTTACATCATCATAAATATTGATGTCAATCTCATAAAATTATTACTCTCTTGAAATGTGGCCATGTGACGTGTGATTTAAAGTAAACTACAATACCAACTTCAAAATAACATGTATTATTGTTACTTCTCTCAACTAATATATTTAAGTTAATGTTAATCAACTTTTTACTTTTAAACTACCTTACAATGAACCTATTGAAATCTCTCTTTAATCAATATGAGTAATACCAAACTCAAATTCTTGTTTATAATGCGACAACTGACATATTCCTTATGTCATCCTCTTATTTTGTTACTCATATATTGTGACAATGTTTTATACCATTTTTCTTGACCATAGTACCAACTTCTTTGTGTTGTAATATATCCCTTAAGGAATATCATAATGATGTAATTATTGTCACAATGTGACAAAAACCAATGATGGCTATACAATTTATTATGAACTTTGAAATGCAACATAACTAATAGGAATGTCCCAAATGAAGCAAACCCTTTTGGAATGTCATTTGATAACAAACATTGGAACATAAGAATTCAACATGAGTTAATCAACGTAAACTTCATAATATTAAATATCCAATCTTGGTCCACAAAAGTGATATGGGCACCCATGGTTAAACATAGTCAATCATGGGAAATCATAGTCTATCCATGTTAGCCATGGTTGTTGATATAAGCTTTGTGACATAACCCAAACCTTCATGTATGTGTAAATGCAACATAAAAACTAAGGAACATACCATTTTCTTATAAGACAACCTATATGAATATGATATTCCAGTGTGACCATTCAAGAACATCTTAATTAAGAATATACCTTAAGGAATTTCTCTTTTTGAAATAATCATAAATCAACGTGGTTATGTCATGTAACATTGCAATTAGAGAAAAACCAACATATCCTTACACAAATGTTGCAATATTTTGAATATAAGTCAACATTGTAATTTGACTAACAAAAACTTGTCATCACAATGTGACAAACATGACCTAACATTGTAGTGTGATTAGTATAAACCAACATCACAATCCAACATAACCCTTGCCAAAAGTTTCAATGTGACAAAAGTCAATCGTAAACTATAAACAATCATAATCAATCATGTCCAAACTATACCAAGGAGAACTAAATATAACCATGGTTTACATAAATCGAGCATTATAAATATGAACTAACCATTTAGGAATGCCATAATCTAACCACAATCTACTTGACATAGTTAACAAAGTATTAACTAAGGAAAACCATGTTCAATGATGGTCAATCATAGTTAACTATGTTCTTGGTCAACCATCATCATAGTCATGGTTATGTTCAACCATAGTTAATCATGGTCATGGTCAACAACAGAGAATATATCAATTTGATAGAAGTCAACCACGATAACCATCACAATGTGACATTACCATGGTAAACCATGCTTATACGTAGTCAACATGGTCAGCCATAGGAAGCTCAACATAATTAACCAAGGTCAAATGAGGGTAAGGAAGGCCATTGCCAATCATAGTCAAGCTTGATCAAGGTCAACCATGGTCATGGTGATGGTCAACCATGCTTAGGTTCGTGGTGAGACATAGTTAACCATAGTCAAACATAGTCGACCATGGGCATGGTCATGGTTTCCACAGTGAACCAAGGTCTTAATCAAAGTCATGGTCAACCCTAGTCAACCATGGTCAACTATAGCTAGCAAGATTAACCACATTCACCCATGGTCATGGTTAACCATAATCATACATAAACATTATTAAGTTCAACTATGATTAATTATATTCAACCATGGTCAACATCAACAATATTTTATCATGGTCAACCACACTCATCCATGGTTATAGTCAACAATGCTTGCAGTCTTGGTCAAGCATAGTAAGCCATGGTCATGGTCAACCAAGGTCAACAATAATTAACCATGTCCCAAGCATGATCATGGTGATGATTAGCCATGCTTATGATGAACCATGATCAGCTATGGTAAACCATTATCAACTAAGTTGAACCATATTCAACCATGGTCAACCATAGACAATCATTGTTAAGGTCAATTATATTCAACCATGATCATATTCAAACATGCTCAACCCTAGTAAACCAAAGTAAACCATAGTAAACAAGGTCCACCAAAGTTTACAATGTTTAATAATGGTCTACAATTTTCAACCATAAATAACCATGGTCAATGAAAGGTTTCCATAGTAAAACATAGTTAATCATGTCATCCAAAGTCAACCATAGTCAACATGGTTGTCTATAGTGAACATTTTCAACCATGGTCAACCATAATAAACCATAGTCAAATGTGCTCAAACAACTTCAACCATGGATAATAATAGTTTAACAAATATAACTATAGTCAATCATGGTCAACCACATTCAACCTTAGAAGTCTATGGTTTAGCATGGTTAATCATCGTATAACATATTCACAAGTAATCAACCATGGCTAAATAAAGTGAAATATGGTTAAACATAACCAAACACGGATAACAATAATTAAATGTAGAAATTATATTTTAACATGGTCAACCATATCATAGATATTTAATTATTAATAAAATTAATATGGTGAATGAAGGTCAACATGGTCAAATATTTCATATATATTTCATTATTAATTATATTGGTATTTTAATTTACAAATCTATTAACCCTCCTCACACATGTTGGCTATCAACTAGCACAACTGCATAAGTAAGAGTTATTGATATACAATGATCAATGCCATTTTCCACCTTTCAAAACTAATGGCACCAATCAACATATATTAACCACTTTAACTTATGTGGTTGTGAGAGTACCATGACAAGTTTACCACAATACATAGAAGGCATATTTGTTAAAATTGCATTCCTAGTCATGCACTAGTAAGGCCTTGACCTTAAGCTCCATGCTAGGAACTCAATGGTGAATCTTTCATTGGTGAGCTCCCTAAAGGGGTTGGGACGATCTTTTGTTGAACTTATAATACATCATCTTTTTAAACTGTATGACATAGGGGTGGCATTTACTCCACTTATGTGTCATGTGATCATTTAATATAATTTATTTAGGCATAAAAATATATTCAACCACTACATTAAATATCATTTATGATATTCTCTGATTTAGAATTATAAATTCAAAGGACATGGGGGAGGGATTTAATCCATCCGTATGTATATGGGTGAAACCAAACGTTCAATTTTTTCTTATCAAACTCTTCATATAGGGAAAGATGATCCTAAAAGTGATATCCAAGGGGAAACTACTAGGAAAACCACCTAATGTCATCTCAATAGTCTTTCCTCTCACTTGTATGTGAATAGGAAGGTGTCTTGGACCTAAGACGGGAATCCCTAAAGTATCTAAACTGGGTTAGTGTTGGGTTAGAGACATAAAGGTGAACAAGACCTAGCTCAACTAATACATAGAAAGAACATCCACCCCTACCAAGGAATATGGTAGAGAAAGAAAGTGGAATAATTTGTAACTTATTTGCACAATGATGACTTAAGCTGCTTAACTTGGTGACCATAGAAAGATAACATAGTTTCCACCATAACAGTTATTGCAATAAGATTGCAAGTGGGGAGATAACACATATTGTCATGTAAATATATCATCAATGAAGAATATGGATGTTGTCTGTGATGTCAAGCTCATGTGACTATAAAAATTATATCACAACTTAATAACCACCATAACTATTTATTCCATGATTCATGTGATCTAATTATCCAATGCACATGTAAATTTGAAACAATACTTAGTTATAAATGAAAACTTCTAATGAATATGTCATCCTTTCTGTGATGAGTTTGAGATGTGTGAAAAGGAGGAGTGATAGGATTGGGGGGCTCCAACCTTTCCAAAGATGGATGGATATGATACCATCCCAAGCTAGCTTTGCACTGGAATGATTTCATTTTGAATGGAAGATAGACCAATACCCCCATGGCTCATATCATGTTATTTCCACATTGTATGGTAGAGTCAATGTCATATATATCTAGGGTTAGCTTGCAATAGTTGAATTCCAATGAGCTCATTGAAAAACAACTCGCCAAAGGAAACCCTCAGACTTTATGTTTGATTATTAATCAATTGCCACAAGAGACTGATAAGGGAATTTGAAGATGTTGGGTTGGGGGAGGGGGGGGTCTATGTAAGATTTGACTTTTATATTGTCAATGAGAGGGACAAATACATGTATACACATAGAAGGGGGAAACCCTATATCAAAAATATAATGTGAGGTATAATATATAGCATGCAAGTTATATTTTTGAGCCATAAACACAAATAAACAACTATGATCTTGATGTTAGATGATGGAAAAATAGTAAAGTCACGATGCATGGGTAAATACTTCGAGGATAAGAGTGATAATTGTTATCACTCAGGTTGTTCCCCAAAAGCTGTGAGAAAAGGGAATACGGCCGAGGTAACCACTAACCAATCTTTTAGATGCAGATTCTAGCCAATCTGCAGCCAGAGAGGGCTCTCTCTTTATGATTTAGCTTTGTTTTGCTATATGTTAGGCTAGTTATGAAGTACAAGTATTTGTTTGATTTTTGGATGGTGACATTCAATAGAACAGGGGTGCAAAATATGAGAAGTTCAGACCATTGGGTTAATGGAGTCAATGAAGATGAGCTGTTGGGTATGGTTTCTTTGACAAAAGGAGGAACTACAGAGAAAGATAATTAACCATAGAACAAACTATAAGTTGAAATCAGGTGAAATGGGGTCAGGGGTGAAGGGCAACTAAGAATCCTTCATCATGCTAACAGAGGGAAAGTGTATGAATATTACTAGGGAGCATTTAAGAATTCCTTAGTTATATTCAAAGTGTAAGAACCAGGGAAACATGAGCAGTTAAGAATTCATGTTTATTCTAGTCCTGAAGAAAACATAAAAAATAACAGGAATTGAACACAGAGTACATTTAAGAAAGTTCTGGGTTATTATTTTTCCCTGTTATTTAGAGTATGATACGTAGATGATATATAAAACACAGAAACAGTAAAACAAGCGTTAAAAAGACTTATTGATCCATGAAATAATTCGATAATTTTGCAATATGGGCTTCTGCCATCAATTCCATAACCAGAGAGTTCATCAGCAAAGCATTCCAACAACCTTTTATTCAGAAGAGTTCTCAAATTTACAACGCAGTTCCAAAATGGTATCACCAACCCCTAATGCTTAGCTTGGGGAGGTATTTGTACAAAAAAGTTTACAAAATATCTCAAAGAGATAATATCTTGCAATAACTTCTTTCACCTACTCTACTGAAGGAGTAAATGCTCTTGGGAACAGAGAGAAATGAATGCAGAAGTAAGAAATGCTATGTTGGCCGCTTTGTTAGTGAGATGCATTGATTATTTGCTCATCGAGTCGGCCGATGGATACTTTAGTGAACTTCCGCGCTGCTGGTGTTGCTTTCTCAGGTGCTTTTTCCTGTGCTTTAATTGACTGTTGCCCAGCCCAATTTTTTTTTATCTGCTCTTTTCTGCACTTTATGATATCTTGTTGTGTTCTGGGAAAAATAAACAAAACTTTGAAATTTGCCTATAAAATTTCGAGCATACTCTGCCACCACTGGTCATTTGGTAATTGGTGCCTACGCATTTTAATTAGAGTTTCATTAGCATCATTATACCTGAAGAAAGTGGGCTGGACTGTGAAAAGATGCCTCACTTCATGCTCAATAAAAAACAGATTTTCCAAATTTTCATATAGGCTCTATCCAGATGGGAGTGCCTTTTCTCCTGCAGAACTTGATGATGCTATGGCTGGGCTATCCACATATGTATTCAACTTGTGAATATAGTATTCATGTGTCATCAGTCTATAGTCATTAGTTAATAGACTTGGCAGACCATTTTCCTGCAAAACTGTAAATTTCTGTGTGAAAGCATTTATCTCCAGTTGCATTTCCTGGCATTTCCTCTCTAGATTTTGTATGAAGTTCCTCATGGTCAGAACCTTTTAATTGTCAAGATGGTGCCTGTCCTGTCCCTGATATCCAGTTCTGCCAGTTGTTCCTTGGTGTGGGTGTTCAAAAATTGTATTAGCCTATTGGCCTGCTCGGGCATGTGTCCCAATGAATCCCTGGCCTTTTGAATTTCTTCTTGAGCTATTGTCACCAAATCAATCTGCTCATGAATTATTTGTATTGATGTCAACATATCAGTGATGGATTGGCCAATGTTTGCCCACAGAATGCTCCTGATTTCTCTTAGAGAATTGTCTAATAAGAGGTCCTTTTCCAATGCCTTCACTTTATTTTCCAGTGCTTTTACCTCCCTTGTTTTTTTTGCCACAATCATTTTAGATTTATCATAACTTATTTCCAACTTTGCCAATTGCTCTTTGGCATATTTTAATTCTGATACTTGCAGTCTTAGATCCTCCATAGCCTTTATCAGTTCCTTAGTAGTCATGGTAGTGCTGCTGCTTGTTGCTGTTGTCGTTGAAGTACTTGGTGCGGTTGACGCTGGGACAGTAGGAGGGACTGTTGTTGTAATTGTAGGAGGAGCAGCTGTAACTATTGGAGCTATTTGAGATGGCTGGGAGGTCGACTCTCCCTACTTTCCTTGCAGTGCTTTCTCCAATGACTTCTCTGTTTTTGCTAATCTCTCATTCATTTTCATTAGCAGGTCCATTGAATCTTCTTGTGATTTCTGCTCAACAATCTCTGTAGTTTGAGGATGCATGGTGATGGGCAACTTAAGCTATTTCTTGAGAGCTGCAATATCTTCTTCCTTCTTTTTTATTAATGCTTGGATGCCTTTGGGATCCTTGGGATCATGTCCCAGCTCTATGATAATCTCTTCCAAGGATTTGATTCTGTTGTCCTTGGCTAAAGAGGAAGCTTTTTCCAATTCCAATTGGGCAGAGGTATCATTTAAAGAATTCTACAATTTGTGGGCCAATAATGCCTTATTTGCCAACGTGGAGTATACCATTTCTCCGGTTTTCTTATGTAATTCAATTTGGTCCATCGGATGGATGTCTTTGGCTAATACTTCTAGA
This sequence comes from Pinus tabuliformis, assembly GCA_031772625.1. Classification (NCBI taxonomy): domain Eukaryota; kingdom Viridiplantae; phylum Streptophyta; class Pinopsida; order Pinales; family Pinaceae; genus Pinus; species Pinus tabuliformis. Next base: position 1,312,336,162 of record CM062820.1, on the reverse strand, counting down.
TTGGTCCTGATGTAGTCAGCAGCTGACTGTGGTTGCTGCATTTTGGGCTTGAAGTGACTCAGGATCATCTTTCCTTCTTGAATGTCATATGCTGACATTAACCTTTGTTGATTTGTGGGGGCCATCTTCAGCAAGTGATTATAGAGTTGAATTCTTATTGGCTCATTCTTTGCCTTTATTTCAGTAAATGTCCTCTTAATGTCAGAGCCTTGCTTACTTTGTTGCCTGGCAGAAGAGAATTCCACACTATGTTGTCTTCCAATCTCCTGCCTGTGTGAACTGGCCGATGTTTCTATGACCAGGGATGTATCTTGGTTGACTGCTCTTTCTTCCCTTAGACTGTCTATGGTCTCCTGAATAAATTCCCCCTCTGATAGGGGGTTTAATCTCTGCCTTTTCTCCCCTGGTTTCTCTTCAGGACCAATGATCGGTGTGTCTTCTTGCCTATCCCTTTTCTTGCCTCTCTCCTCATTTAGAGGAGTTTGTAGTATAGGGATTTCTGGTGCTTTTGTTTGTGCTGGAGGAACCTGCCCTTGGCCTTGTTCCTTTGATGTAGCTGGCTGGTCTGTCATTATGTCATGTTCTGAACCTATTACCTCTTTGCCCTTTGCTGACCCTATGTTGGCTTTTTGTGTGGGCTACTGAGAAGTCCTGGCAAAAGATGTATCACCTCCTGTGTGTTGGGGCAGTTTGAAGGATACCTGTCCAAAAGAGTCCAGGTCAAGCGTTTTTTCAAGCTCTTTCATGGCTTTTTCCAATTTCCCTTCCTTAGTAATCTCTTCTACTAATGTGCCTTCTACCCATTCTTGTTGGTTAACATATTGTTGAGTTTCAGGGATTTTGTGGTGAACATATGTTGTAAGCTTGTTTTTCACTTTTCTATAACTTATGAAATGTTCAGGGTCATATGGTGCCCAATAAAAGCTTTGTTTCAGCTTAAGTTGCTCCCCTAAAATCTTATCAGCCTCCTCCCAGGCTTCCCTTTTATTGAAGATAAAAGGGCCCAATTGATTTCTTATTTTGAGCTGTGCCTTTTTACTAGCACAATAGAAATGAGTCAAATCTGAACTAATAAATTGCCTGAAGTATTCTAGGGAAAATAGTCTCATAGGCAAATATTTTGGCAGCTTATAGGGGCATAATTCACAACCATATATCCGGATCTCAATGTGATTCTGGTAAAAGTACCAGTCACCTATACTGTAGCCCTTTGAGAGATGTAAATTTTTCTGCATTTCACTAGAGAGTCTGGCAGGAGGAGTTGTCATCAATAAAGAAGAGGCTGGATGTATGAACAGGTCAATGAACTCACAATATGTATAAGGGGAGTTATGGACTTCATGGAATACTGAGGTCCAGAAAATTACAGACCTCCGCTCTCCCTTGAGATCCAATTTTCTAAGAGGAATTTGAAAACTATCAGGTTGATTGTACAACAGCAAATGATATATGTATGATGTGTATTTGAACACTCTTTCTCTGTCTAGGCTCATGAATTTCTCATGGATTTTATTAGCTATGAAGGTGGCAAAATCATATTTGACAGTAGGGGGTTGTCCTGGAGTAAATATGGACATCAAAAATAAGGTAGTCTCATCAATATACTCAATAGTTTTAAATCCTAATATGTAGGATATCATGTCTACAATGAATCTCCCTGCTTCAGTGAACCAAGAATGCAGATAAGGAGGAGGTTGCTGGGGCTGGCAATTTGGTTTCATGAATAATTGAGCTATTATGGTTATCTCTGAACTGGGCAGTTTGGCACCTTGGTCAAGCAAGAATCCCATGGAGAGAGGAGCCAGAGGCTGAGTTGGCTTAAAGTGTAGCATCTCATTTATGGATTGAGGGGTAATGTGAAACAAGACAGTCCCAGATGGAGCCAAAACTGCTCTTTGAGTGGGGTCATAATTGGCACAGCATAAGTGGATGATATCAGGGAGCACATTTACTGAAGGGAGGTAGTAGATGGGCATGTTGGACTCCCAAATTCCATAGACATCGATATTGTTGCGATAGCTATTTCTAATTTCACAAACTACTTGGAGGTGAGGCTTGTCACCAATCATATCATTAATTTGGAAATCTCTGTCAGCAAGGGGCAACCATTCCAATTATTTGTGTGGTGCATTGAGAGGGGCAACATTGAGGGCCACTGGAGCCTCCATTATTCAACCTTCTGTGATTTTTCAATTTGAAATTTGGGCTTGATGCAGCAACAGTAGGTAAAATAATAGTTTTGGGAGGTTTCTCAGAGAATTTTACAGGCCGAGACCGGTTTGAATTTAGCTTGGTGGGCGAATTTGCAGAGGGAGACAGAGTTCACGGGATTTCTTGGAAAAAATGGGTAAAACAGTGGTTACAGTGCACAAGTTTGAAGGCAGCACAGCGTTTCTAACTCAAATTTGGGTGTTTTTTGGCGAATTTACAAAGAAAACTTAGAAAAACAGGGTTTAGGAGCAAAACTCGGGTAAATACCTATTTAATGGATGCCCTGACCCCAAATCCAGGCTATCTCATCATATTGGACCTATCAATATGGGAAATTAAGGAAGCAAAGGTGGCCTTCATTAAAGTGGTAAATGGGGAAGATATAGCTGATAGTCAGTTGTAATAGCCATGCGGTAATACAATAAGGGCTAAAATGGCTCTACCCATGAACCTTTGACAGGAGGTTTAAGAGCCTCGCTTGAGGAATAGTTTCACTGAAATGGAGACAAACCGAGATGACATCCGATCTTGTTTCTGGATTGAGTGGAAAAGGTATATGTGAAGCTCGTTCTGTCCCTCCGTGCAAAATGTAGGTGGCAGACCGAGCTGAGGGGACGAGCTATGGAGTCAATTTCTTTGGGTGGCAGACTATGTAGTGGAAATGTCGCTTTGAACATGAAAAATCATGCAAACGTTGCGCAGAAGAAACAAATAAAAATGAACGAAAAACGACATTTTACACCTTTTTAACAAAATTTGATTTTGGCCAGTTTTTGGCGCGCGTCGGTCGGGTGACGTCAGCATGACGTAATCTTTGTCGTGTAGTGGGGTACGGAAGCTGACTTGGCGGTGACATGGCAGACACGACGGGTGATACAGTGGTGAGGTGGCAGCCGACGTGGGTGATGACGTGGCCCATCCCATTATTACATTATTACCTTGGGTACCTCCCTTGGTACCCCATATTATCCCCCCTAGGTACATAACACAACGTCAATGGCGGGAAGTGGGGGCGGTATATGGTATTATCCCGCACTGCTTTTGCACAAAAGTTGTTTTGGGCAGAGGGGACGCGATAAAACCAGCCGGCATCACGTGTATTCTGTACGACGGCGAAACCGCCACTTTCTCGGGCGCTATCGTTCGGTCATCGGAGGGGTTTCGATATTGATATGGGTCGTTGGATCTACGTGTTATGATCCAATGGATGGCGGCAAACACAATAGGCGGAGGGCTAGAGTATGGGACCCGCGCGATAATATTTAACATTTTGTAATGTTTTTGCGGGGTTTTGTAATGTATTTCAACTTTGGGTTTGGGCGGGTTGGTTATTCATTTAACCGAATGTTAAATGAAACCCAATATTTATATGGGAGCGTGGGGAGGGTTATCCACAAGGTTTCGGATAAACCTTGGACCCCCTTAAAACGTTAACATATGGCTATACATAGGCCCGAGGAAACATTTATATAGGAGTTATATAATATAAAGGTTAGTGGGTTAATATGAAAGGTAGGTTTGATCAAGACACTAAGTTAAAAGAGTAAAACTTAGGCTTAGGGAATAAAAGGGATCCAAGTCATGAACTTGGAAAACTTAGCATAATAGAAAAGCAACCTTTTTACACAAGAAATGTGGCTTAGTTCTCTTAAGAAAAACTAGAATTTCACTTAGTCTTTTTCATGAAATGAAGTGAACTAGGAGCATTGAGCAGATCTCAATGTCCTTGAGGGGATGTTAGTAAGTGTTCTTGGAAAAATGGGAGGGGAAATTAGTCATGCTCCATTTGTTTTGTAACCACCTTGCCATAGCACTTTATGATATCATGAGATAAATCATTTTGAAAGGACAAAATCGCTCACAACCTGCTTCAACAACATCAAAACTACCTACCCAGCCTATTTAACCTAACATTTTTTCTTCCTTTTTTCTTGGGTGCATTTGAACTAGCAAACCCTTTCTCTCTTGTTTTCTTTTAACTGCCCTCCTATCTAAGTCTGCCCTTATCTATTCTAGGGGCTCAGATTTAACTGTTGAGCTCCCTTCCTTCTCTACCTAACTACTGATCTGCCAAGCTTAAACTGTTTGAACAGAATTCATTCTCTATCTCTAAAACAAGAAATTTAAACATGGATAGGCCAAGATTAAGCTGTTTGGCCATCCATCATCTGTGACAGAAGTCACCAATTGTACATTTTGGACTTCTTTGCAAAAATAGGATAGTAGTGGCATTTTGGACTAGCATAATTTCTTGGTCTTTTCTTTGGGGTTCATTTTATTTCTTTTGACCAATTCATTATTCTTGCCCTTTGATTTTTATTTTAGGGCATATCCTCTTTTCATTTTTTAAAATTTTTGATTTTTTGAAAATATGGAACCTTTGCAACATGGAAAGGATGAACATATTTGGCATTTTAACAGTCAATCATGAAATATGACACCTATTGGTATAGGAACCTAACAGTGGCTCCGCTTGGGGATGGATTTTCCAGGTGAGAAGCCAAGAACAGCAGGTCAGATGGCCTTACATTCAACTCTGGCTGCAACCTGAGATTTCATTTTGCTGTAAATAGACAAACTACAGCTCTGCAACATATACACCTTTCTTGTAGCGCATTCAAACAACTGCAGATCTATTTTTTGATAGTTTGTCTGAGTATTTGTCATTTTTTTTTTTACAGCTCCCAAGTCTTCTTCTTTAATTCCCCTGATAAACTGGACATGTAATACAAAAAGGTGGCACAACTCCTTGCTTTTTCCTCAAAACCTGCATCTTATTCCTTATCTTATTACTGTAATAAACTGCAGAAAATAAACACTGTTATGTACACAATACAGTCCTGATATATCAACAAAGTGGATCAAAATAATGCTTGAGCATTCGACAATTGACTGGCCCATCTCCTACTTCTGTACCATCTAGGCTTTTCAAAAAGTAGGTGTTGTTTCCTTGTACAGCCTAAATAGCAAAAAGCCCCTTCCATAGGAAGTCAAACTTCCCATGTTTTCCTTTATCTTCCCTTCTGGAATCCCATTTCAGCACTTTGTCTCCTATGAAAAAATCCTCTGCCTTTGTCCTCTTGTCAAATATCTTCTTAATTTTCTCTTGGAGAATATGAGATCTTTGATACACTTCCTCTCTAGTTCGCTGTAAATGAATTGTTTGATTGATTCTTCTCTGAATGTCATTGGGTTCTGCTTGTATTTCTTGCAACAATTTTATCACAGGGATTCCCAAAGATGAAGGGAACACAACCTCCATGCCATAAACCAATTCATAAGGGCTTGTTCCAATGGATCATTTTGTAGTTAACATGTCTGCCCAAAGTGCATTGACAAGCTTTTTATGCCATTTTTTCTTGTTTTCCTCCGATAATTTCTTTATGATATTGATCAAGATTTTATTGGATGATTCAGCTAAACCATTACCTTGAGGGTAATAGGCTGTGGAATGGCCTAAGGTAATGTGGTATTTGTGGCAAAAATTGATCATTCTTTTGGATTTAAAGGCAGCAGCATTGTCAGTTATTATCTTTTCCAGACAGCCAAATCTAGATAGGATATTGGTTTCTAGGAATTGCATGATTGCTGAATCATTTTCTTGTCTACAAGGGATGGATTCAATCCACTTGGTGAAGTAGTCTGTGGCAGTCAAAATCCACTTATGTTGGCCAGAAGAGGGAGGGTGAATTTCTCCAATGAAGTCTAAACCCCATTGTTGAAATGGTCTCTCAGTGGAAATGGGTTTTAGGGGTAAAGGTAACAATTTTCTCTTTCCTTCAAAGATTTGACATTTATGGCAAGAAACTACAAATTTCTTTACATCAGAAAACAGGGAGGGCCAATAAAATCAAGCTGTTAAGATTTTATCAGCAGTTGATTTCCAATACAAATGTCCACCACAGTCCCCTGCATGAAATTCTTTGAGAACTTTGTCAGTTTCATCATTTGTTAAACAATTCAACAAAATGCCTTCATGATTTTTCCAAAACAAAACATTATCTATAACAAAAACTTTGAAGCTTTCATTTTGAGAAATCTCTTTTTAGTTCTTAAGAATACATAGACTATATCAGCATACCAAGGTGATTGTAAAAAGGCTTGATTGATCTGTGGAGTCGCCATCTCTTGTTCGTTATCCAGTTCATTGATGTCAAGGGCTTGAAAGTTGGTTTCAGTCATCAATTTAGCTAATCCTTGTCCTTTTATTAGCGTTGTTGGTTTGATTTCAATGTCATATTCCAAAATGTTAGCTATCCATTTGCCTCTTTTTCCTTCAATTCCTTCTTGAGTTAGAATGTCTTTGACCACGGTATTTGGCACATAAGCTATTAATAGCTTTTACAAGGGCATAAGCTTGTTTTTCCATGATTTGATACTTTAAAGGTGCATCTCTAAGTGCTTTGCTGAAAAAAGAAATGGGCTTCTCACATCCTTGATCATCCTTTTGCAATAGGACAACAGCAATAGTATGTTCAGATGCAAAGGAAAAGATTATGAAGTCTCTATCAACTTTTGGGCTTGTGAGGACCGGTGTTTTGTTTAAAGCTATTTTGATTTCCTCAAAGGTTTGTTTAGCTTCTATTGTCCACTTTACTTTGGAATCTTTCTTCAGCATGTTATTCAACAATCTTATTAGTTCAGCCAAGTTGGGTATGAATCTTCTTAGAAAATTGATCTTTCCTAGGAAAGCTTGAAGTTCTTTGATATTCCTAGGGTGAGGAACTTGGAGAATAGCTTGTATTCTGTCTGGGTCAATTCTGATGCCATCTTTTGAGATTATGTGACCTAACAATTTGCCCTCTTCTAGGCCAAATAATGATTTCTTTGGGTTAAGTGATATGCCATATTTTCTGCAAATTAGGAACACTTGTCTTAAATGCTCTAAATGTTCTTGGTCTGATTTGGAAAAAGCAGTGAGATCATCAAGATATATGACTAGAAAATCATGAATCTCTTTTGCAAAGGCTATGTCCATTGCTCGTTGAAATGTTGCCCCTGCATTCTTAAGTCCAAAAGGCATTTTTACATACTTGAAAGTTCCCCAAGGTGTTGTAAAAGTAGTTTTATCTTGATCATCAGGGTGAACTAGGATCTGATTAAAGCCTGAGAATCCATCTAACAGTGAAATTCTAGAAGCTCCCACTACCCTTTGTAAAATGTGATCCATCTTGGGTAAGGGGTAGTGATCTTTTAAAGAGACTTTATTCAGATTTCTTAAGTCAACACACAATCTTATTTCTCCCGTTTTCTTCCTAGTGGGTACTAAATTTGAGATCCATTCTGAAAATCTAATGGGTGCAATTATTCCAGCTTCATACATTCTTTTGACTTCCTTTTCAATAAGGGGAAGGAGTACAGGATTAACCCTTCTAAGTTTTTGTTTAAAAGGTTTTTGATTTTCTTTTAAGGGTATTGTATGCTGGATCACAGAAGTATCATAGGACTTAAGATCTTCATAGCTCCATGCAAAAACATCTTGAAATTCTTTAAACAGTTCAATGTATTTGAGTTTTTGGTCAGGAGGCAAGGCTTTGGACAATTTTACCATTTTAGGCTCTTCTGCAGTTCCTATATTACAGTCCTCAATTTCTGCGTTCAAAGGCTGCATTTTTGGCTTTCTTGGAATATCATTTGAATCAAAAATATCTTCCAGAGGAGTCAAGCCTGTGGGCAAAAAATTATCCTTTAACTCAATTACTTCAGACTCTCCTTCAGCAATTTCATCAAAGTCCATTTGCTTTAGCTCTTGTAAATTTTTGCTAGTAAAGATTGTTGGATGCAAAATCTGATCTGCTGTTTCAGCTGATATATTAGTTTCAATTTTGTCTATTTGCTGTTCTTCACAAATGGTACTTGTGTCTATATTTGTGCTTGAAAACTCCTCTTTCAAAGTCAAGAAATTGTTGATTTGTGTGTCATTGTCAAACACCTACCAATTTTTAACATTGTCTGGTACAGCAGGTCTGTGTTTAATTTCAGTAGAAAAATGATGATTAGGCTCAAATGGCAGCTTACAAGTGCTGGCAAATGTTGCCAAACTATGAGCATGTAAATTGTGGTTCCTAGGAATTTTGGTAAGATGTGACTCTAGAAAGGTATTAAGTATTTCAAAAAATGCCCCTCTATAAGCTCTTAGCCTGAGATCGTTTGTGACAAAGTTTCCTTTCATCTATTGAATAATCAGATCAGAGTCTCCCAAAATTGAAATCCTAACTGCCCCTAGACTTCTAATCAATTTGAGTCCTAGCAGAAGGGCTTCGTATTCAGCCATGTTGTTTGCACATCTAAAATTCAGCCTATATGCATGTCCTTCAACATGATCATTTTGCATGTTATGTATCCAAATCCCTGCCCCTGCTCCTAGTTTATTCACTAATCCATCAAATTCTAAATACCATAGGATTTCTTGACTACAACTAGCATGAGGAGTTTTAGAAAGCTGCTTGGTGGGCAGATTTGGATTTTGTAACCCATATGGTTTGCCTTGTGTGTCTGTTACATCAATCACTTCAACAATTTCTAGATCTTGAGCAGTGGATTCTTCATTTATGCTTCTTCCTTGTGTTGATTCTAGAAGCTTGTCATTAGTTTTGGGACACATTTCAGCATTGTATAAGATGAAAGAATCCATATCAGAATGCATGGAATAAATGGGGAAATTTTGGGGTTTCTCTTGACTGCTGACCACATATTTCATCAAAGTTTCCCGGTACAGTCTCTTTGGCTGGCCAAAGACTGAAATGGTGGCATAAGACATGTCCAATTGTAAAGATCCCTGGAGCTTAGCACCCCAAGATCTGGACAAGATCATTCCATATTTTGGTGGGATATCAGCTACCACCACATCCATTGAAATTGTCTTGGCAAGGTATTGGACTAGAGATACGCATAAATCTTTGATTAGGCCTAGACACTTGACCTGGCTAGAATCAAATGGAAACAAGTCTTCATATGGCCTTGTGATATCTAGGTCCAACTTTTCCATCACAAACTTAGGCATCAGATTATTGGAAGTTCTCGAATCAAAAGATTGCATTGCGAAGTACTTTGTCATGGATGTTTAAACTTACATAGAATGGAGGAACTCCACCATCTACTGTTTTACCATTTACTTCAAGGCCAAAAATCAATTCTGGTTGGTCATCTAGGACATTCACTGCATCTCTATTCTCTGATATTTGAAGTGACCTGCTGATTTTTTCTCTATAAACCTCATGTTTAGCCAATTCAGACAGTGGAATGGCTATTTTTAACTTGCCTATTTCGGTTTCTAGGTTGAAAGGTTTTTCCACTTGAACTTTTGCATTCCGGGCAGCAAGATTTTCGTTCCTTGTTGTGTTTTCAGTGGTTTTTTCTCTATCAGGAGTGCTGTTATGAACTAAATCTGCTTTGAAGTCAATTTCAGGAGATCTGTTTGCATTTTCTTTTGGAGGAAAGGAGGTGGATGGCTGATTATTTGATGGCTGTAAGTCTGATATGTCCTCAACTGTGGGCTCTTTTGGGTTGAGGTCTTTATTAGTAGGGAGTTCTGTAGGGGAAGTTTTATCCTTTACTTTTTTAGGTTGCTTGGTATCTTTTTGCTTGTTGATTTCAGGGACATCTATTGTTTTGCTTCTCAACGTGTATTGTTTATGAACCTCATAGATAGCTGCATCATATCCCTCTCTAAAATCAAATGATTCTCCGGATTTGATTTGAAATTTATTATAGGTGTGAGCTTCTTGGTCATCCTGGGTTAAGAAGATTTGTTGTTCACTGTTTAGACCCATTACGTTGATTTGAGTATCCTTTGTTGGCTCACTAGAGGTTGAAGCTTCAGCATAGTTTTCTTGTAATGGAGGTCGAATGTTTTGATCGGGACCAGCCTTTCCCGTATTGGGATTCTGATTTTTTCTGAAGTTTTGATTTCTTACGGTGTTACTTGGTTAACCTTCCCAAGAAGATTTCCTTTCAATGGTTTCTACTCTATCACCCAATCTATCCATACCTTTGATAATTGCATCTAGTTTTTTCTCAAATGCAGAAGGCTCTTCTTTGAAGGGAGTCCTTCTCTTAGCTCTAGCTCGTGCTCTCTTAGAGATCAGATTGGCCTCTACACTAACAGCTATGCTCTGCATGTCTTCTAAGCTTGGAGGAGCTCTTTCCCTTAGCTGATATGCCATGTCAGAATCAAATCCATCAGGGAATTTGATCAAGGCCAAGTCTGGTGGAGGTCTAAGGTTCTGAGGAATAGCATTGTACACATTATTGAATCTAGCACAGTAGTCTTGGACAGTTTCTTGTGGGCCTCTTTTCAAGCTCTCATATTCTGATAGGATATGTAATGGGTCCTTCTTCTTTTCCCATCTGTTCAAAAAGGTTTGGTAAAGGGCATCTGGATCAGCAATTGTGTTTACAGGAAGTGCCCTAAACCAGGTCCTTACATCACCGGTTAAGCTTTGGACAAAAATTTTCATTTTGACATCATTATCATCAATTTCATAGTTCTCAAAATAATCCATCATTTTCTTAGTATGTTGTTGTGCTGTGTAGGTGCCAGTACCATCAAAATAGGTGATTTTTCTTTGATAATCTTGAGGCATAGCCCCTGGATTTGCAGGCAACTGCAGGGGAGCATATCGGTTTGCCATATTTGCAGGTATAAATGGAACAGCTGGAAGCACAGGGATAACAACTAAGATAAGCGGAGTGGATGGAGGAGTGGAAAAGATGCTTTGAAGTGATGATGGTGAACTAGAAGAAGCTGCAGCAATGGCAGAAAGGACTGCTGCTTTTCCGGGAGTAAGCTCAGATTGGGTAAGGTTCTGCTGAAATGTATCAAAGTTTAAATCAGCAGAATTTTCTAGACTTTCTTGTCTTCTAAGGTTCTTAGAGATCAAGTTAGGATTTTCAAAGATAGCTGGAGGATTTGGATTTGGATTTGATCTGGTGTATCAGACTTTCTTCTTTGGAGCCAGCTTCTAAATCTGTTTTTGGTATTTTCTAGAAGTATTTGAAGAATACAAGTTTTGAAATTTTTTTGAAGGAAGCTTTTGAAATATAGGAGGCTTTGGGCTTTCTTTCAGATATGTTGAAACAAGGAAACTGATCAAGTCTTTGAGACAGCTGTTTAAAGCCTAAAACTAGACTGTAGATAGACTGAAGCAACTTTTATTTACTCTTGTAATTGCATAGCAAAAATAGTTTCAAAGGCTACCAGCTAACTTCAGGCTCCATCTGTAGCTTTAGAAAATAGACAGCAGTAACAAACAGTCATTAAGGTTCCGCAGTGGAGTCGCCAATGATGTTATCACTCAGGTTGTTCCCCAAAAGCTGTGAAAAAAGGGAATACAGTTGAGGTAACCACTAACCAATCTTTTAGATGCAGATTCTAGCCAATCTGCAACCAGAGAGGGCTCTCTCTTTATGATTTAGCTTTTTTTTGCTATATGTTAGGCTAGTTATGAAGCACAAGTATTTGTTTGATTTTTGGATGGTGACATTCAATAGAACAGGGGTGCAAAATATGAGAAGTTCAGACCATTGGGTTAATGGAGTCAATGAAGATGAGCTACTGGGTATGGTTTCTTTGACAAAAGGAGGAACTACAGAGCAAGATAATTAACCATAGAACAAACTGTAAGTTGAAATTAGGTGAAATGGGGTTAGGGGGTGAAGGGCAACTAAGAATCCTTCATCATGCTAATAGAGGGAAAGTGTATGAATATTACCAGGGAGAAGTTAAGAATTCCTTAGTTATATTCAAAGTGTAAGAACCAGGGAAACAGGAGCGTAAGAATTCCTGTTTATTCTAGTCCTGAAGAAAACATAAAAAATAACAGGAATTGAACACAAAGTACATTTAAGCAAGTTCTGGGTTATTCTTTTTCCCTATTATGCTGTTAAATTGGCAACTAGGGCAAAACTCCATGTGGGTCAGATTATTTATGGCAGCTGATAATTTTATTGGATCCCTCTCATCGAGAGGTGTACGATTGATCCAAAGATCATCTGATTCCGATAAGTATTTATGGAGATATGAATTTATTTTGTTTATGTAATTATTATCAAGCCGACCAGCTCTTATGTAGGCTCTAGAAGCCCAAACGTCGTGTTTATTCATCATCTACACATTAGTATAAATAGAAGAGGATTTGAAGTCATTTGACAACTCACCTCAAGTGATCTCCTCTCCACGTCTGGGTTTTTGGAGAAGGAGATACACTATGAATTATACTGGCCTAATATGATGATGCCCTAATGGATAAACACAGCCATGAATCCACAAGCAATGGAGATGATACGTGAAGGGTAGCCGCAGTGGACTCAACGCTGTAATGAAGGACATTACCACGCAGTCCATACAAGGCAGCAAACTTAACGCAGTCATGGCAGCAACAACGCTGGCAAAGGAATATACGCAGGGCATGAAAGATTATACACAGGTCATCCACGTACAGGTATACGCTATGATGGAAAGGACAGATCACACAATATATATTGAAACATATTCAGGACTTAGGCAAATATGCGTGGACACATATATCATGCAAGCCCTAGATCTGGCAACGTGGTTCACGCTGTAGAACGCAGTCATATATAAAATTGGAACGCAGTTAGAACATAGTCATATATGAAATTGGAACGCAGTTGGAACACAGTCATATATGAAATTGAAACGCAGTTGGAACGCAGTCACATATGGTAACTACGCAGTCATGGTAACTACGTAGTTCTTGGTAACTACGCAGTCATGGCACACAGCATTCGATGTATGCATGTAGGGTATGGTTGACACTCTCTATAATAGATCTGGTAGCGTGGTTACACACATACGCATCAACATACGCTCTCCTGAAGACATATATACATAGGCACACAGACCCTAATCTATGCAGTTAATGAAGACTCCTTCAACGCAGTCAATGGAGACATCTACGCACAGCTAGGAGACATGTTCTCGCTGTCAAAAGGAGACACAGAACTTCACATATATGAGCACATGTATACGCTAGAACTCGGGTTTCATCCTTGTAATTTCATGTGAATATGGGTGTAAATATCCGCAAGCAAGAAGGGACAAAACTTGCAAATACCTCTGAGATCTTCCCATGTTAGGGCAAGTTGCCATAAGGTCTGACTGCACCTGGTTTGGTTTTGAGATGGAGCAGTGAATGAAACCCTGTATGATGCAGTAAGTTAAAAGCCTGGTATCTAAGATCTGAAGGTGGTATTCTTGTGGAAAAGAAGATCTATGAAACCCTATAGTTTTAATAACTCAACCTAGGAGTATATTACAATGAGAAGACCGAATCTATCATTCTCAGTATACTTGTTTATTTAGGGTAGCAATGTGACGCTGTATGCTGAGAGCAGCATAACAGTCATTGAGTATACATCAGATGGGTGCAGATCCTAACAGCTCAGTGATATTTGGGTGTAGCACAGCATAATGATATGAGCATGGACAGCTTGATGATGAATAAGACCATGGAAGATGCAGCATGATGAGCAGCATGAAGATGATGAACGAGAGGCAGCACTATGATGGATAGAAGCCATCACCTAGGAGAATCAGTTGAAGCAGAATGTCTTCAACCGATCTCATGTATCATTGTTATAGGAGATGATCTATGCTCAGATCTAGATAAGTCAAAATGTTGACTTCTGATGTAAATGTACTATCTCTCTCACTTTCTCTGCTGAACTTTGAAGAACATAAAAGAAGAATTGATCAAGGGTTTCCCCACACATTGTGGGGTTTGTCCCTCACTAGCGCCACATCTTGTGTCCTGTTGTCTTGGCTTGTCTTCTGCATATTATATTTATGTTCTATCTGCAGTTTATCGTAATGCTGATGTGATTGCTAACTATGAAAATTTAAATAAATTGCTCTAGCATAGAACATACCAAAAATTAACATGGTATCAGAGCTGAGGTGAAGACAATGCCCAAGCAAGAGCGAAAGAGCAATCACCAAATACAGTTGGGACAAGAAAAAAAGATCAATGGGTTCCTCATAATTCACCTAGGGTGAAGTTGAAGCAGAGAATGTTATTAGAATGGCGCAACAAAAATTCTGATGGCATCACTTCATTGGGAAGTTCAGATCTAAGGGTAGGAAGGAAAGGTAGATGTCTTGGTTATGAGTTCGGCCCTTATGCGAAGGAGTGCCCGAATGACAGAGATGCGGGTCATCAAAGACAATGGTCGACTCTTCCATGAAAGCAAGGAACCCCAAAATCTCTTTTATGTACCTGATTGAACCCGATGTCTATCTCGGAAATGGAAGTCAAAGGTTACAAGGTGGCACTTATCGATGGAAAGGTACGTGTTTGAAAATAGTTTTTTTAAAGATGTTTTTGAGTACAGGGTTGTATCAAGTTGCAGGAAGTCCACTGGGGACCATGTCCATTGACTCAGCACCGGAGGTCTGTGAGATAGATGGTGACTAGGATGCCTGAATTCAAAAAGAAGCATGAAGGTACATGTCTGAAATGTACTGAAGGAAAATATTATAAGGGGACCATTCCCCTCATGCAGCAAGTTCACAGGTTTGGAACAACCCGAGGAGTTTGAGAATCATGATCAAGGAATCTCATGTATACAGGTGGAAGAAAGCCCTTTATGGCTTGAAGAAGAACACCTCGGGCATAGTATGAGAGGATTGATAGATGTCTAATGCAGCTGAGATTCACTAGGAGTGAAACCGATCCAAAACATTACTCGAAGGTTGTGGATGATAAGCCTCTCGTACCAGCACCTATGTCTGACAGGTGCAAACCCTCTCATTTATAGGAGACAGAGGGAGTTGGATTCGGAATGTGGGAAGATAAGCTGCAAGCTTGTGACTGCCTTGAGGATCTTAACTTTCAGAAGTTATATGGTAATGATGTCGGACCAGATTTGGGAAATGCCTTTGAGTTTCATAAACTCATTCGCATTGATGTTCTTGGAGAACCTCCGTTCGAACATATGTGTTGCAGTTAGCATGGTGAGCTCATATTTGGTTGAGCCTCATTAGATTGGTACCAAGAATCTTCTGAGATATCTTCAGGGGCACAATCTCTCATGGATTGAGATACACTGCCGAAAATATGAAACCACATGATTATTCGAATGATGAGTGGGCAGGCAGTGTGGAGGATCACTAGAGCACTTTTCATTGTTGGTTCTCTTTGGATTCTGCTTTGATGCAGGAAGCAGAAGTTAGTCACTATAAGCACCGCCAAGACCGAATACATGGCTACGAGTATGATCTTGTATGAAGCTGCATGGTTGCGGAATTTCTTAGTTGTTTTCGATTATTGAGGAATCCTGTATTCGAAAATTGCTCCAGCGGACAGACATCAGATACTGCATTATCTGGGATATGGAAAGTCGATGAGAAAGGAGGCTCCATCGCACTGAGATGATATACAGGTCGCTAAAGCCCTGGGGGAAAGATCAAATTTGTGATTTTCCCGAATGACTTGGAGTCATCAAGAGACCTTTGTAAAAGGGTCTTGCATGTTGCATACATTGAGCTCTGGGAGCTCTGTGGGGCTTACAGAATCTACTGGAGAAACATACGACCACAGGGTGACTCACCCTCCCCTGGTGGTGCGCACTGGAACAAGATGATTCGCTCTCTTGTGGGACAATATGATTCGCTCTCTTGTGGAACAGGATGATTCGCTCTCCTGTGTAGTAGGATTGATGTGTTCTCCTGTGAGGCCTGGATTGATGTGTTCTCCATGGCGGCCTGGATTGATGTGTTCTCCATGGTGATTGTAGTAGGATTGATGTGTTCTCTTGTGAGGATAGGATTGATTAAGTTCTCCTGTCGAGGCATCCTACCCATGCAGTCTGGGACTCATGGGAAGTACCTCTCATTTGATCAATGAGCAGGGAAATGAAGTTAGGGACCATAGTAGTACCGATGGACACATCGTTGTATCTACCGTACTCCCTACGCTAGGATGTCCTCCATTGATCTGGGATCAATAGTACTGGTCTGGGACCAGTGGTAGGAGTTGTACATACTATGACGCTGACTTTGGGTCAGTTGAGATTGGTCTGGGACCAGTGGTATGCACTCTGAGTCTGACTTCGGGTCAGTGGAGAATGGTATGAGACATTCTCGATCAATTCTTCTTCTTCATAGTTCAACAGAGCTAGCAGAGTAGAGCTAGCAGAACCAGCAGTGCTGAGCAGAGCTGAGAAGAGCAGAGCAGAGCAGAGCCAGCAGAGCCAGCAAAGCTGAGCAGAGCAGAGCTAGCAGAGCCAGCAAAGCTGAGTAGAGTAGAGCAGAGCCAGCAGAGCTGAGCAAAGCAGAGCAGAGCTAGCAGAGCCAACAGAGCTGAGCAGAGCAGAGCTAGCAGAGCCAGCAGAGCTGAGCAGAGCTAAGCAAAGCCAGCAGAGCTGAGTAGAGTAGAGCAGAGCCAGCAGAGCTGAGCAAAGATGAGCAGAGCAGTGCAGGGCACTGATGGCAGAGATAGTACAGTCGGACATATGGATCAGCAGATGGAGTTCCCCCTAGTTGAGAGGGAGTGTTAAATTGGCAACTAGGGCAAAACTCCATGTGGGTCAGCTTATTTATGGCATCTGATAATTTTATTGGATCCCTCTCGTCAAGAGGTGTAGGATTGATCCAAAGATCATCCAATTCCGATAAGTATTTATGGAGATATGAATTTATTTTGTTTATGTAATTATTATCAAGCCGACCAGCTCTTATGTAGGCTCTAGAAGCCCAAATGTCGTGTCTACTCATCATCTACACGTTAGTATAAATAGAAGAGGATTTGAAGTCATTTGACAACTCACCTCAAGTGATCTCCTCTCCACGTCTGAGTTTTTGGAGAAGGAGATACACTATGAATTATACTGGCCTAATATGATGATGCCCTAATGGATAAACACAACCATGAATCCACAAGCAATGGAGATGATACGTGAAGGGTAGCCGCAGTGGACTCAACGCTGTAATGAAGGACATTACCACGCAATCCATATAAGGCAGCAAACTTAACGCAGTCATGGCAGCAACAACGCTGGCAAAGGAATATACGCAGGGCATGAAAGATTATACACAAGTCATCCACATACAGGTATACGCTATGATGGAAAGGACAGATCACGCAATATATATTGAAACATAGTCAGGACTCAGGCAAATATGCGTGGACACATATATCACGCAAGCCCTAGATCTGGCAACGTGGTTCACGCTATAGAACGCAGTCATATATAAAATTGGAACGCAGTTGGAACACAGTCATATATGAAATTGGAACGCAGCTGGAACACAGTCATATATGAAATTGAAACGCAGTTGGAACGCAGTCACATACGGTAACTACGCAGTCATGGTAACTACGCAGTTCTTGGTAACTACGCAGTCATGGCACACAACAATCGATGTATGCATGTAGGGTATGGTTGACACTCTCTATAATAGATCTGGTAGCGTGGTTACACACATACGCATCAACATACGCTGTCCTGAAGACATATATACACAGGCACGCAGGCCCTAATCTATGCAGTTAATGAAGACTCCTTCAACGCAGTCAATGGAGACATCTACGCACAGCTAGGAGACCTGTTCTCGCTGTCAAAAGGAGACACAGAACTTCACATATATGAGCACATGTATACGCTAGAACTCGGGTTTCATCCTTGTAATTTCATGTGAATATGGGTGCAAAGATCCGCAAGCAAGAAGGGACAGAACTTGCAAATACCTCTGAGATCTTCCCATGTTAGGGCAAGCTGCCGTAAGGTCTGACTGCACCTGGTTTGGTTTTGAGATGGAGCAGTGAATGAAACCCTGTATGATGCAGTAAGTTAAAAGCCTGGTATCTAAGATCTGAAGGTGGTATTCCTGTGGCAAAGAAGATCTATGAAACCCTATAGTTGTAATAACTCAGCCTAGGAGTATATTACAATGAGAAGACCGAATCTATCATTCTCAGTATACTTGTTGATTTAGGGTAGCAATGTGACGCTGTATGCTGAGAGTAGCATAACAGTCATTGAGTATACATCAGATGGGTGCAGTTCCGAACAACTCAGTGATATTTGGGTGTAGCACAGCATAATGATATGAGCATGGACAGCTTGATGATGAATAAGACCATGGAAGATGCAGCATGATGAGCAACATGAAGATGATGAATGAGAGGTAGCACTATGATTGATAGAAGCTGTCACCTAGGAGAATCAGTTGAAGCAGAATGTCTTCAACCGATCTCATGTATCATCGTTATAGGAGATGATCTATGCTCAGATCTAGATAAGTCAAAATGTTGATTTCTGATGTAAATGTACTATCTCTCTCACTTTCTCTGCTGAAATTTGAAAAACATAAAATAAGAATTGATCAAGGGTTTCCCCACACATTGTGGGTTTTGTCCCTGGCTAGCGCCACATCTTGTGTCCTCTTGTCTTGGCTTGTCTTCTGCATATTATATTTATGTTCTATCTGCAGTTTATTGTAATGCTGATATGATTGCTAACTGTGAAAATTTAAATAAATTGCTCTAGCATAGAACATACCAAAAATTAACATATGCAGAGTATGATACGTAGATGATATATAAAACACAGAATCAGTAAAACAACCATTAAAAAGACTTATTGATCCATGAAATAATTCGATAATTCTGCAATATGGGCTTCTGCCATCAATTCCATAGCTAGAGAGTTCATCAGCAAAGCATTCCAGCAACCTTTTATTCAGAAGAGTTCTCAAATTTACAATGCAGTTCTAGAATGGTGTCACCAACCCATAATACTTAGCTTGGGGAGGTATTTGTACAAAAAAGTTTACAAAATATCTCAAAGAGATAATATCTTGCAATAACTTCTTTCATCTACTCTACAGAAGGAGTAAATGCTCTTGGGCAGAGAGAGAAATGAATGCAGAAGTAAGAAATGTTGTGCTGGCCGCTTTGTTGGTGAGATGCATTGATTATTTGCTCAGCGAGTCAGCCGATGGATACTTTAGTGAACTTCCGCGCTGCTGGCATTGCTTTCTCAGGTGATTTTTCCTACGCTTTAATTGACTGCTACCCAGCGCGATTTTTTTTTTATCTGCTCTTTTCTGCACTTTATGATATCTTGTTGTGTTCTGGGAAAAATAAACAAAACTTTGAAATTTGCCTATAAAATTTAGAGCATACTCTGCCACCACTGGTCATTTGGTAATTGGTGCCTGCGCATTTTAATTAGAGTTTCATCAGCATCAGTATAGCTGAAGAAAGTGGGCTGGACTGTGAAAATATGCCTCACTTCATGCTCAATAAAAAATAGATTTTCCAAATTGTCATATAGGCTCTGTCCAGATGGGAGTGCCTTTTCTCTTGCAGAACTTGATGATGTTGTGGCTTGGCTATCCACATATGTATTCAACTTGTGAATATAGTCTTCATGTGTCATCAGTTGATAGTCATTAGTTAATAGACTAGGCAGACCCTTTTCCTGCAAAACTGTAAATTTCTGTGTGAAAGCATTTATCTCCAGTTGCATTTCCTGGCATTTCCTCTCCAGATTTTGTATGAAGTTCCTCATGGTCAGAACCCTTTTAATTATCAGGATGGTGCCTATCCTATCCCTAATATCTAGTTCTTCCAGTTGTTCCTCGGTGTGGGTTTTAAAAAATTGTATTAGCCTATTGGCCTGCTCGGGCATGTGTCCCAATGAATCCCTGGCCCTTTGAATATCTTCTTGAGCTATTGTCACCAAATCAATCTGCTCATGAATTATCTGTGTTGATGTCCACATATCAGTGATGGATTGGCCATTGTTTTCCCACAGAATGCTCTTGATTTCTCTCAGAGGCTTGTCTAATAAGAGTTCCTTTTCCAATGCCTTCACTTTATTTTCCAATGCTTTTAGCTCCCTTGTTTTTTCTGCCATAGTCATTTTAGATTTATCATAACTTATTTCCAACTTTTCCAATTTCTCTTTGGCATATTTTAATTCTCATACTTGCAGTCTTAGATCCTCCATAGCCTTTATCAGTTCCTCAGTAGTCATGGTAGTGCTGTTGCTTGTTGTTGTTGTCGTTGAAGTACTTGGTGCGGTTGATGCTGGGACAGTAGGAGGGACTGTTGTTGTAATTGTAGGAGGAGCAGCTATAACTATTGGAGCTGTTTGAGATGGCTGGGAGGTCGACTCTCCCTGCTTTCCTTGCAGTTCTTTCTCCAATTCCTTCTCCGTTTCTGCCAATATCTATTTCATTTTCATTAGCTGGTCCATTGAATCTTCCTGTGATTTCTGCTCAACAATATCTGTAGTTTGAGGATGCATGGTGATGGGTAGCTTAAGCTGTTTCCTGAGAGCTGCAATATCTTCTTCCTTCTTTTTTATTAATACTTGGATGCCTTTGGGATCCTTGGGATCATGTCCCAGCTCTATGATAATCTCTTCCAAGGATTTGATTCTGTTGTCCTTGGTTAAAGAGGAAGCTTTTTCCAATTTCAATTATGCAGAGGTATTATTTAAAGAATTCTGCAATTTGTGGGCCAATAATGCCTTATTTGCCAACGTGGAGTATACCATTTCTCCGGTTTGCTTATGTAATTCAATCTGGTCCATCGGCTGGATGTCTTTGGATAATACTTCTAGATTGGTCGTGATGTAGTCAGCATCTGACTGTGTTTTAGCATTTTGGGCTTGAAGTGACTCATGATCATCTTTCCTTCTTGAATTTCATATGCTGACATTAACCTTTGTTGATTTGTGGGGGCCATCTTCAACAAGTGATTATAGAGTTGAATTCTTATTGGCTCATTCTTTACCTTTATTTCAGTAAATGTCCTCTTAATGTCAGAGCCTTGCTTACTTTGTTGCCTAGCAGAAGAGAATTCCACACTATGTTTTCTTCTAATCTCCTGCCTGTGTGAACTGGCCGATGTTTCTGTGACCGGGGATGTATCCTGGCTGACTGCTCTTTCTTCCCTTAGACTGTCTATGGTCTCCTGAATAAATTCCTCCTCTGATAGGGGGTTCAATCTCTGCCTTTTCTCCCATGGTTGCTCTTCAGGACCACTGATCAATGTGTCTTCTTTCCTATCCCTTTTCTTGCCTCTCTCCTCATTTAGAGGAGTTTGTAGTATAGGGATTTCTGGTGCTTTTGTTTGTGCTGGAGGAACCTGCCCTTGGCCTTGTTCCTTTGATGTAGCTGGTTGGTCTATCATTATGTCATGTTCTGAACCTATTACCTCTTTGCCCTTTGCTGACCCTGTGCTGGCTTTTTGTGTGGGCTGCTGAGAAGTCCCGGCAAAAGATGTATCACCTCCTGTGTGCTGGGGTAGTTTGAAGGATACCTATCCAAAAGAGTCCAGGTCAAGCGTTTTTTCAAGCTCTTTCATGGCTTTTTCCAATTTCTCTTCCTCAGTAATCTCTTCTACTAATGTGCCTTCTACCCATTCTTGTTGGTTAGCATATTGTTGAATTTCAGGGATTTTGTGGTGAACATATGCTGTAAGCTTGTTTTTCACTTTTCTATAACTTATGAAATGTTCAGGGTCATATTGTTAAACACACATGGACATCAAAGAATAGGAAAGATAAATCATTCAGTACATTTTTTATTAACAGAAGATGTACATTTATAATACAATGTTGTGACTCTTGGGTTTCAGATCCCAAGGTCTCTTGGACTACTTAGTCTTTTCGGCTTCCACACTAACCCTTTAGGATTAGGTGTCCAACATTCCCCCCCTTAATCCGAAGGGTTATGTATGAGTCCAAGAAGAGAGCTGTAATACAAAATGTGCAAAAATGCATGGCAGCACTAGGCTGAATGTGCTCTATGAAATGTTGGTATAAAGGGCGGTGGTTTAAGGATGACCACCAACACTGGAACGCTTAATGCAGTTCCTGGAACTCTTCCAAAACTGGCAAGAAACTGAAGTTTTCTGCTAGAGGAAGTGATCCTATTGTTTTAAAGAGGGAAACCTTCAACCATAAAAGGGAGGTCTCACCCCGCATAAAAGGTAAAACTTCAACCTAAAAAGGGAAGTCTCAACCTGTGATGGTTTAAGGATAACCAACAACTCTGGAATGCTTAATGCAATTCCTGGAACTCTTCCAAAACTGGCAAGAAGCTGGAGTCTTCTGCTAGAGGAAGTGTTCTCAATCTGTGTTCACGGGCATCTTTGTCTCTGGCTGCAACTCTGAAACTGGTGTGGCAGGTTGTGGCTCAGGCTCGCTTGATGTGACTTTGAAGCTTGTAGATGACCATCATTTCCCCCCCTGTCAGGTACAAGGTGAGAAGATGGAGAAAACTCAACTGCAAGACTGTTCAATACTCTGGAACAAGTTCTGACATGTGTTTGGAATATCTTCTTGGCTGTTGATGCCCATTGCCAAGAAGCGATCCATCCAAGATGAATCTTTGTTCTTGCAGGACGTTTGTTTTTGAAGCATCTGTGTGAAGAATGGCTGGTTTTATGACAGTGCTTACATGGATGAAGATCAAAACAGTGATCTTTCAAATGGCCAACTCGGTCACAGTGTTGGCATTTTACAATCTGTTGTTGTTGTTGCTGCGGTGGAAGAGGAGTAGAATCTGGAACAGCTGAAACTGAACTGTCATAAGGAGCAGGTGAACTGTCATAAATGAATCCAGCACTCTGAAACTGAATGGGCTTGGCATAGTCTGGAATATGAAAGGAGAAGTCCTTGTCATATCCAAGACTAGTTCTGTGCTTGTTGTGGACAAGCTGTTCCCAAGGTCTGATGATGGCCTTGGGAAGTGCAGACTGAGTTTCTGCATCTGCATGTACAACTGCTGCTTTATTTGAATGAATGGTAACATTATTGACTTGCTGTTTATGGGAGTCTGTTTCAATCCTCTGAACAGAAACAGGTTCAGAATGATGACTATTTTGATGTAGTTCTTCTTGCTGTAGCTGTGATTCAAGCTGCAAAAAATCGATCTTTTCTTGTACATTTTGCAAGCAAGTTTGAATGTTAAAAAGAGTTTCCTTACTGACTTTTACCATCCCATCAACAGTGGAAAAGATTAGACTATTTAATAACTGTAATGCATCATCGATTTGCTCCATTTAATGACAATGTTGCACAAATATCTCACACAATGCCAAATAACCGCAATTTTAAATAATATAAACAGCCCCGAATGCTTATGAACATTGAACTCTGTCGTTCCAATTAATCCTCCAATTGTAGTATACCCCACAAAAAATATGGGGAATCTCAAAATCTTACGTCAAAGTAGTCTCAAGCCAAAACTGCAAAATTGGACTTTTTCTACCGACAATATCACAACAGGATTTGTGGGGAGGTGTTTGAATGTATGTAGCCCAAAATAGGTTTTTTTCTATAAAGAGAAGCTGAATATAATACCAAATCAACTTTCTTGTTGTTGATCTTCAAATGCAGTCCACCCCCCAAAACAACGTCTAGCCTCGTGATCAAAATCCGCATTCACAAAATGGCAGGCAGAAGCACCCAAAACAGTATCTGTGTGAAAGCAACTATAAAAATTTAGTACTACTCAATTTGCATTTCAGACACCCTTAAACACAGTCAGTCAAGAGGAAGGCCTTTTCAAGACAGACTGCTTTCTACCGTCAGGTATTACAATCAGAACTATAGGCTTTGATGGCCTAAAATAGGGCAAGTCACATCGGAAATATCCTTTCCTTTCCAACTGTAAAATCTCACCTCTTTTTAGGTTACGCATATTTGCATCGCCTATAGCTAGACTTTCCCATCTTGTACATGGATTGAGAACTTCAAGAAAATTATCAATTTCCTCAAGAGATTCTTTTTAGTAATTAAATGATCAAACTCAACAAGAGACAGATTCACCAGCTCAGATATATTTGGAAGCCAGGTAATCTTTAACTTTGTTGTTTTGATGGAGCCTTCAAGATGCAGTACTTAAGTCAGTGCTACAGTCACTGGTATTTGACAAAATCCTTTTAAAGGAGCTGGACAACAAAACAATAGCTCCAACTGACAGGTTTGAATTGAATTTGAAGTTTATGAACATATTGGACGAGATCAAGATCCCATTTCAGCGGCCTCAGGTGGAAGAGAAGAAAGTGACTAGGACTCTTGAGGCCGACAGGCGATAGGAGATTAAAGCTGCACTAGTTTGCATCATGAAGAAGGCAAAAGTGTTACCTCATGAAAAACTTTTGAGTGATTGCGCTGAAGCAGTTCTGCACCGTTTCAAGCCCACTGTTCAATTAATGGAGGAGGAGATTAGGAATTTGTTTAATTCTGATTTGCTGGAATCGGGCGAAGGTGATGACATCAAATATGTAGATTGAGACCCTGGTGCCAGATGTGCTTCAATGGCAGCTTGCAGCATATTTTGTGCATAATTTTGTAATGTCGTGCTAAACGCTCTGCAGTCTTGTCGTCATATAACTTCTCACATGGAAAACAAAGACAATGTGAAAGATAATAAAGATATCAATTCACAGCATAGAAAGCTTCATTCAACCCGCAACACAACATCACCAGGAAATCACGAGAAAAGTGAGAGCTGCAATCGATGAGGACTCTGTAGCTGCAATCGTTTTCAGCATATAAACACTGCTTACCATACAATATCGACAGCACAACATTATACCGCATCGAGTATTTATAAACGGCAAGGGGAGGTCCCCGTTGAGATGAATCAGCTACCAGCTACCATACCATACATAAATCCGTATAGCATGCGCTGCCTCAGAGCAATGCCTTCAATTCGGTCTCAGACGTTTCAGCAATTTTCGTCATAGATGTGGTGACCTTCGTTATTGTTTCGTAGACGAGCCTGTCTTCCGGGTTGTTGTAATGTATTCGCCTCGACGACCATGAAAAACACTAACAATCCAAAGATAGCACTCAGGATGCCGACTATCAGAAATTGGAACTGGTTGTTATCTTTTTCCAGATGGCATTGCAGAGGAATTACAACAATGAAACGACAGGATTGCAGTTATGCCCAAAATAGAGAAATCGTAATAATGTGCAAAATGGCCACTGTCAATCTGACTATAAAGGTCGATTCAGTTTATGACAGCGAGGGATTCTTTAACTAAATGTGTCCATTGGAATAAACAAACTTGAATGAAATCAGGCAAAAGAAAGATACAGATGAAACTTCCCGGTTGCTTCAAACAGATTAAACTTCCTCGTAGTCTAAATCATCTGATTATCTTGGTTCGTCTGTGGGCATCTCATATGCGCAGCAGCAGCGAGAGGCATTGGGACACAACTGGATTGTGTATGCGGGCAATATCTGCGTCTCCAGCGAGGGAAACGGAAGCGAGCGTAGAGAAAAGAACGCCGGTGGCAGGAGCGAGGGTGGAGATCCCTAAGCCGGAGGAAGCTTTCTCAGGTGTCAGGCTAACGTTTATGGACAGACAGGCGTTACAAAGGCAACGCTGGAAAGGAATATGGCAGAGGGCCAGGACTGCTCATGACAGAGGAATGGCAGCGCTGAAACAGGTGGCTCACAGAAACAGGTGGCTCACAATGGAGCAGGGTAGGAGATCGCCCGCTCTGATACCATGTTAAACACACATGGACAGCAAAGAATAGGAAAGATAAATCATTCAGTACATTTTTTATTAACAGAAGATGTACATTTATAATACAATGTTGTGACTCTTGGGTTTCAGATCCCAAGGTCTCTTGGACTACTTAGTCTTTTCGGCTTCCACACTAACCCTTTAAGATTAGGTGTCCAACACATATGGTGCCCAATAAAAGCTTTGTTTCAGCTTAAGTTGCTCCCCTAAAATCTTATTAGCCTCCTCCCAGGCTTCCCTTTTATTGAAGATAAAAGGGCCCAATTGATTTCTTATTTTGAGTTGTGCCTTTTTCCTAGCACCATAGAAATGAGTCAAACCTGAACTAATAAATTGCCTGAAGTATTCCAGGGAAAATAGTCTCATAGGCACATATTTTGGCAACTTATAGGGGCATAATTCACAGCCATATATTCGGATCTCAGTGTGATTCTGGTAAAAGTACTAGTCACCTATATTGTAGCCCTTTAAGAGATGTAAAATTTTCTGCATTTCACTAGAGAGTCTGGCAGGAGGAGTTGTCATCAACAAAGAAGAGGCTGGATGTATGAACAGGTCAATGAACTCACAATATGTATAAGGGGAGTTATGGACTTCATGGAATACTGAGGTCCAGAAAATTACAGACCTCCGCTCTCCCTTGAGATCCAATTTTCTAAGAGGAATTTGAAAACTATCAGGTTGATTGTACAACAGTAAATGATATATGTATGATGTGTATTTGAACACTCTTTCTCTGTCCAGGCTCATGAATTGCTCATGGATTTTATTAGCTATGAAGGTGGCAAAATCATATTTGACAGCAGGGGGCTATCCTGGAGTAAATATGGACATCAAAACTAATTTAGTCTCATCAATATACTCAATAGTTTTAAATCCTAAGATGTAGGATATCATGTCTACAATGAATCTCCCTGCTTCAGTGAACCAAGAATGCAAATAAGGACGAGGTTGCTGGGGCTGGCAATTTGGTTTCATGAATAATTGAGCTATTATGGTTATCTCTGAACTAGGCAGTTTGGCACCTTGGTCAAGCAAGAATCCCATGGAGAGAGGAGCCAAAGGTTGAGTTGGCTTAAAGTGTAGCATCTCATTTATGGATTGAGGGGTAATGTGAAACAAGACAGTCCCAGATGGAGCCAAAACTTCTCTTTGAGTGGGGTCATAATTGGCACAGCATAAGTGGATGATATCGGGGAGCACATTTACTGAAGGGAGGTAGTAGATGGGCATGTTGGACTCCCAAATTCCATAGACATCAATATTGCTGTGATAGCTATTTCTAATTTCACAAACTGCTTGGAGGTGAGGCTTGTCACCAATCATATCATTAATTTGGAAATCTCTGTCAGCAAGGGGCAACCATTCCAATTCTTTGTGTGGTGCATTGAGGGGGGCAACATTGAGGGCCACTGGAACCTCCATTATCCAACCTTATGTGATTTTTCAATTTAGTATTTTGTGCTTGATGCAGCAATAGTAGGTAAAATAATAGTTTTGGGAGGTTTCTCAGAGAATTTTACAAGCCAAGACCGGTTTGAATTTAGCTTGGTGGGCGAATTTTGCAGAGGGAGATAGAGTTCACGGGATTTCTTGGAAAAAATGGGTAAAACAGTGGTTACAGTGCGCAGGTTTGAAGGCAGCACATCATTTCTAACTCAAATTTGGGCGTTTTTTGGTGAATTTACAGAGAAAACTTAGAAAAACAGGGTTTAGGAGCAGAACTCGGGTAAATACCTGTTTAATGGACGCCCTGTGCAAAATGTAGGTGGTAGACAGCACTGAGGGGCCGAGATGTGGAGTCAATTTCTCTAGGTGGCAGACTATGTAGTGGAAAGGCCACTTTGAACGTGAAAAAGCATGCAAAAGTTGCACAGAAGAAACAAAGAAAAATGAACGAAAAACGACATTTTACACCTTTTTAACAAAATTTGATTTTGGCGGGTTTTTGGCGCACTTTGGTCAGGTGACGTAATCTTTGTCGTGTAGCAGGGGTACAGAAGCTGACTTGGCGGTGACGTGGCGGACACGGCGGATGATACAGTGGTGAGGTGGCAGCCGACGTAGCTGATGACGTGGGCGACAACGTCAGCAGTGGGAAGTGGGGGCGGTATATGGTATTATCCCCCACCACTTTTGCACAAAATCTGTTTTGGGTGGAGGGGACGCGATAAAATCAGCCAGCGCCACGTGTATTCTATACGACGGCGAAACTGCCACTTTCCCGGGCGTTATCGTTCGGTCATCGGAGGGGTTCCTATATTGATATGGGTCGTTGGATCTACATGTTATGATCCAACGGATGGTGACAAACACAATAGGCGGAGGGCTAGGGTATGGGACTCGTGCGATGATATTTAACGTTTTGTAATGTTTTTGCGGGGTTTTGTAATGTATTTCAACTTTGGGTTTGGGCGGGTTGGTTATTCATTTAACCGAATATTAAATGAAACCCAATATTTATATGGGCGCACGGGGAGGGTTGTCCACAAGGTTTCAGATAAACCTTGGACCCCCTTAAAATGTTAACATATGGCTATACATAAGCCCGGGGCAGGATATTAAGTTTTTTGGGGTTTTTATATAAGTTTTATATAATAGGGGCGGGGAAACATTTATATAGGAGTTATATAATATAAAGGTTAGTGGGTTAATATGAAAGGTAGGTTTGATCAAGACACTAAGTTAAAAGAGTAAAACTTAGGCTTAGGGAATAAAAGGGATCCAAATCATGAACTTGGAAACTTAGCATAATAGAAGAACAACCTTTTTACACAAGAAATGTGGCTTAGTTCTCTTAAGAAAAACCAGAATTTCACTTAGTCTTTTTCATGAAATGAAGTGAACTAGGAGCACTGAGCAGATCTCAATGTCCTTGAGGGGATGTTAGTAAGCGTTCTTGGAAAAATGGGAAGGGAAATTAGTCATGCTCCATTTGTTTTGTAACCACCTTGCCATAGCACTTTATGATATCCATGAGATAAATCATTTTGAAAGGACAAAATCGCTCACAACCCGCTTCAGCAACATCAAAACTACATACCCAACCTATTTAACCTAACATTTTTTCTTCCTTTTTACTTGGGTGCATTTGAACTAGCAAACCCTTTCTCTCTTGTTTTCTTTTAACTGCCCTCCTATCTAAGTCTGCCCTTATCTCTTCCAGGGGCTTAGATTTAATTGTTGAGCTCCCTTGCTTCTCTACCTAACTACTGATCTGCCAAGCTTAAACTGTTTGAACATAATTCATTCTCTATCTCTAAAACAAGAAATTTAAACATGGAGAGGCCAAGATTAAGTTGTTTGGCCATCTGTGACAGAAGTCACCAATTGCACATTTTGGACTTCTTTGCAAAAATAGGATAGTAGTGGCATTTTGGACTAGCACACTTTCTTAGTCTTTTCTTTGGGGTTCATTTTCTTTCTTTTGACCAATTCATTATTCTTGCCCTTTGATTTTTCTTTTAGGGCATAGCCTCTTTTCATTTTTAAAATTTTTTTTTTTTTTGAAAATATCGAACCTTTGCAGCATGGAAAGGATGAACATATTTGGCATTTTAACAGTCAATCATGAAATATGACACCTATTTATATAGGAACCTAACAATAGTGACATTAGGTCATGAGATTAGGTTGTCACTTAGAAACCAGAGTCTCAAACCAACTTTTACATATTGGATGAGAGATCAGTAATTGTATTTGTATGCAGGTGGAGGCTTGTTATTTTATCAACTTGGTGTGCAGAGGAAGGCCTCACTTCCAAAAGAAAGTGTAAGCAACCAAGATTCCATCCTTTGGGATAATCCCATATGATGTATTTTTTCATAGAGGGATGATTATTATTTAAGCATGATTTAAACTCATCCTATGATAGTGACAAATATTTTTTTGAAACAATGGGAGGTGAGTGCTCAACCCTACTACACTAGCTATAATGTTAGTATCCAAGATATGGAGAACTAGTGCCATGGTATAATGAGAGTCTTAAAATGATTTCCAATCAAGAGAAGACTCAAATTGTGTGATTGGTGATATAATATGAATTTGAACTAAGATCACAACAAGCCAAAAAAAGAAAGGAAATTTGAACCCTTAGATAAGCTAACCATGAGAAATTTAACTCATAAAGCTTTAGGCTAGTCTCAAGAATAGATATAAACTCATAATAAATATAAAAATGAAGATATGGCTTCATACCTAGTGATTTAGATCAACTAATTAGAATAATTAAACTTTATATCACAACAAATGAAGGGGAAAATGGGAATACTCTTTAAAAGGGTGATATTTTTGGATTTTGTATTTTTATTATTTTTTAAGTCTAGGAAGACTATTTCCTTGATAATCGTGTGGTCACAATGGATTCTTTTAAAGTAGGACTAAGGTTTATGATATAGTGGTGTTGATGGGTACTTGGAGGACTACATGTAAAGTGATACTCAAGGGAGATTATGTTTCTTGGGATTTATTTGGGGGGTGGTATTGTTTAGGATCACACCCAAGTGATGTCCAAAATTAATGCAAAACTATTTATCTATGATAGTTAAAAGAATACTAGACGAATACTTCAAATTGGATGTCCTTGTCGTGTCGCTAGATACCCTTCTTCAAAATTGAAGAATAATGAGTTAGTGATGTCCAAAATTAATGCAAAACTACTTATCTATGATAGTTAAAAGAATACTAGACGGATACTTCAAATTGGATGTCCTTGTCGTGTCACTAGATACCCTTCTTCAATCACATTTGTAGCTTTTTCCTCAAATAACCTATTAAAATGACACATACTAACCCTTGAATAATTCTAGCAACCATAAGAAAACAAGATTGTGCTAAAAAAGACTCAAACAAGCTCATCAATATTCTTTAATTATTTTCAAATGATGAGATTACCTCCTTTCCTCATTAATATGCATGCCTCCTTGCATTCATAGTGTTGAGGGGAAATCATAGTCACAAGAACCATTTAACCGGGTCTCCTTCCCTTCAAATTATCACTATAAATTATGTACTTTTCAAGCCATTCAATGCAACTTAAATTTAACAATAAAAACATATATCAATGTCTTTAACCATAATTTCCTCTTTCTAGACTAGATTACAATGGGATGTTTCTTCAACTATTGCAACGATCATTCAAGTAGAAAAGAGACATTCATTCATTAAATTTACATTCATTCATCTATTATGGGAATTTGAGTCTATTGGGCGCAACCTGACTTGGCCTATATTTTGGCAAAGACTTCGCATTTTGTGGGGTGGAGTGCGCAGTAGAGCGTGCAGTGAAGCGTGTAGCGGAGCACGTTTATACCGCGCAGTGTTGTAAGGGTTTTGGGGTGGGTCAAAGTGCCTCCTTTTTGTAAAAGCGCGTGATTTTGTAAGGGATCAATGGTTTTGGGGGCCATAGTTGCTTGTTTTAAGGATTCCATGGTATTTGGACCATGGTATTTTGATGATGTAACCCTACAATGTAATAGTATATATAGGGTAAAATAATAAGAAGATATATCAATTAGTTTTGATCCAGATCAATGTTATGGGTGAATTATTGTGATCTGTAATTTGGTAGCAAAGGAGAGGCTCTGTAGCTGAGTGCACAAAGGCCTGGAGAAGAGTCTATAGCTGAGTGTGCAGACAACCTGCAGCTTAGTGCACAGGCCAAGAACTAGTTGTTGTTCAAAGATTTATTATATTAAGCAATAGTTCTTGTGGATGTAGCCCTACACTGGGGTGAACCACGTTAATTTTTTGTTTTGATGTGTATATTTTCTTATTATATGTTGTAGAGTAGTAGTTATTACAGTTTCATTTTACTTCAACACAGTGATGGTTTATGGTTTTATATGGCATGTTTAAGTGATTAATCTAATGCGGCGAAGTGATTTATAAATTCTAAGAATAATATAACATAATAATACCACATCTCCTAGTGTTACACAGTAATTTGTCACCATTGGTCACCATCCGTGTTACCCCTGTTCCCGTACATTGGAGGACGCATTTTGGGACCTGTGAGCAGTGACATAACCTGAAAACACTTGCATTATGTTCCGCTGAGTATGTACTTCGTGTTCCCTGAAGACACCTTCTGAAAATTATCCCTGAAAAGTACCTTTTTTCCATTAGCGTGGGTCCACCATGTCTTACCCGCGCCAATCACTGAGATCCTCAAAGGAGGGTGCGACCATTGGCGCTCTGTCTTAGAACAACACCCGCGCCAACCAAGTTTGGTAATGATTTTTGACAAACGCGCGCCCAGATGTTTTTTCCCTTCAGATCACGAAGTCTTTTGAGGATAAAGTTTATCTGATAGAGGTCGAGAGTCATCATCTATCCTTGACATCTATCCACAACGGATTTTCGGAGATAATGCCAATCCACAATGGGTGTCCTGATACATTGTATCTTCCTCCCTTCTCCATCTATAAAAGTCTGTCCTCATGCATTAGACAAGCTAGTTTTTGAGTAATGCTAGTTGTGATTATGCTTGTCTTGAGTGATAGTAAGAGTCTTGAAGCATAGGGAGGTTATGCTGCCGGAAGTCTGAGAGAGAGAAGGTCTATTGCAAGATATACATAGCTGCTCGCCCAGCCAGAGGAGAGGTTCAACGTCAGAACCTTGGTTGTATCTTTCTCTGTTGATTATTCATTAATAAACGACTACTGTTATGGTTCCAATCTCATTGTTCATCATGATAATGTTTGGTTTATTTCCTTTCTGACTGAAATATAGTTGTATTTTAGTGGATTTTATGCTTGTATTCGCTTCGTTCTTTGCATGTGCAGGTATCCATACGCGGGGATCGCAAGGATTGTGACCTGCCGGAGCAAGGGAACGGGAGTATCAACTCTTCTTCGACATTAGCGTTGGACTCCAGGTTGGTTCTCGTAATCCACTTTCAGTATGCAACTAGGAACTTGCATAGTAGCGTGATTTGATTGTTGCTAGACCCATTTTGGGCTAGTGGGATCGCCTCTGTCCGCAGAGGGGATTTACCTCTCCAACACCTAGTCCCTCAACCTAGTACCCATTTGCAGAAACCTGGTTCTGCATCCTCCCATAGTCACTTCGGGTGAGACTATGATCTGCTTGCAGGTCGTTGCCAAAAGGGCCAATGATCAAGGGTTTTGTTGGTGCGCAGTATAGATTGAACCTGGGTCAGCCCAAATCAAGCCAAAAAATGGTTCTATTGCCGGGACCGAGATCTTTTTGAGGGATATGTGGATGTGGTACCCATCGAAGAAAGAGATTCAAGACTAGATAGACTTGAAAGAGAAATAATTTGTAGATTAAGAAAACAAAAACCCTCATCTGACATCTGAAGTTTGGTTATAGAAGTATATTTTTATAGATCAATACAAAAGTTTCTTATATTCTTTTCTTGTTGAGCTATATGAGTGGATATCGAGGTTGACCGAAAGGAAGAACTATTTTAAGGGTGAAGAACCTACAGTGTGGAATTATGAACTGATACAAAGACTCAGGAGCATTAACAATAGGATCTTGAGGGTTTTCGATTTATGGACTTATAACATCTTGGGAGGATTCATTATTGATTTTGTTGTAGACTCGAACATGTCCTATAGCAAAGCAGAATGACAATTCTTCAAAGGACTAGGAGGTAAGTATTTAAAATCTCTGAAACATTCGATTAAGATACTTCTGTGTGAAAAGGGATTTTTATGGATGCAGTCAGATTGCTAGTTTACTTATGTTTGGAAGAAGAGAGATAAATATGAGCAAGAGATTAGAGTAACATGAAGTGGAAAGAGATAGATATTAGATATCAGAAAGAGGTCTCGTGGACAAGACCTGAAGACCTTCGTAGAGATTGATTATAGTAATTTTTTGAGTGGATCTGAAAGTGAAAGAGAAGAAAGCCACCTTGATAACCCATAGGTAACTTCGTAGTATTCACCCTCCCAGCATAAGAGTTTGTAGAAGCTAGAATCTAGTAATAGCCAGGGTGTTTTTGACTTTCCCCTTCCCCTACCTCTACTACTGCCCATCCCCCTCCCCTTACTCATCCCCCTCCCCCCCAAGAAGAAGTAGTGGGGAGAAAACTGGATTGGAGGATCCGAAACAATTTTGATTTTTATGTGAAGCTATATGGACATTGAAGCATATCAATGATGAGAATATAAAGAAAGCACAAGTCGTTACCAACTTTGAGATAGAGCATTGACATGGTATATGAAGGATTAAAATAATCAGAACATAACATTTGCAGATATTAAAATAACACTTATAG
This sequence comes from Pinus tabuliformis, assembly GCA_031772625.1. NCBI lineage: Eukaryota > Viridiplantae > Streptophyta > Pinopsida > Pinales > Pinaceae > Pinus > Pinus tabuliformis. The sequence goes on along the minus strand of CM062820.1, from coordinate 1,312,302,169 downwards.
GAGAGTTTAAGAAGACGAAGTCTGAGTCGCAGTGCCTCACCAAGTTGAAAGAGATCAAACAGAAACCTACTGAGTTTGTTTGGTAGTTTGATAAGAGATTTAAGGTGTTATTGGATCAAGTAAGCTTCGACATAGCTCCTAAACAACATCAAGAATGGTTATAGTTGCGCTGCTATTTTATATCAGATTTCCATTGATCCAACAAAAGATATAAAGTCAAGCCGAAGCTCTATAGATTGCGATGAAATTGGAAGCTTCGCCTACAGGAGATACTAATGCAGGCATGCAACAGATTCAAAATCATCTAGCAAACCTAAACCTACAAATACAAGACATCAATAAAAGCAAAGAAGTTAGAGAAGTATGTGTTGAAAATATCAACAAGAAATGATAAAAATAGAATCCAGAAATTCCAGTTTAATTTGTCCTTGAATTAAATTGTGAATTAAAATCGAGTTTTATTCTCATAGCAACTTGTAATAGTTAACTAGAGTGAGTTGACTTAGTTAACTTAGGAATTTTGAGTTGGAAGTCTTTATGAAGTCATGTATATGTTCTCCCTATATTATAGGGGTCTAGGATGAGTTAAGTATGGGTTGTAATTAGTTAACTCAGTTTACGGTGTTAAGTCCAGTTAAATTAGTTCCAAACTATTTGAGGAACTAATAGTGAGTTAACAGTTAGTTGATAAATTAGTGCACTCAATTAGTGCTACTCCAGTTAACTGAAGATTACCTCATTAGAAACTCATGCATGTCGATTATGAGAAAGACATAGTTGAGACTACAGTGTAGGGACAATGTACTATTTGTTGTATAATTTTCTGAGTTGTACTGATAGTGCATGCAATCGGGAACTGATCCTTGAAGGGATTGCGTAGTTTTGAAGAATTTCCCTTTAAATACGGGCTAATCCTCTTAGGAATTGTGCAAATAATTAGCATCTTGGAGGCTTAGAAATTTGGTTAAGTATTGGCCAAAGGAAGTCATCAGGCGGAGGATAGGAAATACTTGTGCAGGTTAAGCTCAAGGTTGAGCAGAGCATATTGTATTCATCCGAATTCTTTGACCAAGGATGCATTGGAATAGAGACTTGGAGAGCTTGTGAAGAGGCTAAGCTTTGGCCTTAAGCTTGCTTATGAGTTGGAGATTGAATTTGCTGAGTGCTGGGATTGTTCTAGAGAGAACAAGAATTGTAATTTCATCTTGATTTTCCAGATTAATACAAACAAATAGTGGGGCTTTGAGTTGTGGCTTTCCCCTTATATTTATTGTGTTATGTGTGTTTGATTCTCTTCCTCTATTGATTTTTGTTTGCTCGATGTTTATGGGCTTCTGTTGTAAAGAGTAGAAGTAGATTCTTGTCTCTTGCTTTAGCAAATTGCATTAGCTTGTTAATCTAGAGGATTTTCTACATGGTATCAAAGCTAGATTTGTAGAAATTATTCTACATGGTATCAGAGCTATATTTGTAGAAATTTTCTACATGGTATCAAAGTTGAGAACAGTATATTATAGGAGATTTTGAAGATTTCAGTTTTGGGCTACAATTTTACAAAGCAGATCTGAATTTTTTTATGCAAAATTTTAAAAAAAAAATAGAAGATTTGTATTCTTTGTGAAAAAATACCCAAATTCAAAAAAAAATCATTTGAATCAGAGTTCAGATGAGTGAGATATCGCTGATTTAAAATCAACTCTTTTTCTAGAAAATTTCGTGATGGCGAGATAGATGAAATAGACTGGTGTGCTAGCTAAGAACCTGTATGAAATTGAGGTACAAGATGCATGCAAAGTATTGAGGAGAAAAGAAAAGGTTAGAGACTTGGTGTTTGAGAGGGAGAGTAAATTACCTCTCAACATGGAGCCCCATAAAAAGCAATCTCAGATAATTGTGGAGTAGCCACAATTGGAGAAGTCGAGAGGAGACTGAGTGGAGGCATCCACTCATGTAGAGACCTCCAGTAGGGGGAAATTTCAAGCCATGTGGGCAGAGGGATCACATGCAACCATACCTCTTAGAGTGAGGTGGGGCGATTTGAAGTGATAGTCCCAAGAGGGTTGAAATTTGGCAGGGTCCATTGAGTGTTTTTATCTCATGGATCAAACCTTACTACGAGAGCCCAATGTACATAGTAGCAGGATGAATCAATGGGATTGATGCAGTCAAAGATCAAAGTGACAGAGGATAGAGCAGTCAGATACAGAAGAAGCATAGAGAGGGTTGGAAACAATGCATAAAGGTAAAGTCAACAGAATCATAGAGTTTTCAGTCGACAGAGGCATCATTCTGATTCAGGTTGGATGTTTTTCGTTTCTGGAGTTGCTAGAGAAACAACACTAGAGAGAAGTGTTGCATGTAGAACATTCCAAAGGTTCAGGATCAAGATCGATTTGAATTCCTTTCTTGTTGAGAGGGAGTGTTGAAAATAAAAACAAGAAATGATAAAAATAGAATCTAGAAATTCTAGTTTAATTTGTCTTGGAATTAAACTGTGAATTAAAATCGAATTTTATTCTCATAGAAACTTGTAATAGTTAACTAGCGTGAGTTGACTTAGTTAACTTAGGAATTTTGAGTTGGAAGTCTTTCTGAAGTCATGTATATGTTCTCTGTATATTATAAGGGTCTAGGATGAGTTAAGTATGGGTTATAATTAGTTAACTCAGTTTACTGAGTTAAGTCCAGTTAAGTTAGTTCCAAACTATTTGATGAACTAATAGTGAGTTAAGAGTCAGTTGATGCATTAGTGCACTCAACTAGTGCTACTCCATTTAATTGAAGATTCCCTCATCAAAAACTCATGAATGTCGATTCTGAGAAAGACCCAGTTGAGATTAGAGTGCAGGGATAGTGTACTATTTGTTGTATAATTTTCTGAGTTGTACTGATAGTGCATGCAACCAGGAACTAATCCTTGAAGGGATTGCGCAGTATTGGATGAATAATTTCCCTTTAAATACAGGCTAATTCTCTTAGGAATTGTGCAAATAATTAGAAGCTTGGAGGCTTGGAAATTTGGATAAGTATTGGCCAAAGGAAGTCATCAGGCAGAGGATAGGAAATACTTGTGCAGGTTAAGCTCACTTATTTCTTCTTCTTTTCTTCTTTCTCCCTTCCAATATTTCCTTTCTCCTTTCTCCTCTTTTGAGCAAAGCACATTGTATTCATTTGAATTCTTTGACCAGGGATGCATTGGAATAGAGACTTAGAGAGCTTGTGAAGAGGCTAAGATTTGGCCCTGAGTTTGCTTATGAGTTGGAGATTGAATTTGTTGAGTGCTACGATTGTTCTAGAGAGAACAAGCATTGTAATTTCATCGTGATTTTCTGGATTAATACAAAACAGATAGTGGGGTTTTGAGCTGTGGATTTCCCCAGATATTTATTGTGTTATGTGCCTTTGATTCTCTTCCTCTATTGATTACCATTTGCTCGATGTTTATGGGCTTCCGTTGTAAAGAGTAGATGTATATTCTTGTCTCTTGCTTTAGCAAATTACATTAGCTTGTGAATATAAAGGATTTTCTACATGGTATCAGAGCTATATTTGTAGAAATTTTCTATAGTATGGTGTATGAAGTGCAGATCAAAGGGCCATTCTAAAGAATAATGCCCTATCTTCAGGGATTACATGGTTTGTGGGGCATTGAATCCCTTGAATGTGGGATCTAGCCTGTGGTGCGAAATATGTAAGACTAGAGGCCAACATTGTTCAAAAGATTGTTACTTGTTAAAAAAATATGTACAGAGTCTGAGGAATCTATATTGCAAATTTTGTAAATTAGTAGGACATGATGAGAATAATTGTTGGGCTTACGAACTAATGATGGAGCACGGTGTTAATGCTTATAGAATGCAAAAAGAAGAGAATAGGCATGAGTACAACAGACAACGTGACGGTCGAGGAGGTTACCAAGGAAGAGGTCGAGGTGGTGGAGCTTATCGAGGATGTGGACAAATAATTCGCTATAACTGCGGTCTACCAGGTCATTTTGCGAGAGACTGGCAGAACCCCACAATGGCATGTAAGTACTGTGAATCCTTTGACCATGTATTTGAAGAATGTCTTGTACTTATAGCGAATATGCAAGAAAAAAGGAATCCGCAGACGACACAAAATATTCAAATAATGACTGTTGAAAGGGGGATCGACAAACCTCAAATTAGTATTTTCACTAGAAGTGGAGCTGCGACTGGTAGTGATAAAGTGGATGAAAAGAAAGAATCTGAAAGTGCATGGGTCAGAAAGACTGTTGAGAAAGTTCCTGTTTTTTATATTCATAAAGAAAAAGAAGTATTTATGGAAGCAAAGTGAAGTTTTATGGATGTTGGAGCTTCGACCTCTAGTGCATAGCCAAAGCTCGATCAAAAAAGTAACTGCGACATGTCATAAACTTCGATACATAGCCAAGCTCCAACATAGGATTGAGCTCCGACACTAGATCAGGATTCAACAAATCAATTAGGTATTTTAAAATCTTTTCTGTAGACTTGAATGAAATTTTTAAGAGATCAAAAGGATCTAGAAGGGCTTCAGGAGTTGATAGATTACTATGCATCCAAAGAAACACTGCGAAGTGAGATGTGCACAGTCAATAATTTGCATCGATAGAAGAGAACTGGAAGAGAAATGAGGCTTAGTGCACAAATACGAGAGTATGAGATGGATCAAATTATTTTGGATTTGGGATCTGATGCTAATGTCTTGACAAAGCAGACATGGGAATTAATGGGTAAGCTGAAGCTACAGTGGTCACCTATTTAGTTAAGGATGGAAAATCAACAAAATATTTTTCCTTTAGGAAGACTCCCAGGTGTCACCGTGGATAATGAAGGATTTTGCACTATTGTTGATTTTGAAGTAATAGAGATCATCGATGATAATAACCCTTATCCTGCATTGCTTGGAATTGACTAGGCATTTTACAATATGGTCATAATTAATATGAAGAAGAAATAGATGATATTTGAAGGAAACAATATGAGAGTAATTGTTCCCTTGGATCCATCAGAAGGAGTAGGATATAAAGAACCAACCAAAGAAGAATACTGTGCAACTGACATAGACAATATCTATCATATGACAACGAAAGAACAAGATTTTGCTAACCCTACTGCAGCGGGAAAGTTGAGTTGGGAGTGTGATAGTTCTTGTACCTCAGACTTAGAAGAAGAGTTGGAGAAATGGAAAATAGGTTGCATGAAGTATCCACAAGACGTTGTGCAAGAATTACCAAATCAATTCGTTGTATGATATCTGAGGTATGTAACTTGCCTTCTTATGATGGATTAGGTGATGTAAATACTTTTCTTAATGATTATGAAGAACAAGTTCCATAAAATCAAAGGTTGTCAACCTTGGATATAGCCCTAAAAGCTACCCCTGCTAGATGGTGGAATGCACACAAGAAGAATATAGGAGGTTGGCAGGAATGTCAAAGACTGATAGGGATAAGGTTTGGACAGATAGATATAGAGATGGAGATAAAATATGATGGTGAAATTAATCCTAGGAAACATATCCAGCTATGCACTACAACATGGAAGGAGATTCCACAACAAGAATGGGTACATGGATTCATTCATACATTAAAGACAATCCCTAAGAACTGGTACCTAGAAATAGAGCTTCGACATGGTACTGTGAATTGGGCAGACATGGTTGATGGATTCATATTAACATTCAGCTTTGAGGATGATTTCCCATACATAGATTTGGACCTTTAGATAGTTAAGAAGAGGATATTTGAGAATGTAACTCCACCAACATGGTAGCAACCTGATTGGGTTGCAAAGATAGAAAATGCATTGGAGTTTTATAACCTTACTACATATGAAGAATAATATCCTCACAACATTGACATAACAGAGTAAGAAGGATACCACCAAGTAACTGGACCTGAGCTAGAGAAACCAAACATAATGGAGCCACTAAATACCAAGAAGGTAAACATAGGAGTAGAGAAGGAACCCAAGTTTGCAACAATAGGAGACTATTGGGTTGGGGAGACAGTTAGTAAAGTTACATAGTTACTTCATGAATATCAAGAACTATTTCCCACCAAGTTTTCAGATATGAAGGGTATAATAGGAGATCTAGTAGTCATGAATATTCCCCTTAAGCCCAACGCAAATCTAGTGAAACAAATACCTTGAAGGCTAAACCTGAAGTATAAGGAGAAAGTAAAAGTAGAGCTTGATAAGATAACAACAGAAGGAATTATTGAACCTGTAGAAGAATCATAATGAGTGAGTCCTATGGTGGTGCAAGAGAAGAAGACTCAAGGAGAAATTAGGATCTGTGTTGATATGATAAAGTTGAATGATGCCTATTTACATTATCCCTTCCCTACCCATTTCCCAGATGAAGTACTAGACAATGTAGGAGGTCAGTAAGCTTACTAATTTACAAATGGATTCTCAGGTTATCATCATATTAGGATTGCACCTGAAGATCGACATAAGACCACATTTTCTACAGAATGGGGATCATATCAATACACAGTGATTTAAAAATGCCCCTGCTATATTTTCTAGGGTGGTGGTCGCAACTTTTAAGGAATACATCCACAAGTTTTTAGAGGTATATTTTGATGATTGGACAATATTTGGATTGTTAAGCAAACATGTTGGAAGTTTAAGACTTATGCTTGACACATGTAGACAATATCATATCTCTTTGAACCTAAAGAAGTGCATATTTTGTGTACCTTTCAGCATATTGTTGGGACATATTGTCTGTAAGCAAGGACTAATGGTGGACCCTGCTAAGATTTCTATCATTGTGAACTTGCCTCCACCTAAGACAGTAAGAAAGCTTCACATTATGTTGGGATGTACTAGGTATTACAGTAAGTTCATCAAGGGGTATGCTCAGATCACCGTGCCTATGGAGAAATTGTTGAAGAAGAATGTAACTTTTTAGTGGAATGAATAATGTCAGAAGAGCCTCAACATATTGAAAGAAAAAATGGTAGTTGCACCTATACTAGTGTTCCCTGATTGGAATAAGGAATTCCATGTCCATGTGGATGCCTCTTGTATAGCTTTGGGAGTGGTACTGGCACAACCTGGTGCAGGAGAGATTGATCACCCTATAGCTTTTGCAAATAGAAAGTTATCTAAAGAAGAAAAGAATTACACCAGTACAAAAACGGGAGGATTTTCCATGGTGTATGCTTTTTAGAAATTTAGACACTATTTGTTGGGGTCACACTTTAAAATGTTTACAGATCATTCTGCACTGAAGTATTTGGTTAATAAGCCTACCTTAGGAGGAAACATTTGCAGATGGTCACTATTATCCTAGGAATATGAATTTGAGATCATTGTTAAGCCAGGGAGATTGAATACGGGACTTGACCATCTGTCAAGACTAGAAATAGGGGAAGAACCAACCAGCATAGAGGATAATCTTCTTGATGCATATTTATTTGCAATCAGAGTGGCAGATGACCATTTCACATATATAATTCAGTTTTTTACCACAGGAATTACTCCTTCAGAGTATACTATGCAACAAAAGAAGAATTAGTGGTTAAGGCAACTGACTTTTCATTAATAGCAGGAAAGTTATATAAGATGGGACTAGATGAGATACCACGCAGAAATTTTCCTGAACATGAAAGACAAATGATTCTGGTAGAGGCTCATGGGGGAGAAACTAGTGGAAACTATACAGGAAAAGCTCCTGCACAGAATATTTTGAGAGCAAGATTGTGGTGGCCTACACTACATAAAGATGAGGAGTACTTCTAAGCATGTGATGTGTGTCAAAGAGTAGAGAAGCATTCCAGAAGAGATTAGATGCCATTGGTACCACACGTTACATTGCAGGCCTTTGATAAGTGGGTCATTGATTTTGTTGGACCCATCAACCCACCTGGAAAGAGGACTGGCGCAAGGTACATAATTATAGAAACTGATTAGTTGAAAAGATGGACTAAAGCACAACCAGTAAGGGACTGTAGCGCAGAGACTGTTGTGAATTTTATTTTTGAGTACATATTGTCTAGATTTGGATGTCTAAAGATTTTCATGAGTGACCAAGGTTCACACTTCCTAAATAAGAATATTGAAGCATTGACTGAGGAGTTCCAAGTTTATCATCAAAAGAGCATCCCTTATCACCCTAAAGCTAATGGAGTAGTAGAATCATTTAATAAAATTTTGGAGATGACTAGGACCTTATAATTCTAGCAGTTTTATGGGCTCATATGACCACATGTAAAAATTTGACATGTCAGACACACTTCAGGGTAGTTTATGGGAAATAAGCTATGATTCCCATGGAGTACATCGTGCCTAGCTTGAGGATTACAAATTTTATAAAGATGAAAAATCCTGATATAATGGAGGAAAGAATGTCGCAGTTGCTTACTTTGGAGGAAGGTAGATTTATAGCAAGATACCATCAGCAGGTATAGAAAGTAAGAGAAAAGGCTTGGCATGACATACATATTAAGCAAAAGAAGTTCCAGGTAGGAGACCTTGTTCTCCTTTATGACAGTAAGTTTGTAAAATTTCCAAGAAAATTCAAGATGCATTGGTTGGGCCCATACATTATAAAGCATATTACTGATGGAGGTGTAGTTCAATTAGCAAAGTTAAATGGAGAATTGGTTCAAGGAAGATTAAATGGTAGCTGGTTGAAGCTGTACCTGGAAAACCCTACCCCTACATCTTCACTCTGAACAAAGGAGAAAAGTCTTAGTGCCACTTGCAGTTGAAAGTGGGCATTGGACTATAAACTATGCTACAGAGAGAGCTTCGATGTAGGAAGTTACTTTGCTACATTATGGATTATGTCGAAGTTCGTAGGAGCCTTGACGTAAGAGGGGTTTCTTCACTAAAATATGGGATGCATCGAAGTTATCCGATAAAATATGACCATTAAAAAGGAAAGCTGCCATTGAAACACGCAGAGTGATACATTTATGAGGGCAAATTGCGCGAACCTAGCGATATATATGCAATTAATGAAAAAAATCTGAGCTAATGATGGGGTTAGAAATTTAGATTTGTTATAAAAACTCATGTCCCGCCTAGATTTGGCACTTTTTTGTCCTAAGAGTTCGAGTATTACTATTGCGGAGAAGTTGCAGAAATTTTCGTTGTTGTTTGACGCTTGAAGAATTTATTTGTCTATTTAGTAAAAAGGGATTAGCTAGAGTAATGGAAGTATCATCTGATATGCCCACAACAACATCACCACCCACAGCATCACCACCACCTGCAAAAACATCATCATGCATGCAGTGGAGATCACCGTGAAAGAAAGTGACCAGAGAGGAGAGAACAAAGAAGAAACAGGAGAAGAGACCTATTGAGCCTCAGAAAGAGCTCAAACATGTGAGAGATAATGAGGAAGAAGCAGAGAAATTGAAAATGGAGATGGATGATGCAACGTTTCCATCGCCTTTCCCACCGTATATTCCACCAAGGAAACCAAATGTAAAACTAGTGATAGAGTCGAAGGACGCAAAGTATGGCACCTTCACACCTTTATTGCTGGAGTCAGTGTGATTTACTAGAGAAAACCTTGGAAAGATTTTGCAGTTGAAGTTTGCAGAAAATGATTTCAATGACAGAAAGAAATATCTGCAGTTCGCACCAGACAAATACTTAAAAAAAGTGCACTACCTTGAGAGTGGTGTGACAAGGTTAGAACCACAACAGTGGGTGGCTAGATTGGCACAGTCGGGCTTGTTGAATATGTTGAATGTGCTGCACTTCGGCAGAAGTCCAAGAAGCACAACTTGTGTGAGACAACTGCTCGTGTTGGTGCATGATGGATGCCTATGGATGGGGAAGAGGATCCCTATCGACCCAATGTTAATATGGAGAATCACAAGACTACCTTATCAAGGGTTGAACCTCGTAGAGGAGTTTTTTGGGAAAGATCAGGACAAAGCCATAGCAGACAACATGAAGAAGAGGTTTGGACTGATGAAAGGGAAGCGAGGTTATGATATCAACTCGATCAATGACTAGGGAGTTCACTTCGCAACACATATATTGGCTGGAAAAATCATGAGGAAGTGTCAGGCTAATGAAGTCCCTACACCAGTGGTTTCATTAGTTGTGTAGTGTGCTAATGGGGTTCAGTACAACTGGGCCACATATCTATGCCAAGAGTTTCTAGATGACTATTGTGAGGCTTAGGAGAAAGGTACTTTGTTTCACTATGCATGGTTAATTTTGATAATTTCGATGCTTGCACGGAGAGAGGCAGAATATTTACAGTTCTCTCCACTACCCTCAGATGTTTGTAAAGTCACTCAATATGCCTCACTGTGGTATACCACTGAATCAACACAAGCACAGGATAACCGAATGTTTCTTGTTTTATACCATATGGACTTACACATGTTGGTGAACCAACACTCTCACCTTTCACCAAACCTATACGAGAAGTATAGCTCTGTCGCGAAGTTTAAGGCTGACTTCCACAGAATTTACATACAGGCTCGCAAGGACACAAGGAAGACATGGAATCCCCTACCATATTTAGTGACAAAAGACAATCTCCTAGCACAAATACAACAGTGGCCCGTGGAGTGGATCACTATGCTGGAGACACAGATAGAGGATACTCCGACAAAGGAGGACACAACACAGCACGAGGAAGTGAGTGGGAAGGATAAGGATGAGCAAGAGTCAAAACAAGAGGAGAAATATGATGAGGGTCTCCAGGATCCTCCTGGAGGTGATGAGTAGAACAAAGAGTCTGAAAAGATAGAGACAGACCCAACTGTCACAAAGAAGAGGAAGGCACATGCCAAAGCTACCACAAGAAGAAAAAATAAGTAGAAGGTAGACAAGACAAAGGACATAACACCATTGGTCCTCACTGATGGGGACTTGGACCAGATTGGGGACAAAATTCAGGAAGCAATGGTAGAATCATGGAACAAGCTAGAGGATTTCTACACTGCACTTCTAACAAGTGTCGAGGAGTGCATTGAAAAACTGAAGACATTAGCATAGATAGTTGGACAACTAGTGCAGGCAAAGGAGAATATTGGAGAGGAAATACTAGTAGAGCCTACACTTGGAGCATGGATAGCACCGATACCTGCTAGAGCCTTGCAGTTTGACTCTATCTAGGTACAACAGTAGGCCAAAGAGTGGAGGTATGTGAACATGAGCATCATTGCAGTGCCACTTCAGAGATTACACAAGCTTCATCTAGAGATCATATATGAGCTGAAGTAGCATGAATAACCCACATTGTAGTTAAACATTCAGGTAGAGAGAGAGCGAGCTTCGCTAAAGCAGAAGCTCAACCAGGTATCCAGGAGAGGGATCAAGAAGTACTGCAACAACAGAAGTTGAAGGAGGTGGTCAAAGCAACATGCTGTGAGGTTCCGGACATTAATGTCTGAGAAGAGGAACCAGTGGAGGACAAGGTCACGAAGATCGATCTTGTAGTAAAAGGATACAAGGATAAGATTGTGGACATGAAATGTACATATGAGATAAAAATCAATGAGCTACATATGAAGCTACAACCAACCACACCAAAGGTAGTGCGAGAGTAGAGGGAGGCCGACCTAAAGGCTGCAATGATTGACATATCCAAAATAGTGGTAGATTGTGGGAAGTTATTAGATGAGAGATTACATATTTGGACTTCGTTGCAGCAAGATCAAAATGCATAAAATTACATGAGGATATTCAATAGAATCAGCAGCAGGAGGAGGAGATTCGGGCAACTATGAGAACCTTACCAATCTCATAGAAGCTCACAAAGGTCAATGAGGGAAATTCCCTCCAGAAGAAGATAAAGGAGCTGAGGAAGGAAGAGCAGACTCTGATAGAGAGAACTCAGCCATGGCAGGATGAGGCTCTCCAACTATCCCAAGTAGTGGATGAGAAGCTTCAAGATCTTTGACAAAGAGAGAAGGTAGTGATGTAGAAGGCTATGGAACTGGCGATAGAAGCACTGCTGGAGGGAGTGCACAGTGAAGAGAAGCAAGCCATAGACATTTTGCAGTAGTTCAACATCGCCTATAACAACATTGTAGCTAATATCAGGGGAAAATTGGCTAAGCGATTCGAGACGAGCCACATGTGAGTGTTGGGGACCTGTTGGGCGCAACCCAAATTGGCCTATATTTTGGAAAATACTCCACATTTTGTGGGGCAGAGCGTGCAGTGGAGCATGCAGCAGAGCGTGGAGTGGAGCATGCAACATAGCACATTTATACTATGTGGTGTGTTAAGGGCTTCGAGGTGTGTTGAAGCCCTTCCTTTTTGTAAAAGAACATGATTTTGTAACGGATCAATCATTTTGTGAGCCATAGTTGCTTGTTTTAAGGAGTCCATGGTATTTTGATGATGTAACCCTACAATGTAATAGTATATATAGGGTAAAATAATAATAAGAGATATCAATCAATTTTGATCCAGATCAGTGTTATGTGTGAATTATTGTGATATGTAATTTCGTAGCAGAGGAGAGGCTCTACAGTTGATTGCACAGAGCCCTGGAGAAGAGTTTGCAGCTGAGTGCGCAGACAACCTACAGCTTAGTGCGCAGGCCAAGAACTAGTTTTTGTTCAAAGATTTATTATATTAAACAACATTTCTTGTGGATATAGCCCTACACTAGGGTGAACCATGTTAATTTGGTGTTTTAGTGTGTATATTTTCTTATTATCTGTTGTAGAGTATCAGTTATTACAATTTCATTTTACTTCAACACAATGATGGTTTATGGTTTTATATGGCATGTTCAAGTGATTAATCTAATGAAGCTAGGTGATTTATAAATTCTAATAATAAGATAACATAATAATACCACATATCCTAGTCCCTCAAGGCTATATAAGCATGGTTATGCATCCTCCCATAGTCACTTCATGTGAGACTATGATTTGCTTACAGGTCATTGCCGAAAGGGCTAGTGATTAAGGGTTTTTTTGGTGCACAATATAGATTGAACCTGGGTCAGCCTAAATCAATCCAACAGAGTCTAGGAAAAGGACTCTCCACCCAACCATATGTAGTTGCAGCCAAATCTCACTTGATCTATCACCCCTGAGCCAGATTCCAGAGACTGAGGGGCTTGCTCAAAGGATTGAAACACAAAATACCAGTTGAAATAAGGACTCTAGAGTACCTCCTCCTCGACCCACCAACCACTCAATAGTCTAATAATATACAGGGAATTCAGAACCCATTGTAAAAATCACAACAATAAAGGCTTCAAAGGTCCTCCCTCCAAGAATCTAAGCACACAATCCTCCACCCACACCATTAAGGGAATTAAGAAAAAGATCATATCCACTCTCTGGCTTTATAGGGACTCAAGAGGCATTATTCCTCACCCAGGAGAGACACATATTCATGCCAGTAATTCCAACCAAACTATTGTCACTATCTTCTCTTCTCTTCAGCAAATCCTTGCTCTTCTCTTCTCTTTTCCTCTATCCTTTGCTAAATTCCGCTTGAAATTGGATGAATCTACCTGAATCAAAGAATGAATCCCTGAGTGAGTGTCTAAATGAGTCCCCTCAATGTGGTCAAACTACCTTCTTTTCCTTATCTTGCATAGTTCTTGGTTGTCATTGTCCTAGCTTCCAACATAATCAACTTCATTAATTTATTCCCTTGCTTCCTTGTATGTGTTATTCAAGACAACATGGACCTGTGTAATTCTCTTGAATATGAATTAAGTTATGAAAACCAATTCATTAAACACACCAACCAACCTTTAATGGTTGTCATAACAACTCAGATTTCCTGCACAAGGAAACCTTGACTATCCCATTCAAGCAACCTCCTCAGCTCTGGAATCTATGTCCTTGACTCAAACCATTTTTCTTGTAAAAAAATATTTACATTACAATTTTAATGAGGAAACCTGGATTGGGGTTGTCACACTTACTACATTCTCCATTTTAACTTTGAACATTCACATTCATATCTGAATTGAAGCACACAAACAATGAAAAAAAATTGAAAAGAAACAAAAAATAAATGCACTTAAAACTCAAAACCTTACCTACAAGCAAGCACACATTCAAAATATGAATATTATGACTCAACACACTCACTATAGTAGGGACAAATAAATGTTTTATAGGAAAATGGTAATAGGATTGTACTAAGATCCAATGTCCCTGTAAGGATTCAAACCCAAGACTAGATTCAAGACCCTAAATTTGGATTCAAATCCACTTATTTGAGGTGATATTATTGGTGATAAACTTATTTTAGAAGATACGTTGGTGTTGGCGCTGCAATTAACACCCTCCAAAATATTTCCTACACATGAATTTTGGAGCCTACAGAGGATCTAACGATCTATTCACTTCATGATTAATGAATGTTATGCTAATTGTTTAAGTATTCTTGTCGGTCTCTGAGCGTTGAAGTCACTTGCATACAGATGTTCAATTCATAACAAGTTCCTGAGGGAATTATTTTACGTAAGCTTTAATAGGCATGGTACAATCCATCAAGTTAGTTTCTGTGCAATGTTCAACTTATGACAACAGTCAGTGCACACTTTCAATTGATAGTCTCTCACTTTTGGTCACGATTGTTCTTCTATTTCCGTGAGTTTTCCCAACTATCACTTTTGCGCACCTTTGCTTTCGCAAGTGTCACTTTCATGTTAATGATTGTCACTTTCACTTGTTTTCACTTAAATAAGTGTCACTTTCATGTTATATTCACTCTAGCATGTGTCACTTTCAATGGCGTTTGCATTTTGCAAGTGTCATCGCAAATGTCGTCTTTTGGCATGGAAAGCAATGCACATTGGAAAAATGTAGTTTTGGTCCATTTCAAGGGGTAACCTTGGTCTCAATGAGCTATTATTATCATATAGACATGTATTTCACTCATTCACAAAGTTTCAAGCATAATCGCACAATTCTCGTCACCATTGTCGCAAAGTGTACCTTTTGTGTCGCACTTGGGGTAAGTCGTCGCAATGCTGGTACATTGAGGGAAGCATTATGTTCATGTTTTATGAGTGATCAATGTTGCATTGTAAACTATTCTAAGTGTGTGATCATGCTCAAGTCTTTTCCTTATTTCCTTTGGCCTCACTGATCCCACACTTAATCAAATATGGAAAAGTTCTTGCCTGAGAAACTTGGCCTCACTCAACCTTCTTGAACTACACACTATGCAGTCTGAGTCCTCAAGCTTCATCCTTTCCTCTCGGTACTACATAATGCATAGTCCTTTCCCTCTAGAAGTGTACACTACTCAGTCTCAGTGCTCAGGACTACCTCCTTGACTTTCAAAATTGCACAGTATATGCCTTCTCTGCCTTCAATTATCCTTTTATGGACACTATATTGCAGTCTCAAGAAACAAGCCTCAACCTTAAGCTCTTGAATTGCGTAACTACATAAGCCCTAGGCCTCTGTCCCTTTGGAACTGTGTGGGAAACCTTAATCCTCAAGCCTCCATCCTGATCCCTTGAGCCCTTAAACTGCGCAGTTGTCGTTCCCTGGCCAACCTGAGCTGTGCACTGCACAGTGTTAAGGCTCAATCTTAGCCCTTAACCTCCTTAGATATGAAAGTGCATAATCCTTGAGCCTATATTTTAGCCTATCACTCGGTTCTAGCTCAATTAATGGTTTTCATTAAACATGTTAGAATATGGGTTTATCAGACTGATCTCATCTTTTCATGAGTGAATTGCAGTTGCAGGTATCATATCATGTTATGACAGGATGATGATGATGGAGATGAAGAAGGATACCCTACCAAAAGACACCTTTGAACCTACAAAGGCAAAGCTAATCACTGAAGAGAAGATGAAGAGACACTAGTTTCCAACAGAAGATCAAATATCATGATCACATGAAGACTCCATATGAATTAGCCCCTTGGAGGATGAATACAAAGAAAATGAAAGATCCATCATGAAGATGCAAATAAAGTAGCGAAAGGAATAGCTTGGCAATGTCAAATCATCATGAAGTTCCATTTCATCATTATAAAGAGTCCTCTCAAGAGTCACATGTTTCATAGTGCCCTGCCACATCATTTGTGGATAGAAATTATGTAATGTAAATTGGGTGGAAGACCAAGGGTCCCACATGGAATATGAAGATTCACTATTGAGTTCTAAAGTCATGTAGAAGCTCAAAGGTCATGTAAGAATTTGAAAAATCATTGTAGAAGCTCAAGAGTCATGAGGGAGGTCAAGAGTCACATGGGAGGTGAAGAGTCACCTCATTTGTTATAAAAAAACCCTCATAACTCAAGAAAGTGGACTTTTGGGACTTGAACTTTCACCTTGGCTTCTCTAGCATTGGCATAGGAGAGAAGATATTTCTTTGGAGAAGCAAGTCGTGACTTAATGTTCCACTATTGGGGCTAGTGTGGCAGCATTTTACTTGTATATCTTGGCACTTCCACTTAATATATGAAACTCGATGAGCCAACACATTTTCATGCATGTATCATAAATATAGTAAGACTATTCTTTATATGTTTGCGATATATGTTTTGCTCATATGTACTATTAGGGTCCTATAATTGATAAGATCAAATGATGATTGGCTATTATCTTTCAGTTGATAGAAATTGTAAACAATATTGTATTCTGCAAATGATTTACAAAAAAAATGATGATGGAAAGGGGGATAAAAAATGTATATGAGAAAAGAAGAAATGAATAAAAGGAAAAAAAAGAATGAAAAAACCCCAAAAAAGAAAAATATGTATGCAAGTGAACAAGTCTAAATGCTACTAAAAAAACAAAAATGCATCAAACATATTTTAGGAATTTTTCAAATAAAATGTGTAGCTTGTTGAAATGCCACATAGAAAAATATTTCCAAAGTTTGATTATACCATTTAATCATGGTTAAACTGAGTTAAATAAGGTTGGTTAGGTTAGTGAATAAATCATCCGTCCAGTTTAATCTTGGTTGAAATTAATTAAGTATATTAGAGAAAGATTAACCAAAGTTTTTAAGCTTGGTTAAGTTTGATAAATAAGCATTAGAATAGAAGTTGCACAACTTTAGAAAAAAATTAAAAATGGCCTTGTTAGATTAAATGTGCCCTTAGGGTAAATTAAGTGTGTTTTAGAATAATTAATCCTGCTTGTAATAAATTAATCATGTCATTTAAACATGATTAACAATTTGTAAATAAGATACTGGTGCTAAATTTTTGATTTGTGATAAAGTTGAAAGGGGAAAACTTAATTTGTTGGCTTGTGATATAGCGGGCACATAATCCAACCTCCACGACCTACCCTGCTCAGATCAACGATAGGGAATCGATTTCAAACCCCCATTCCATTCTATCGTTATCGACAGGGCGGTTCCAAAAATAGGATTCACATTCCCTGGCCCCACACTATGTGGCGGGTGCTCAACATTTCACAACCCCCCATTCAAAACCACTTACCATCTACCCCCCCCCCCAAAAAAAAAACCACACCATCTCCCACCAACGTGTATAAGCACTCGTCACCTCAGTACCACCCACCACGTCTTTGCTCCCCCTCCACTCCTATCATGCCACGTGTCCTTCCCACTCCTGCATATCATTGCCTTTCCCTTCTGCCACATGTATTTTCCTATTTTACATCTCTCCTTTCCCGTTACACCTTATATGTTATACAAAAACTGTTTTCTTCGAACCTGCACCAAATCACTATGGACCTGCTCCATAATGGTCAGACACAACAGGGATTTCCAGTTGCCTATAAAATCCTCCCAATTGTTTAGTGGGGCCCCCTTTCTACTTCCCGTTTAGGTCAGAGAACATATATAGTGATTTAAAACTCCATCTCCCCCACCAAATTTCTCTGTCACCCACTGCATATTCTAGATAGTTGTTTCCCAACCAGGTACCTATTACAGCAAGCGAATTATTCAAAAAGAAACCAAATTTTCCTAGGCAAATACTACTGGCTCTTCACCTCTTTTCCTAATAATTTTAAAAAATGGCACCTAAGGGAAAGTCAAAACCAACCAGTGAAAACGTAATGATCCCTCTTGCCATTGACCTAGACCATATACCCCTGGCTGACCAAGAATATAAAATCATAGAGACCAATTGTGAGTTCGACTTGTTCAAATTGCACAATTGGATCAAGAAAACCTTTCTAGACCAGAGTGATGAGATCAACCTCTGGGAATTCCTCTTGCCAAAATTCATGTTTGCCCATACTCACCCTTTCCCAGATTTTGTTTTATGTTGTCAAGCTAGGTATATCCCCAGCCAAAGAGCCATTGTGGCCCAGAATGGAGACATTCTATTTACTATAACCTCAGAATTAATTAACCAGATGATTCAAGTCCCCCATAATTATTCTTTGAGCCCTTTCTCTGTAGATTTGTTACAGATTCATTTGGGCATATCAACCCCAGCTTATAGGTCGATTTTATTAGAGTTCATCAACCACTAATATAGTTGTTGCATGCCCTAAAGAGGTTAATCATCAGAATACCTTACTCCCAAAGAAGTTCCACCACAAAAAGCATCCAAAAAGTATTCCTAATGAGATCATCGCAGGAATCCTTCTATCAGGCTGCAATGCATTGTAGGGGCTACAATGACTGGGTGCTATGCATTGCAATTAGTCCCTCTTTAGCCTGCAATGAGCGAACTTGGGCAATTTTCCATGAGGGTTTGAAGATTCCTTATCCACTAGAGGCCTCTAGAAGTTTCTCAAGTGCCACCTGCCCTCTAAGTTCTCCCTTGGATGACAAAAGGAATTAGGGAACATCAACCTCCTATATCCCTCTTTCATGGAACCAATTTCTAAAAAATAGAAAGGCATTTATCATCATCATTGATGACCCAACCTCCTTCTCTCATCTATAAATAGATCACTCATCCAAGAGATCTAAGGGCTGAAAAATATTGAGTTGCAAGGAGATGTTGGTGGTATGAGACTAGGATTGAGCACAAGTATTGTGATATTTTTGGAATGTCTTGCTTTTCATGAGGTGAAGAAGGATTGAATTGGAAGGATGAAACTGGATCAAACTCACATTGCTTGTAATCTTTCCTCTTATCAATAAAGTTTTCGAGATTTTCCCCCTATGTTTGTGTTTATGTTAAATGCATTCTTGTGTATATCATGCTCTCAATTCCGTGCTATTTATGAACAATAGATCATTATGCTTTGATGGGTTTTCATTTCTGTAAGTTGTGCAGGTACTTCTCAAGCGATTTAAGTACAGGAAGGAGCAGCGAAATCGGTCAAGGGAGATAAGGAACAAGTGGAAGTTACAAGTACGTTCCCTATCCTTTATCTTATCTGTTGTTTATAGGAAAAATTAAGATTGCTTTGATTGTTGTTTCTTGATCAGCTGCTAGATCTAGAGGGTTAGGCATTTTGTAGAAACACTAAATATTCCCGAAACTAATTGGCAACTCCGTTGGGGATCAAACCCAAAATCTCTGGTTTCTTGCTGTCAGAAGGTGCTATGCTTGTCATATTTTTTATCATAAAACCAAATTACCACTTGCAACACTACATCCAGTCGTTGTTGTTGGCCCATTTGCAAAATGGGGAATTGATTTTATGACATGTAACCCCACCTCGGCCGGGGGGCATGGGTATATTATAGTCGCTATTGACTATTTTACCAAATGGGCTGAGGCGATGCCTACATTGAACAACAGTGGCGAAACAACTGCTTTTTTTTTTTAACCATGTGGTTTCCAGGTTTGGTGTGCCACAAGCTATAGTTACAGATCATGGGTCGCATTTTCACAATCACATGATGATTGAATTAACTACCAAATTAGGACTGTCACATGATAGTTCTACTCCATACTACCCGCAAGCTAACGGACAAGTTGAGGCAATCAACAAAATCCTTAAGTGCATGTTGCAAAGAATGGTTGGAGTCCATAAAAGGAATTGGCATTTAATCCTGTACTCAGCTCTGTGGGCATATCGGACCTCGGTGAGAAATGCGACCAGATTTATGCCTTTTCAGTTGGTGTATGGTTTGGAAGCAGTCTTACCAATCCAATGTGAAATCTCATCCCTCAAACTCGCAATTGACCTGCTACCTGATACTTCTGAAGAAGAAGCACGTTTCTTGGAATTAATCCATCTGGATGAAACCCATCGTGATGCCGCATTGGCTAACGAAGCACATAAGAAATGCATCAAGGCACAATATGACAAGAATGTTAAGCCTCGTGTCTTCTCAAAAGGTGACCTGGTCTTGCTTTATGATCAGGATTCTGACAAACTAGGAGCAGGGAAGTTTGAACCATTATGGATGGGCCCTTATATTGTTAAACGTGTGTTGACAAAAGGAGCCTACAAGTTAGTCAATTATGATGGGATTCCATTGTCACAGCCCCGAAACAGGTTGTATCTTAAATGTTACTATGCTTAATTAAGTGTAGTAAAACTCACTATACATATGCTTTGATTGCATTTTTTGTGTTAGTTTTCTTTTAGAGTTTTGATTTGGTTAGGTAATCCACTTCACATTTGTTGCAGATGTCGAACTTTTCGGAACCATTTGTTGGGTATGCCGATGGAGCTAGTCATAGTACGCAGAACCTATCCTCTGCAACATGGGCCATTTTCGCTCCAAGTGGCGAGTTAGTGAGTTTCAGAGGGATATGTATTGGTCGATCGACAAACAATATCGCTGAGTATAGCACGTTGATTGAACTCCTCTCTGATTCCATTTCACATGGCATACGCCGAATCATTGTTAGGCTAGATTCACAACTGGTCATACTACAGCTTACTGGCGTCTATTCCATCCGAAACCCAGCAATTCATCGCATGTTCCTTAGAGTTCGAATTTTGGAAAGACATTTTGAATTTATTCAATATCAACATATTCCCAGAAATTTAAACACATTGACTGACTCTCTAGCAAACTATGTGTTAAATAGACATTTGCAACATATGTAAAGAAAGCATTTTCAAATCACATCATCATTTGAATAGGATTTCATCACTTAACCACAATAAAACTCTGAAAGTCAAATAGATAGTTGTATATAAGTTTTTACAAATAGTTTGTGTCCAAGACAAAATTGGTCATCTGACCCAAAATCTCAAAAATGAATGTAGAAAATATCTCAATAGACTAGTGTTGTTGATGATAACAGGTCACATTCTGTGCTATCATACATAAGAGTCTCATCCAACAACTCGGTACGCTAATGGTATGGTGTTGCAATCTCATGCGTAACTTCTCAATCTAGACATCCACAATACCAAGGGTTAAACCATCTATATGATCCTGCAGCTGAGCCAAGGTCTGCTATGTCCAAATATCTAAGAACTTCCCTCCCAACAGCTCTCTGAACTGGCACAACTGCCTCCTGTAAGCATACCATAGGTCGAACATATCCAACATTTACATACATATATAAGTTTATTTAGTCTTGGTAACAATCAAAAAACAGAAAAAGTAAAAACTTTAAAAGAAAAAAAAAACGTGGTCAAATCAATTTACCAATAGCGCTCCACTGCGCCCCAACTGGCAGTACCAGATCCGGATCACCACGGAAGTCCATCCCAATATATGGATATTCCGAGAAGACCATCTCTTGACAGTCGAACCACTCGAAGAAAGTGGAGGAAAATGAGATTGATGACTGGCCAGCATGCCTAGCCATAAGATCTACCCACCTCTACATCCGTGGGTCCCTAGGTCCAAGTACTCCTAGAGAAATGTGTTGTGGCTGCATAAGCGGGATTCTCTCCAAGGCGAAGGAAATCAAGATAGACCCATAACCAAATTTTTTTGTCTTCCTAGTCTTCACCTTGGTCAGTTGTTCTCTCATAGATGGAAGAATTGCCTCGCACCAGTTGAATACCTTTGGCTCCAAGCACTCTAAAGCACGCTGCATATAAGATCTGTTTGCCAAATGTAAAGCCGCACTGCCAGCCAGTCTGGAAAGGGTAAAGAGGATTGTTCTCAAAGGTAGATCACTAACATCTTAGATATGAATCTTTCCATCTCTGTTGGGTTGAGATCCTTCCTAACAGAACTGACGAATATAATCTCTCACTGATTCACCTCCTCTGGTGAATCCTGATAATGAAATGGGGGCACCCAGCCTCGATAAACCCATCAGAAAGTAAAAATCCTTGATGGTAAAGGGGATCGCTTTGCACCTAATATGAAAAACCTGGTGAGTAGGATCCCAAGCACGAACAAGATACTGTAGTAGTTCAATTTGTTTCCGCATGTTGGATAAGCAAAATAATTTCAGCAACCCACAGTTCCTTAAGGCATCAACTGTGCTCTAATAATTTAAGGTAATCATGTCTTGTTCCTTGTGTTCTCGTTCTCTCCATGTAACGACCATTTTGATCTGATGAATATATGAAACACAACCATTAGACAAATTAGGATCCAACTTGTGCAAAAATCAGTTAAAAATTTGGGAAAAATAGTTGTTTAATTTTAGTTTTTGTGCCCATCGCACCCCCTCCTTAGAGACAGTGTTATGCATTGCATGTTGCCTTTTAGGTGCATGAAATGCATCACACCTTTCGACAGGGAAAGGGTGCGATGATCCAGAAAACGCAAGATGAAACCTTGGGGGCTTGAAAAACTAAGAATTTTTGCTCAAAATTGAAAATGAATGGAATAGAATGAAAGAGCATTGGGATAGCTCCTACCTGGTCCTGATGGTGCGAGAAATGATCCACAAAATCCTTCGCAATCAACTGGTGAAGTTTGGGGTAAAAAACTGCTCCAGAGCTCCAAATCAAACAGTAAAAATGAAATGGTTAAAATGAATTACCAAACTTGTTTTTTATATTTACTTTTACATGTAAATCAAGTGAATGTTGGTTTTTTATTCATTTTTACCCATGAACATGTATTTTTAATCATCTTTGGTGGAGTTTTGAGCAGGATGAATGAATGAAAACAGAATCCGATATACTAAATGGTGAATTGAGCATCTTTGACCACAAAGCAAACTTTTTGTTTCCTTTTCGAGCTTTGATAAAAAATGAAAAGAAACCATAGAGTCCTCTTTAAACTCTTTTCAGACTCTCTAAATAAGAAAATATTGTCGAGCGCTTGTCCATTCCAGCTCGTTAAAGGATTGGAAACGACATCTCTCTTGTATTATTTTATGCTTTTTTAGACCTGAGGGATTATTTTACGAAAAAGAACTTATAGAGTTTTCTTTTCGTCCCTTTTCAAACTCTCTAAACATGAAAAGGACCGAGTTATCTTTGTTGTTAAACTCGTTAAAATATCAAATAGCAACAAACTTGTCCATCTAGACGAGGTCGAGTTTCACCGTCGCTAGACTCGTTAAAACATCAAATAGCGATGGGTTTGCCCGAAGGGTGAATTATAGAACAAGCATATGTTATCCTCCTCAAGCTTGATAAAAATAAAGAGGTATTGGTCAGCAATGACTGGGGAAAATGGGAAAAATCGAGAAAATTTTATGGTAGCAAGTCGCTCTTGAACATGACACTTTCACTTCATCTCCGTGACTAGTTGGGTTGGGTCATTCAGTTTGATGGTTATCAAACCGTTGGTATTTCACACCATCACTTTTGTTTTGGGTCAACGCTACCAATTCATCTCAGTGTCGTCGATATGTTCAAGAGAAGTCATCTAGTTAAAACTTCATCTGTTGCAATACTATAAACCTTCATTTTCATGACGCCATTCCTGAACCTTGTGTCGTCAGTTGATTCTCATCTCCAAAATCATTTACTTCGTTTCATGTCATAGATGTGGGATACATCAAGGTCTTCCTACGATGAGTCACTTCTTGTCGACATCAGCTCATCCAAGAAGTTGACTTAGAAACGCCCTTTCATTGCTTTGAAGCTTGCATACATCAATGGCAGGTTTCTTGCTTCCGACGATAGGTTGAAATCAATGGCCTTCGACCGAAAGATTTTGCATGGTTTTCGACATCAAATCATGTATTCACACCATGCGAAATGTATTGTAGCACCTTGAGGATCATCATTATTATCGGTGATCCCTATCGCGTTTGTTAACAGCTTATGTCATTGGTTGGTAATCAGACGATGTCGCTCCATGTTCGACCTTAGAACATCTATTCACATGGTTAGACTTGTACATTGAGTGAAGATTGAACGAGATTGAAGACCCCGGATCTAATTTCATCCATTTGGGCTAGGATATATTCAGGAGTACAAAATCAAATGTATAAAGGCTTTACACAGATGGTAATCCTATTCATGGATCACAAATCTATATCTATAGAATCATAAGTCTATATCTGTAGATGACTATCTGATCTATGTACATGTAATGAAAGTTTATAAGTTGAGCATGGGAATGCCTCCCTCAGCTAGTTCATGAGAAAAATCAAATTATCATGATGTGTTGTATTGTAATTGATGCAGGTCGCCTTCCATTTCGAAACTTCCTATCCTCATGATAAAGCATTTCACCCGACATAGATATTTACGACTTCATGCTTTAGGGGGCAACTATTACAGATTCATTTGGGCATATCAACCCCAACTTACAGGTCGATGTTATTAGAGTTCATCAACCCCTAATACAGTTGTTGCATGCCCTAAAGAGGTTAATCATCAGAATACCTTACTCCCAAAGAAGTTCCATCACAGAAAGCATCCAAAAAGTACTCCTAAAGAGATCAGCACAGGAAGCCTTCTATCAGGCTGCAATGCATTGCAGGGGCTACACTGACTGGGTGCTATGCATTGCACTTAGTCCCTCTTTAGCCTGCGATGAGTGAACTTGGGCAATTTTCCATGAGGGTTTGAAGATTCCTTATCCACTGGAAGCCTCTAGAAGTTTCTCAAGTGCCACCTGCCCTCTGAGTTCGCCCTTGGATGACAAAAGGAATTAGGAAACATCAACCTCCTATCTCCCTCTTTCATGGAACCAATTTCTAAAAATAGAAAGGCATTCATCATCATCATTGATGACCCAACCTCCTTCACTCATCTATAAATAGATCACTCATCCAAGAGATCTAAGGGTTGAAAAATATTGAGTTGCAAGGAGATGCTGGTGGTATGAGATTAGGATTGAGTGCAAGTATTGTGATATTGTTGGAATGTCTTGCTTTTCATGAGGTGAAGAAGGATTGAATTGGAAGGATGACGCTAGATCGAACTTGCATTGGTTGTAATCTTTCCTCTTATCAATAAAGTTTTCGAGATTTTTCCCTTATGTTTGTGTTTATGTTAAATGCATTCATGTGTATATCATGCTTTCGATTCTGTGCTATTTATGAACAATAGATCATTATGCTTTGACGGGTTTTTGTTTCTGTAAGTTGTGCAGGTACTTCTCAAGCGATTTAAGTACGAGAAGGAGCAGTGAAATCGGTCAAGGGAGATAAGGAACAAGTGGAAGTTACAAGTAGGTTCTCTATCCTTTATCTTATCTGTTGTTTATAGGAAAAATTAAGATTGCTTTGACTATTTTTTCTAGATCAGCTACTAGATCTAGAGGGTTAGGTGTGTTGTAGAAACACTAAATATTCCTGAAACAAGATTCCCTCATCAAACTCTACCAAAAGCTAACTTTCCCTCGAAGAGACAGAATATTTGAAATTTTCTTTCCAGAAGATGTCCAGCTTCCAAAGAAGAATCCATCATATATAGCCTCCATGTTTCTAGAAAATACCAAGCAAATTGTCTGATTAGTATCTTGTCTCCTAGAGTATCAATCAAATAAATGGGTGGATGAACCTATCCTAGGTTTTCTGTCAATATTTTCCACAGAAGAAAAAACTTTTGTAATGTTTAATTTTAGTCAATTCCTTACAGAAAACATCCATGAGAAATTTATCAAGAATACCATAGAAGGAATGTTTAAACATGCATGAGTGCTAGTTTATATGTTTCTATTTTTCTAGGAAAAAATATTCCCAATTGCTTTGCAGAAACTAGATGAACAAGGCAATCATAATCAGTCATCCAATGGACCTCTTTGGTGTGAAATAATTCAATTAATTTCAGTTTTAGTGACACTAATAAAATCCATCTAATTGATCAGATGGATATGCAAAAACAGACTAGAGAGATGTTATACTCCACATTGACTAATACGACCATGACAACTTCAAAACTGCAGGCCTCCGTCAACAACATACAGTCACAATTGTAGTTGGAGAAGGTCTCATCTTTGGAAAGGGATACTAGAATTAAATCACTAAAGGACTTAGTGATTAAGCTAGGTTATGACCCCAGTGATGTAAAGGCAGTAGAGGAGATTGTGAGAAAAAATAATGCAAATATAGCAGCTCTGAGGAAGTAGCTCAAGTTTCCATCTACAGAGGATCCATATACCAAGGAAATGGGAGAACTAGAAAAGAAAAAGGAAGACATGTTCAAGATAATAATTGAACAAAATGTCCAGATCAAAGAAATGGAGGTGGAACTAGAAAAATTCTCAAGGAGAAAGAGAAGTCCTCATAGTTGGCTTTAGTTCCATTGACTGCAGTGCCTATTTCAGTCACAGGAAAAAAAAAGGCTTCTACATCGACAATAGCACTAGCATAAACCACAAATTCTTCCAACGTATTGATTAAAGCCATGTAGGAGATGTCCCTTCAGGGAAAATAAATTTAGAAGTTAAAAGATCAGCTAAAGAATTTACAGGAACATAAATTGAAGATAGACAACTCCTATGTAGCAGAATTACAACAATTTCACAATCTTGCTCAGAAAATAGAGTTTTTAGAGAGTGAGTCAATAATGGCTCAAACTTTAGCATAAGCCAAAGAAAACATATGGGTGGATATCAATCAGGCCATAATAGAAATTTGGCCACCAATTCAGATCATCTTTGAATAGGAAGAATTGATGCAGAGATAAAAAATAGTGATAGAAGATCTAAGAGAAATGTTGGAAGAGAAACCGAGTGAAGAAATAACATTACTCAAAGTTTTGAATTCTAAAACTAGGGAAGAACTGGAAGATCTTCATATTGCAGACAGAACAGAAACCATTTTGGAGATAAAGAAAGTTTTACAGAAGAGGAACCTTATGATACAACTAGAGAATAAGTGTCAGACTCTGGAAACTGTTGTTTAGAGGTTTCATACCAAGTTCAATTTACTAAATCAGAGAGGGCTACCAGGGTTAGTAGCAATGAATGAAAAATTGATTAGTTTGAGTGACTACAACAACAAATTTTTTACTATTGCCCAAGATAAGTCTAAGTTTGCATGCGTAAATGGAAGTATTACAGGAAAATCTTTCCTAGAGGCTTTAGATTTCGATTTGATTATTAAACATGAGATCAAACACATTTTCATCAACAAGCACACATTTGAGAAATATACTAAAGTTGATGAAACATATAGAAAGCTAATAAACCTTGCTATCCCTAGTGAAGATCGATGGGATAAATTGTGTGAATTACTTGAGTAAAACATGTTTCATCTCAGACAGTGAGGCATCACCTTTTTGGGACCATTCATCAACAACCATCCTCGAAAATAGTGCTAACAGCTCCATCAATTCAAAATTCCTAATTTTTTTTATTATTTATGTAATCAGTTTTAGATATTTTAGCATTCTATCTTGATCTTTTGAAATCAAGATATTTTGTAATTATTTCTATAAGTACTTCATAATTCGAAGTAGTAGAGGATGATGTTTATATAAAAGAAAAGGACCATTGACGTAAAGTTGTTCCACAAAGTTCTAGTGGACACATTTCAGTAATACAGAAGCTCTTACAAGATTCTTGTATTATATTTTTGGTGAAGTGATATTCTCCTTTATTGTTGTGTTTTCCTTTATTTGTAATTTCAGATGTGTTTTCTAATCTATTTTGTTCAAAGAAAGTTATGAATATGAATTTGTTTAAGTACACTCAGTTTTGTCTTTAGAAAAATTCCAATGTTTTCTACTGAAGTCAAGAAATATAATTCTTAATTGCTCTCTGCTTAATGGGCACTTGATCATTTCTTCTTTTTCCTCTCATCAAACATATCAAATCCAATAAATCTGCCTACCTTGCCCTGTTATATCTATCTGTCAATGCTGAAATAAATCCATTCGAAGTAAATTGAATCCATTGCCCGATGGTATCTTATTGCATCATCAACCAAACAAGCAAACCAAATAAAAAACCAAAGTATTGAACTTTCATAACTAGCCTAATATCTCAATATAAACAAATCTAAATCTGAAAGAGAGATACCTCTCTGAAGCTGGAAAGTCTAGATCCCAACTTCCAAAGTGGTTTTGTGGTTACCTTTGTATTTCTTTCACAGTCTTCGGAAATACAGAGTGCTAGCATTCTATTGACCATACTGGGGAGAACATACAAACTTGATTCATATTTAAGTTTCCCTAAATTAAAATTCATCTCAGTGTGCAAAATTTCCATTTCAAAAATCTGAGCTAAGATTGTCTATTATTCATAAGTTGTATAAATTTTGATAACTGTACATATTTTGTAGCAGATCTGGCTCCCAAAAGGGTACATACTAGAGCACACCCGGATTCCAATCCACCGAAAATTGTAGATAATCTAGAAAAAATAATTAGGAAAAAGAGTGTTGTTGAGAGTGAAGCAAGTCAAAGTCCTCTGCCTAGGGTTAATTCCCTTCCTGAGAGCTTTGTTACTTTAGAAGATATAGAGTTTGACTTAGCTTTTGAACATAGTTTATTTAGGAGTAAATCTGATATTTTTTTACCTAAAACAATGATTGATGAAAACCTGTTAGAGCCTTACTTTTCTGAATTTCAAGCTGCTAAACTAGAATCTGAAGATGATCCACTTAAATAGTTTTCTAAGCTTGAAGTCTTGGTAAGTAGGTTAGATCAGGTTGTGCATGAAACCCTCCTTCATTTATCACCTGAACCTTCTTCATCTTTTGTTCCTTCATCTCCATCCTCACTAATAATTCCACCTAATTTTTCTTTTTCATCTGAAGGACCCATTGTTCATACCACTCTTTTCCAAACTCCTGTTGTCTCTGTTCCCCTAGGATTTTCTTTCACTTCCACTACTTCTCCAGTAATTACCCCCATTTTCACTACACCTATTTCATCTTCAACCACTACCATCTCAACATCTACACAACAAACTATTATTACACCTCCTTTCATACCTTCCATACCCACACCTATTGTAGTTTCGTTTGTGCCTCACATACCAGCCATGGCAGGTAGATATGATCCTTTGGCATTGCAAGCACCTTTAAATGCTATGCCACAGAACTATGCTCAGAGATTGCCACAATTTGATGGTACAGGTCCTGTGACAGCACAACAACATATTGATAGGATGAATGACTTCTCTGACTTAGAAGAATTCGATGATGATGATGTTAAAATCAAGTTGTTTTCTCAGAGTTTAACGGGAGAAGTTAAGAAGTGGTATAGGGAATTACCAACTAGGAGCATAGTTGATTTACCTCAGTTTCACCAAATTTTTCTTACTAGATTGGAAACTAAAAAAACCCTCAAAATTCTAAATGAATACAAAAACTTAAAAAGGGCTCCAAATGATATTGTTGAAGATCACTATGCTAGGTTTAACTGTGTCTATAATTCCATTCTAGCTTCTATAAAACTCCCACAAGGATTAGCCCTTATTCATTTTCCAAAAGGATTTGATGTAGACATGGCCTATCAGTTAAGAGAAAGAGACCCAACCACTCTTGAAGAGATGAAAAGAAATGTTGTTAAGGTAGAGGCTAATTTATTAGCCAAAAGAGCTAAACTAAGAATAGAAAGAAGGGTCGCTTTTAAGGAGGAACCTTCCTCCTCTTCATCAGACTCAAAATTAGATAATCTAGTGAAAACTATGGAAAAAATGATGGAGAGGATGATAGTTGTAGATAGAACACCTCCTAGAGAACCTTAGGGAGGACCTCAAATTCGAAATCCCAACTTTAAGAGAAACCCACCATATATTAAACAATGGGAAAAGAAAGGTCTTGATGATTAGCAACCAGTTAGGCCTCCATTTAAGGAAAATTATACTAATGAAGAACTTGAATTGTTTGAAGAACTAGAAGAAAATCAAATAAATTTATTTGAAGAAAGTGAGATAGATCACATATTCTTGACCAAAGAAGAGAAAGATCAATTTTTGCTCTCACAATCATAAGAGATCCCTTTAGAATCAGAAGATTATAAACAAGGATATCAAAATTCCATTATGGAGGTGCATAAAAAATACAACTTAAGAAGCAAAAAATCTATTGGAACTTCTTCCAGTAAAACTCAAAATGATGCCCCTTCCTCTAGTCAACCAAAACCTAATTCTCAAAAATAAATTTCTAAAAAATCTGATGTAAATGTCAAGGAAGTTGATAAATCTCAAGCATCTTTTAATATGGAAACTGAACTGGCTAAGGTAAAGATCCCCATTCCTTTAACATAATTGATGACCAAAAGTGTATACAAGACTCAAGTCATGAAAGCCTTAAAAATAGGAGAAGGGTCAGACACAGTCAATTTGACTGATGACCATCCTGAACTATTGTTTAGACCCGAAGTTGAGGGTAAAATTCAGGATGGGACAGTTCCACCTTTCTACATAAGCCTGAACATTCATGATAAAATCCTACACAATGCAATGCTTGGCTCTACAACCTCTCACAATTTGATTCCCAAAGCTATCATGGAGAAATTAGGGCTAGACATCATGAGGTCATACAAATACTTGTACTCTTTTGATTCAAATAAAGTTAGGTGTCTTGGTCTGATAAAATATTTATGTGTCACTCTAGTTCAGATACCTGCTAAAAGCCTAGTCATGGAAATCGTAGTAGAAGACATACCTCCAAAGTATGGGATACTGCTGTCTAGATCATGGGGGGAAAAGTTGCAGGGCACATGGATATGACCTATGCCACCACCCCTGTGTTTGGTCAACCAAGAAGACTTTATAGGGAAACACTCATGAAGTATATGGTCAACATTCAAGATAAGCCCAACAAATATCCCCTCTATTCATTACATTCAAACATGGAATCATTCATCTTATACAATAATGACTATATAGGAAATGAAGTTTCACCCTTAGAAGCTGAAGTCAGTAATACAGAAATAATAAAATTTAATACTAAAGAAGAAAATCTAGAGGGAGAATCTTCATGAAATATGGATTTTGATGGAGCTATGTGTAAATATGGAGTAGGGGCAGGTGTATTTGTTGTAAACTCAGCAACAAACAGGGCAGAAGGACATGGTTACAAACTTAATTTTTAGTGCACTAATAACATTGTAGAATAT
This sequence comes from Pinus tabuliformis, assembly GCA_031772625.1. Taxonomy (NCBI): domain Eukaryota; kingdom Viridiplantae; phylum Streptophyta; class Pinopsida; order Pinales; family Pinaceae; genus Pinus; species Pinus tabuliformis. The sequence continues at coordinate 1,312,270,987 of CM062820.1, read as the reverse complement.
GAGGCACTGATTTTAGGGCTAAAAATTCTAAATAAATAGGAGAAAAACAAATTTCTGTGCATGGAGATTCTGAGTTAATTATAAAACAAATTAAGGGTGAATATTCTGCAAAACACCCTAGATTAAGGGCTTACAAAAATGCAATTTTGGATTTTTTACAATGTTTTCCTAAATATGATTTTTCTGTGATACCTCAAAACCAGAACATTTTAGTAGATGCCTTGGCTATTTCATCCAGTACTTGCAAGATGCCTTTCCATCCAAATAGAAAATATGTTGTAGAATTTAAACATATGCCAGCTATGCCTGATAACATCAAACACTGGCAAGTTTTTGGCAATGATGAACAAATCGAAAATTTCTTGAAATTAGAAGATGAATTCGAATGTACACATATAGATTTAGATAATGATGTAGAAATAAATAAGAGTGAAGTAGTGTTAAAAGAATCTAATGATGATTCAGAACCTTTAGAAGTGTTGCAACTAAAGGATAATTTGTTTCCTAAGGGACTAGCACCTTTAGAAGATCTGTTTGATTTCAATGATGTAGCAAAGAAACCCAAAATCGAACCAATAGGGGTTGAGGTAGAGGAATGAAACATAGGGACTAATGAGAGCCCTAAAATTGTTAAGTTATCAAGATCCTTGCCTCCCAATTAAAAGTAGAAGTACATAGAACTCTTTAAACAATTCACTGATGCATTTTCCTAGAGTTATGAGGACTTAAAATCCTATGACACCAACATCATTCAACATACTATTCCCCTTAAAGAAGATCATAAACCTTTTAAACAAAAGTTAAGAAGGGTGAATCCAGTTCTATTTCCTCTGATAGAAAAATAAGTTAAGAAGTTATACGATGCCAAAATTATTCTGCCTCTCAAATTGTCTAAGTGGGTTCCAAACCTAGTACCTACAAGGAAGAAAATAGGAGAAATTAGGCTATTTGTAGACTTCCAAAAATTAAATAAATCCTCACTTAAAGACAATTATCCCCTCCCAAAAATGGATCATATATTACAAAATGTAGTTGGATCGAGTAGGATCTCTTTACTGGATGGATTTTTAGGTTATAACCAAGTCCTAGTTCATCCTGATGACCAACAAAAAACAACATTTACTACACCAGGGGTTACCTTTATGTTTGTAAAGATGCCTTTTGGTCTGATGAATGCTTGAGCCACCTTCCAAAGGGCAATGGATTTTTCCTTTTCTGATGAAATTGGCAGGTTCATTGTCATTTATCTAGATGATATCACTATATTTTTGAAGACCGAGGAAGAACACTTGTTGCATCTAAGAAGAGTCTTTGAAAAATGTAGGAAATATGGCATATCACTAAACCCCAAGAAAACATTGTTTGGTTTAGAGGAGGGAAAGCTTCTGGGCCACATCATTTCTAGGGAGGGCATTAGAATTTATCCTAGTAGATTTGAACTATTCTCAAAATTGACCCACCCAAGAATAAAAAAAAAATTCAATCCTTCATTGGGAGAATAAATTTCCTCAGGATATTTATTCCTGATTTAGTAGAAATCTTAAGATCCATCACAAATATGTTAAAAAAGGACATTGAAATAACATGGAAGTGTGAAGCCAAAAAATCTTTCAGAGAAGTAAAACTAGCTTTAACAATTGCTCCTATATTGATTAGTCCTCACTTCACCAAAGATTTTATGCTATTTTCTTTTGCATTTGATCATACTATTGTAGTTGTTTTATTGCAAAAGAACAATGAGGGATAGGAGAAGCCAATATCTCTACTTAGTAGGGCATTAAGGGATGCTTCATTGAAATACAATATAATGGAGAAACAACCTTTTCCTTAGTAAAAGCACTCAAGGACTTTATAATTTACATCTTACACTCCCATATAATTGCATTTGTCGCTAATGATATTGTAAAAGATATTTTGACACAAACTGATCCTAATGGAAAGAGGGGAAAATGGATTATTGTTATGTTAGAATATGATCTTGAAATCAATCCTACCAAGCTAATCAAAGGCCAGGGATTCGCAAAGCTGATGTCAAAATCTAATTTCCATGCACTTGATATAAATTTCATAGCTGAACTGGATGAACAGGAAGAGAAGGCCATTCCACCGATATCATAAACCTTTGATACCTCTCAGTGGTATGAAGACATTGTCTTTGTGCTACAAAAATTACAAGATCCTCTAGGTTTGACTAAAACTAAAGCCAAATTTCTTAAACTAAAGGCAATGAGATTTTGTATTTTGGATAATAATGTGTATTGGAAAGATGCAGGAGGAATTTTACTTAACTGTGTGCTAAAATATGAAGCATATAAACTTATGTAGGAATTCCATGAAGAATATTGTGGAGGACACTTGTACTGAAAGAAAACAACAAACAATATTTTAAGGGTTGGGTTCTACTGACCCACCTCGTTTGCAAATGTCCATAGGAAAGTCACCACATGTCATCAATGCCAAATCTTTGAAGGAAAAAGAAAATTTTTATCCCTACCCTTGAAGCCCATATCAGTTGAAACTCCTTCCAGCAATGGGGTTTAGATTTTATTGGATAAATACATCCTAGTTCCTCAACCCATCATCAGTCGATTCTTACGACCACTGATTATTTCACAAAATGGATTGGAGCTATACCTACAAGACAAGCCATAGATGCAATAATCATTAAATTCATGGAAGGTAACATTCTTACTAAATTTGGATGCCCAAATAAGATTATTACTGAAATGCAACTGCATTCAAATCAAATAAGATGTTTTGCAACAAGTACAACATAAGATTGGCTCACTCTACTGCCTATTACCCATAGGGAAATGGGTTAGCAGAGTCTTCAAATAAAATTTTGGTTAATATCATTAAGAAGTTGTTGCAGGATAACAAAAAGTCTTGGCATAATAAATTAATCAATGCTTTGTGGGTAGACATGATTAGTACCAAAAATTCTATTGGTATGTCTCCATTCCAATTAGTTTATTGCGTAGATGTTGTTTTCCTTTCATCCCTAGGAATCCTTGTTCTCAAATTATTGCAGGAGTCACAAGCTGAGCCTAATGATTTACAAAGGAGGATAAACTAAACCATACAACTGCAACAATCAAGAGAAGAAGTTTACAATAAAACCCAAGTCATCCAAGAGAACATAAAAAATATTTATGATAGAAGAACTAAAGCTGATGATTTTCAATTAGAATACATTGTACTAAAATGGGATTCAATAAATGAGGATAAAGGTAAGAATGGTAAATTTTATAATCTATGGAAGGGACCATATAAAATTGATGCTTACAGAGGAAACAATGCATTTTTCCTGAAATACATGTCTGGAGCACAACTGCCTGGTGGACCTGTAAATGGTAGAATTCTCAAACATTACTTCCCTCAAGGATAAATTACTTTTCACTCCAATCATTGTGAATACCATTCTATTTTTCTACTGTCAGTGTGGGTGGCTTACATTATAATTTAAAGCTCGAGGTGAAGGCCATAAGATTTTGTGTGTTGTTTCCATATCTACAAAAATAATAGATCAATTTAGATGCAGAATAAAGATTGAAGACAATGGATCAAGGCTACTGATCTACTACATTCTTGACACCTCACAAGGAGGATGTCATCCCCAGTTCGAGCCACAGTTAGGGTCCTATAATTAATAGGATCAAATGATGATTGCCTATTATCTTTCATTTGATAGAAATTGTAAATCATATTATATTCTACAAATGATTTACAAAAAAAAATGATGTTGAAAAAGGGGATAAAAAATGTATATGAGAAAAGAAGAATATAATAAATGGAAAAGAAAAAAAAAGAATTAAAAAACCTAAAAAAAGAAAAATATGTATGCAAGTGAGTAAGTCTAAATGCCACTAAAAAAACAAAAATCATCAAAGATACTTTAGGGATTTTTCAAATAAAGTGTGCATCTTGTTTAAATGCCACACATAAATCTTGGTTGAAATTAATTAGGTAGATTAGAGAAAGATTAACCAAAGTGTTTGAGATTGGTTAAATTTGATAAATAAGCATTAGAATGGAAGTTGCACAACCTTAGAAATAAAAATAAAAATGGGCTTGCTAGATTAAATGCGCCCTTAGGGTAAATTGAGTGTGCTTTAGAATAATTAATCTTGCTTGTAATAAATTAATCATGTCATTTAAACACAATTAACAATCTGTAAATAAGATATTGGTGCTAACGTTTTGATTTGTGATAAAGTTGAAAGGGACAAACTTAATTTGTCGACTTGTAGTATAACGGGCACATAATCCAACTGCCATGTTCTACTCCGCTCGGATCAATGATGGGGAATGATTTTGGACCCCCCAGTCCATTCTATGTTATCGACAGGTGATTCCGAAAAGTGGATTCACTTCTCCTGGCCCAATGCTACGTGGCAGGCGCACAACATTTCACACGCGCCCCCCCACCACTCAAAACCTCTTACCATTTACCCCTCTCTCCGAAAACCGCTCCATCTTCTACCAACATCACCCACCACGTATCTGCTCCCTCTCCACTCCTATCATGCCATGCGTCCTCCCCTCTCTCGTATACAGTTGCCTTTCCATTCTGCCACATGTATTTTCCTATTTGACGTCTCTCCTTTCCCGTTACACCGTATCTGTTATACAATAACTTTTTTCTCCCAAACGTGCGTCAGATCACAACAGACCCACTCCATAATTGTCAGACACAGTGGGGATTTTTAGTTTCCTATAAAAAACTCTCAGTTGTTTAGTGTGGCCCCCTTTCCTCTTCCTTTTTACTTCAGAGAATAGGTACAATAATTTAAAACTCCATCTCGTCCACCAAATTTCTTTGTCACCCACTGCAGATTCCATATATCTATTTCTTGGGTAGGTACCTATTGCAGCAAGCGACTTATTCAACAAGCAACCAAATTTTCTCGGGTAAAATCACTGGCTCTTCACCTATTTTCCTAATAATTTAAAAAAATGGCACCTAAGGGAAATTTGAAACCATCTAGTGAAAACCCAATGATCCCTCCTGCCATTGACCTAGACCATATAATCGTGGCTGACCAGCAATATAAAATCACAAAGACCAATTGTGAGTTCAACTTGTTCAAACTGCACAATTAGATCAAGCAAACCTTTCTGGACCAGAGTGATGAAATCAACCTCTAGGAATCCCTCTTGGCACAATTCATGTTTCCCCAGACTCACCCTTTCCCAGATTTTGTTTTATGGTGTCAAGCCAGGTATATCCCCAGCTAAAGAGCAATTATGGACAAGAATGGAGATATTCTATTTACTATAACCTCAGAATCAATTAACCAGACACTTCAAGTCCCCCATAATGATTCTTTGTGCCCTTTCTTTGTAGATTCCCTTATGTAACTCTACCAAAAGCTAACTTTCCCTCGAAGAGCCAGAATATTTTAAATTTTCTTACCATAAGATGTCTAGCTTCCAAAGAAGAATCCACCATATCCAACCGCCATGTTCCCAAACAAGACCAAGCAAATTGTCTCATTAGTATCTTGTCTCCTAGGGTAATAATCAAATAAATGGGTGGATGAACCTATCCTAGATTTTATATCCATCGTTTCCACAGAAAAAAAACTTATGTAATGTTTAATTTCTTTCAATTCCTTGTAGATAACATCCATGAGAAATTTATCAAAGATTACCACAAAAGGAATGCTTAAACATGCATTATGCTAGTTCATATGTTTCTATTTTTCCAGGCAGAAAGATTGCCAATTGCTTTGCAGAAACTAGATGAAGAAGGCAATGCACAATCAATCATCCAGTGGACCTATTTAGTATAGAGGAATTCGAATAATTTTAATTTCAGTGATTTCATAGACCAATTCACTTATATAGTTACATGCCTTCTTAACTGTAATGTGGAACCTAGAATAGGTTCTGAGATACAAAGAACCTTACACCTCAGTGAACAAGTTAAAACATGAGATTGGTACTTGTACTAGAACTACATAGAAATTAGAGTGTATGGCTATGAGCTGCCACCATAAAAACTACAAAAATATGTTCTTATGAGAATTTTTGCATTGGAATATATAAGGCAAATGATCAACATGGATGACATACACTTTGTTTCAGCTAAAAAGAAGGCACAGTTCAAGATCAAGACACAGGTGGGGCCATTCATATGCAACAACAAAGCAGCAGGTAATGAGGTAGATGAACTTCTCAAACAAATGAACTTCCAACTAAGATTTACTTGGTCATATGACCCCTTCGGTGTCAATTCCAGTTTAAGAGTGGAACATAAGACCACTCCTTACACTCGCACTCCCAGGCTAGAAATTGAAAAATTCATGAACTAGGATTAGTGGGAGGAGAACACTTTGCAAGAAGTTGGAGAACAGGTTTAGTACCTCAAGAAAATCATGAAAAAAGGCCAAGAGAAGAAGATTTTCCTGCAATAATAGAAATTGGAGCCAAGGAATTCCTAATATTTAAAAAGAAGCAGAGAACTATTCAAAAACTGTTTTTCATGTAGGGTGATGAAGAACATGCTACTATAATTTTGATAGGTCCAAATGTTTCTACGAGGCCAATTTTTTTTGTTGTTGTAGGTACAAGACAAGAATATATTTTTGTAGGCTCTCTATCTTCCTCAACCTCACAAGATCCTCGAGATTCAGCACAAATAATAGAGTTGGCTCAAGGTCAAACAGAGCCAAATATTTTTTCTAAGTACAAAGAAATCAAGCAGAAAAATGAGATGCTAAAGGCCAACACATATACTCAATTCTAGAAACAAACTTCTTCTTCCCAACACAGGCTTCTATCAGCCTTTGATACTGAAAAGGGAAGAATGCAAATGGATTTACTATAGGCACAAGTTCCATTCCCAAAATCACTAGAATAATACAAGAAGAGAATCTTCTCCTTTGAAACTAATCAAATACATCCAATTAATCAGATGGTTATGCACAAACAGACTAGAGAGATGTTATACTTCGCATTGAATAATACTGCAATGACAACTTCAAAACTACATGCCTCCATCAGCGACATACAGCCACAGTTGAAGCTGGAGAAGATCTCATCTTTGGCAAAGGATACTAGAATTAAATCACTAGAGGACTTAGTCATTAAGCTAGGTTATGACCCCAATGATGTAAAGGTAGTAGAGGACATTGTGAGAAAAAGGAATGAAAATATAGCATCTCTGAGGAAGCAGCTCAAGATACAATCTACAGAGGATCCATAGACCAAGGAAATGGGAGAATTGGAAAAGAAAAAGGAAGACATGTTCAAGATAATAATTGAACAGAATGTCCAGATCAGAGAAATGGAGGTGGAACTAGAAAAATTTCTCAAGGATAAAGAACATTCCTCATAGTTGGCTTTAGTTCCACTGATTGCAGTGCCTATTATAGTGGAAAGAATAGTAGAGGCTTTTACATCGACAACAACATCAGCACCAACCACAGATTCTTCCAATGAATTGATTAAAGCCATGCAGGAGATGTCCCTTCAGGGAAAAGAAATTGAGAAGTTAAAAGATTAGCTAAAGAATTTATAGGAACAGAAATTGAAGATAGACAACTCCTATGTAGCAGAATTAGAAAAATCTCACAACCTTGCTCAGAGAATAGAGTTTTTATAGAGTGAGTTAGTAATGGATAAAACTTTAGCACAAGACAAAGAAAACATATGGGTGGATATCAATCAGGCCATAACAAAAATTTGGACATCAATTCAGATCATCTTTGAACAGGAAGAATTGATGCAGAGATAAAAAACAATGATAGAGAAGGTAAGAGAAATGTTGGGAGAGAAACCGAGTGAAGCAACAACCTTAATCAAAGTTTTAATTCTTAAACTAAGGAAGAACTGGAAGAGCTTTAGATTGTAGACAGAACAACAACCATTTTGGAGATAAATAAATTTTTACAGAAGAGGAACCTTATGATACAACTAGAGAATAAGTGTCAGACTCTGAAAACTATTGTTCAGAGGTTTCATACCAAGTTCAATTTACTAAATTAGAGAGGGCTTCCAAGGTTTTTAGCAATGAATGACGGATTGATCAGTTTGGGTGACTACAACCACACACTTTTTACTATTGCCCAAGATAAGTATAAGTTTGCAAGGGTAAAAGGAAGTATAACAGGAAAAGATTTCATAGAGGCTTTAGATTTTGATTTGATTATTAAACATGAGATCAAACACATTTTCATCAAAATCCCTACATTTGAGAAATATACTAAAGTTGATGAAACATATAGAAAGCTAATAAAACTTTATATCCCTAGTGAAGATTGATGGGATTAATTGTGTGAATTACTTGAGCAAAACATGTTTCATCACAGACAGCGTGGCAACACCTTTTTGGGACCAGTCATCAACAACCATCCTTGAAAATAGTGCTAGCAGCTCCAGGAGTTCAAAATTCCAAAATTTTTGTACTATTTGTGTAATCAGTTTTAGATATTTTAGCATTCTTTCTTGATCTTTTGAAATCAAGATATTTTTTAATTATTTCTATAAGTACTTCATAATTCAAAGTAGTAGTGGTTGATGTTTATCTAAAAGAAAAGGACCATTAATGTAAAGTTGTTCCACAAAGTTCTAGTGGACACATTTAAGTAATACAGAAGCTCTTACAGGATTTTTGTGTCATATTTTTAGTGAAGTGGTATTCTCCTTTATTGTTGTGTTTTCCTTTCTCTATAATTTCATATGTGTTTTCTAATATGTTATTTTCAAAGAAAAATTTGAATCTGAATTTGTTTAAGTACACTCAGTTCTATCTTTTGAACAATTCCAATGTTTTCTACTCAAGTTAAGAAATATAATTCTTAATTGCTCTCTTAGTAATGGACACTTGATCATTTCTTCTTTTTCCATGTCATCAAACATATAAGATCCAATAAATATTCCTACCTTGCCCTATTAGATATGTCTGTCAATGCTGAAATAAATCCATTTGAAGTAAATTGACTCCATTTCCCAATGGTATCTTGTTACATTATCAACCAAACAACCAAACCAAATAAAAAACAAAACTATTGAACTTTCATAACTAGCCTAATATCTCAATATAAACAAATCTAAATCTGAAAGAGAGATCCCTCTCTGAAGCTGGCAGGGCTAGATCCCAGCTTCCAAAGTGGTTTTGTGGTTACCTTTGTATTTCTTTCACAGTCTTAGGAAATATAGAGTGTTAACATTTATTAAGGAAATTGAACTATTTCGGCAACTTTGGTACTTATATTTTTGAAGGTGTGTTGTATTTTTTTTTATGATCATGGTTGTCATGTGAAATAATTTTCAGACTAACTTGTGATCCTCTTATGCTCTTGTGTGTCTCTTTTAGGACAATACTATTACTTTTCTTCTAGAGGCACACTCCCTTTCTCCCCACTGTGAAAGTACTTTGTATACATTGCAATTGTATGCCTCATAGTGTCAACTTACTTGTTTTTTCCAAAGAATGTTGTATAACCTCTTATGTTAATAATTGTAGCCAAGGGAAATCCCTAAGGACAATGGAAACCAGTCTTGTTTTCGGTTGGGCCTCCTATTCCAAATGGTGTATGGTCTAGTTGGGAATTCACATAGGGGAGATCCCCTTGGTTGACAGATTTCCAGTACCATCAACAATTGGATAATACCCAATAGTGTCATAAGCCCTAGGTTCATGATTATATAAGAAAGTTGATAAATTTATAGAGAAAACCATAAAAAAACCCCACCTGGTGTTCTTCAAACCTCTATCAAAGGCTTGACAGAGAGCTGCAACACTTTATGGAGGCCTCGACGGTGCATTGAATAGGGGTCAGACACTTTGTCAATGTTCTATAGGATTTTTGAAAGGGTTTTATACCTAGATCCTTAGTTTTAAAGGAGATTTTTTTAAGCCTGATACTTCTATAATTCCTAATAAAGATGTAGAGGCAATATAAATGAAAAAAAATGACAAACTAAAGGAACAAAAGAAACCAACTAGAGGTGATATCCAGTAGAGGATATCAATTCTATTTAGCTCAAATTTCCTCTATTTTAGGAGTACTAATTCCCACATTCCTACTCAAGACATTACTTACAATTCTTATAACCCACCTAACCCTCTTGAAATGCATGAAAAACAAAGATGAAATAGGAAAATATATGGTGGATGACATACCTTATCTTGGAAGGTTGATGGTTGATCACTCCTAGTGGTTGGAGTCTTTGAGATCTAATTATTTTCTCCTACTTGTAACCTGCAAAATAGAAAACCACAATTGGTTATAACCCAATTTCTTTCTAAAGAAAATGATAACAATACATTACGAGTAAGTCACCAAAATTTTAACAAATTAGGTAAAATTTCTCTCTTCAATTTTGATTACTCAAGTATTTGAAGCCCATTCAAGGGTCAATTGTAGAGTTTCCTGTTGGATTCTTATGTTCCACTTTAACTTGCTAGCATTCCAAACACCTTGCAATGTATTCAAAAATTTCCTTCTTCATAATTTTCCAATAATATAATTTAATTGTGGTTGTTATCATCTTGTAATAACCTAGGTGACCTGAGTAAGGCATCTTATGGATTTCATCCATTTTGGGCCTCTTTATGTATGTTTTAATTGGTATATAAATTTTCCCTTGTATAATATAAGTCATCCTCTATTCATTGATATTCTCGACACTTTGGTCCCTGAGGCTCTTTCTCTAAGAACCCCTTACACATATTTGAAGTTTTTGTCATGTTATAAGGCATATATGATATTTTTTTATATATCTAATTCATAAATGATAATTGTTTCCATATGTATTATTTACATGCTCTAGATGAGTACATCTACGTTTTAGTTCTCCTTCCCTTTAATGTGCTAGATCCCAAAATTGAATTCAGTGATTAGATCCTTCCACCTAGCTTTCCTAGCATTCAAACAAGTTTAATCAAACAAATATTTTATCTTGGTGTGATATTTCATTAACACACATCTTTTGCCCACCAAGTAGTGTCTCCACATCTTTAAAGCATGTAAAATGACTACAAGTTCCATATGTTGTGTCACATACTTTTTCTCAATCTCATTTAATTTCCCAAATTCATATTTGAGCACATATACCTCTTACATGAAAAATCCTACAAGTCCTTCATTTTAGAAATTTGTACAAACTAAGTTTTCATTTGGATCTATAGTCCATAGAATATGTGCATTAATTAGTATATGCTTAAGCTACTAAAATCTTGTTTCACACTCTACTAACTATACTAAATCTCAACCTTTTCTTCTATAATGAAGTGATTGAATGACCATTATTTGAGAATCCTTAGATGAACATTCTATATTATCTGACCAATCCCATAAATGGTCTAACCTCTAACACATTTTAAGGTGATTTCCAATCCATGATTTCATTGATCTTCTCAAGGTCTAATGCAACTACTACAACTCCTTCCTCAACTCCTGAATTTTGCATGTTCTATAATGGTCTTTGTAGAATGTCATTCCAATGTCCATTTTACTTGTCACAATGTCTGACTTGTGAAAACTTTGGCCATCCCCTAGTGCCAATGGGCCCAAATGCTAATATCTATGTCATCCTTGAGCCAATTATTGTGCTTAAGCAATGAATGATGTAATGGATAGGACCTTGGTGAGGAGGAATCATACAAAATTATGGAATCTAGAAGCGAATTCCTCAAATTAGTCATGCATTTACTGGAAGTATTGGTAAATTTTTTTACTGCTTTAGTGGTTGTAGATTCTTGAGTAGGATTTAGTTGGTAACCCAATTAGATGACATAAGAGGTTGTAGCAGAAGTATCTATTGGTCCTTTATAGTAATTTTGAGCTCTTCTTACATTGTGAGGACTATTTTGTAAAGGGTCTATGGTTCCTCTTAGGTGTTATTGAGCTTACAAATTAAAGAAACAATTTCTATCTTGACACCCTTGTACACAACAAGAGTACATTTTGTGAGGGACTACCATTTTTCCTTGACTTTTCCCTCCATCATTTTCACCTATTCTTATGGCATGGTGGGTTTTGAAGGAGCCTACAAATGCATCTAAAGCAAAACACTTTTCTATACAACATCATCAAACCCTTCTAGATGAGATTTGAGCTGAGTAAATGAATTATTGGCCTTAGAAATCTTCTATTGAAGTTCCAATTGGTTGGGAGTGGACTTCACTTTCAACTTTTCCTCTAGATCATAAATCTACACTGGTAGTTGTAGCATAATCTCTTTGACATTTTTAATCCTCCCTGGTTTTCGGTTGTTAGATGGGGTATCCCCTAGAAATAATTGAGCACACAATTCATTGACAATGTAGGCTAGTTCCTATTTTAGCGGCTACTACCACCCTCCAAAATTTTGCCTATGCTTCATTTTGGAACCTCCCTCCTAAATCACAACAACTCATCTCACACTAAACCAGGTACTTGTGCTTTGATTTAGCTTTACCTTCTTCTTATGGCTTGTGATCTCTCACTTGATTTATTTTCTAATCCACAATTCAATCTCTTGACTTGGTTTCAACCCGGTTCTAGGGTTGCCTAAGTGAACTGCGCAATCCTTGAGAGAAACCAATGTTCTACTTGGGAATTGCATAGGCCAAGCCAGCTGTGAGCCTTCAACTCCAAAACAAAACTGAACCACCTAATAGCCAGCCTTCAAATGAGAAAATATGCAAAGAATGAGAGCCATCTAGGGCCACTTAGCCCAAAAAATGTGCAAAAGCTTTTCCCTCTATAGCTGCCTAATGCATGAGCCAGTGAGTTGCCCAGTTCTCCTTAGAACTGTGCAATCTCCAAGAAATGTATGGAAAATTTTCCTTGAAAAAGAAAAAAGAAAAAAAGAGAAAAATATAAAAAGCATCCATAGAAAATAGGGATCTATTTTTAGCAATCCGGAGGTGGCACTTGAGTTATTTTGGAAACTGCTGCCAAGTATCACTTTTTCCTAGATTTTTGGCCTTCGTATCATAAACCCTAAATCGACCAAATATATTTAATGGATGATACCAGAAATCATTTTCACATTTGATCTTGGAGCTCTAGTATTCCCAAGGAGGTGAAGGAACCTTCGACACAATCGTCGCAACTTTTCCGGGTAAGTCTTGCTTTTCTAGTCTTTTGCTGCTTTTTCTATTGCTTTTGTTTGTTTGGCTTGTGAGAGTGTTGTTTTACCTGTTTTATTGAAAGACCTCTGGAATTTTGATTTTTGCTTGTAGAAGTGATGTTTTAAGTTTTTCATTTCCTTTCCCAAGTGTCACATGCATTACCCAATTTTTTCATTAACGGTCGTTGTTGCGGTGACTCTTTCCATATGCTTCATTGTTCTTCAATTGGATTAATTCATGCACTTGTTTTATTTGCATGAATAATCATTCACTCATAGTTGCACCCATCATCATTCCCCCCTTCATATCTACTCATTTTCATGCTCCCATTAGGTAGATCTGGGCTTCCTTGGCTTGAATCTTGCTCCTCCCTAGCATGCACTACGCATTTCTAGATCTCAAGGCTCTGCCTTGGCTCTAGAAATTGTGCAGAGGTTGCCAAGGCCTGGCTCCAACTACGCATTGTGCAGTTCCAGAAGCCAGTCCTGAGCCTTGGCCACTGGGATATCACAATGCGTAGTTTCACCTGGCCTAAGCTTGACTGAACTGTGCGTTGCGTAGACACAGTAAGAAATCCCTCCCATTGACAGTTGGGACTGCACAATGTGCAAAAATAGCTGGCAGTCAATCACCTCTAAGAACCAGGATTGCACAATCCTTCCTAGTAGTTTCCTAGTTTGTTGTTTGGTCTGTTCTTGAAGTGATTATGTTTCAAGGTAACATTTGCATGCCATGAGTGTCCTCTCTGTATTTGGGAACAATAGTTGTTGAGAAACTCTCCAGCAGTGACATGTAAACATGGATTCCAAGAGAGTTTCATCAAAGGATATTATCGAGAGTAGCATTGGGGAAGCGGTTGAGTAGGTGTTACTAAATTTTCATGTTTATGTAGACACTCAGTTTTTCATTGAGAAGGGAATGAAGTTAACATGGCAAGAAATCATAGATATCTTTGCAGGGAACTTCAATGAAGATCTAGAAGATCGATAGGTTTATATCAGTGTCCACTAACCAAGGTTACATAAGGTTGCATGTAGGTACCCCACCTTCCCATGTGCAAACATCATCCACTTGATTGTATCACATATAGATACCGAGACTATGACATTGAGCAGTGCCAGTGGGATACAACTTTCCAACTTCAGGGTGGAGACCTATTAGCAGATGTATCATTTACCTCAGCCGATGAATGACATGGATTCACTTTTCTATGCCTCCCATAAATTTTTGAACACCTTAGATATCATAAAGTGTTGGGTGAAAGATCCATCAAAATTCAGAACGAAACCCACTCATGTTTACAAGACAAAGTCACTCAGAAAGGCCTACCTGTTCTTGATCATTTTTTCATGTTGATTATATGGTCAAGAGAGCTCGGAGACCTTTCCAAAAAATTGGGTGGTTGTGTTGGACCGGTTGGTGAATGATTGAAGGCCATTCAACTGGTCAGATTTGATGGCTCTTTAGTTGAAAATCCATGTGACTAACACCAGAAATCTGCCCAAGGATGAGCAAGTGAGATTATACATGCCCGCGTATTTACTTGATGCAATTTGTGTCCATCATCAATTTCCTAGCATGGGTTGGGCATGGAAACCAAAAGAGATTGTCGTAAAAAACTATTGCAAGTAGCCTACTAAGGATTTATGGCAAGGCTAGCTGGCCATTTCATCATCCTGGTGTACAATTTGATCTTTGAGCAAGATCCACCTTGCATGTCCCATGAAGTGATGGAGGCTATACTTAACATTGAAGATTGGTATGCCTTGCCCAGTGGCACCTTCATCAGGATTTTTAGCGGAGAGAAGCCTTCGCATGTTCTACCAAGGTATGCAACGGACAAGTTGTTCATGCAAGAGGTTGCATATCACCTCTCCACAAGGTTATCAGCAGGACTGCGGAGGAAGAAGAAGGCACCATGGCCTGCCCTTCCTTTGTGGACCAGATTGTATGAGATTAAGAGCTTGAGATATGTGGATGTCGAAGCTAAGGAGATAACGAAGTTTGAGTTCAACATGAAAGACTTAAATTTGTATGATCGCCATGGTATTTGCAAGAACCACGGTGTGAAGGTGTGCTATCCATGGATCCACAGGACATGTCATTGGGAAGTGGAGGACCCTTGGTGGTATTGTTACAACTACACCAAACTCATTAAACCATTCAGTATAGCCACAACATGGAAAGCTGCTCTGTAGGAAGCAACACTGTAGGAAGAAACAACACCAGTAGAAATAAGCAAAAAACCAGCACAAGACAAGGGTAAGAGAAATATTGCTGAGAACCCAGAGGCTGAGCAAAGATACAAGTTCAAAGAATATCCTCTCATTGAGAAATCAACTTTGGAAGTGGAGGAAAAGAGGTAGCAATGGCTAAAGAGAGAAGAGCAAAGGAAGAGAGAAAAGAAAAGGTTGGAGGAAGAAGAAATGAAGTCACAGGAAACAGAGAAGAAGTTAAAAGAATAACATGAGCTAAGAATGAGAGAGAAAGAAGAGGAGAAGAAACAAGAATAAGTTTAAGAAAGAACAGGAGCTAAGAAGGAGAGAGAGAGAATAGGAGCAGAAACATGAAGAAGAAGAAGGGCAACGCGCAATGACAGAGAAAATTGCACCCATAAAGGTTGAGGAGTCATAATAGCCATCAGTTGATGAAGAGGCTGAGCAGATGCAGGATTAGGAGCTTGCTCAACAAATTGAGAAAATGACTGAAGTAACAAACATGGAGTTAGGACAAGAGCCATAGGACCAAGATACCGACCCCATGCCAAGAGCACCTGAGGTCGCCCCTTAGTATTTACCACCTCCAGTATCATAATTAGTGCCGAGCAAGAAAAGAGAGGTTGTTCTCCTTCATGATGATCCAATGATGGATGTGTTCAATATATCATTTGACGAATTGCGGTAGAAGATTTTATAGGCGTGGAGAAAGAATTTACTGGATGATCATGCGTTACCTGCATTTATGAAGGAAAGGGCGATAATGTCAGATTTCAGAAAGCATCTAGTTTCCATGGTCGATGCCACAATGGATTATGCAAGACCCACAAGCTCAAATGTCAAGTTCCTATTAGCAGAGAATGAACAGGTGCAAAATAACATGTAAGCGGCCAGGCAGAAGGCAAAACAATTCGCAGGTTTCACAATGAAAAAGATGAGGAAAGTGATACTTTCTAAAGTATCAACTCTTGAGGCCACCATGCAGAAAATCTATGATGGATTTGTCACCATGCATAAGGAAGTTGTCCATCTATACGGTTTTAAGCAGCAGAGAAGAAATGTTGTCCAAACTCTCCAGGACATACATGTTGTTATCACCCATGTGCAAGAATGGACAATGAGGTATAAGGGAGCCTCACTTTATTTGTATAAGATGATGAAGCCACAGGAAGATCTAGACAAAGCAAGGATCCAAATGTCGATCCAGAACTATGAGAAGCTTGACCCATTCGTTAGCAACATATAGTCTTCATATCCACAGTTGTATAACAGTTTTGAATTCATGGTGAGAATGCACATGATACCGTCAATCAGTTCCCTCACCAAAGCTAAGCATAAGAGCCAAGTCCGATTAGAGGTAGACAGGTACATGGAGCAGCTAAGGTGGGAGGCCACCAACACTGGCTTGGAGTTGAGTGCAGAAAACATGCAAAAGTACATTGGTGGTCCTGTCAGGGTCAAGACCATGTTGCACATGCTTCAGGTTGAGTTGGACAAAGGTTCCAAGACGATATACCCAGGAGCTATGGAGGCAAGATTCCACTATTAGAAAGACACCATCAAGTATTTTGGGAACACCACGACGCAATACCAAGCTTGGTATCAGTACATCACCGAGAAGCATCAAGTGGAGGTTACCGAGTTGGTATTTCCCCAAAGTTTTCGGTGATATTATTTTGTCTTGTTAGGATGTGTCTAACTTATTTTTTCTCACATGGGTACATTTGGAAAATGCATATTATTTGTAAATATGGTGTAATTGAAATTCCAAGTGTCACTAGTGGAATGTGAACAATCACTATGTAATGTAATGAGTTATTTGTAAAGAAGTTAAAGATTCACAAAGGGTAATGTCAAGGGTCACACCACCCTTTGTTATAAATAGAACCTCATAACTCATAGAACAAGATTTTGGGAGCTAAGCTTTTAACTAGGATTAGGCTTAGAGAAGGCTTAAAGTATTATGATGAGCCTTGGATTCTCCACAATGTAGAGCAAGTATACTTCTTTGGAGGAGCATGTTTTATTCACTGTAATGTTATACTATTGGAGATAGTGGCTGATCAAGAGCTCAAAATTTGCCAAAAATTCAAAGTTGTCAGAATGTTTTGAAACTTGAACAACCGCATAGATCTCGTCGTCCTGAATCCAGTGCAACTCGTTTCAGGTGAAATAGACACCGTATGCTCCTAGAAACGTGATATGTTCACTTTGTCAAATAGGGAAAAAAAAATTAGGTCCTTCACAAGGATGCTGACTGGGAATTCATACCACCTACATGGAAAGGGGGATATTCTTGGAATATTCTCACAGTATTCTACTTTGTTGGCTTCATTTTATTGGTCCACGTGTTTTTTTTGGGCCAATGAGGAGGTGACACGTGGCTAAGTGTGAGGCCGCCATGTGTCCTCCCATTAGCATATTAAAATTTGTATGGCAGATAAGGAAGAGGTCGAACTCGACCTCGTGGCCTCCCACAACACAAACCAAGCACTAACCATCACGCCTGCACATTTTTTCTTAACTATAAGGGGAAGGTGGTTAAACTTAAAGTTGAATGGTTTTTTATTTGGGGGATGGGACTGTGGTTAACCCTCGACCCTGGTCCATGGACCATGGTTAGGGGCTAACCACAGCCCCAAACCTTAACCGCTATCATAACCATTATCAACGTCAGCCATGTGAATAGAATGTAGGTGGTGGAGTGTGGGGCCCGGCCGGCGGGAATGGGCCATTGGCCTTAGCCCCTAGGCACCTTGACCCCCCACGTGGCCAGAGTTTCTGGAACTTAAGCGTTAGAGGATGTTTTAAAGTTTCTACAAATTCACTCGATTTTAGCAAAAATGTCACTCAATTACAGTGCTTGGCGGGAAAAATTGTAGAATGATGCCAGATTTTGGGGAAAATGTAGAGCGAATAGTGGGAAAACTAGGTGGGGTCATAACTTCTCCAGGTTTTGACCAAATTGGGTGCAAACAGAGGCTAGATAGCCATTTTTGGACATTCTGGACTCATTGGAATAGGTTTTATAATCAAAGGAGCACTTATAGATAGTATTTTTGCAGATTTAAGTCTATGGGTGTCATGGTCAACTAGAGTGTTGATTCAATTTATAGAGGAGTTTGAAGATGGAGATGTCCTTGCAGGGGTTTTTGAGACTCCATGTGATTTCCACAACAGCTATTAGATCAGTGCTGTAGCTTTTATTCCTTTTTCTCTATGTTTTTTTGGAGAAGAGAGTTGTTTATGTACTTCAAGTGGATTGTGGTACTGATGATGCTCTTTGAAGTTGGAGTGTGGGGTCTTGGTAAGATGCCTTTGTTTGCTGAAATTTTACATGTTTAACTATAGGTTTACATGTATATGGAGTGATAACTCTTGCAGAAGTTGTTTCTTTGAATGAGAAACTAACCATTCCATTTCTCAACACTTTATGTACTCTTCTTTTTCTAAACATTGAGGATAATGAGAAGGGGTCATGCCATTAGAGCTGATCCAAGGAGATGTAGCCCAGGAGGGGTGAACTCCTTTAACAATGGCTGGTGTATTTTTGATTGATGCTTGCTTCCATTTAGTGCTTTGATTTCATGCTTTAAGTTTTTCATGAAATTAAAGCAAGAAAACACACATAAAAACTCATGCTTTTACTTTCTATTTTGGAGTACAAACCTCAGCACATTTTTGTATTTTGATGAGGATATTAGCATAGAAAAATAATATTCCACATTCATATCGGTGGTTTGATGGAACTCTAACTTATAGTAATAATAATTGAGCCAACACGTTTTCATGCATATGTTGTTATTGTAGTTGGACCATTCTAGTTGCTTTAGCAATGTATGTTTTTTAACTTATGCATTTTCTTATGAATTACTTTGTATGAAATTGTATGAATTGGGTTGAAGGCGTGTTGTTGGATTAACCTGTCACTTTGTTTTTTCGACCATTCCGCATTTAAGATTATGATGTCATTCCGCTCATGTGTTCCTTTTAGGCTGCATACTATTATAGTCTTCTAAGGGACACACTTCCTTTTATGTGTGTTAGAACCCTTGTGCATCTCACTTGACTCGCTACAAGGTAACACACTTTCTTCCAACCAAAGTCATCATACTTATCTCTATGCACTATCGCAGCCAAGGCACTACATTACCACCCACTGTTGGGACTCCTACTTCAAACAGTCTGAAGTCTAGTTGGGACTTCTTACTAGGGATATCCCCTTGAATGTTTGCGGGTCTAGCACCATCAACATTTCTAGTGCTAGAAGGAGGGCTAGATGACAAGCTGACCATGCAAAGTTTTTTTTGAATCTGTGCACATCAATCATGACTTATATCACAATCTCAAACCCAACATGTTTTTCTCACGCTTTTGATTTTGATGCGCCAGTGGATGTTATAGATGTCTTTTCACAAATCAAAGATGATGGTGGAACATCCCTGTTAATTCATAGAGTTTACTTTTTGAGTATCTGTGACAAGAATGAAGTCCCCTTAGATGACATTTCCTATGGGTTGTTCACTTACATGTTCAAAGGGAACGTTAAGAAATGGTGTCTCACATTACCCACAACTTCTATACACTCTTTCAATCACATGTTTAGAGAGTTAGGCCATGATTTCTTTCGTTATGAACATAAAGCACTTAACCGCAAAATTCTAAAATTGTGAAAAGCACCTCTCGAATAAATTGCACACTTTTATGATCGTTTTCATCATTACCATTTTGAGTTTATGGAAGATGAAGTTGACTGGAAATTTCTGACTAAAATATTTCAGTATCTTGTTCACATATCTAAGAATCCACATGAGTTAGAATATTTCGAAATCCTCCTAGCATACCTCGGTGTTAGAGATTCTAAATCTGAGACGGACAAGGTCATTGTCCCAAGTGACCCTCCATCCCCTTCTCATCAAACAACTCTAGCTCTGCAGGAAAAGGTGGGAGAATCTGTGAACCTACTTGTTGAACTGTCACCATCTCCTCCTACCGACCTGCTCTATATTTCTTTTCAAATTTGGATTTCAAGTTTAATGGTTGTCACGTGGTCTCAGTCCCTTGACCTTCATCCTTCAGTTCTTTTGATCTGCCAGATTTTGGTTGTTGTGTTCATCTGTTCTGGACTTCACAAGCGATGTTCACAAGGATCAAGTTATTGAAGGAGTTGGTGTTGAATAATCAACCTGCACTATCTTTTTTGATGAATATGTGTGGGAACTTGAACAAGAATTTATGGTGAAGGATGACATCCTTCTGTCTACACCTCGTTCGCTTTATCCTAATATCTTCCGTGATTATGCCATTTCTATTTCATCTTGTGAAAATATATCTCTGGATGTTTCTACTTTCAATCATTTGCATAACACGCGGGATGTCAGTCTATCATTTGATTGCAAAGAGGACAAATCTTTATTCCTAATTCTACCCGATCTCTCATATTTCATTTCTCGAAATTCAGAGGGTGAAAATTTTTGTTTCTCATCAATCCCTCTTTACAATTCGTCAGATCATGAGGATGTTGACGTCCATTTTGAATTTTCTGATCATGGCTATTGTGATATTTTAACTCATTCATTTGATCATGATTCTGATTCACCTACTTTCGATCTTTCTAAGCCACCAATATTTAATGATCCATCTTCTGATTAAGTGGAAACCCCTCAAGCTGTCGAGGAACTTCAACCTGAGCTGATGGTTATGTCAGTTTCTCATAGCCTTGAGGTCAGTTCCACTTCCAATCATAAATCTATTAAATCTTCCCATGATCCTCATCACTCTCTTGTTCACATTGAAAATCAATCTAGTTTAGAGTTTTCATATCCTCCACCAGAATCACAAGATCCTATCACTCATGCATTGGACGAATCATACATAGCAAGCACTGTTGCGAAACAAAATTTTTCTGTTTTCTTCATGTTTGCTCGTTTTTCAAGTTAGAAAGTGTGTACATGATTGTTATACAAGTGCAATGTGACACACCGTGATGATATGTCTGCATAGCTCCTTTCATGTGCTTTCAATATTTTCTTTCCTGTAGACGCTTTCAAACTTTCAACATTTTGGTTTGCATTGATTTATCTTTCCTTTTTATTGGTTTGATTGAATACATTCCTTGTTAGTCATGCCATCACCTACATGGATCAACCAATGCGCCAATGGCTACATTGGACATATCACTTCACATGAGTTGGCCCATGCTCTGCTTAGCTTAGGAGTAGGAATAGTGTTTTCTTTCTGGTTTGTTTTTTGCATACTTGATTTTTTTTTCATCTTACTTCTTTCCTTTGCTTGTTTGTTTTCTTGTCCACCCTTAGGATTAGTTTCCCCATGAAACCGTGTTTAGCTTCTTGAGACAAGTAGGGTGAAATAAAATAGGACTTGTAGAACTATCAACATTTGGTTTTCTATCTATTCCCTCTATTTATGAAGATTTTTTGTTACTTCTAGTCGAATATACCTTGATGGAAAATATATTCCTTTCAGAGTGAGTCTTGGTGAAATCACGACGCTTACACTCTTAAATAGTACCGCCTACTCTAATCAGTTTTCTATATTCAGTTAACCCTTGTTAACTCAGTGAAGTAGAGTAAGGTGAGAGGAAAAACCTTAACAAGTATGTCAGAGGTATATATAAACATCCTTCTCTGAAGGGAGAACCTTTTCTTCTCTCAATAAGTCAGGATACCTCTTTCGCCTCATGAAATAAATAAGTGCCTATGCATAGTTCTTTGAAAAATGAAAACTGAAATGAAAAAAAAATAAACGTGAAAGAAGAGAAAGGCTTCCTGCACAGAGAGGTGAATCAAGTAACTCCATCGGGGTACTATCTAGGCTCGCTTGCAGCAGAGAAATGCTTGTGTTCCTAAAGTGACTCTGCTGAGGTACTTTCCACACCTACTAGCAGTGGAGTAACACCAGAGATGAAACTAAAACTCTAAAAGTCTATATTACTTGCGCATCAATATAGCTCTCATCCCCAATCGAAACAACTTAGTGGACTTGGCTTGGTATATGTTCCATTGATAAAGAGAATGCTAGGGACTACATCTTTAACTCAAGCTAAATGAAGAAGCCATGACAATCAAAGAATCGAACAATACTTCTGGAAGATTTAGGCTCACTTTACACGAGACAAGGTCTATATAGAGAGTTGTAGTTCTACTAGTGTGTCACCAATGTTGTAGCAGTTACTGACCACCCTCCAAAATTTTGCCTATGCTTCATTTTGGAGCCTCCCTAATCAAAATAGCTCATCTCGCACTGACCCAGGTAATTATGATTTGATTGATATTTATCTTCTGCTTATGGCTTGTGATCTCTCTCTTGATTTACTGTCTAACCCACAAGTCGATCTCTTGACTTGGTTATAACCTAGTTCTAGGGTTGCTTAAGTGAACTTCGCAATCCTTGAGGGTAACTGACCTTTAGCTCAGGAATTGCGCAGTACAAGCTAGATGTGAGCCTTTAACCCCAAAACTATGCACATCCAGCTAACATCTAGCCTTCAACTGGGAAACTGTGCAGAGCATGAGAGGCAGCGAGGGCCACTCAGCCCAGAAATTTCACAAAGGATTTCCCCCCAGCAGTTGCCTGATGCATGATCCAGTGAGTTGCCCAGTTCTCCCCGAAATTGCATAATCTCTCTGGGAAATGCATGGCATATTTTCGTTGAAAAAGAAAAAAGAAAAAAGCAAAAAAATGAAAACGCATCCCTCTAACATAGGGATCTATTTTTAGCAGTATGGAGGTGTCACTTGAGTTATTTTGGAAACTGTCGCCAAGTGTCGCTTTTTCCTAGATTTTTGGCCTTCACGTCATAAACCCTAAATCAACCAAATCTATTTAATGGACACTTCCAAATCTCATTTGAACATTTGATCTTGGAGCTCTAGCATTCCCAAGGAGGCCAAGGAACCTTTGGCACAATCATTGCAAATTTTCTGGGTAAGTCTTGCTTTTCTAGTCTTTTGTTGTTTTGTTTGTCACTTTTGTTTGTTTGGCTTGTGAGAGTGTTGTTTTACCTATTTTATTGGATGATCACTAGTGTTTTGATTTTTTTCACTTGTAGAAGTGTTGTTTTAAGTTTTTCATTTCCTTTCCCAAGTGTCGAATGCATTACCCAGTTTTTTGCACTAACGGTCGTCGTTGCAACGAATCTCTCCATATGCTTAAGTTTTATTTAGTTTGATTGATTCTTGTACTCATTTTATTTGCATGCATCATAATTCACTCAGATCTACACCCACCATCATTCCCTCTTTTAGATCTGCTCATTTTCATGCTCCCATTAGGCAAATATGGGCTTCCTTGGCCCGGATCTTTCTCCTCCAATCATGCACTATGTATTTCTAGATCTCAAGGCTCTACCTTGGCTCCATAATTTGCATAGAGGTTTCCAAGGCCTATCTCCAACTGTGCATTACATAGTTCCAAGAGCCAGTCATGAGCCATGGCCATTAGGATTGTGCAATGTGTAGTCTCACTAGGCATAAGCATGACTAAACTGCGCATTGCGTAGTCCTAGTCAGCAAGCCCTCCCACTGACAGCTAGGACTCTGCAATGCACAAAACCAATTGGCAGTTAGTCACCTCTAAGAACCAGGAGTACACAATCCTTCCCAGTGATTACCTAGTTTTTTTTTTGGTTTGTTCTTGAAGTGCTTTTGTTTCAAGCTAACATTTGCATGCCATGTGTTTCCTCTCTATCTCCAGGCATATGAGTTGTTGAGAAACTCTCCAGCAGTTACTGGTAAACATGGCTTCCAAGAGAGATGCATCAAAGGATACTGTCGAGAGTAACCCTTGGGAAGCAGTTGAGCAGGCGTCAGTGAATTTTCCAGTTTATGTAAACACTCGACTATTCATTGAGAAGGGCATGAAGTTAACATGGCAAGAAATAAAGGGTATCTTTGTAGGGGACTTCAAGGAAGATCTAGAGGATTGAAAGGTTTATATTAGCTTCCACTAGTTAGGCTTACATAGGTTGCATGCAGGTATCCAGCCTTCCCATGTACGGACATGATCCAGTGGATTGTCTCACACAAAGAGCCCGTGACTATGACATTGAGAAGTTCCAGTGGGATACAACTTTCCAATTTCAGGGCAGAGAACTATCAATAGATGTACCATTTACCGCAGCTGGTGAACCACATGGATTAACTTTCCCATGCCACCCACAACTTTGTGAACATCATAGATATTATAAAGTGTTCGGTGAAAGACACGTCGAAATTCAGAATGACATCGACTCATGTTTATAAGACAAAGTCACTCAGAAATGCCTACTAGTTCTTGATCATTTTTTCATGCCGATTATATGGTCAAGAGAGCATGGAGACATTTTCAGAAAATTGGGTGGTTGTGTTGGACCAGTTGGTGAATGATGGAAGGCCACTCAACTAGTTAGATCTAGTTGCTTTTCAGTTGAAAATCCATGTAAGTAATGCCCAAAATCCACCCAAGGATGAGCAAGTGATATTCTACATGTCCACGTATTTACTTGATGAAATTTGTGCCCAACATCAGTTTCCTGGCATGGGTTGGACATGGACACCAAAAGAGAATGCCATCAACATTTATTGCAAGTTTCTTTTTGAATGTAGCTACTAAGGAGTTATGGCAAGGCTAGCTGACCATTTCATCATCCCGTTGTACAAGTTGATCTTTGAACAGGATCCACCTTGCATGTCCCAAGAAGCGATGGAGGCTATACTTAACATTGCAGACTACTATGTCTCAGTTGGTGGAACCTTCATTAGGATGTTTAGCGGAGAGAAGCCTCTGCATGTTCTACCAAGGTATGCCACAAGAAATTTGGTCATGTAAGAGGTCACATATCACCTCTTTACAGGGTTATCGGTAGGACTGCACGGGAAGAAGAAGGCACCATGGCTTGCCCTTCCTTTGTGGATCAGATTGTATGAGATTAAGAGCTTGAAATATGCATATGCTAAAGCGAAGGAGATAGCAAAGTTTGAGTTCAAAACCAAATAATTCAATATATATGATCCCCACGGTATTTGCAAGAACCATTGTGCGAAGGTGTACTATCCATGGATCCACAGGACATGTCATTGGGTAGAGGAGGACCCTTGGAGGTATTGTTACAACTACTCCAAGCTCAATGAACCAGTCAGTATAGCCACAACATGGAAAGCTACTCTACAAGAAGCAACAAAAACAATATCAATAAGAAGCAAACTGGTACAGGACAAGGGTAAGAGGAAGATTGTTGAGAACCTAGAGGCTGAGCAAAGCTACAAGTTCAAAGAATATCCTCTCATTGAGAAAGAAGCTTTAGCAGTGGAGGCAAAGAGGCAGTAGTAGCTAAAGAGAGCAGAGTGAATTAAGAGAGAAAAGCAAAGGTTGGAAGAGGAAAAAAGGAAGTTGTAGGAAACATAGAAGAAGTTCAAGGAAGAGTAGGAGCTAAGAAGGAGAGAGAGAGAAGAGAAGTATAAATAGTAAGAAGAAGAGAGGCAAGGTGCGATGATAGAGAAAATTGCACCCATATAGGTTGAGGAGTCACAATAGCTAGTAGTTGAAGAAGAGGGTGAGTAGATGCAGGATTAGGAGCTTGCCCAACATATTGAGCAAATGATTGAAGTAATGAACATGGAGTTGGGATAGGAGCCACATGACCAAGATACTGACCTCATGTCGAGAGCACTCGAGGTCGCCCCTCAGTCTCCACCACCTCAAATATCAGAACCGGTCCTAAGCGATCAAGGAGAGGTCGTTATCCTTGATGATGATTTGATAATGGATGTGTAAACTCTATCATTTGATGAATTGTAGCAGAATATTGTATAGGCATGGAGAAATAATCTCCCATATGATCACTCGTCATCTGCATTTACGAAGGAAAGCGTGATAGTTTCAAATGTTATAAAGCATCCAGTTGCCATGGATGATGGCACAATGGCTTGTGCAAGAGACATGAGCTGAAATGTCAATTTCTTGTTAAAAGAGAATGAACAGATGGCAAAGAACTTGCAAGTAGCTAGGCAGAAGGAAGGACATTCTGCAGGTTCCATAATGGCAGAGACGAGGAAAGTGATACTTGCTGAAGTAACAAATCTTGAGGCCACCATGTGGGAATTTTCACCATGCATAAGGTGGTTTTCCATCTATATTGTTTTCAACAGCGGAGCAGAAAGGTTGTCCAAACTCTCCAGGAAATACATGCTACTATCACCCACGTGAAAGAATGGGCAATGAGGTACAAGGGAGCATCGCTTTACTTGCATAAGATGATGAAGCCAGAGGAAGAGCTAGACAAAGCAAGGATCCAAATGTTAATCTAGAACTATGAGCAACTCACCCTGTTCGTTAGTAACACACATGCTTCATATGCATGGTTGTATAATAGTTTGGAACTCATGGTGAGAAGACAAGGATCTCGTCAATCGGTTCCCCCACTAAAGCTAAGCATAAGAACCAAGTCTGACTAGAGGTCGATAGGTACATGGAGTAGCTACGGTGGGATGCCACTAGCGATGACTTGGAGTTGAGCGCAGAAAACATGCAGAAGTACATTGGTGGTCCTGGCAGGGTCAAGACCATGTTGCACATGCTTCATGATGAGTTGGACAAAGGTTCCAATACCATATACCTAGAAGCTATGGAGGAAAGAGTCTATTATCAGAAAGACACCATCCAACAGTTTGGGGACATCATAACGCAATACAAATCTTGTTATCAGCATGTCATCAGAAGAATCAAGTGGAGGTTGCCAAGTTTGTCTTTCCCCAAACTTCTGAGTCATAGTGTTTTGTCTTGTTAGGATGTCTCTAGCCTATTTTGTCTCACATGGGTACATGTGGAAAATGTATATTATTTATAAATATGTTGTAAGTGACATTCCAAGTGTCGCCAGTGGAATGTGAACAACCATTATGTAATGTAATGAGTTATTTGTAAAGAATTTGAAGAGTCATGAGGGTAGTCAAAGAGTCACAAAGGGGAATGTCAAGGGTCACCCCACCCTTTGTTATAAAAACCTAATAACTCATAGAATAGGCTTTTGGGAGCCAAACGTTTTGTTAGGCTTATGCTTAGAGAAGGCTTGGGAGTATTGTGATGAGCCTTGGCTTCTCCACAATGTAGGGCGAGTATACTTCTTTGGAGGAGCAGGTGTTTTTAACTGTAAAGTTCCACTATTGGGGCTAGTGGATGTCAATGGTGTATGTATGGACGGAACTTTCACTTATAATAATAATAATTGAGCCGACATGTTTTCATGCATATGCTGTTATTGTACTTGGACTATTCTAGTTGCTTTAGCAATGTATGTTGTTTAACTTACGCATTTTCTTATGAACTAATTTGTATGCAATTGTATGAATCTGGTTGAAGGCGTGTTGTTGGATTAACCCGTCACTTTGTTTTGTGGATTATTCCACATTTTAGCTTGTGATGTCATTCTGCGCATGTGTAACTTTTAGGTTGTGTATTGTTACAGGCTTCTAAAGGACACACTTCCTTTTCCCCTCTTTGTGTTAGAACCCCCATGCATCTCACTTGACTCGCTGCAAGGTCACACACTTGCTTCCAACCAAATTCATCATACTTATCTATGTGCGCTACCTGTTGGCATTATGATGTATGTGTTTTACTTGATGGCAACCCACTTGTAGCAGAACAAATCACTTGTATATGGTAACTAGATGAATCTACATAAGAGATATCAGATGTGACAGCATGCATGACAGTAGTGTTTACGGATGTGATGAAATGTAGGGCAACTTCAAAGAATCAGTTTAGAAGGCAACTCACTCAGATGAAAGATCACAGTATAACAGGTATAAAGCAAAGAATTGTAGATCAATCTTCACAGAATGAATAAAGAGAGGTATATGCAGGTTCACCATTACCCAAGCTGTGTATATACGTAGGTTCACTGCATACAAGTCGTGTATACATACACACACACATTCACAGAAGGAAAAGCACGTATACCTTGGAAAACTAAATTTTTGGTCCGAAGTATTTGGTCCATGGTATTTTGATCCATGGTATTGGTCCAAGGGATCTGGTCTGAGGTATTGATCCTAGGTATTTGATCCAAGGTATTGGTCCTAAGTGGTTTTGGTCCATGGTATTGAGAAAGGCCTAAAACTATAAAAGGAGAAGAAGATCATTAGGCCAAAACACACAAGCATTGAATATCTGATGAAGTGTGAGATCTAGTATGCAGGTTATTGGCTTATGGTGTTGTGCTTGATCTAAGCCAAGGATGAACCTTAGTGTTTGATGAAAGATAAGATCAAATTATGTATTAGGATCTTAAGGGTTGAACTAAATTAACTTTATGTGGTTTGATCGTGTATCTGAATAACTGGTGCATGTTGTAGTCTGTGAATATGATGATCTGAGTATGACTGAAGTCTGGAATAGTTGTAATGTTTAAATCATCATTTACAGATCTATATGTAGGTTCACTTTAGAAAAGGAGCGTATACACGCTGGTTCTTCATATCAAAGTGGCGTATAAATCATAAATTTGATTTGCATATCTGTACACTGGTTCACTTTGAGGAAAGCGCGTGTGAATGCAAGTTTGACATATGGAAGTAGTGTATACCTTATAAAATATGTTCTAGTTGCTTTTGTTTACTGTTGCAGTGTTCTGGGTTCTGGCTTGGGTTCTGGTTATTGTATTCTGGTGACAGCATTCTGAATGATCAGATTGATGGGTTGTCAAAGTGATTGGTTGATTTGGTTGTGGTTGGTTCAAAAGGAGATCGGTTGATGCAGATATATTTAATGATGTTCTTGATGGATCTAGTTTGAAAATTTATGAAACGCTGTCCCTGGTAGAAAAGAGAAGGTTGTAGCCTTCTGCAGGTCGGCACCTACATACTAGTAAACATATCAGCTAGTACAAGAGCTAGGGGGTTGTAGCTCCCTTCCAGTAGAAGCTAGAGAATGAGCGAAGGTTGTAGCCTTCTGCAGGTAGAAGCATGCATACTGGTATAAGACTGCACCAGTACAAAAAATATAAACATAATTTTCTTATTATTAAAAGAAGACAGAGATGACAGCAACAGGTGGTTTTTACCCACATTGGATTTCCACCTTATATCTTGGTGTTCTTGTGTGTTTCTTATGTGTGATACTTTATTCTGCTTTTACTGCACTATCTAATGAATTCATGATATACTGATAAAAGTTCATTACATTATAATTTGGGTAAATCTAAAGATCTCTGCATATACATTGGTTGCATTAAGTATAGTCGCGTATACACGCTAGTTCACTGAGCTGAAGTAGCGTATACAAATCAGTTTTTGAAAGTTAAATGATTGATCTGATAATACTGATTCACCCCCCTCTCAGTATTATTTCCAACACTACCGCGGTCAAGGCACTACATTACCACATACTGCTGGGACTCCTACTCCAAATGGTTTGAGGTCTAATTGGGACTTCTTACTGGGAAGATCCCCTTGAATGTTGGCCGGTCTAGCACCGTCAACGGTTCCCTATGCTTAACCTGTTCCCATGCATGGCATTGTTGTAATTATCTAAGTGTGGCTTATTTTTTTTTATGTCATTGTTGGAATTCCTAGTATAACTAACTTACCATTCCATGCCTATCGTTAAGTTCCTCCATGGTTTCCATGAAATACAATTGTAGATCTTCATACGAAAATTGGGATAGATCTAATTGAGTTCATGGAAATAGGGATGTCACAACACTAGAAAGTGTCCCCAACATAATAAGCACTAATGGGTTAAATTATATGAGCCACTTTGTTTTGTTACTTAGG
Organism: Pinus tabuliformis; assembly: GCA_031772625.1. Taxonomy (NCBI): domain Eukaryota; kingdom Viridiplantae; phylum Streptophyta; class Pinopsida; order Pinales; family Pinaceae; genus Pinus; species Pinus tabuliformis. Next base: position 1,312,240,928 of record CM062820.1, on the reverse strand, counting down.
CTCAACATAATAGCCATAGTAAAACATGCCAATTTTCTAGGTACATCCTATTGTCTTCAATTGCATGATTTCGAATTATTAATAGAGTGCTCCCAAATGTCAATTTGAATCTAGATATAGTAGTTATAGGACCCTAATATTCATTTACAGTGCACTAACAATGGATTGCATTACATTTGAAGATGGTTGTTGGGGTTGGAAATTTTGGATATCAATTGCATCTATGGATTGTGTGTTATGTCCTACCTCATTACTAACCTCTATGGCATATATAGTAGCTCTATCCTCATTGGTAACTTTGATAATTTCAATAGGTTCACTATGTGTTGTTACTAGAATGGGATTTGTCATATCAATGTTAGTATCTAGTGTGGTAGTGGTTATGGGAGCTCTTCCCCTTCTTGGTTATAGTGCAATATATTATTCCTTGTCCAATGGGTCAAATATCCTTTGGTGCACTTGTGTTGGTATAAAATTCCCATCTTAATCGTCATCTTGTTATTTTGATCCATCTAATGTAGCGCTAGCCTCCTATCCCTCAAGCTTGGATGGAACAAGCATTGATTATGTGCACTACTTCTCCTACATAACCCACTCTACATCCTCTCATTTACATTTTCATTGGTTCTTCTTGGTGCACATTTCTAGTACCTTGAAATCCTTAGTGGGGTTGGTCTTGATCTTGATGGGCCACCACTACACTTCCTCTAGAATGTCATGCTCTATGATACAAAAAAAGAGGGTATCCATATTCACAGTTTGATTTATGGGTGGATAAATGAACGTGTTGTGCAAATCTATTTTAAAAAATAAAGAATCCTCATGTATTTCCACCAAGATATGTAGAATTTGAATATCTTGAGAAGCTGATTGTATCATCTTAGTATACCATTGGGTGAATATGTGGTATATTTTCTGTCATTCTCCCTTGTTAAATGTCTACCGTTATGTGTAGAATTTTAGTAGAGGACAGGATTTTCAGACCTAGGTGTCATATTCTATATCTAATGGTGGCTTCCATGAAATCATCAATGATGAAAGGAAGAACCATGGATAGTGAAACTCCCTACTATGGTGTTTTACATTCAAGCAGTCTTGGATAAACTAAATCATTAGGTAGCAATATCAGTTCATTTTTATTCCTTGGATGAAACCATAATATGAAAATATAATCCCTAAAGGACAAATCCAAGTATCAAAGTCGAGTATCCCCACCCATGAGTTCAACTGAGTATCCTCGCACGTCCAATGAATCTATGCCTAACATAGAGATTTTCCTAACATATAGAAACATGATGAAAAGGTAAAATTAAGTAATAAAAAATGCATTTGAGTATGCCTGATCACAATGCCTTAGACCCCCTAAATAGGAGATGTTATTGGACAATAATATTGAATGAGAATGAGTTCATCCTTCATGCATTTTCTAGTTATTTTTCCTACCAGTATCCTTGTCACAAACATCACCATGGGGTATATAATAGAAAGAATGATAATGCTCCTAGAACCCTTCCATGTTCCATATTTACTATAGATATATCCCACTAGTGCTTCTCCCATGAAAATAGAACTAATTAGGTATTAACCTATGTTTTGAAGGCCATATGGCTCAAACCATTTGTTCATTGGATAATCCAGGCTGACCTAGAGATACCTACCATGTAACCTACTCAACAAGAATTAGACACAATTGTTAATGGCTAATCATGTTCGAAGTGTTGGGCATCCAATAATGTCATAACTTTATAATTATACAATAGTTTCACCCAATGCTTCAAAATTAATTTGAAAGTATCATTCTCTTTGAAGAACACCTCAGTATAGTTTTCATATTTCATATCTAAGAATACTTCTCATCTTAGATATCAGAATCCATAAACTTAATCTATGGAATTTTCCTAGTATCGATTCCTTAATGTTTATTCCCATCGTAATTCATGAATCTAGCACATCAACCTCTTTCACTACTTTGGTCTTGCTCCATGGATTTCTAATAGGTGTTTCCATTGTCAAGGTTAATCCTATAGTGATAAATCTGACTATAGATTTCTACACTTGACACCTTTTCATTCCCATTGGTAAAAACTCATTGATAGTGGTGATTGATATATCTATACCTTGAACACATATTTCATTAAATTTGGAATTAAATTGTGAATCTAGAATTTCAAAATAACCAAAAAACACAATTCTAGTAATGTCTTTGTAATAAAAATTTTCCAATTTTAATGAAGTATGTGTTCTTGGTACTTCTTATGCATTAAGAATCATATATATTTATGCTCTATCCATAATAATTGCTTGTCCCTCCAATATTTGTCATCATACCAATAATAAAGTTTATTCAGGGTGGGTAACAATTGTAGATGAGTTCATTTCCTATAATTCCCTTTTCCTATGTGAGTTATCCATTTTGGTTAGCACATACATAATGTGCCTCATAAGTGAACTCCAAAAATAATTCCATCAGTTTGTGGTTCATTTAATAACTATGTAACTTAACTATATAAGAACAATTTATCATTGCATCCATATGTATGATTCACGATGAAGTGAATTACCCCACATTATTGAGAATCTTGAGTATATGTTCTTTAACTTATTTATTTAACTTTGCTTCCAAATGTATACTACTTTATTAATGGAAATTAAACATCTACTCCACTATTAATTCTACTATACTCCTAACTACTTAAGTGTTGAAAAATGTCATGACATCATTACAAAGTGGACCCTTGGGGCCCATAATACACTTTCAGTCGACTAATATTGAACATGAATTTCATAGTTTCACCATTAAGTGTCACCAATTTTATTGCATTGTCCTATGTAATGTATACTACTTGGAAAAACCCTTACCATATCATGCACAACTTCCCTGGATTGTGTAGGAATTTTATATGCTACAGTAATATCAATGCCCCTAGCTCTATCACCTTGTACTAAATGTTACAAAATTTCCATACTTTTTGGTGTTGTTTCTCACCCATTTGATTGTATCTAGTTATATCCTCTTCCAACTCCATTAGTTCCTCAATCATGTGTTGCGATGATTGGTCATTCAACATCCTTATTGCAAGAGAAATTATTAGATTGGGGACAAAAAATTCCAATGTCATCACAATTCCATTACCATGTACCAACTTGAAAGGAACATTATTTGTTAAGTGCTTATAGGTAGTTCTATATTCCCATAATACTATAGGGATGCACTAGTCCAAATCTTCACATTGAATAGTGAATACCTTAATAAGGACCTATTTTAAGATCTTGTTGGAGGCCTCCATTGTATCATTTTATTGAGGGTTGTTGATCTAGATTTATGAAGGAATGAAATTAAATACAAATATAAATAGAAACATAGATACAATGAAAGAAAAACTTCAATTCATTAATAACAAATACTGAAAACTATTTACATACAGAATGGATATTAACTAGCTCAGGAGATGGTATCTTATCTCTGAGAATAGATGTGGTTGCTACATGCCTTTTGAATTATGTTACAATTGTAGAAAATTTGTGATAGGTTAACCCGATAATGCAATATAAATCAAAGCAGAATACTATAACCTACTTCTACTATCAATTTGCGGAAGCTTAAATATCGAGCTGAACAATATAACAAAAAGAAGAAGAATCAATGGCACAATACACATGAAAATACTTTGGGGAAAGCCTCAGCTAAAAACCCCACACTATTGTATTATCATACATGGTGAAAATACATAGGAATTATACAAAGCCTTAGCTCTCATAGCTAGCCAGCTCTCAGTACAATCCTTGTTACACTAAAAAATGTCACCATGACCACTTACAGTTAGTATGGCTCAAATCAACAGTCATGCTACCCTCTTAGGCAAGTCTTATGCCTCTGCTATCCATCTCAAACTCAAAGAAGAGAGAAAGTCTTGTCAAAAATATGTTTATCTCTGGGGTCGCAGGTTCTCTCTAGCCTTACCTGCGGGGACGCTCACAATGTTCACAAAAGGTGCATCCTTGGACGCTCTGTATGTTAAGGGACAGGTGCGTCCTTCTGTAAAAGGCAAAATGCGCGAGTTTCATCTTAAAAAAGTTACTTGTGGTTACTTCTAGAACTTTCTAGAGGTCGGTTTGATGAATTGGATGCGCCTCCAGTTGGTTCATGTATCTCTATTAAGGAGGAACTTATCCCATCAATAAGGGAGCTATCCCACCCAAAGAGGGGGATTATCCCATTGATGGTGGACCTGAATAACCTCTTTACAGCACTATAAATAAAGACATTGAGCCAGAGGGAGTAGAGGGTGGAAGCTATACATTTTCTTTGGGTAAATGCTGCAGGAATTAGGACTCCCATTTAGAACATTGTGAGGAGAGATTGTCTTTGCTTGATTCTACTTGGAAGTGGGTGAGCTTTGTCAAAGTAGAGGAAAACCCTTGATGGACCCTGGGAGGAACTTGCACAACACCAAGGCCAGGTTGTAAGAGTTTCTTTGTTTCGTTATTAATACAAACTGGTTTATTTTTCTCAATAGCTTGTGTTAATGAGTTATTTCATGAGTTCCTTGGTCTGCATGTTGGATATATGTTTTATTATATGAAATGCAAGTGCTTGGTAATTGTTTGATTGTTTGTGGTTGCAGGAATTGACTTGAAGGAGGAGCTCATCCGGATTGGCAAGGACGGACTACAACAACCGCGTTTTGGAATAAGGTAAGCCTAAACACTTGTAGTTTTCATGTTTTAAAAGGTATATTTAGAGAAATATCACTCCATTTTGTCTTGTTTGTCGCTAGAGAGTTTAGACTCCTAGGGAGGTCAGTTGTGTCCGCACAAACGACTTTTTCCGCCACGACAAATTGGCGACTCCGCTGGGGAATCCATTAATGAGAAAGTCTTTTCCTTTGTGTGAACTTTGCTCTGAGAAAATCATTTTTATTTTCTGGTTTTTGACTGTGAGAATTAGTATTTGGGTGGCTTAGCTTTAGATTTAGTTAGATTTGGTTTTTCTTAACTTTTCCAGAAGGACGCACCCTCTGAGTACTGCACAGTGCGTCTTTGGACGCGCTGTTGCCGTTTGCACAGAGCGGGCCCGCGCCTGTTCCAACGGGTTGCCTGCGTCTTCCTGTAAAAATTTAGGAAAACTCCATTTTTGCTTTAATTTCTTTTAGATTTTGGTTTTTCTTAGTGTTTTCTGCCCAGATCCTTTAGTACCCTGTCAAAAATTTTCACCTGAACTTGTTTCATTAGCATTCCTGCTTTCAGCTTTCATCAATTGGGTGTTTTGAGTCTCTTTTTTGAGAAATTCTTAATTTGATTTCCTTTGGTCATTACTTGGAGGTTTCTCTCAGTCTTTTCACAATTTTGCATCTTTTTGCTTTTGTTTTTGCAAAAAAATTTCCCCCTCATTCGCCGGGGGGGGCTAAATTGTGTATGAGTGTTAATCGCCTTTGAGTGTTTTTATGTTTTGATCTTTGGAACTCTCACCCAATTTTCTCGACTTGCACTTGATTGGTTCTTAGATTACATTAGAATCATCTTGTGTTTGAGAATTCTCTTGCATAGATCACATTTGCATAATTAGAGTTCTCAGTTTCAGAATATGAATGAAAAATGTGCATAGATTACATTTGCATACTTTTCATGTGAATTGTGCATAGATTACAATTGCATAGTTTACATTCTGAAAAATCAATCGTAGATTTAGATCAGCTTTCTTTGATTTGAATTTACACAAAAATAAAAATAAAAATTGGTTTGGAATTGATTTGCATTAGTTTTTCTTGATGAAATTAGTGCATTAGAGAATTTGTTAAATTTTCTCTTAGTGATCAATTTTTTGCATTGTTGGAAGTGAATGGAAACTCTCTCCTTACTTTAGTTAGGATTCATCGAATTGAAAGGATTGCATTATCATATTCGATTGCATTCAGTTGAGTCGGGTCATAACACCATTGGTTTCATCTCCATTTACCCCTTTGAGTAATAACAGCCTTAATAACACAGCGCTTAATTAAAATTCATCTAGTAATTTTTACATTTCTAGGGCTCTGAAACACCAACATAGCTTAGGCTAGGGTCTTGGAGTAGGTGAGTACTTAACTCTCCAAGACTACAAAACCAAACAGATAGTTTATCTTGAGTAGAATAAATCCAATTGTTTCAATTGCACTCTGGGAAAGCTCCTCTTAAAGGAGAAGCACGAGCTCGTGTCCGAACCAGTGAGGGGATCATTCCCCCCTCGTTGGGAACGACGCCAGACAGTACGTATTACAAACGGTAAACCTCGGATTAACCATTGTCGAGGAGCCAGGGGTCACTTATCGGTAAACCTTGGATTGTTGTCAAGGAGCCGGTAAGGGGATTGAGCTTGCTACTCTGCCCTTGCGTGCTGTCGGAGTTTAGACTGTTCCCCCAGGTGTATTTGTTACTGTTGGTGACCTTAGTGACCATAAGCTTTAGGGTTCTACCGAGGTGACGGTGGAGGGAAGGTCCCACTGTACCTGGAGCAGACGTCGGTTATACTCACTTGGATTTTCCGGGGGGTTCACTTCACTTCGAGACGGTTAAAGTGGAGGAACTTGTGCCGGTCTATTCATTAAGCAGGTTGCCGGGGTAACTGTTCCACCCACCACTTCTGTACTGAATTCGGCGATGTTGGGCTTCATCACCAACTAGTGTTTTCGGTCCGGAAGGCTACTGTTTGTGTATGGTTTGACTCCTAGATTTGATAGCGTGTGTTAATTTGTTTGTTTTACTTTTAGAGACCATAGGTGTGAATTGTGAATTTTAGTTGTTAAGTGTGAATTGTGAATTGTTAATTTTAGTTTTAAATTGTTAATAAAATTCACTGAAGTTGAATATAATGGCAAATGTTCCGGAATTTATCAACCTAGGAACCCCTCCTAATGAGAATCCTAGTACTTTTCCTTACTTTGGAAATGTTGGTCCTCCTTATATGGCTACTTTGTCATTACCTGGATTTACAATAGGTTTACCGATATGGTTATTTTCAACTTCGTTGGCCCAAAATACTCCAATTGTTCCATCTCAACCGGATGCTTCACCTCAACAGAGTTCACCATCTCAACATCACCAACCTTCTGTTGACCCTTTACCTTCTTCGCCTAATTTTTCTTCCTCCATTTCTTCCTCTTCGCCTGGTAAAAGCCTTGATGTTAGTAACCAGGAGGCTAAGAAGAAGAAGAAAGGGATGAAGAAGAAGAAGAAAAATAAGCAAGATAAGAAAGAAGTCAACCAACCAACCATGGCTGTAAGTGTTAGTTGTGTTGAGGAAAACTCCGACATGCACCGTAAACCTAAATACCCTTGCAGGCTTTGTAAGGGTGACGACTTCCTTGTCAATTGTCCTGGTATTCCAAAGGTCTTGGAAGTATGGTCAGAAAAATCCCATCAACTTTCCGTTGATCCATCAACCAGTGATAGTCAGGTTCCTGGGAAAAAAGGTAAAGTTAGGTTTCCTTGTAAGTTATGCAAAGGGAGTCATCAAACTCACATTTGCCCTCACATGGATGAAGCCTCAACATTGTTGGAAAACCTTACTATTCCACAGCAAGAATTTCCAACTGGTTACCGTAAACTTTCTCCCAACCTACCGTCAACTGACGGAGTGATTGATCTAAATTCAAGTACAGTCAATCACACTCTCCCATTGGAGAGTGAAACTCATGTCACTCAGGTTGATGATCCATTAGTTGATCAAGTGGTCGATTCAATTTCACATTCGGTCGATCACACTCTCCTTTTCGAGAGTAAATTTCATACCGCTGATGTTCTTCTTGTTACATCGGATTCTTCTATGCCGGGGGGCATTTCACCTGTTTCTACAGAACCCCCTCCAAGTACTGAGGTCTTTTCCTTTGATTGGAATAGACTGACAGAACCTCGTCTTCCTTCCTCCATCGCTTTCCAAATCATTGTCAAAGCTGGTGGTAGGGACATACATCGTACTCAGGTAGATGAAGGTGCTTCTGTTAGTATTTTATCCTCAGCTGTTTGGAAAGCTTTGGGTTCCCCTCAGCTTGCGCCTATTACGCAGAATCTGAAAGCTTTTAACAGAACAATTAGTGAACCTTTAGGGATCCTTCCTAAGTTTTCTATTACCTTGGAAGGTAAAACTGTTTGTGTTGATCTTATGGTAGTTCGAGGTCCCTTGGATTTCAATTTACTCCTTGGGCGAGACTATGTTTATGCAATGAAAGCTGTCGTATCGACACTCTTTCGCGTGATGTCTTTCCCTCACAATGGCAGTATTGTGACTGTAGACCAGCTTTCGTTCCCTAGTCTTTTTTCAACTACCAATAATATGACACCCCTAAATGTTCCTGATTCTAAAGTGGTGTCTACCCTGCCACGGGTTAATTATGTGGCAACCGGTCCCATGATTTCAGTTACCGATGTAAGTAAGCCTCTCACTGTTTGCTCATCTTCCTTTGATTTAGCTCCGGTAATTGACATGGAAAACTCTATGGGATTACTTGAACACGATGTTCTTATCCCTTTTGAGTCCCTTGACATGTGTTCCTTCCCAAGAAGTATTCTTCCTTCGGATGAAGACCTCTTGGAAGCCATGATCAGTGTGTACGAGGATAGTTTTTTCCTGTATCAACCTCATTAAAAAATGAAATAGGCTAGCATGAGGACAGTTCTTTTACTGAGTCAACCTCATTAAAAAATGAATCAGCTAGATTTTAGGATATGTAGGTAGATTGTAGAAAGTAGGATTTTGAGGACAATTTCTATTACTGAGTCAACCTCGTTAAAAAATGAATCAGGTTTGAGGATAGTTCCTGTTACTGAGTCAACCTCGTTAAAAAATGAATCAGGTATGAGGATAGTTCTTTTCTTGTGTCAACCTCTTTAAAAATGAAACAACTCCCTTTTCAAGTTAAATATTGAAAGTAAACCTTCATTTCATCCAGCCGGTTGAATGCAATGAAGCCTGGGGGGCATGTACCTCATTTTGCGTCATTATGCTGGGGGCATGCGAACTTTTTGAGCATAGTTCCTTGCCTTGTGTCAAACTCGTTAAAAAATGAAACAAGGGTAGGTTAAGTAGGTAGATTGTAGAGTAGCTATGAGCATAGTTCCTTGTCTTGTGTCAAGCTCATTAAAAAATGAATCAAGGATTTTAGAGCACAGTTCCTTGTCTTGTGTCAAGCTCGTTAAAAAATGAATCAAGGTTTTTTAGAGCATAGTTCCTTGTCTTGTGTCAAGCTCGTTAAAAAATGAATCAAGGTTTTTAGAGCATAGTTCCTTGTCTTGTGTCAAGCTTGTTAAAAAATGAATCAAGGTTTTTAGAGTAAAGTTTTTGTTAGGTAGATTGTAGAGAGTAGTTATGAGCAAAGTTCCTTGTCTTGTGTCAAGCTCGCTAAAAAATGAAACAACTCCCACAAGTCTTTCCAAGATCTTGAAAGTAAAGCTTCATTCCATCCACCTCATTGAATGCAATGAAGCTTGGGGGGCATGTACCTCGTTTTGCATCATTATGCTGGGGGCATGTGAACTGTAACAAGCATAGTTTTTCGTTTCAAGCTTGCATAAACATGAAACTGAATCCGAGCATAGTTCTTTTCCTGTGTCAAGCTCGTTAAAAAATGAAACAAATCCTCCTCTAATTGAGTCGAGAGTTTGACTAGACCTCATAGATGTTAGGTTGTACGTTTAGGTTAGTTATTTCAGTTTTTGCATAATTTTCTTACAGTTTTAGGTCGAGTCTTTCAAATGATCTCGTTCTTGAACCTTCATTTCATCCACCTTAGTTGAATGAAATGAAGCTGGGGGGCATGCGCTCTAACAGTTATGCTTAGGGGGCATCAAGCACAGTTTTATCTCTGTTTCAAGCTTGTGTAAAAATGAAACTAATTTGAAGAATAGTTTTTATCTGTTTCAAGCTTTTGTAAAAATGAAACCTATCTTGAGTCAATTTCAGTTATTTTCAAGACTCGTTAAACTCATGAAAATCCCGAGATTATTTTGCTATTTTTCATTCTCGTAAAACAAATGAAAATGCCGAGTTCTTTCCGTCTTTTCCTGCTCGTAAATTAAATTGAAAGTCGGTCATATGAGTACATTTTTATCCCTTTTTCGAACTCATTAAAATTTACGAAAAAGTGAAAACCATGAGTACATTTTTATCCCTTTTTCGAACTCGTTAAAACTTACGAAAAAGTGAAACCTTGGAGTTCTCTTTTAAGCCCTTTTCAGACTCCTAAAACATGAAAAGATTGCCGAGCGTTTCTTTTACACTCGTTAAAACGGAATTAAAAGACGGTCCCCTTATAGCTCTTTTCTGACCGTAAAATCAGGAAAAGATTGCCGGGTTTTTGTCGTTTCAAACTCGATACGGAAATAAAACGACGTGTCCTTGATCGCTTTTTACTTTTCGGGTCAACGACACTATTATGAAAGTACTCCTTGGTCGCAAGATCAAGCGGTTCCCCCAGGTATTATTTTATACTTTTTCGGGCTTGAGGGACACAAATATATGAAAAAGTTCAACGTGGAGTCTCCTTTTGTTTTTCAGACTCTCTAAAATTGAAAAACGCCGATTTTCTCCTATACTAGGCTCGTTAAAATTTTACAGTAGAGGACCTGTTCAATTACAAACAGGAACGAACCACTCCTTCCTAGGGTTCGAATTTAAACTAGGTTGGACTCGTCCGAAGGATGAGCTTATAATCAAGCATATGTTATCCTCGTCAAGCTTGTTAAAAATAAAGAGGTACTTGCCAGAAATGGTGGGGGAAAAGAGAGAAGAATGAACCTGTTTGTTACCTTTTGTCTCAAAAGAAACTTTATTACCACTCTTGAACACGACATTTTTTCATTCACCTGGGTTGGGAAATCTTTTACCTCACAGTTGATCAAACCACTTTGAAAGTCTTTAACCGGGTTCCGGGGATTAACTTTGAGTTATTCGTCACCAAGCCATCTGTCGTGTCGTTATGTGTTCAAGAGGTCTGCAAGAAAAAACTTTCATCTGCAAAATACTTGTCATCCATTTGACCATCCCTGAGTCAGTCCTTACAGCAACATTTCTTCAACTTGAACAATGATTTCGTGTTGCGGGCTTGCCTGCAACGGGTCGCTTTCTATCGACATCGACACATTATCTAGAAAGATGACTTAGGAATCAACAGCACCTTGAAGTCTGCATGCATCAATGGCAGGTTTCTCGCCTTTGACGTCAGTTTACATCATTGACTTTCGATCAAAGGATTCCGTGAAGTGTTCGACATCAAAACATCTATTCACATTTCACGGGTTGTGCTTGGTACTTTGAGAACCATTGACATTACTGGTGGTTTCTCTCACGCTTGTTAACAATTTGCATCATCGACTGGTAATCAAGTGGTTTCTAACATGTTCGACATCGAATCATTTAATCACATGGCTAGAATCGTACCAATTCGGGAAGTAGAAGTGAAGACCCTGGATCTAGTTTCTACCATCCAGGCTGCAAGGAGTTTTGTATTCATTATCTATGTAGACTAATCATAAACAGATGGCTGCATCCATACTGTGTCTACAAAAGTCTATAAAAATGATGTACTGCAAGATCATTCCTGTATCAGAATAGTTAGTCCATTAGTTAAAGTTTTGAATCTGAGTATGGGAATGCCTACCTCAGTGATGATATAATCTTATACATGTATTTTGTGTTTAAAATTGCAGGTTCCAACCGGGTCATCCACAAGACAATCCTTGAAATGATAAAGCGCTTCACCCTTCCTAGAATTACAAAACCCTAAATCTTTTCCAGGCTTCGCACTTTAGGGGGCAATCTGTTACACTAAAAAATGTCACCATGACCACTTACAGTTAGTATGGCTCAATTCAACAGTCATGCTACCCTCTTAGGCAAGTCTTATGCCTCTGCTATCCATCTCAAACTCAAAGAAGAGAGAAAGTCTTGTCAAAAATATGTTTATCTCTGGGGTCGCAGGTTCTCTCTAGCCTTACCTGCGGGGACGCTCACAATGTTCACAAAAGGTGCGTCCTTGGACGCTCTGTATGTTAAGGGACAGGTGCGTCCTTCTGTAAAAGGCAAAATGCGCGAGTTTCATCTTAAAAAAGTTACTTGTGGTTACTTCTAGAACTTTCTAGAGGTCGGTTTGATGAATTGGATGCGCCTCCAGTTGGTTCATGTATCTCTATTAAGGAGGAACTTATCCCATCAATAAGGGAGCTATCCCACCCAAAGAGGGGGATTATCCCATTGATGGTGGACCTGAATAACCTCTTTACAGCACTATAAATAAAGACATTGAGCCAGAGGGAGTAGAGGGTGGAAGCTATACATTTTCTTTGGGTAAATGCTGCAGGAATTAGGACTCCCATTTAGAACATTGTGAGGAGAGATTGTCTTTGCTTGATTCTACTTGGAAGTGGGTGAGCTTTGTCAAAGTAGAGGAAAACCCTTGATGGACCCTGGGAGGAACTTGCACAACACCAAGGCCAGGTTGTAAGAGTTTCTTTGTTTCGTTATTAATACAAACTGGTTTATTTTTCTCAATAGCTTGTGTTAATGAGTTATTTCATGAGTTCCTTGGTCTGCATGTTGGATATATGTTTTATTATATGAAATGAAAGTGCTTGGTAATTGTTTGATTATTTGTGGTTGCAGGAATTGACTTGAAGGAGGAGCTCATCCGGATTGGCAAGGACGGACTACAACAACCGCGTTTTGGAATAAGGTAAGCCTAAACACTTGTAGTTTTCATGTTTTAAAAGGTATATTTAGAGAAAGATCACTCCATTTTGTCTTGTTTGTCGCTAGAGAGTTTAGACTCCTAGGGAGGTCAGTTGTGTCCGCACAAACGACTTTTTCCGCCACGACAATCCTCACAGATGCTCACAGGAAATCTTGGCTTCTCTCTAGCCTTCCTCTCTGCCCTCGAAGCTCCTATTTTCTTGATTTGTTCCTTGTGGATGATTAGCCCATTACCAAGTGGAAAACCAGCCTTCAAAACTGCGCAATCCTCAAGGATGAATCCTTGACTGCATGCATGAGTTTTCTCCATGAGAAAACACATGCAACTGATAGTACACTGTCCTTGAACATTGATATCAACTGGGTCTTTCTCAGAATAGACATGCATGAATTTCTGATGAGGGAATCTTTAGTTAACTGGGGTAGAACTAGTTGAGTGCATTAATGCATCAACTGACTATTAGTTTCTCAAATAGTTTGGAACTAATTTAATTGTACTTAACTCAGTAAACTGAGTTAACTAATTACAACTCAAATATAACTCAATCTTGCCTCCTTAATTTAAGGGATAACTCTTGCATGACTTCAGAAAGACTTCTAACTTGAATTTCTCCATCTAATCAATTTAAAATAAATAAATTATTTCCAAGTAGCTGTTAAGACTAAATTCAATTTTAATTCACAATTTAATTCAAGGACAAATCAAATTGGAATATTCTTGTTGCCATATTTCAACACTCCCTCTCAACAAGAAACGGATTATCTGCCACCCTGATCCTATCTCTATGGAACTTGAATTTACACTTTGACAATGCCTTTGTCAAAATGTCAGCATCTTGCTCATCTGTCGAAATATACTGCAACAACATCATCCTCCTTGCTACATAGTCTCTGAGATGATGATACCAGATGTCGATGTGCTTGCACCTATCATGAAATACTGGATTCTCAGAGAGTTTGATACAACTCTGATTATCACAATAGATCATAGTTGGATCCATCCTTTGATCAAACAATCCAACTAGTATTTTCCGCATCCAGATGGCCTCATATGTTGCCTAACTTGCAGCCATGTATTCTACCTTTTCCGAGCTGAGTGCAACCGACCTATGTTTCCTGTTGTACCAAGAAAGTGTCATTGACCCAAGGTTGAAAATCCCTCTTGATGTGCTCTTCCAAACTGATGGACTCCCTACCCAATCTGCATCAGTGAAGCCCTATAACTTCACTCCCTCTGTCCATCTGTACCATAATCCATATTGAGATGTGCCTCTGAGGTATCTCAATACATGCTTTTCCACCTTCCAAAACATCTTGGTAGGTTGAACCATATCTTGACTCAGTTGGTTCACCGCATAGCACAAATATGGTCGTGTGTTCATTAAGTACATTAGTGAACCCACAAGCTTCCTGTACACAGTAGCCTCTATCACTTCTCTTGAAGTAGCAACCTCCTTTCTCCAGTTACCTGCTAGAGGAGTCTGCATGGGCTTTCACTTCTCCATGTGGAATCTCCTGAGTATCTCGTTGGCATAGTTTCCCTGAGACACAAACAACTCCCCATCCTTCTGCCACACTTCCATGCCAAGGAAGTAATGCATGAGACCCATGTCTTTCATCTCAAATTCTCTTGCAAGGTCCTCCTTGCAAGACACAATCAAATGATCATCACCAATCAATATGAGATCATCAACATAAAGTATGATGATCAATAGCTTACCTTTCACCACGATGTGGTATAGGTTTGCATTCGCTTCACTCTTTGTGAAGCCCAACCCAGTGAAGTAGTTGTCTATTCTGGTGTACCAAGCACGAGGTGTTTGCTTCAGCCCGTACAACTCTCTCTTGAGTTGGCACACATGCGACTCATGATTGAAGGTCTCAAAACCTTCCAGCTGCTCTATGTACACCTCTTCCTCAATCTGGCCATTGAGTAATCCAGTCTTCACATCCATTTGATGGATCTTCCAACCCATCTGTGCTGATAGTGCCAACATAGATCTAATAGATGAGTACCTTGTGATAGGAGAAAAATTTTCATCGTAGTCAACCCCCTCGACATGTGAAAAGCCACAGGCAACAAATATTGCCTTTTGCTTCTCCACACTACCATCAGCAACTTGCTTTTCCTTCTAAAGCCAACGGGAACTCACAACTGACTTGTTCTCTGGTCTCGGAACCACGTCCCAAACACTGTTACGAACTATGGAGTCATACTCCTCCACTATAGCATCAATCCAAATTGGCTTCTACACTGCTTCCTCAAAGGAAGATGGCCCAGTCTCAACACATTCCCAAACAAGGGCCATGTATCTAGTGTACCTCTCAGGTGACAGCCTCTATCTGCGCTGAGAAGATGGAGCTCCCACATTCTCTCTCGCATCCTCCAACAATATGTCAGCTTCTTTTGTGCACTTCTGTCCATCTCTGGAAGACTCTTCTTGAGTGTATGTCTCCACTCCTGGAACCTCTACATGCGGCTACTCCGCATCTGTCTGAGGCTCCTCCTCCTTAGGAACCAATAGTTCCTCCACAGCCTGTAGTTGGAGCTCCCTCTCAAGGGAAACTCGCATGGGCTTCTACTCATCAAAATTGAGATCTCTGTGAACCATTGTCCTCTGACTGGTAGGAAAGTACACCCGATAGTTGTGAGGTGTATCAGTGTACCCCACAAATATCCCCAATTCTATTGTCGGCTCAAGCTTCTTTTGTGCATCCTTTGTCACATGGCAATATATCGATGAGCCAAAGATCCTGAAGTGACCCACATCTGGTCTTTTACGAGAGAAAGCTTCCTCTGGTGTCTTCATACCAAGTATGCGATGTGGTCTTCTATTATGCAGATAGACTATTGTGTTGCATGCCTCAGCCCACAAGTGAAGTGGTAGGCCTTGGTCATGTAGCATTGCCCGTGCTACCCCTACAATAGTTTTGTTCTTCCTCTCGGCCACCCCATTCTGCTGTGGGTTATGAGGTGCCGTCACTTCTCATTTAATTCCTTCTACTGCAAAAAAGTTCTTAAACTCTTGAGAGACATATTCTCCACTGTTGTCGCTTCTCAAGGCCTTGATCTTCTTCCCTGACTCTTTCTCGACCAAAGCTTTGAACTCACAAAACTTTGTGAGGGTTTGGTCCTTCTTCTTCATGAAATCAATCTAGCATTTACAAGAATAGTCATCAATGAAAATCACATAATACCTTTGCTTTGTTGTGGATTCCATCGAGAACGGTCCACACAAATTAGTATGAACTCACTCTAAGATAACCTCTGCTCGATTGTCTTAATCATGAAAGGAAGACTTGGTGTACTTTCCCAAGGTACAACCTTTGCATGTGTCAACTTGCTCAAGTTTACCTTTGGGAAGTCCTGGAGATATTTGCTGCATTATCTTCAAAACCCCATGATGAAAATGGCCCAACCGCCTATGCCATAACTTTCCAATGTCTTGGCTTTGCACCAATTCTGCTTTCATACTCAATGCTGCACAATCATCTACCTCTAGTTTATAGAGATTCTTCATCTGAATCCCTATCCTCTTGGTCTGAACAATGGCTATGTGTCTTAGGAACACCTTTCCTTTACTGAAGGCAACATCATAGCCTTTTTCCTCCAACATCACGACCGATACCAAGTTCTTCTTCAGTCCAAACACATACATCACATCTGTCAAGGTGAGAGGAGCTCCATGCTCCCTATGAAAAGCAACCGTGCCCAATCCTGAAACACTATACCTTCCGTCGTCACCCATCTCTATGCGCATCTTGAGGTCTATCTCCTCCAAGGCACTGAATAAATTTTTATCACCGGTCATGTGGAATGAGGCTCCATTGTTAAGATACCAGACACAACCCATCATCGATGACACCATGCATGCGATGAGGGTAAAGTCCATTTCGAACTGAGAGGTTAATGCCTCACCTTACGATCCTTTTGAGGATCCCTTCTTGGACTTATTCGATGGGAAATTAGTCACATAATGTCCCATATTGTGACAATTAAAGCATCTTACTTTAGACATGTCACCCTTCTTCCCTCCATGATAAGAATTCGATTTGAAATGGGAAGCCTTCCCCTTCCTTTTTGTTGAGTGAATAAAGGGTGTCTTTTTAACTCCTAATTATCTTCACATTAATTGTCAACCCAGGGATGATTTTCTATTTCAAGAGTGTACTCAGTCTGAGGTGGCTATTTACTCAAGAGTAATGTTTTGCAGTATAGTGCTTTAAATGCAAAAGTAAATGAATGCTTGAAACAAAATATAATCAGAACAACAAGAAACTGAAATGTTCTGAACTAAATCATTCACTCAAACAATCATCAGTCGAGGACTCAGTAATGATAACTCTCTCCCCTGTAAACTGATGCAAATGAAAATCAATCATAAGCAAGATCTACAATCTGAGAAATTAGACAGCGGTAGTCAATGTCCTTTATAGTTGTTGGTCTTTCAATCCATACTAAAGCAAATAACTAGAAATAACGATTCAATCAATAACGTTGCTAGTAGAAATGGAGCAAACACACTTGCTGCAATAACAATTAAAAGATGAAATCAAATCCTTGCAGAAAAGAACAACAACTAAGTCTATTGGAAAACTGAACAACAAAGCTTCATCTAATAAAAATGAATTGTTAATGGAAAGGAACAGGAATGCTAAATTACTAGAATTAAACAACAATCTTAAATAGAACTGAATAGCGAAGCTAATTAAATAGAAATACACAGCAACTGCAAATGTAACTGAATCAACAATCTTAATTTAGCAACGTGAACATTAATCACAGGTATTAAAGAAACGGAAATCGCAGTTATAATTGAACAATAAATTAATTGAACAACAATTGCAATTATAAATGAGTAGCAATTAAATGAACCACAGTCTTAATTAGACAGTGCAGTATTAGATCAGAATGAATAGCAGGACATTTTAAGTTATAATTAATAATTTTGTCACTAACGCAATCCAATTATGATTTCAATATAACAGAGCAATTCTGCGAAATGTTCATAAACAAAAGATTACTGAATAAAACAAATTAAAGAAATGAAAAGGAAATCAAACCATCACACGGCTGGAACTGTAAAGATATAATACAGAGCAACAGCTTAATCCACCAGAGGCTGGGCCCTTAGCCGCCAGCGGATGCTGCTGGGCTACTTCAGGAGATGCAAGGGACTGCAACTGTTTTTATATATTAATCATTGCATAAACATTACAGTAGTTTCATTCTCTGCTTCAGCAATGAGAGTCAACAATAACAGTTACAATTTCTCAATAGTAATTCTCCCATTCCTCCTATCCTACCCTTTCTATCTCTAATCTAACAATCCATCTAATTCTCTTTCTAATCATCCATCATGAATTGTGAATCCATCCTTTTTTTCTCTGATCTCTATTTTGATTTAAATACAAAGAGAGAAAAGAGAAGTTACAATTGTGATGATTACAAAATGATTCTCATTACAAAATTGGATTGTCTCAACACATTGATAAGCAAGATCATATCTTCCATCAATCATTCAACATGAACAGGTTGAATTTGGCATTGCAACTGGGATAATTTGGAAAACGGCCACACAGCTAATATGAGAAAAATGTCTTTAGAGAACCTTCCATTTCTCTCAATACGAATCGAATTTGGGAAAAATTCTCATTACAAAACTAACTTGGTCCATTCTGGACAAAACCCATGTTTCGGATTTTCCAGATTATTCTCCATTTCCCAAGATGTTCAATACAAAATCGTCACTTCTTATTCCAACAAATTTCTGAGTTGGCACATTTAATGATCAAATCTTCAATCTGGAAATTATCTTGGAGGCTAAAAATGGTGAGTAATGTTACAACCAATTTATTAATAAACCATCATTGATAAAATCATGCATAATCATCAATTTATTAAAAATAAAGCAGAATAAATAATATTTTTCCATAAGAGCATAAATCATTATAAGATGGAATTATATGATAAACCATGATAAATGACATGATAAAGAAGAGTAGAAATGGGTGAAATAGGCGTTCAAAAGTGATAATAATAATGACATATTAACAGCCCAACACCTTTCCTTGCCTTACTTGCGAAGGCCGGATTTTCTTCATCATCATTCTTGAATGAAGAACCATCTCGTGTGATCCTCCTCATCTCCTCCTGCATAAGATCCGACCACAGTCGTTCCCAATCCGGCAGTTTCTCCCTTCCATTCATAGAGTCCTGGTAGCTATTCCAACTCTTTGGAAGGCCAAGGAGAGTGAGGCTCACCATATCATCATTGAGAGTAGTTATTCCCACACTGCCAAGCTCATCTCTACAAGTGGTGAGCTTGTTCAGATATGTGGAAATAGTATCGCCCTTCTCCATCTTGATTCTTCGAAGCTTATCCTTGAGCGCCAATTTCCTCTGGGCACTATTGTTCAGGTAGAGGTCCTTTAATGTCTTCCACATTGAAAATGGAGTATCCTTCCCATGGATACTCGAGACAATATGGTCTCGAACTCCCTCAAGGATGATCCGTATCGCCTTCGTCAGAAACTTCTTCCACTCAACCAACTCTTGTGCATTAGTTGAAGTTGGTTTTGGGATTTCTTGATCAATGAATTCCTTCAAGCCATTGTCTTCTAATACAACCTCCATTCTATATTTCCATGCTATGTAATTCAAGCTACCTTCTAGGCATACTCGAGTCTCAAGCCATAGAATGCCATTGGCCAACCTTGAAGTATGATATGAATTCGATTTGCACCTGCAACCCCAAACTTCAAACTTTGAATTCTCTTCTCAATATACTGTTCACATCTCCGATACCATGTAGAAAATATGTGATAGGTTAACCCAATAATGCAATATAAATCAAAGCAGAATAATATAACCTACTTCTACTATCAATTTGCAGAAGCTTAAAGATCGAGCTGAACAATATAACTAGAAGAAGAAGAATCAATGGCACAATACACATGAAAATACTTTGGGGAAAGCCTCAACTAAAAACCCCACACTATTGTATTATCATACATGGTGGAAATACATAGGAATTATACAAAGCCTTAGCTCTCACAGCTAGCCAGCTCTTAGTACAATCCTCGCAGATGCTCACAAGCAATCTTGGCTTCTCTCTAGCCTTCCTTTCTGCCCTCCAAGCTCCTATTTCCTTGCGTTGTTCCTTGTGGATGATTAGCCCATTACCAAGTGGAAAGCCAGCCTTCAAAACTGCACAATCCTCAAGGATGAATCCTTGACTGCATGCATGAGTTTTCTCCATGAGAAAACACATGCAACTAATAGTACATAGTCCTTGAACATTAATCTCAATTGGGTATTTCTCAGAATAGACATGCATGAGTTTATGATGAGGGAATCTTCAGTTAACTGGAGTAGCACTAGTTGAGTGCATTAATGTATCAACTGACTGTTAACTCACTATTAGTTCCTCAAATAGTTTGGAACTAATTTAACTAGACTTCACTCAGTAAACTGAGTTAATTAATTACAACTCAAATATAAATCAATCTTATCTTCCTAATTTAAGGGATAACTCTTGCATGACTTCAGAAAGACTTCTAACTTGAATTTCTCCAACTAATTGATTTAAAATAAATTAATTAATTATTTCCAAGTAGTTGTTAAGACTAAATTCGATTTTAATTCACAATTTAATTCAAGGACAAATTAAATTGGAATATTCTTGTTTCCATATTTCAACAAAAATGAGGCTCCAAGGATTATTTATTATTGATAAATAATGGAAAATCCTAAACATCGAAAAACCTTACCCTAGGAGATGAAGAGCCAAAAGTATGTGGGCCATGTTGGGTAAATTGGTACATCAACTTCCTAGGGTCATAACTTTGGCATACGATCTCTGTTTGACGTGTGTGGTACCTCGTTAGAATCAAGGAATACTACTTTCGAATGCAAACGTGAGTGAAAAAATAATGTTTTCTTCTTTTCCAAAAATATACATCATTTAGGGCCTCAAAATGGTTCCAAAAGTTCAGGACCTGAAAAACTACCAAAAATAGTAAATTTTGCTACAATTAAGGAAACTGAAAGAAACAATGGTGGCAGTCTAAGAGGAATAGGTGGGTGGCCACTAATATCTAGCTAGATCAATCCTCCCCCCTTAAGAAGCAATGGTCCCCATTGCATTGAGTACCTCCATAAGATGGGGAAATTTCTTCTAAACTTGGTCCCTAGTGATCCACTTGCTTTGGTGCAGGTTTAGACAACTTTGGCAACCTAATACAATTGGATCTTTTGCTGGAGAGCATTCTTAATCTGCATGTCCATGATCCGATCATGTGTGGCTTGTTCCATGCCATCTGGGTTTAGCTCTGTTGGTATGAGATGTTTTGCAATGTCTGATGTGTCTGGTAATGGAGGAAAGTATGGCCGAAGATGGTCCACATTGAACACTGGGTGCATGCCAAGGAATGGGGGAATGATGAGCTCAAAATAATTATATCCCACATCCTTGGTGATGGTGCAAGGCCCATATTAGAGTGGTTTGAGCCTTTGATGGGATCTGGTAAGGCTTTCTTTCTGAAAATGCAACCAAACTTTGTCACCCACCGGAAACTTGTGCGACAACCGATGTTGATGATGTTGTTGCTTGTACTTGGCATTGGACTTCTCCAAGATGTCATGAACCTACTCGTGGATGTGCTGGAAGAATTCAATAAATTTGGCTTGTTTATCAGCCTTATGTTGGGATTATGACACAGGTTTGGCTCGATGGCATAAGTGTTGTCCTTGATGGCAACTCGCTCAAATAGCAGATCACAAGTTCAAGCTCTCAAAATAGTAGAAAATGAGATACCCGCAGGTTCCTGTTCACGAAGTCGCAGATGTACGTAGGTGCATCGAACAAAAGTTGTGGACATGTACGCAAGTTCTCCGATCAAAAAGTGCAGACATAAAGTACACGCACTTTCATGCAGAGAAAAGCGCGCGCGTGGGAAATCTTATGGTTGGTCCATGGTATTTAGTCTGACATTTTTGATCCTATGGTTTTGGTCCATGGTTTTTCATCTAAAGTATTGAGCCCAGGTTTTGGGTCCCTAGTATTGGATCTCTATGGTTTTGGACCATGGTTTTGAGTAAGGCCTAGACTATAAAAAGGAAAGGAGATCATTTGGCTTGGGCAAACAATGTGTTGAATATCTTGAGATGAGCAAGATCTGAAATATTTGTGATCAGTTGGTGAGTTGGACCTGAATCAAGGAGAAACCTGAGCATTACAAGACGAATCTACTGAGGGGTCGAGATCTCTTTAGCTCGTGATCAGATCTGTAATCTGATAATCTGGGGTATAATCGAAGTCTGATAAATTTCTATACCCGCAGGCCCAACTCAGCGCAGGCGTAGATACCCACAGGCTTGACACATTGTAGGCGCGGATACCCACAAGCTCAGCACAGTGCAGGTTCAGATACCCGTAGGTTCAACACAGTAGAGGTGGGGATACCCGCAGCCCCGACAGAGTGCAAGTGCGGATACTGTAGGTTCAACACAGAGGAGGTGCGGATACCCGCAGGGTAAAGAAGGGAATACTACAGCCGTACACAGGTTTCTATTGGTGAAGTTGCGGACTTTTTCCGTAAAATATATTTTAGCTACTTTAATCTATTTCTGTAGTGTTCATGGATCTAACTTGGTGTCTGGTTACTGGTACTGTGTTCTGAGAAGTTATTGATTCAGTGTTTGTACAAGGAAGTTGGTTGATTGCAGATCTATTTGATGTTTGATTGATATTCATGGATCCAGTTTGAAAATTTATGAAACGTGGTCCCTGGAAGAAAAGAGAAGTCCTCTATAGGTCAGCACCTACGTACAAGTACCTCAGCTAGTGCAAGAGCTAAGGGGGTTGTAGCTCCCTTCTAGAAGAGTCTGGAGAACGAGAGAAGGTTGTAGCCTTCTGTAGGTTGAAGCCTGCGTGCTGGTATAAGACTGCACCAGTACAGAATCATTGTAAAAGGAAGTTTCTAATTGAAAGAAGATAGAGACATATTGCAGCAGGTGGTTTTCACCCACATTGGGTTTCCACCTTATATCTTGTGTTCCTTTGTGTGATTGTTTGCTCTTGTTTTCTGTTCCTGCTTACTATTATATGGTTCTGACACACAACTTAATGATCAATATCTGAAGAATAAATTAAATTATAAGTCAGGAAGGTATACACAAGTTTCATTAGTCAGATCTGCTAATCTTTATATAAGTTGAAAAAGAATTTGATAATACTGATTCACCCCCCTCTCAGTATTATTTTCAACACCTTAGACTATACATTGTGGATTTTTTCTATGTAGTCGCATGAGGCATGCCAACATTAATCAGACACAATGGTTGAAATCCCAAACCCACTTGAAAGGGATTGCGACCAGTCGAGTTATGTAGAGATCTGTTATATTTGTGTTGCACATAGGGAAGGCTCTTGTCCAAGGTTCGTGGATGCTTTGAGGTGTACATGCATAGTATGTGCACTATCATCTTGTTGATGACTTATGTCTAGCCATTAGTCTGGGGATGGAATGTAGTTGTCTTGGTAAAGTTGGTGTCCAATATTGTCTAGAGGCTCGACTAGAATGTGCTTAGGAACCTGTTATCCTGATTAGATATAATGGTCAGCGGGATCCCAAAATGTACCCATACTCATTCAAAGAAGAGTTTGGAAGTGTATACTATTGTGATACTCTTCCTGCAAGCCACCAATATAGCCATTTTAGAAAATATGTCAACGACCACAAAAACATAGTCATTACCATGCTTGGCATAAGGGAGGCTAGATAGATAGTCCATGTATATGGATTCCCAAGGTTGGGTAGGAGTAGGAAGAGGAGTGTACATTCCTTGCTTCATGATAGTTGGCTTGGTGATGGCACAGATGGTGTAGGATCTGATATATTTTCCAACATACTCTCGTATTTTTGGGGAAAAAAGTACTTTTGGAGGAAAACCATACTTTTCTCCACACCAAAGTGTCCTGCAACATGACTTTAGTGTGCCTCCCAAATCATTTTGGCATGCTTTCTTGAAGGAACACAAAGGTGGCCCGTATAACATAATAATGCATCCTCGAGGTGGAAATTGGGAACTTTCTTGCCATCCACTAGCATCTAGTATGTGGTGGTGAACTTTGGATAATTTTTTGTACATTTTCAGCCATCCAGAGGTCTCATGGCCACACAAGTTTGAGAATAGTAGTCAGTGCTGCAAATAGGGGTCATCTGAGGCAATCTACAACATGGTTGGTGATGCCCTTTTTGTATTTAATGATGAAGTGGAATTGTTGTAGATATGTAGACCACTCTTGATGGAAATTATTTTGCAACTTCCCTTGTGTCTGTATAAACTAAAGAGGTCGATGATCAGTGTGGATGACCATCTCCTTCCCCAAAATGTAATGTTTCAATTATCGGCAAGCCTGTAGGATAGAATGCATCTCTTTATCATAGGTGGGGTACTTCAAAATTGTATCATAAAGTGTCACACTATGATAGGCCACTGTATTTGTGTGCTGGGTGAGGACTACACCAATAGCATAGTTTGAGGTGTTTGTCTCAATTTCAAATGGTTGTTACAGGTCTAGAAATGTGAGTACAGGTAGATAGCATAGGCGATTCTTTAGTTCAAAAAACACCTTCTGTTAGGACTTAGACTAGGATTTTTTTTTTTCACTCCTCCCTTGGTAATCTAACTCAAAGACCAAGTGATATGGGAGAATCCCAACACAAAACTCTGATAAAAATTTGCAAGGCCCAAAAACCTGCAAAGCTCTATTAGAGTGGCCGAGGCTAGATAATCCCAAATGACTTGGATATTTTATGGATCCACATGTATTCATTTCTCATCTATGCTGTAAACTAGATAATAGAATTGGCTCATGCCAAAGGTGCATTTCTCCAAGTTGGCACACATTTTGTGATGTCGCAGGGTTTGAAGGTGTAACGTCCTCCTCCCACATCTACCCAAGTAACCGACTAATCGGGGTAAACATGTGACGAGAAGTTAATATGATATGATTCGAGTCCCTATGTATCGGTTAAGGAAGTGGAACTAATGGAAACACACCATACAACCCTTCCACATTTGCAACAAAACTCAAAGAATCCATCCCAACCACTTAGGTAACCAGCCCCTGAGACCAACTAAGTTTTTAGACCATTAAATCCCTAGACGCTCCCTTGACATGGGAAAACATGCATCGAGGAGGCTTTAGATGCTCCCATAACATGGGTATGCATACGTCCAGGGAATTTTCTACCCAGTGTTGTGCCTGTGTCTTCAAGATTTGAGCCACTTTTCAGGCCCAGAGCCCAGGTCACTACCATGAACTAAATGACACTTTCATATCTTAAAGATAACAATAGAACAATGATAAATATGCAATTACTTGAATAAGGACTTGATTGGAACCCTACTAGCCATGATAGGCATTTCATCAAAAATTTCACAAATATGTAATCTATAGGTTTAAACAATAGATTTGAGAATAGGGGTCTCATACTCATCTGTGAATTGCTAAGAAGCATTAATGCCTCAACACATTAGCTGCAATTTCATCCATTAGGCCATTGATACATTGTTAATTCATTTACAAGTAAAAACATGAAGGGAGCCATACATAGCCATTGTCATCATACATGTGCATAACCATCATAATAACCACAAAATTACCAAGGAAATAAAAGACATATAATCCACATTTAAACCAGTATAATACTCATGAAATAACAAGGATAAATAACCTCATATCAGTTGTGGGACTTCCATGAACCACCTAACTGTAGACATGGCTGAGCCAAGCCTCTCTTTAGCCAGCCACCCCCATGCCTTATTCCAAGCATGAATGTGGGATCTCGTAAAACACATCAATCAAAACCATCAAGGGCTCCAAATGCCAAACCACCTCAACCCATTATACAGTGATTTCACCTCTCGATCAAACATCACTAAACAATCATTAGATTGGTCTCTACCCAAACCTTCTGGAGCTCCAGAGCATTTGTTACAACCAAGGCTTCTAGGGCTAGTAACTTAACCCACATTTGTCATCGGGCTCCCAGAGCGTTTTTCCAACCAGATCTTCCAGCACTAGTAACTCAATCCACCAAGGGCTTCTAGAGCGTTTGTCTAACCAAGGCTTCCAGGACTAGTAACTCAACCCAAGCTGTTACAAGACTTCCAAAGTGTTTGTCCAACCAGGGCTTCCAAGAACTAGTAACTCAACCCAAGCTAAAGGAAACATGAGAACCAACCAGGAAAAAAAAGAAATAAACCCACAACACCATGGTTATCCAGGAAATGGCAAGCCTAGGAAAATTCACTATCAATCTAGGAAATCCTCCATGCCAATGACAAATCATGGCCAATAAACCACATGCATATTCCATGCATGCCAAAACTAGTGAGGAAAACATACATGAAACTCAGTAACTACAAGAAAAACCCATTGTAGTTGCCAATCCCAATGTCCTTTTGCACTTTCCTGCTCTTTCTTTTCCTTCTTTCTCCAAAACTCCAAGTATTCCACACTTTCCAAGAGTGCTCCAAGAAACTCTAACTGACCAAGAGTACGAGAGAGAGAGAGAATAGAGAGTTAGCTCCAAAACTAAACTGGAAAAAGTCTGTTAATTGATCCTTAAAACCATTTTTATTAATGAGGCCTCTATTTTCTTCATTTTTGCATTAGTTTCATTCATTTTCCTCCTCACATGCAATCTATGAATTTTCACCTCCCTTTTCTCCTAATTTCCATTATTTTCATAAATAAATATGCCTAAATTCCATTTTTCCTTTCCAAAGCATCTTCCATTGCCTTTTCTAATTTCCTTATCCATTAATAAACCATAAGTGATCCCCATCACTATGCTTTCGCCCAACATTCAGCTTGGAATACGTGTCCCATCAACTGTGGTTATTAATTTTCCTTTATTACCTTTTATTACATGGAATTTTAACCCAAGCTGTTATAGAACCCCCCCCTTGGGGGAACACCATCCTTGGTGATGTAGGAGCATTCAGCTCAACATCATTATTGTATTCTAGTAGAAATAGGGGGTCTTGTGTGTTCAAGGAAGTTGGTTTCCTAAATACTGAATTAATGTAATTATTAAGAGTTTTGAGTGATTTTAATGAGAGAAGCTAGAATAGGATTTAATTGAATATGGTGAGGCAAAATTGTAAATATTCTTGAATGTAGGAGAATATGAGAGATTTAGGATAGCTGAGAGAACTGAGGGATTTGAGAATTGATTGTAAAATCCAGATTAGGAGATAGTTCATAATTTTGTGGATTTGAGAGAATCCTTAGGGATAAATAGATTTTAGGATTTTGTTGAGAAGCTTATGGATTTAAACCAGGAATTGGCTTTAGAATCCATTTTTGTATAAATGTAAGCCTAAAAAGGCATAGAAGGGGTAGACAGAGATAGAGAGAGAGAGAGAGTTAGACATTTAGGTAGTGTTTGTAAGCCTATGGGAAAATAATGAACAGAGGCCATTAAAATAGAAGATCAAGCCAAGGAGAGACAGAAAGCCTCATTATGTAATTTTTTGTTGATATATATATATATATATATATATATATATATATATATATATATATATATATATATATATATATATATATATATATATATATATATTCAAATTCCAATTTGTATAAGTGTGTTATCGAACATTTAATGATGAATGAATGAATTAACATATTTTGTGTAATAGAGAGTTGCAGGCAAAGTTCGGCGATTACATAGAGAAATACATGAAGAGGAGGATCATAATGGATCGTTGAATCCATTAGAGGGATCAAAGTCAAAGCTCAGGAGGAAGTGCGCAGTGGAACAACCGAGGGACCAAAATCTTGAAGGAACCTAAAACCATAGTGGAATGCTGAAGGAATAGCGTAAAAACATAAGTAAACAGAGTAGCGAAGGAGTAAAGTGTTAATGCACAACAACCGTTGGATCTAACAAATCAACGGACCAGATCCAATCGTAGAGGAGATGGAGGACTATCGCATCGGTGGAAGCCCTTCAAGTGTTGTCGGATGGTCGAAGGGAATAAGAGATTGCGATCATGTGATTAATTGTCAACCGTTGGATCGTGAGACTGATCGACAGTTGAGATGTAATCGCATATCGCAAAGGTTAGGAGCTGAAGGACGGTGCGATAGCTAATAGCGATAGTGATAATCGCTGATCAGAGATCAGAGGTCGGGGCAATAGAAGGTCAGGTGTTTCGGAGATTGGAGAAACAATGCGGAAAGACTTGGTATTAACAGACCCGACGATGAATATGAATGCGGGTGTATAGATTTTGAGATCTGCTTATGTGTTTCGGAGCGGAATCTCAATGTAATTCTATGTATTATAGTTAAAGTGGGGTCCCAATATTTTAATGTAAAAGTGGTGTTAAATGATTCCGATAGTCGCACATCGGATGCAGAAGGGGTGATAGGAGTCATATGAGCACGGAGGACTATGATGAGCGATTGTGATAAAGGAAAGTCTTGGGAACTGTACAAAGGCTTATGAAAGGCAGAAAAAGGTATGATTTATGTGGTTTTATGTGATATCTATTATAAAGTGTTTATAATAGTATTAAAGCACTGATAGCGATTTGTGGGTTAAGCCTATGTATGACCCAAAGTTTAATAATTGTTTAGGGGGTTGGCTTATATATGCAGGCCTAAGGATGAACGAGGGTTAATGCAAAGGATGGATCAAGGGAAAAACTATGGTTAGTTTGTTTGATAAATCATTTCACCAAGTATTAACTAAGGGGGCCTTAACCCATTGTTCAATTATAATGAATCTTTGATCGGATGGTCATATAAATTCCTGGGTAGAAAATGGTTTATTGCATAGGTTTATGCATACTGTGGGTAAAGCAGGGGTAACCCTGCATCATTTGGTATCAGAGCAGAACAAAGAAATTATGTGTGAAAGTTTCTTTGAAAGAATTTAGAACAGAGATATGTGGAAAGATGTGTATGCAGGCAAGGGAGATCAGATTCTAATCTGACAGTTAAGTGACCAGAGTAAAGCTAGGAGATTGGAACATAAAGAATCCACAGTGATGTTTTGAAGAATGGAGATTCACTTGAATGTGAAGAGTGGATGGAGACTGCTTGTGAAACCATGCAGGTATTGTTTTATTTAACTCTGATTTGAGTTTTGCTGGATAAAGAAATAGATTGAAGATTGATAGTTACAGCTAATGAAGTATCTCAGCAAAAGAAGATCAAGCCTTAAGAAGCAGTAATGAAGGAAACTGTTAAGGATTTCTGAGTGGAAGAAAACTCAGCAAAGGAGAAATTGTTGCCAATAGTTAAGCTTTGCCAAGATAAAATTGGAAGATTGGAAGAAGGAATCAGATCCTGAATCTGATTGACAGTAGCTGAATGTTGAAAATTTGTGCAATGGAAGCATAAAGATCTACTAAAACAAATTTGTAGACATGGTGAGATCCTGAAGGTAGGTAAAGGTATGCAAATTTGTCCAATGATTAGCAGATATTGAATGAATGATATTTAGAGCAGGATTACAATAGTTAAATTGTAAGAAGGACTTTGTAAGCTCTTGAAGTAACAGAGTTTGAAGATACAATTGAAGGCTAGTGGAAAGGATAGTCCATTCAAAAGTGCAAGTGAATGGGAGGACAAGATCAGAAAGAGATCTTAAAGGTGAGGTGATATGTTCTTATTTTAATTTGAATTGAAGATTGGAGAGTTTTTGTTTTTATATTGATGCACAAGTAGCAACAGAGGAAGGTGAGAAGATTGCAGCAACCTAGAGCGAGGAATGCTCAATTGGTTCCAAAGGAAAGAACCAGAGAAATGCCAACAGTCTGAGCTCAGAGAGAGGAGCTTAGTGAGTCATATGTAGCAAGGAGGAGACTTGTTACTGTAGGGGTATTGTTGCAGCTCACAAAGGTAATTCCACAGAGGATGTGGGTAGAATTGCTAAGAGATAAAGGAAGCTGGTAAGAGTTTCTAAGTGAAAGTAGAAATGTGGCAGAACCTTGAGGAATTCCAATAGAGATTGGATAAAGAGGACAGTTGTGTTCTTGGAAAGTACAGATGAGTTGAAGCCTATAAGTTGCAAAGAGAATTTCTCAAAGGAAGTTCCAGAGATATAGAACCAATTGTTTGCCAAAAGACTGATTACAGAGGAAATCTTGGTGAGGTAAGTGGTAGCAGGGCAGACTTTCTGTTGTAGAGGCTTTAGTGCAACTCATAGTGAGTGAGTGAGGAACTCATAGAGATAAAGAGGATGATGACTAGTGACAGTCATAACAGAGGTTCTAAAAGAAACCACAACCAAGGACAGAAGAAAGGAGATGCCAAGGCAAATGGCATACAAAGATAGTTAAGTAAAGAAGAATATGAGAGGGAGAAGGCTGAGATAGCAGTTTAGCTTGAATTATTAATGGAAATGTTGCAGAGAAATGAGATGGACCAGAAATATGGTTATGTCATGAGAAAGAAAGTGAAGTGGTAGAGGCTACAAGAGAAGAGGGAACAACAAGTGAATATGCAGATAATAAAGGAGCTAAGGGAACTTGAATATATTATAGATGCCAAATTGAAGAGAGAGAGGCTCGAAAGAGTTGAGCTAAAACAAAAGGGAGATGCTAAAGAAGATGTTGAAGTTTCGATATGTGAACTAGAACGTGGACCATTACTTTTTGAAAGTGATGAAGAGACAGAGGAGTTGAATCATATGAATGATTCAAAGCAGCCAGAAGACTTGATGACTAAAGCATCAAGTGAGACTAGAAGGTCTTGTATTTTTAAAATTAATGATTTGTGTATGATTGTAGGTTTGGAAGAAGATAGGCAGTCTTTTAAAGTTGTCAAAAACATGAAATAATACCTTCCAGAAGATGAAAGTTTTGAAGTAGAATATGACAAGGAGATTGGAAAAGAATCAGTTCGCTACAATGGACAAGTGTTGAAAGACATCATTGAAACAGATGATGAGAAGGAGAGACTAGCTGACAGTCTCAAGAGTTCTTTGAGTTTGAATCAGCATACTAATATGTTGACAGAAGAAGAGAGATCAGAGCAACATACTGCAGTGTTTCCAAAGGAAGAAGAGGTACAGAGGCCTTATATTTTTTATTATGATGATTGTCTTATAATTGAAGGTTTTGTTGCAAAAACTGGAACATATTTGGCACAGGAGGACAACCAAATGAAAGAAGAAGAGGAAGAACATCTACTGAAGGATGTTAAGAAAGATTTAGCAGAGGAAGAAGGACCGTGTGATGATGGATCAATAAAAAATGAAGAAATGGGAGATTGTGTAAAATTTCCAAAGTTTACTCCAAGTAAAATCATTGAGTTATATAGAGAGTTAGACTTTCAAAGGAGGAAGTTAGAAGAGCAGAGGATAAGTGTTCAGGATAAATTGTTGAAGAAGGATGAAAAAGAAGTTGTCATAAATAATAATAAAGAAGAAGTTGATAGGTGCAGGAAATAGAAGCAGGAAATTGTTCTGAAAGACGATATAGCAACAACTAAAAAGGTGCAAGACAATAGTGGACAAGAGAGTAAGGATAAAAGAGTGGAAGTAGTAATGGAAATTCAGCGATCAAGGGATGAAGGCAATCAGCAAACTGGGGATATACTGGACAGAGAAATTGAACTGATAAGAAGGTTAATGATGAAAGTGTCTCAGAGGAAGAGAACAACAAGAAAGGAGAGGAGTGAAAACAAGAGGAAGACAGTAGTAGACTATGAAAGCAGGGCAAGTGGAGCATTGAAGCATAAGTTATGGAGACCTGGAGAATAGCAGCAGACAACAGCAGCAATAGAACAATGGAAAAGCAAAGACAGGTTACAAAATAAAGTTTGGGATCCAGGAGTAATCATTATCTAGACTTATGACCAGGAGGTCATAAATTTTCTTACTTGGGGAGTCTGATGCAGGAGCATTCAGCTCAACATCATTATTGTATTCTAGTAGACATAGGGGGTCTTGTGTTTCAAGGAAGTTGGTTTCCTAAATACTAAATTAATGTAATTATTAAGAGTTTTGAGTGATTTTAATGAGAGAAGCTAGAATAGGATTTAATTGAATATGGTGAGGCAAAATTGTAATCATTCTTGAATGTAGGAGAATATGAGAGATTTACGATAGCTGAGAGAACTAAGGGATTTGAGAATTGATTGTAAAATCCAGATTAGGAGTTAGTTCATGATTTTGTGGATTTGAGAGAATCCTTAGGGATGAGAAAGAGACTTTAGGATTTTGTTGAGAAGCTTATGGATCTAAACCAGGAATTGGTTTTAGAATCCCTTTTTGTATAAATGTAGGCCTAAAAAGGCATAGAAGGGGTAGATAGAGTTAGAGAGAGAGAGAGTTAGACATTTAGGTAGTGTTTGTAAGCCTATGGGCAGATAATAAACAGAGGCCATTAAAATTGAAGATCAGGCCAAGGAGAGACAGAGAGCCTCATTATGTAATTGTTTGTTGATATATATATATATATATATATATATATATATATATATATATATATATATATATATATATATGGATACGCAGAGATTCAAATTCCAATTTGTATAAGTGTGTTATCGAACATTGAATGATGAATGAATGAATTAGCATATTCTGTGTAAAAAAGAGTTGCAGGCGAAGTTTAGCGATTACACAGAGAAATACATGAAGAGGAGGATCATAATGGATCATTGAATCCATTAGAGAGATCAAAGTCAAAGCTCAGGAAGAAGTTCACAGTGGAACATCCGAGGGACCAAAATCTTGAAGGAACCCGAAACCATAGTGGAACGCTAAAGGAATAGCATAAAAACATAAGTAAATAGAGTAGTGGATGAGTAAAGTGTCAATGCACAGCAACCGTTGGATCTAACAGATCAATGGACCAGATCCAATCGCAGAGGATATGGAGGAATATCACATCGGCAGAAACGCTTCAAGTGTTGTCAAATGGCTGAAGGGAATAAGTGATTGCGATCATGCGATTAATTGTCAATTGTCGGATCGTGAGCTTGATCGATGGTTGAGATGTAATCACATATCGTAAAGGTTAGGATCTGAAGGATGGTGTGATAGTCGATAGTGATAGCGATAAGCGCTAATTGGAGATCGGGCAGATCAGAGATTGGAGGTTGGGGCAATCGGAGGTTGGGCATTTCGGAGATCGGAGCAACAATGCGGAAAGACTTGGTATTAACGGACTCGACGATAAATATGAATGCGAGTGTATATATTTTGAGATTCGCTTATGTGTTTCGGAGCGGAATTTCAATGTAATTCTATGTATTACAGTTAAAGTGGGGTCCCAGTCTTTTAATGTAGAAGTGGTGTTAAACGATTTTGATAGTCGCATATCGGATGCAGAAGGGGCGATAGGAGTCATATGAGCACAGAGGATTGCGATGAGCGATTGTGATAAAGGCAAGTCTTGGGAACTCTGCAAAGGCTTATGAAAGGCGGAAAATAGTATGATTTATGTGGTTCTATGTGATATATACTATAAAGGGTTTATAATAGTATTAAAGCGCCTATAGCGATTTGTGGGTTAAGCCTATGTATGATCCAAAGTTTAATAATGGTTTAGGGGGTTGGCTTATATATGCGGGCCTAACGATTAACGAGGGTTAACGCAAAGGATGGATCAAGGGACAAACTGTGGTTAGTTTGTTTGATAAATCATTTCACCAAGTATTAACTAAGGGGGCCTTAACCCATTGTTCAGTTATAATGAATCTTTGACTGGATGGTCATATA
Organism: Pinus tabuliformis; assembly: GCA_031772625.1. Classification (NCBI taxonomy): domain Eukaryota; kingdom Viridiplantae; phylum Streptophyta; class Pinopsida; order Pinales; family Pinaceae; genus Pinus; species Pinus tabuliformis. Next base: position 1,312,207,447 of record CM062820.1, on the reverse strand, counting down.
AATTCCTAGGTAGAAAATGGTTTATTGCATAGGTTTATGCATAATGTGGGTAAAGTAGGGGTAACCCTGTGTCACTCGGTGTTCAACGAAACCTACAACCAACAAGACTGTTGTAAACAACACATAATTCCCATGAAGCTTTATAACTTAGCTTGATGCAGTATCTACAATGATCATCCTGTTGAGAAGAAAACCAACATGACAACATAACAAGTATAACATCATAATGACATGACACACATACTTCTTATTGGATCTTTATAACATATCTCATGGTGGTATTTACATCCATATACGTATGTACATATACCAAACATCATCAAAACATGTACCAAAAACATATACCAAAACATCCACTCAACTAGCGAATAAGGAAGGATACATAGCTTGCATCTAATCTGACATCTCCCATGTAGCTTCATCATGCCAAAAGTGCTTCCATTGCACCTTAACCTACTCGATTGCTCGGTTCCAAAACATAAACAACTTTCTCTGCAAAATGCACTGCGATTCTGGATAGAACTCTCATTTTGGATCCACCTGCAATACAAACCAGTCAATCACATGATCAACATCTTTAACATACTTCTTAAGCATTGACACATGGAAAAAATAATGGAATTTCACTATTGGAGGCAATGTAATTCGATAGGCTACTGGCCTAATCCTCTCAATAATCCTAAAAGGTCCACAAAACCAGGGTGCTAGCTTGGCACATGATCGAATCCATAAGGAGCTCTTCTTTAGTTTGATGTGCAAGTGCACCTGATCCCCAACCTGAAACTCCTTGAACAACCTATTTTAATTTTCATAGCTCTTCTACCTATCCTCTGCTACTTTTAAACTCTTCTTGATTACCTACATTTCCCACTCCATGTCTGCGAACATGTCTAGTCCAATCAACACCCTGTTAACTGGATCACTCCAACTGATGGGAGTATTGCAACTCCACCCATACAATTCCTCAAATGGACTCATCCTCAAGGATTCCTAATACCCATTGTTATAAGTGAACTTTACCAGTGGAAGGTACTCTTCCCACTTCTGTTGTTGATGCATCACATACATCCTCAACATGTCCTCCAATATCTTATTGATCCTCTCTGTCTATCCATCTATCTGTGGATGATAAGTTTTAATGAAAGCCAACTTTGTGCCCAAACCTAAAAATAACTTCTTCCAAAACTTGTAAGTGAACTTCGCATCCCTTTCTGACATAATATTCTTCAGAACTCCATGCAATCTAACTACGTCCCTAATGAAGACTTGTGCTACATCACTCGCTAAGAATGTAGACTTTACTACAATGAGTGCACTACCTTTTTCAACCTATCTACAACAACCATGATGGAATCATGTTGTCTAAGTGTCCTCGACAATCCTATGATAAATTCCATAGAAATTACCTCCCATTTCCATTCTGGAATCATAATCGTTTGTAGCAGTCCACCTAGGTTCTTACACTCTGCCTTCACTAGTTGACATTCCAAACGCCTAGCCACAAACTTTTTTACATCCTTATTCAGATTCAGCCAATAATAAAACTTCTTCACTACTGTCAACGTATTTTGATAGCTTGGGTGACCTGAAGATGGTTTTGCATGAAACTCCCTCACGATCACCTTCTTGAGCTCACTGTTTTCTGGCACATATATTTTGTTCCTAAATCTAACCAATCCATCTGCCTTGAGACCTAGTCAAAATCCTGTGCTCCTACATTTGTACCTGTACATGTACATGTACTTGTACCACTACTTGTACCTATACCTATACCTGTACCAATACATGAACCTGTATATGTACTCTGCTGCAACCTATGCATAATCTCCATATACTTGACATCCTGTTGGCCTGTCTGCAAGATCCTATCCTGTAAATCTATCCCGTAGGATCTCATAGCTTCTATGTGATTTACATGTATCTGCCTACTAAGAGAATCTTCCACCTTATTCTATTTACCTTTGATATACCTGATATCGAAGTCGAACTCACTGATCATGTCCAACCACTGAGCATGCTTGCCATTTAGATTCGGTTGGTGAAATAGATATCGCAAACCATTGTGATCACTCATTAATATAAGACTCCTGCCAAGAAGATAGTGCCTCCACATATTCAATGCATGTATGATCGTTGCCAACTCAAGATCATGTGTTGGGTAGTTTTGCTCGTGCTCATTAAGCTTTTGTGACTCATAGAATACCACTTGTCCATCGTGCATAAGGACTCCACCAAGTCCTCTCTTGCAAGCATTTTCACATACTACAAACTCTTTGCTTGGATCTGTAATCTCTAACGTTGGTGCATGTGTTAAAAAATATTTAAGATGCTCAAAACTAGCCACACACTCCTCTATCCTTTCAAACTTCTTACCTTTCCTTTACAATGATGTGATAGGATAATCAACATGCAAGAATTTCCTGATGAACCTCTTGTAATAACCTGCTAACTCGATGAAAGATCTCATCTCATCCACATTCTTGGGAGCTGCCCACTCCATGATAGCTCTTACCTTTTATGGGTCCACTGCTATGCCATCCTTGGAAACCTCATGTCCCAACTAGTGTACCTCAACCTGAAAGAAACTACACTTGCTGAGCTTAACATACAACTAATTCTCTTTGAAAAATCTCAACACTACTGCTAAATGCTCGACATGCTCTTCTTCATTTTTAGAATATACCAATATATCATCAATGAACACAATAACAAAATTTTTCAAATAGGGATGCAACACACTATTCATCAAGAACATAAAGGTAGCAGGAGCATTAGATAAACCAAATGTAACTATAACAAACTCATAATGCCCATACCTGGTTTGAAAAGTTGTCTTGTAGATGTCCTATATTATAATGCGTACCTGATGATATCAGATCTTAAATTAATCTTTGAGAACATTGTTTCTCCCTCCAACTAATCAAACAAGTCATCAATCCTTGGTGACAAATACCTTTTCTTGATGGTTGCTTTGTTTTAAGTTCATGTAATCAATGCACAAACTGAGAGTACCATCTTTTTCACAAAAAATACTAGTGCGCCCCATGGTGATACACTTCGACTAATGTATCCCTTGTCCAACATTTCCTTCAACTGCAACTTCAACTCCACCAAATCAGGTGTACTCATCCTGTAAGGTGCCTTTGATTTCGGTGCTTCCCCTGGTACCAAATCAATAGAAAAATCTACTTCCCTGTGGGGTGGCAAATCTCAAATATCTGCAGAAAATAAATCCTGAAATTGTTGTAGAACTGGGTACCTACTAAAAACATTTGCATCCTCAACTTCCTTACCTTTTTCACTAGAGAAGTGCATTGCAAATAACACACACCCTTTCCTACGACTACGCTTTTCCTACATAGATGTCAACATTCTAACTGATGTTGATTTCTTCTTGCCCTGCAAAACTCTTTGTTCCCCATTATCATCCAAGCACTCAATGGCTTTTTCATAAAAATCCACCTTAGTTATATGAAGGTACAAACAATCCATGCCCAACAACATACTATATGATCCCAACCGTAATACATTCAAATTTGATGAGGTAGGCATACCATTCAAATAAAATGTACAAGCTCTTATCTAGTGATGAATTCTCTTCTTGGTACCTGTAGCCAACTACAATAAAAAAGACTTTGCATGCACTTATTTATTCAAACCACACTTATCCACTAGGTTAGGATTAACATAACTATAATTAGATCTAGGGTTAATCAAAATAGAAAAAACTTGATCACAAATATTATTTTCCATCTCAATCATAGATGCCTAATGACTTGCCTATTTATTATCCAATGTTGCATAGAGCCTAGGAATACTCTGCCCAACATATCCCAATGTCTGTGCCACCTGAGCACGGTAGATTTATGGTTGACCACCCTGATGTTGTGGACAATCTCTCCTATGATGATATTTTCCATAAGTCTTACACTCTATAGACTTCCAACCTGCATCCTTGTTCTACTCCTCAGATCGAAGTCCCTGTCCTCTTTCAGATGCATTGAACTTAGATATCAATCTTTCGAATTAATCACATCGTTAGGATTGAAATTCTTAAACGATGTTACATTCTCTTTATTACCTGTATCCTGAGGTCTTGATCACTTCTTTTCCCATTTTCCTTTATTATTATCATTACCCTTCCAATCTGGCTTAGTCTCAGATTTGCACTTTGATTGCTCATAGCAATGATTTAGATTTTGGATGGCCTCCTCCAATGATCTAGGCTCATCGAACTCAATCCTGTCTTTGAATGCAATCAGTAATCCACTAATGAATATCTGAATATTTTCCTTCTCCTCCTTGAGGTAAGGCACATACCTCAGTAGCTCGAAGAACTTGCTAGTGTACTCCTCATCTATCATCGATCCCATATTTAGCTCATAGAATTCTTTTTCCCTGCCATCAAAGTATCTCTACGATAGATACTTCTTTTAGAATACCCTCTTGAACTCACCCCAAGCCAATTCCTCCTCATGAATACCTTTGACATTCTTCACATATTCCCACCAAATATATGCTTTACCTTTGAGACTGAATGTAGCCATTCTAGATTTCATGTTCTCTGAGTAATCATGCAACCTAAAGAACTTCCTCATACCAAGAAACCATGCTTATGCATATTGTGATTTATTCATATCTCCATCAAATGTAGGTGGATTTTATTTCTTAAATTAATATGAAAGGTATCCCTTATAACTCCTCCTGTAAATATGATAACGGTGATGACCATAATGCCTATCAGGACTAGAACTAGAGTAGAACTTGTGTCCATCACCTCTCCTATCTGGAGTATGAAACAACCTGCCATCTCTCATTGTTTCATATCTATCCGACCTGTGACCACCATGAGACCTACTGCTATATGCCCCAGTAGTTTTTCCTCTTGCTCATGGTTGATCCGAAGTGGTCCCTATCACTGCAATTCTGACAAGTATCACTACATTTACCTCTGCTTGTTTCTCCTGTGCTTGTATGATTCTGTCATTGTTTTCCTTCCAAATCCTTATTTATGCCTTTAAGCTTCTCACTATGTCTACCAAATCAGAAGATTTCCCAACACCATGTTGCTCATATGATCCATAGGGAGAGTCTCGGGAACTGTATTCTACGATCTTGCTAGTCATCTTTGATATTCTTCCTGCAAGGTATATCATGTCATCTAAACCAGATCATGATAAACCAACGTACCTTAGAATAATTAAGGGAGGATGCCTCATCTACAAGATCAAAAAATCAGTGTAATACATGTATAACATAATCATGACAACATATAGAAATATAACACATAAGAATATAACCATATAACCATCATTCTAGCTAGAGTCCAATCATTAATGCATGACCATATCAACTACACATACCGTGACCTCATGCATGACAAAAACCACCACAACACGATACACTTGACCACATGTGAATACTAAGGTGTATAAACAATTATATATCAACCATACACTCATGAAGACACAATCCACAACAACACCATCAACTTCCCATGGCAACCTCACTGCAACCATAACCCATACCATAGCATTTGGTCTTACAACACAAGAAACACATATGCAACTGACATGAATGCATGACCAACACACAACCCTTCCAATCTGAGGGTGAACCATGCTCTGATACCACTCTGTAACACCCTCCTCCCACATCTACCCAAGTAACCGGTCAACAGGGCTAAATATGTGACAAGAAGTTACTATGATATGATTCGAATCCCTATGTGTCAGTTATGGAAGTGGAATCGACATAAACACACCATATAGACCTTCCACATCAACAACATAACTCCTGGGAGCCATCCTAACCACTTAAGTATCCAGACCCTCAGACCAACTAAGTTTTAAGACCATTAAATGCTTAGATTATCCCTTCACATGGGAAAGAATGTGTCTAAGAGGCTCCAGACTCTCCCACAACATGGGTATGCATGCATCTAGGGAATTTTATGCCCAGTGTTGTGCCCACGTCTCCAGGATTTGAGCCTATTTTTCAGGCCCAGAGCTCAGGTCATTTCCCAGAACTAAGTGACACTTTAAGAGTTGAAACATGACAATAGAACAATGATACAATTTTAATTACTTGAACAAGAACTTGAATGGACCCCTACTAGCCATGATAGGGATTTTGTCAAACATTTCACAATTATGTAATCTACAGGTTTAAATAACATATATGATCGTAGGGGTCTCATATTCATCTGAGAATCGCTAAGAAGCATTGATGCCTCAACACATTAGATGCAGTTTCATCCATTAGGCCATTGATACATTGTTCATTCATTTACAAGTAAAAACACGATGAGAGCCATACATAGCCACTGTCATCATACATGTACATAACCAACATAATAACAATAGAAATATCAAGGAAAAAAAAACCATATAATCCACATATAAACTAGTATAAGACTCATGAAATAACAAGGAGAAATAACCTCATATTAATGATGCAACGGCCAACCAGTTGCGGGAATTCAACTAACCACCCAACCATAGACATGGCTAAGCCAAATCTCTCTTCATCTAGTCACCCTTGTGCCATATTCCAAGCATGAATGTGGGATCTCATAAAACACATTAATCAAAACTATCCAGGGCTCTAGAGGTTGAACCACCTCAACCCATCAAACAATGATTCTACCTCTTGGTTGGACATCACTAAACCATCATTAGATTGGTCTCTACCTAATCTTTATAGGGTTCTAGAGCATTTGTTCCAACCAAGGCTTCTAGGACTATAAAATAAACCCACACCTGCCTCCAAGCTTCCAGATGATTTTTCCAACCAAGGCTTCCAAGACAAGTAACTCAACCCACTAAGGGCTTCTAGAGCATTTGTCCAACCAAGGCTTCCAAGACTAGTAACTCAAACCAAGCTGTTATAGGGCTTCTAGATCGTTTGTCCAACTAGGGTTTCCAGGAACTAGTAAATCAACCTAAGCTAAAAGAAAACATGAGAACCAACCAGAAAAAGAAAGAAATAAACCCGCAACACCATGGCTACCTATGAAATGGAAATTCTAGGAAAATCCACCCTCAATCTAGGGAATCCTCCATGCCAATGACAGATCATGACCAATAAACCACATGCATGTGCCATGCATGCCAAAACTAGTGAGGAATACATACATGCAAGTCGGTACCTGCAAGCTAAACCCATTGTTGCTACTAATCTCAATGTCCTCTTGCGCTTTCCTATTCTTCCTTTTCCTTCTTGCATCAAACTCCAAGTATGCCACACTCTCGAGGAGTTCTCCAAGAATCTCTAAGTGTCCAAGAGTATGAGAGAGAGAGAACAGACTGAGAGCTCCAAAATTGAACTAACAAAAGTATGTGAATTGATCCTCAAAATCCTTTTTATTAACAAGCCCTCTATTTTCTTTATTTTCCTTCATTTTCCTCCTCACATGCAACCTGTGACCTTTCACCTCCCTTTTCTCCTAATTTCCATTATTTGCATAAATAAATGTGCCAAAATGCCATTTTTCCTTTCTGAAGCCTCTCCCATTGCCTTTTCCAATTTCGTTAGCCATTAATCAACCACAAGTCATCCCCATCACTATGCTTTTTCCTAACATTCAACTTGGAATATGTGTCCCATCAACCGTGGTTATTATTTTTCCTTTATTAATTTTTATTACATGGAATTTTCACCAGGTTTGTTACATAAGAACATGCTGAATGTGTTGCAAGTGATCCTCCCAAGTTTTTTTTAAGATGAAGATGTCATCCAGATAAAGAACTGCAAATGAGTTGGGGAAGGGACACAATATGTCATACATCAACCTCATAAAAGTTGCAAGGGAATTTTTCAACTCGAAGGGCATGACCAACCATTCAAAAATTCCTTCCTTGAATTTTAAGGCGATCTTCCATACTTTCGTGGGCTCTATTGGAACCCAGTGATAGCCAAACTTTAGATCGAGCTTGTTGAAATACTTGGCCCCCTTGAGCTAGTCTAGAAGGTCATCAATTTGTGGGATTAGATACCTGTTCCTGACAGTGATTTTGTTTAGTGCCTAATAATCAATGCAAAGCCTCCCAGTCCCATCCTTCTTTTGTATCATTACAATCGGGCTCCCACAGGGTGAGGAACTCGGTCGGATGTGCCATTTTTGTAGCAACTCCTAGATCTGCTACTTGATCTCTTCATTTTCTAAAATAGAGGGGAGATATATCAACCCATTGAGTAGAGGTGCTCCGAGATTCTGATCGATCGAATGCTTGACCTGAAAGTGCAAGGGTACCCCTGTGGGTGAGGAGAAGATGTCCTTGTATTCTTCCATGAACTTATCCATCTGATTCTGCTGTTGGAGGAACCATTCTTGGGGGCCTTGGATGTGGCCACAATCTTCCCCTTAATTTGAGAGTGAATTAAAAAGAAAAAAAAGTTCCCAGTCTAGGAGATGATCTGACTGCATTGCTTAGTAGAGATCAAAGAGATGGTGGTAGGCAGGGCTATCTCCAGTATTCTATATAACTTATTGCCCAAAGAAATATTAACAATGTGAGGCCTAGATTCACACACAACATGATTCTTCCGTAAGTATGGTTGGCCTAATAATACATCACAAACTTCAAGATGAGAAACATCTTACAATACCTCATTTGTGAAGGCCTTGATGTTATAGGGAAGGCGACACTACTCCTTAACGCATAGATCTCATCATTGGTGAAGCCAGTTGATGGTGTATGGTTGCGGGTGTGGTGTGGTCGATAGGCCCAACCGCATCATAACCTTTACTAAAATGAGTTTCTTTTGGATTCGGTTGTCGACAATGAACTGCAACGGAGAACCCTTCACCCACATTTATGAGTGGAAGAGGCAGTCCCCCTCCTTTGGATCTTTGGGCTCAATCTTCTGGACCTTGTTGGTGGAAATGGTGGTGGTAGGCCCCGCATAAAGAATTTTATTCCCTTTATCATTCCCCTTATTGGGTTCTGAATCAGAGTCAAACATGTATTTGACTCTGAAACCTTCAACTCGACCACCAGTGATTGCTTAGCTTGACACTCACTTGTGTTGTGAGTGGGGCTCTTTGGAATTCACACCACTTTCCCTTATCCTTCTTTGTCTTTGTGGTGTTTTTCTTTACTTGCGGCTTCAATGGGTTGTCCTAGGTCACCTTACCTTGGTTTTTCCTTTATTCTATAATTTGGGGGTGCCTTTCCCTTGCTTTGGATTCACATATCCAAAGTCTCACTTCTTCTATTTAAATTTCTGCTCAATCTTGACAGTGTATAGATAGGTGGCACCAAGCGAGGAGATGTCCAAGAACTCCATCTTGTCCTGGATGTATTTGAGTAGACAATTGTAGTATTTGAGTACCAGATGCTACTTAGAATCCTTGATACCCAACTTCGTGGAAAGGGTATGAAAAATAATTGTCAACTTCGGCACGTCTTGGTCCCTTACTTGTCGCAGTGTGGTCCACTTATGTACTTACCTTCATAGCTCCCAATGTGGTAATATTGTTTTGTGACAGTGTCTCATAAATAATTCGAAGTGGGTGTGACTAAAAACAGTGAGGGTTCCCTCTCATCTCTCTACTGAAAGTAGGTTTCCCACCAGTCCTTGGCATAGGGGGTGGCTTTGAGGAGTGAAAAAGTAATCTTTTCCCGATTGGGAAAATCATGAACCAAAAAATATCCTCCCGAAATATTTAACCATTTATCTACGACATCTATATTTATTTGGCCTTCAAATATGGAAATTTCGAAGTTGACTTGTACCTTAAAGGGAGTGGCATCTTTAGAGTGGTTGTCGAATGAATATGCATCATCTGTGGGCATCCCTTGAAGGATCTAGGAAAATTTGTCCATCCTCACGTTCCTTTGTCACTCAAGGGATTCTTTGAGAAATATTTTGGAAGGGTCTCCTTCTCCCTCATCTTTCTTTTCTTCCACCATGGGAGGTCATCAAGGTTGGTGAGGCCGATCTTGCAAAGATTCAACCAGTTCAACCCCTAACTCCTTATACCTCGACCATGTTGGGGACATCCACAGAAAGACAGAGAAATAGTAGACCTATATGATACCACTTATATAGATTTATGAAGGACAATATGAAATATAGATATAAATATGAACACAAAGATACAACAAAACCATAACTTCAATTCGTTAATAACAATTATTGAATTTTTTTTACATGCAGAATGGAAATAAACTAGCTCAGGTGATGGTAGCTTATCTCTGAGAAGAGATGTGGGGCCTACATGCCTTTTGAACTCTGTTACAATGAGGCTCCAAGGCCTATTTATTATTGAGAAACAATGGAAAACCCTAAACATCCAAAAACGTAACCCTAAGAGATGAAGCGCCAAAAGTCTGTGTAACACCCTCCTCCCACATCCACCCAAGTAAGCATGCCAACTAGTTAAACATGAGACAAGAGGCTACTATCATCATATTCTACCTCCTATGTGACTTTAAGGAAGTGGAATCGATGCAAACATCACACAAAATCATCGAACATCATCAACAGAACCCTTAGGAGACAAGTCAACCACTCAGACAGCCTGTCCCTGGGTCCCAATGCTTTTCTGGATCTCTTAGGCCATAGTCGCTCTCATACTATAGGAAAGGGAGTGACCAACAACCTAAAGTTGCTCTCATAAGCTTGTTTGCTAGTGACCAGGGACCAAAATTACCAATTCTGTGCCAGCGACCCCGGGAGTTAAGCCACTTTTGTAGGTCCCAGAGATTAAGCCACTGCCTATAATGGAGTGATAGCTTAAAATCATTAGAAATATAGGGAAATAATGAACTAAAAACAATAAACTAAACAAGACCATAACCAGACCCCTACTCGCCATGCCAGGCATTTCATCAAACATATCATCAACTTGTAACCTACAGGTGTAAACAATAGAATTAAGTGTAGGGATCTCATACTTATCTTAGAATCGCTATGAACCATTGTTCCCTCATGTCATTTGCTGCATTATCATCTATTAGGCCATAGATACACTATTCATTAATTTACAAGTAAAAACGTCATGTCATACATAGCTGTTGTGATAAAATTTAAATATAGCCAACATAATAGGAACGGAAATATCATAAACATATCAGCCATTAAAATCCACATATACATCAATACATTTTCACATGAAATCAAGGGAATGAATTTCTCATTAATGAATACAATAAACCAACCATAGATGGGACTACCAAATTCCACCTTACCATAGAATGGCTGAGACAAATCTCTCTTCATCCATTCACCCCCGTGTCATATTCTAAGCATGAATGTGGGACTCAAACCAAAAGAACCAATTAGGGCATACCGAGGCTAAACCACCTCACCCTCATCAACAGAACCTAGGCTTTACCATAATCCATCCTGGATCACTAGGCCAACACAATGAACACATCATACAGGCTTTACCATGATCTCCACTCAATCATTAAGCCAAACAAGCATGGATGCCACCAGATTTCTCCACCTACACCATGAGGAATTTTCCTGTCTCCCAGTCTCTCGGGCTTTACCACAATCGAAACCCAGATCATTAGGCCCTAAACCAAGACCCACTCTCCAGGATTTACTTCATATCCCAAACCTAGGATTATTAGTCCCAACAGAGAGAAAACTACCTCTTGGCTTTACCATATATCCTACCATTCACCGGCAAGGATTCCTAGGCCCACCAAGGCAACACAATCTTGACTTTACCGCAACCCATAGTCTGGCTCAGGGATTACTAGGCCAGTGGCTTTACTGTGATCCACAGTCCAATTTAGGGACCACTAGCCCATGTGCTCTATCATTCGGAGATCCACCCCACTCAGCTTTGAATCCATATGGAAATCCAGCTCAACCAAAACATGAGAACCCCATCACACCATGGGTATCTAGAAATGGCAAGGCTAGGTTGAAAACATTGTTACACCTAGGAAAACCAATGCCATGATAGAAAACAACCACATGCAAATTCGTGCATGCCAAATCTAGTAAGGAAAATACACATCCAAGTTAATACCTGGAATGAAGCTTGTTGTAGTTGTGTGATCCTGCCTTTCCCTGCTTGATCTTTGCTTCCTCTTTCCTTCTTTTCCTTTCTTGATCCAATGCCAAAATTTCTCCAAGAAATTCTAAGTGTCCAAGAGTATGAGAGAGAGAATAATGAGAGAGCTCCAAAACTCAACTGACAAAAAGTTTACCAATTGATCCTCATAAGCCTTTTTATGAATGAGGCGTCTATTTTCTTCATTTTCCATTATTTTCCTTCATTTTCCTCCTCACATGAAACCTGTGACCTTTCACCTCCCTTCTCTCCCAATTTCCATTATTTTCATAAATAATTGTGCCAAAAATGCCATGTTGTCTTTCCAAATCCCTAGCCATTGCCTTTTCCAATTTTCTTAGCCATAAACAACCAAATGAACACCCCCTAGGATGTCCTGCCCAACATTCAGCTTGGAATAAGTGTCCCATCAATCGTGGTTATTATTTTTAACTTTTATAACATGGAATTTTTACCATGGCTATTACAGAACCCTCCCCTTGGGGGACACCATCCTGGTGTTCAATCACACATATACCTCAGCAACCCACTGAAAGAAGACATACTTCTCATGGAGATTTATAACATAGCTCGATGCAGTATTTACAATGAAGGACCTTCTCAAAAGAAAAACATCATGACAACATACCACATATTAGAGCTTTATAACATAGCTCATTACGGTATTTACAATGATCATCTTGCTAAGTTCCAACCCACATGACATCATAACATCGTGATAACATAACCACATGATAGCATAGTAACATGACAACATAATCATAATGACATAACACCCATACCACATAGTGGAGCTTTATAACATAGCTCATGGTGATATTTACATCCATATACATGTGTACATATAGCAACATCACCATGAATATATACAAAAAACATATATCAAATCATATACCAAAAAATATGTTAAAACATATAATAAACACAATATCTAAGCATATATAAAAGCACCATATCAAAGCTACTTTTCCTCAACCAGCAAACAAGGAAGGATACATAGCCCGCATATGATCTGCCATCTCCCATATAGCTTCATTGGTCCCAAAGTGCTTCCATTGCACTTTAACTTGCTCAATTGCTTGATTTCAGAGCATGAATACCCTTTTCTGTAATATATAATGAGGCTTTAGCTGGAATTCTCCATCTGGTTCCACCTGTAATACAGACCAATCAATCACATGATAATCATCCTTAACATACTTCTTAATAAATGACACATGGAAAACATCATGAACTTTCATTGTTGGAGGAAATGCAATTTGATAGGCTATTGGCTCAATCCTCTCAATGATATTGAAGGGTCCACAAAACCTTGGTGCCAGCTTGGCACAAGATTCAATCCGCATGGAGATCTTCTTCAATTTGATGTGAAATTACAATTGTTCCCCAACCTAGAACTCCTTGAACAACCTCTTCCAATTTGCCTAGATTTTCTGCCTATCCTATGTTGCCTTTAGATTTTTCTTTATAACCTGTGTTTCTTGTTCCATGTCTGCCAACATCTCTAGTCCAATCAACACCCTATTAACTGGATCACCCCAACTGATGGGAGTGTTGCAACAATGCCCATACAATGCCTCAAAAGGACTCATCCTCAATGACTCCTGATAATCGTTGTTGTATGCAAACTCTACCAAAGAAATATACTCTTCTCACTTCCTTTGTTGATGCATCACATACATCCTCAACACGTCCTCCAATACCATGTTAACCCTCTCTGTCTATCCATCTGTTTATAGATGATAAGTTATGTTAAAGGCCAACTTTGTGCCCAAACCTGTAAATAATTTCGTCCAAAACTTGGAAGTGAACTTCGCATCCCTGTCTGATACAATATCCTTCGGAACACTGTGTAGTCTAACCACATCTCTAATGAATACCTATACCACATCACTAACTAAGAATGTAGACTTCACTGGAATGAAATGTGCAATCTTTGTTAACCTGTCCACAATGACCATGATGGAATCATGTTGCTTCACTGTCTTAGGCCTTGTGATGAAATCCATGGAAATGACCTCCCATTTCCACTCTGGAATTGAGATCGGTTGTAGCAGTCCACCTAGATGTTTACACTCTACTTTCACTCATTGGCAGTCAAAACACCTCACCACAAACCCTACTACATCCCTCTTCAAATTTTGCCAATAGTAAAATATCTTCACCACTGTCAATGTCTTATGATATCTTGGGTGACCTAAAAAAGGTTTTGCATGAAGCTCCCTCAAGATCACCTTCTTTAGCTCACTATTATCCAGCACATATATCCTATCTTGGAACCTAACCAATCCATCTGTTGTAAGACAATAATCCATACCCTGTGCACCTGCACCTATACCTATACATATGCCTATACATGTACTTCCACCTGTACCTGTACCACTACATGTACCTGTAATATCACCTGTGCATAATCTCCATATACTTGACATCCTCCTAACCTACATGAAAGATCCTATCCTATACATTTGTCCCATAGGAGCTCATATCTTCCAAGTTATGTACATGTACTCGTCTACTGAGAGCATATTCCACCCTGTTATCTTTACCTTTGATGTACCTGATCTCAAAATCAAACTTGTTGATCGTGGCCAGCCATCTAGCATGCCTGGCATTTAGATTTAGCTGGTCAAACAAATACCTCAACCCAATGTGATCACTCATCAGTACAAGCCTACTGCCAAGAAGATAGTGTCTCCACATCTTCAATGCATGTATGATCGTTGTTAACTCAATATCACGTGTCGGGTAGTTATGCTCGTGCTCGTTTAGTTTCCAAGACTCATAGCATACCACTTGTCCATCTTGCATAAGGACTCCACCAAGCCCTCTGTTGCAATCATCTGTGCATACCACAAACTCTTTATAAATATATAGCACTGGTGTATGTGTCAACAAATAAGAATTCTAACCATTTCTTACCAATCCATTTCAAAGGTCCTTCCTTTGTCTTCACATCAGCATCAATATGTGAATCATTCTTAGACACATCATTCATGGAATCTTCCTTTCCATTTTTGCCATCTTCTCTTTCCACCTTCTCCTTTAGCTTTTGTGGAAGCATTACTGGATTCAGAGTCCAACACCTTTCAGAAAGATGCCCTTTTTTATGGCAGTAAGTGCATTGCATGTGCATCCTCTTGACAGCATGATTTTCCTTGTCTAGTGGACCTTTGGCTGCTTGCTTTCTTTCCTCCAAAAGTTTCCTGTATGTGGCCATTCTCTTCCAACATATAGAAACATGATGGTTATCCAAACCACAAAAGGAATACGCAATTATTTTCCCATATCTATGTGGAAATTTATCGTGATTTGCAAAATCAAAAGGACTATGGTTAGCACCAGATTTATACATGCCTCTTTCACCTTTATTGCCTTCATGAGGAGGTGACACAAATGAGGAAGTGGCTCCCTTTGGAATTCCATCAATCTCTTCAAGGCTGTCAAAGTTTCGACAATTCTCTAGTTCAAGGGTGTGCTTCTGAACACCTACATCCTACAATTGATGTTTCAAGCTATTGCATTCCTCTTGAACACAATCTTCACACTCTTGAGATAGAGGACTTGCAATGAAACTCCTTCTTGGAATGGTTTCAATGGATTTCATGGTAGCTTTGGAACTCTCTCCATAAGACTGTCCAAAGCCAAGACCAAAATATTTAGGCCTTTCCTCAACCATTATTGGTTCAATGATACCTTGTGCATGCTTTCCCAAGCCCTTTCCTTCATAGCCCATCTTGGACATTAGCTTGGAACCTATGCCTCTAGTATGTTTTTCAAAAGAACCCATACAAGCATGCTCAGAAGAAATTGAAGACAAACTAGAATGGCTTACCTCTTCTTCAAGCTAGTACTTGACTAAGGTTTCTTGGGCAAAAAAGCGTTGTGACTCCAACTCATGCATCCTTTTCAGGTTCATATTTGCAATATGAAGTTGCCTCTCCACTTCCTGCAATTTGTCAGCAAGCAACTACTTTTCTTCCTTCATGGAATTCAGCTGCTTTCTAAGCATGTTGCTCTTCCTTCCATCCTCATACATTTGTCTCACCATATCCATCATGGTGGACAATTCTTGCTTCATGTCTTCATCAGAGAGTCTTTTGAAGAGAGCAGAATTTGAGGACCCACTTGTAGAAGTTATCATTATGCCAATGAAAAAAACTTCAACAAGATAAATAAAGAGCTTATTTAAGCAATCTCTTGCAACAAACCTCTTGTGCTTTGGATTTCCTTGAGGTCCTTTGGGATAGAAGAATGCCTTTAGCTCTTCTTCCTTCTTGTCCTTCCTGGACTGAGCTATCAATAGCTTTCCCTTTACCTCTGCAAACTCAGAAAATAGTCAGTCTGCAAAACAAGCATACAATTAGCCTCTTGTTGTTCAAACACCTTTCAGACAAGCAGTCTTTGCTTTGTCAATCAAGCATTCTGATATGACCTTCCTAAAGGTGTGGTTAATCAATCTTAAGCTTTGATACCACCTGATTTGAAAATGGGGCTCTTAGGCTTCTTGTCTAGCTTACAAGAACCTCTCCCACTTCGAAATCTTGAATTTTCCCAAGTCTATTTAATTAACCAATGTGGAATTAAGAAATGCTTGAAAATATAGGCATATGCTTGTATTTTATTGATGGCTTTTATGTGCTTTAAAATCTATTGTGTATGTTGATATTTAAATGTGCTTGAGCATATATATATATATAGCAGTGAATAATGCAGCAAAGAAGCAAACACAGAAAACAACAATGTAATATGGAGTTCGCCCTGATGTCTTGGGCTACGTCTCATTGAGCTCTAATCACATCGATTAGGCTCTTTGGGATTATGGCTGAATTCTTTTTACAGGTCCTTGACTCAACTCCATATAGTTTACAAATGAACCAATGGGTTCATAATACCATCTTACCCCTCGCTGTCCTTTAGCTGCAAACAGTTCTAGGCTTCTCTGGACTAATTCTTTCAGTCAGTGCTCTGAGCTCCTTTGAGCTTCTGGCTTCTCTGACTCCCTCATAATTGTTTACTGTCTCTGGAATCCTTCTTGTGTCTTCAACTCAGACAACACCAGCAACAACTCGAGCATTCGGTCTCTTTGCTGTTTGATACTTCACTGAAGTATTTATGCACTACCTCCAACCTCTGGTGGCTTCGCTCTATTAAGTGCTTTGGCTCACCGAGCTTCCCAATGGGTTCCTCAATGCTCCAACTCTGCCCACACATTCACTAAGCATTACGAGCCTCCATGAGCTTCTTGGAACTTCTCCTGAGCATCATGCTACCTCCATCAATGAGAATTCACTACTCTCTGTGTTATCAATGCTTCGCTCGACCTCCAAGCGAATGAATCAATTGTGCTCTCGGTGTTTCCTCTCGACCTCTGCGAATTTCCGCGCCTCCCTTTGCTTCTCGTTATCCCCATTCTGTCTCAGCACTGCCCCCTTTTCTTGGCTATCTGTCTGTGGCTTCAAAGCCAAAGCTATGCTTCTTGTTCATTTCAGATTCCCTTCTAGGCGTTATACAATCATTGCTTAACGCTAAGGGGAGGTGGTCACCATTTCTGTGACGTAAGAGTGCCTCGGGCCTCTTGGAATCCTTAGGAATCCCAAACACAGTCGCCTTCTATTTTACACAGGAAAAAGTCTTTTAAACGGAGAAAATCCACCAAACTCAATGTATTGGACTTCAAAAAGTCCTTAAATCCACCTTATTCTCTTATCAGGTCTGCTTGCAAGTTGCCATCGCATATCGAAATGGCCCGTCCCTTTGTATTTTGGAAATACATTTAAAAAAGATGAAATTAACGTAAGAAATGGCTTTGGGAAGATTTGTAATTATATCAATTTCCATTCCAGAACTCTTTTGGGTCCAGTTTACATCGCATATCGCATGTCGCTAGACCTTGGGTCCTTCCCTTTTGGGATCTGCCGATAGCGATCCGCCGATATTGACGATCGTAGTCGCAAATCGCATCGGCCCTTGTCAATGCTATGGGTCCTTCCCCTTGGGTTATGTGCGATGCAATAATTGCAATCACAAATCGCTGCATCCTTCAGCCTTGTGTTAAGTCATCCCATGAATCGGTGCGATGCGATAAAGCGGCAATCGCTTATCGCAATCGCCGATGACCCAAGGCCCTTTCCTTATAAATAATTGCAATGCGATATTTCCTTTTAAACCAATCAAATAAGGCCACGTGACCCAATCCCAGCCTACCAAGTGTCAGCTATGGATTGGCCCATGAACCTATACTAAAATCAATTTTTTTTGATATAGTTCAAAATTTAATGAAATTGCCTCCTTTTCTAAGGACATTGGGTAATTTTCATTTTACGATAACTCCTTCATCCAGAGTCCGTTCTCGCCCATTCAAGTTGTGTTGGATTCAGAATGAGGAGATTTCTGCGATGAGACTATTTCTGAGAGCAGCCTGTGACTTTAATTTTCCTCTTATTTACAAAGGATTTGTGCCATTTGGCACCTTTTACCTCTTGCATCAAGTCTTTTAGACTTAGAGGTTTATCCAAGATCCATTTTTGGATCAATGCTGCCTTGATATGGACAAGGGTGCATCTGGGAGGCTCCATAAGATCCCGCAGCAAGGGAAAGGGTGCTTCCGAGGACTTTTTTCCCTAGTGTTGTGCCTATGACTCCAGGATTTGTGCCACTTTTTCTTGCCCAAAGGCCAGGTCACTGCCCAAAACTCAGTGACACCTTCAGAAATGAAATTTCACAATGAAACAAAGATACATTTGCAAAAACATCAACAAGGATTGGGTTGGACCCCTACTAGCCATGACATGCATTTCGTCAAACATGTCACAAACATTAAAGCTACAAGTCTTAACAACATAACTGAGCATAGGGGTCTCATACTTATCTGAGATTCACTATGAGGCATTGTTTCCTTACCACATTAGTTGCATTATCATATCTTATGCCATAAATACATTTTTCATTCATTTACAAGTAAAAACCCGATTAAAGCCATACATCACCATTATCATGATACATATTCATATCCAACATAATAACATCAGAAATACCAAGGAAACAAAAACCATATAATCCATATATGAACTAGTATAATACTCATGAAATAACAAGGAGAAATAACCTCATATTAATGATGCAATGGGAAACCAGGTTTGTGACTTCCACGAACCACCCAACCATAGACATGGTTGAGCCAAATCTCTCTTTAGACAGTCATCCCTATTGGGTTGTGTTATTCTTTCCATGACTAACCCACGTAGTGAATTGGGGGGTTAGAGGGGGGGCGGAGCCTCCCCTTTATTGTGTCGATTGCACAGCAGGGGGATCACAGGGGGACGAAAACCCCCCCTATCCAGGGGGTTTGAGGGGGACAGGTAGGCCCCCTCTACGGGGTCTGGGGCAGTGCCACAGGAAAAAAAAATTGGACCCTATATTAGGTTGGGTGGACCTACCTATGGTTTTGTGCATGATTTTCGCACATGGTTTTGGACGCGATGGTTTTCAGTCCATGGTATTGGATGCTTCGGCATGTATAAATATGTATTGTAACATTGAAAGGAACATAATGAAAAATCAAGTTGGTAGTCCTAGTTTTGGGATCCAGGGGAAAATCTCTGTGTATATGTGTTTCATGTGTTATGCTCTCGCATTGTTTATTTTTTGTGTTTTAGAATTCGTATGCAGGTAATTTCTGTATGGGGTTAAAACCTACATTTGGTATCAAATCTATTTTGGCTTCAAGGGGACACCTTTGTTGCTAAGGGGTTTCACTCGGGCCTGTGGTAGATACCATTCAGTGGGAGATCTGTGGGATCGATTCTGGTGGTGAAAGAAGATGGCGAGTAGTGGAAAGATAGAGATCGAGAAATTTAATGGTCAAAGTTTTGAGTTGTGGAAACTCAAGATGGAGGATCTGTTGGTGGATAAAGATCAGTGGATCACGATAGATATGGGTACTAAACCAACGGGAGTATTTGATGAAGAATGGAAGACATTGGATTGGAAAGCAAAGAGCACAATACAATTATGTGTCTCAGATTTAGTATTGTTTAATGTATCAGGGGAAGCTACATCAAAGGTTTTGTGGGACAAGTTAGGGACCTTGTACCAATCTAAGTCTTTGGTGAATAAACTGTTCCTATAGAAAAAGTTGTATAAGCTAAGGACGAAAGATCAAGACTCGGTGATAGAGAATTTGAATGTGTTTAATACTGTGGTAAGTCAATTATTATCTATTGATATCAAAATTTCAGATGAAGATAAGTGCACTAGTTTGTTGTGTTTCTACCAGATTCGTGGGATAGTCTGGTTATTGCAATAGGTAGCAATGCAACTTCCTTGCAGTTTGATGAAATAGTCTCATCCTTCCTGACAGAGTAGATGAGACGGAAAAATATGGAGAGCCAGAGTGGTGATGCCTTGTCTGTACGAGGATGGTCCCAAAATAGAAACAAAAATAAATCATCGAGTGGGAGATCTAAATCTAGAGGGACATCTAAATCTCCAGGAAAACCTATAAAGGTGGTGTGTTGGTAATGCGGAAAGGAAGGGCACTACAAAAGGGACTGTAAATATAAAGCTCCTGAAAAAGGAAAGGGATCTGATGATGCTCCTTATGCAGAGGTGAAAACCACCTCAGATGAAGGTGCAGATGTGTACTTGGCTTCTTCAAGTACACATGTAGATCATGAGGCATGTTTGATTGACTCAGGTGCATCCTTTCACTTCACTCCCCATAGAGAGTGGTTCTGCGAGTATGAGAAATATGATAGTGGTGATGTCTTCTTAGGGGATGATAGGAAGGCTAGGATCATTGGTCGCGGAAAATTAAAGTTGAAGTTGCAAGGTGAAAGGGTTAGAACACTTCTGGGTGTTCTACATATTCCTGTATTGGCCATAAATCTAATTTCTGTAAGCAGGCTGGATGATGCAGGTGTAAAAACAGTGTTCGAGAAGGATACCTGCAAGATGGTTCAGGGAGCACTAGTATTGATGCGGGGAGTTTGGATTGGAACTCTGTACAAGCTTCAAGGCAGCACTATTGTTGATGGCTGCAATAGTTCTGTGGTTCCTGAAAGTGGAGCAGAAAATCTAGTGGTCTCTAGAGAGAAGACCATGTTGTGGCATCAAAGGCTTGGAAATATTGGAGAGAAGGGCCTTTGAATACTTCATGGTAAAGTTATGGTAGAAGGTATGAGTAATAGCTCTCTGGATTTTGATTTCTATGAAAATTTTGTATATGGGAAGTAGAATCAGGTGAGTTTCCCCTCTGGTGGTAAGAGGGCGAAACATATATTAGAGCTTGTGCACAGTGATGTGTTTGGACCTGTGAAGGTTCCATCACTGGGTAAGTCTGTGTACTATGTATCATTTATAGATGACTTCTCAAGGAGTACATGGATATATTTCCTTAAGAAGAAACTTGAAGTCTTTGACAGGTTTAAAAATTTAAGGCTTTGGTGGAAAACCAAACAAAGAAGAAGATAAAGGTGCTGAGGATAGATAACGGTGGAGAGTTTTGCAGTAAGGAATTTGAAGAATTCTATAAGAAGTGTGGTATAGCACGGCAAAAGACTACTTCATATACACCTCAGCAAAATGGAGTTGCAGAAATAATGAACAAGACGTTGATGGAAAGGGCAAGAAACATGCTCAGTGGTGTTAGGTTAGGACAAGAATTCTAGGCAGAGGCAGTGGAGACAGCATGTTACCTGGTCAACAGATCACCTTCATCAGCGTTGAAGGATAAGACTCCACAAGAGGTATGGACTGGTAAGAAACCCTCTCTTTCACGTCTGAGGGTGATGTGATGCATATGTACATGTTCCAAAGGAGAAACGAACCAAGTTAGATAGTAAATCTGAAAATTGCATCTTTATTGGGTATGAGGATGGTTTAAAGGGTTATAAGCTTTGGAACCTAGTAACAGAGAAGGTTTTGTACAACCAAGATGTGGTGTTCAGAGAGGTAAAATATGTTATTAAACATGAAGTCAAACCAAAGGAACCTGAGAATATAGAGTTTGAGCTTAAGGAGGAAGAATCAGACTCTACAATAGAGGAGGAATCAGAAGATGAAGAGCCACAAACTCCGGGTGTGAGAAGATCAGTTCGAGAAAGAAGGCAACCAGAAAGGTATATTCCATCTACTTTCTGTTCAAATTTTTCTTTATCTATTACAGACGATGATCCCAGAACTGTGAAGGAAGCAGTAGATTCAGAGGATGGAAAACTCTGGAAAGAGGCCATGGTTGTTGAAATGGCATCTTTACACAAAAATGAGGCTTAGGATCTGGTGGAGTTGCTGGTTGGAAAGAAACCCATTGGCAGCAAATGGGTGTTCAAGAAGAAGACAAATGCAGAAGGAAAGGTGGAGAAATACAAAGCTCGGTTGGTAGCAAAAGGTCATTTCCAGGTGCCGGGAATTGATTTTGGTGATATTTTTTCTCCTGTTGCCAAGGTAGCTTCTATTAGATTACTGTTATCTATTTCCGATGCTTTTGATTTTGAGGTAGAACAGATGGATGTGAAGACAACATTTCTTCACAGGGATCTGGAAGAGGAAATCTACATGAAGCAACTTGAAGGCTTTGCGGTGAAGGGTAAAAAAGAACTGGTATGCAGGTTAAAGAATTCTTTGCACTGGTTAAAATAGTCACCAAGGATGTGGTATTAGAAATTTGATACATTTATACGGGGACTTGGCTTCACCAGAAGCAAAGCAGATCACTGTGTGTATTTTAAATTAATTGGTGACCGTGTTATTTATCTGGTATTGTATGTGGATGATATTTTGCTGGTTGGAAATGACAAAGAAATTATCTAGGATTTAAAGACCCAATTGTCCTCCAAATTCAACATGAAAGATCTTGGTGCTGCAAACTATATTTTGGGCATGGAAATTAAAAGAGATCAGGCAAAGAGGAAGCTCTGGTTAAACCAAAGGAAGTATGTCCAGACAATACTGTAGAGGTTTAATATGCAGGATAGTAAACCAGTGAAGGTTCCTATTCCTGTAGGTGTAAAGTTATCTGCTGAACAGTGTCCCAAGGCACAAGAAGAGGAAGAGGATATATCTCGTGTTCCATATGCCAGTGCAATCGGTAGCCTGATGTATGTGATGGTATATACTAGACCAAACATTGCACATGCAGTGGGAGTATTGAGCAGGTTTATGTCAAACCAGGGAAGGAGCATTAGATAGCAATGAAGCGAGTTTTGAGGTATTTGCGTGGCACTAGTGATTATGGTTTGTGCTACCAAGGAAGACCAAGATTGGACAGAGTTTTGGATATCCATGGATTTGTTGATGTAGACTGGGCTGGAGATCTGGATCAGAGAAGATCTACAAGTGGGTATGTGTTTAACCTATTTGGAGGTACAGTTAGTTGGATGAGTAAGAAATAATCTGTAGTGGCACTATCAACTACAGAGGCAGAATACATGGAAGCCACTCATGCAAGCAAGGAAACAGTTTAGTTGCAGAGATTGTGTTCAAGTATGGGGTTAGTACAAGGGGCTATAAGGATAGATTGTGATAGCCAAAATGCAATTTTCTTGGCAAAGAACACTGCTTACCATTCAAAGACAAAGCACATTGATGTTTAGTATCACTTTGTGAGGGATATGATAGAAGACAAAAAGGTGTTGCTGGTAAAGGTGGACACTTTGAAGAATATTGGAGATGCATTGACAAAATCTGTGAGCTCTGAGAAGTTCTCTTGGTGTAGAGAAACAATGGGCATTGCAGGGTTGGATAAATGACTAAGCTTTCTTGTGGTCCCCTGTGGAAAGAAAACAACAAGTGGGAGAATGTTGGGTTGTGCGGACCTACCTATGGTTTTGTGCATGATTTTCGCACATGGTTTTAGACACGATGGTTTTCGGTCCATGGTTTCGGATGTGATGATTTTTGGTCCATGGTATTGGATGCTTCAGCATGTATAAATTGTTGGAAATAATACTGAGAGGAGGGGTGAATCAGTATTATCAGATCAATAATTTAATTTTACAAACAAATTTGTATACGCTACTTCAGCTAAGTGAACTAGCGTGTATATTTGACTGTACTTAAGGCAACTAGCGTATATGTAGAGAACTTTTGATTTACCCAATTTATCATGCATTGAACTTTAACCTGTATATCAGAAATTTATTAGACAGTGTAGTAAAATCAGAATAAAGAATCACACATAAGCAACACACATGAACACCAAAATATAAGGTGGAAACCCAATGTGGGTGAAAACCACCTGCTGCTGTCATCTTTGTCTTCTTTTAATAATAAGAAAATCTGTTTACAATTTTGTACTGGTGCAGACTTATACTAGTACACAGGCTTCTACATGCAGAAGGTTACAACCTTCTTTCATTCTCCATCTTCTCCTGGAAGGTAGCTACAACCCCCTAACTCTTGTACTAGCCGATATATTTACTAGTACTTAGGCTATGACCTATAGAAGGCTACGACCTTCTTTATTCCTCCAAGGACCACGTTTCATAAATTTTCAGATTGGATCCATCAACAACATCATTACTATAATTCAATCATCAAATACATCTGCATCAACCAATCACTTTCTGAACCAACCACAACTGAATCAATCAATCAATTTGACAAGTCATCAATATGATCATTTAGAATATTGTCACCAGAATACAGTAACCAGAACCCAGAACTCTGCAACAATAAATTTAAACAACTGAAACATATTTTATAAGGTATATGCTACTTCCATGAGTCAAACCTACATGTATACACATTTTTCTCAAAGCCAACCAGCGTATACATCTGCAAATATTAATTCATAATTCTGCAGCTATTCCAGACTTCAGTTATACCTAGATCATAATATTTACAGAACAACACATGCGTCAGTATACAGATCTAGAATAAACATGATCAAACCATATAAAGATAATTCATTTCAAGCCTTAAGATCTCGATCCATCATTAGATCTTATCCTCCATCAACCGCTAAGGTTCATCCCTGGTTCAGATCAAGCACAACACCATAAGCCAATAACCTGCATACTAGATCTCACACTTCATCAGATATTTGATACTTGCACACTTTGGCCTAATGATCTTCTCCTCCTTTTATAGTTTTAGGCCTTTCTCAATACCATGGACCAAAACCACTTAGGACCAATACCTTGGACCAAATACCTAGGGTCAATACCTCGAACCAGATACCTTGGACCAATACCATGGATCAAAATACCATGGACCAAATACTTCGGACCAAAAACTTAGTTTTCCAAGGTATACGCACTTTTCCTTCTGTGAAAGTGCGTGTGTACATATACGTTACTTGTGGTCAGTTAACCTGCGTGTATATGCACCTTGGTGAAGGTGAACCTGCGTATACATCTCTTTCTTCATTCTATGTAGACTGATCTGTAATTCTTTGCTGTTAACTTGTTGTATTGTGATCTTTCATCTGAGTGAGTTACCATCACGGACAATACCTGTATCATAATGCCAACAATATGTATTGTAACATTGAAAGGAACATAATGAAAAATCAAGCTGGTAGTCCCGATTTTTGGATCTAGGGGAAATCTCTATGTATATGTGTTTTATGTGTTATGCTCTCGCATTGTTTATTTTCTGTGTTTTAGAATTTGTATGCAGGTAATTTTTGTACAGGGTTAAAACCTACAATCCCCATGCCATATTCCAAGCATGAATATGGGATCTCATTGAACAATCCATCAAAATCAAACTAGGGCATCCAGAGGCCAAACCACCTCATGGTCAAAAATTATAAACCATCACTAGATTGGTCTCTACCCAAGACTTCTAGGGCTCCAGAGTGTTTGTTCCAACCAACGTGCTTCTAGGACTAATAACTAAACCCACAACTATCGTCGTGCTTCCAAAGCGTTTGTCCAACCTGGGCTTCTAGGACTAGTAACTCAACCCACCAAGGGCTTCCATAATGTTTGTCCAACCAAGGATTCCAGGACTAGTAACTCAACCCAAGTTGTTATAGGGTTTCTAGAACATTTTCCAACCAAGGCTTCTAGGAACTAGTAACTCAACCCAAGCTAAAGGAAACATGAGAACCAACCAAAAAACAAAGAAATGAACCTACAACACCATGGCTATCTCGAAATTGGAAAGGCTAGGAAAATCCACTGTCAATCCAGGAAATCCTCCATGCCAATGACATATCATGACAAATAAACCACATGCATATGCCATGCATGCCAAAACTAGTGAGGACAACATACATGTAACTCGGTACCTACAAGAAAAACTCGTTGTAGTTGTTGATCCTGATGTCCTCTTGCACTTTCCAGCTCTTCCTTTTCCTTCTTACTCCAAGCATCCAAGTATGCCACACTCTCTAAGACTTCTCCAAGAAAACTTTGTGTCCAAGAGTATGAGAGAGAGAGAATAGAACGAGAGCTCCAAAATTAAACTGACAAAAAGCTTGAGCCAAAGCTTACCAACTGATCCTCATAAGCATTTTTGTCAATGAGGCCTCTATTTTCTTCAATTTCCTCCTCACATGCAACCTATGACCTTTCACCTTCCTTTTCTCCTAATTTCCATTATTTTCATAAATAAAATGCCAATAAATGTCTCATGCCTTTCCAAAACCTTTTCCATTTCATTTGCCAATTTCCTTAGCCATAATAAACTGAATGAACACCCACTAGTATGCTTTTCCCACCATTCAATTTGAAATACATGTTCCATGACCATGGTCTTATATATTTTTAGATGGATTTTTAACCAAGGCTATTACATGTCCTATATTGGTTGGCTAGTAGGAATTTAATGGGTGACTAGACTAGTTTCAACTTCCCCATTAACTCCCATGTTATCTTAGGTAGAATTTTCATGTCAAAGACAAAATCTAACATGACATCACCCCTCTCAAAGTTTCCCACCTTGATTGTTGTTTTGAACTCATTACCAATTCATCATTTTTAGCTTTTGGTTCCCATGGCTTTGCCAAATTGGTTAATAGTTGAGTCATCCTTTGGGTCATTGCCTTGTTGGTTAACACTTTAACATAGCCTCATACGAACTCAATGACTTGGTTCTCATAATTCTCCAATTCTTCCTTACGTAGTGGACTATTTTGTAGTACCTCCTCACACTATGACATGCACAATATTAGGCTTATTCCATTGAATCGTGTGCTTTTAATAGTAATGGTTTCTATTCCATAGCATCAAACCTTGGTGGTGCTTGCATAACTTTTTGAAACTTCCCATCCAAAGGTTGTTCTTGATGGTCCCATTGGATTAAGTCGTCCCCTAATCTTTTACCTCCTCTTGTTGTTATTCATACATGCATGAGCCACTTTGACATCTTATCTTCATGTGGATTTATTATTATCATGTTCAACTAGCCCTTTTTCTCTTCTTATTTAACCAACAACTCTAGACAATCCTTCCTTGTATTCTTTTTACTATGGAAATATGCATAGAGTGTGTAGGATTGGGTATAAAACCTTTACAAATGTTTGACCTCACTGCACTTGTCACACATAGGCTATCTTGCTCCATATCCTTGTTCTCAGCTCTCGAATCATCCTCAAGGGCCTTCTTGGAAGCCTCTATGCTCCTCACCTTTAGTCTCTTCTTTGTCATTGTAAGTATTTGCAGTCCTTTCCTTCACCAATTCCAATGATCTATAATTGTCGATACCATGCCCATTGATTTGCAAAACTCACAAAAAGCAATGTGATATGTCTTCTAAAACTTCTATAGGGTTATAAAATATTAAGGAATGTGATCCTATTGCTAACAAATATCACATCATTCCCCTTAGGGTTGCACCAAAAATGAAGTTGTTTTCACTAGAAATGGAATAGACACATCCATTGCAATATAAATTCTTTGTAGAGGGAATTCATTTCTATGGTGTTCTTCTTCTTGGCATAGAGCATGCCAAATTTTCTCACATCCTATTTTTAAATAAGTTAGATGTCTCCTATAACTATAGTGTGAGTATAATATGTTGTGATTGAAAATGTGGCATCCCATTTGAAATTTCACCACCTCCAAGTGTAGATCCCAATCCATTGTGATATCCAATGTTTTTTCCTGGCTTTTTATCTACTACTAGGTAAGTGGAATTCATATGTGAGGGAGAAGCCTATAATAAGACATTCTCAATCTTATATATCTTGAATTTGATATCTTAGTCAATCTATTATAACTCAAAATTTCACCTCCTTGTGTTCACTAGCAAAGAACATTATCTTGAAAACTAGATTGCGAAAATTGGTCCATGGAAGCTTCATAAAAACTAATGTTCTTCACCCTCAACACTCCTTAGACACTAGAAAAAAGTATTTTTATGCCTAACAACACTCCACATGACTTGAAAAGGAGAGTTGAAGGGTTCAAAAACACTCCAGTTAATCTGTAAAAGAGAGGTGAAGTGGAAGTGTGAATGGATAAAGAAAATGTAACCACCTTGGTCAAAGATCCATGTAATAAAGTTAATACAGGCAAAAATAATAACCATCGTCATAGGACACATATTCCAAGCTGAATTTTGGACAAAAAAATAGTGATGGGGATCACTTGTGATTAATTAATGTCTTTGGAAATTGGAAAAGGCAATGGAAAATGCTTTGGAAAGGAAAAGTGGAATTAATTGGCATTTTATTTATGAAAATAATGGAAATTAGGAGAAAAGGAAGGTGAAACGTCAAAGGTTGCATGTGAGGAGGAAAATGAAAGAAAATAATGGGAAAATGAATAAATTAGAGGCCTGATTAATAAAAATGTTTGTGAGGATCAATTCACAGCTTTTGTCAGTGTTAAGCTTTTTGTTAGTTCAATTTTGGAGCTCTCATTTTCTACTCTCTCTCTCATACTCTTGGACACTTCGAGTTTTCTTGGAGAACTCTTGGAGGAGTGTGGCATACTTGGGATTTGGAGCAAGAAGGAAATGGAAGAGTAGGAAAGTGCAAGAGGACATTAGGATCAACAACTACAATGGGTTTTACTTGCAGGTACCAAGTTGCATGTATGATTTCCTTGCTAGTTTTGGCATGCATGGTACATGCATGTGGTTTCTTGGTCATGATTTGCCATCGACATGGAGGATTTCCTGGATTGACGGTAAATTTTCCTAACCTTTCCATTTCCTAGATAGCCATGGTGTTGTGCGTGTCTTTCCTTTTTTTTTTTTTGGTTGGTTCTCATGTTCCTTATGGCTATGGGTTGAGTTACTAGTTCTTGGAAGCCTTGGTTGGACAAACGCTTTGGAAGCCCTATAACATCTTGGGTTGAGTTACTAGTCCTAGAAGCCTTGGTTGGAAAAATTATCTGGAAGACCTTGGTGGGCTAAGTTACTAGTCCTAGAAGACCTGGTTGGACAAACACTTTGGAATCCTGACATCAGTTGTGGGTTGACTTACTGGTCCTCGAAACCCTGGTTGAAACAAACGCTCTAGAGCCCTAGACAGCTTGGGTAGAGACCAATCTGGTGATGGTTAGTGATGTACGACTATGATTTGGAATCAATGGTTAAGGGTTGAGGTGGTTTTGCCTCTGGAATCATTGGTTCAGTTTTGTTTGTATTATTCCATGAAATCCCACATTCATGCTTGGAATATGGCACAGGGGTGATTGGCTGAAAGAAAGATTTGGTTCAGCAAGTCTATGGTCGGTGGTTCATGGAAGTCCCAAACCTGGTTGGCTGGTCAGGTGGTTCCTTCTCCTTGGTATTTCATACATAAATGTGTTTGTTCATATATGATTATTATGGTTGTTATATCCTTGTTATTTTTGTTGGTTATATGTTGATTATGAATACGTTTTTTGACAGACTTGATCTGTGTCTCTCATCATGTTTTGATTAGAAAGAGAATGAAAAATGAATATATGACTGAATGGATTATAATGTAGCTATTGCGATAAGGCATCAATGATTCCTTATGAATATTAGATAAGTATGAGACCCATATGCTTAGATCTATTGTTGTGATCCATAGATTACATATTTGTGATATGTTGTATGAAATTCTTGTCATGGCTAATAGGCATAATATAAATTACTTGTACCAATGTTTTCATTATTAGTCTTATTCTGTTCTTATTTATCATTTCTGAAAGTTTCATCCAGTTTTGGGCCTGAGCCTTGGACCTGAAAAAGTGGCATAGAATCTGAGGTTGTTGGCTCAGAACTGGCTTAAAAATTCCATAGTCACTGGCATGCCTTGTTGTGGGAGCATCTAGAGGGCCTCAGTCACATGCATAGATTTTCATGGGAGTGGCTTGGGGTCCATATCAGTGAAATGTCAAGTTGTCTTAGGGGTTGGTCACCTGGAAAGGTTGGCTGGCTCTTGAAGGTTCTTTAGCATTTGTGGAAGGTCAGAATGGTTTGGTTTTTTTTTTTTTTTTTCAATTCCACTTCCTTAACTATACATGGGGAGTTGAATCACATCATATTACCCTCTCTTAACATTTTTACCCCAACGAACCAATTAACATGGGTAAATGTGGGAGGAGGGTGTTATAGAGTGGTATCAGAGCATGGTTCACCCCTTGGACTGGATGGGAAGTGTGTGTTGGACATGCATACATATCAGTTGCATATGTGTTCTTCATGCTTGTGGTCTATGTGCTTATTGTGTATGCATGGTGTTGGTCATGGTTGCATTTGTTTCACCATGAAAAATTTGATGGTGTTGTTGTTGGGTGTGGTCTTCATGAGTGCATGTCGGTTGTGCATTGATCATGCGTGTTAGTGTTTATATGTTGTTATGAATACATCGACATGGTGATAGTTGTCATGCATGAATTCATGGTATGTGGTTGGTGTGGTCATGCATTGATGACTGAATAATGTTTGAAATGATGTTTAAATGTTGATATTATTATTTTTATATATGTATTGTGCTAATCTAGTTGGTCTTGCAGATGAGATATCCTCCCCTAAACTACACGAAGGTAAGTTGGTTTGTTTATTACTTGGTTTAGATGACATGATATACCTTGCAGGAAGAAAAGATCAAAGATGACTAGCAAGATGGTAGACTACATCTCATGAGATTATCCATATAGATCAGATGAGAAGCACAGTAAGGGATATTCTCCTGACATAGAAAACACTTTGAGAAATTTGAAGGAAGAAATAAGGAGTTGCAAAGAAGATAATGACTGAATCATTCAATCACAAGAGATACTTGTTAGGGTACAAGAGAAACAAGCAGAAGTCATTGTAGTAATTCTTCAAAGCTTGTCAGACTTGCAGAGACAGGGACCACTTTGAATTAGTCATGGACAAGAGGATAGGACTAATGGTGCATACAGTAGCAGGTCACATGGTAGGCACAGGTTGGATAGAGATGACATGGCCAAAGATGGTGGATTCTTGGATACACCTGATAGATGAGGCAGACAACATGGGCTTTACTCTAGTTCTGACTCAGATAAGTATCATAGTAGTCATTGTTATCATCCTTACAGGAGGAGTTACAAGGGATATTTTCCGGATGAATTCAAGAAAAAAAATCCACCTACATTTGATGGAGAAATGAATAAGTCACAGGATGTCGAAGCATGGTTTCTTGGGATGAATAAGTTCTTTAGGTTGCATTATTACTCATCCAACATGAAGGCCATGACAACGAAATTCAGTATTAAAGGTAAAGCAAATATCTGGTGGGAAGATGTAAAGAATGTCAGAGGTATTCATGAAGAGGATTTGACTTGGAGTGAGTTTTATAGACTATTCAGGAAGAAGTATCTATCAAAGAGATACTATAACGACAGGGAAAAAGAGTTCTATGAGTTGAAGACAAGATCTATGATCGATGAGGAGTACACTAGTAGATTCTTGGAGTTATTGAGGTATGTGCCTTACATCAAGGAGGTGAAGGCCAAGATCCAATGATTAATCAATGTGTTTCTGGTAGCATTCAAGGACAAGATTGAGTTTGATGAGCTTAGATCATTGGACGAGGCCATCCAGAAGCTAAAGGATTGTTTTGAGAAATTAAAGTGTAGATATGAGACCAAGACGGACTGGAAAGGTAATGCAAATAATAAAGGAAAATGGGACAAGAAACAAACAAGACCTCAATATAAAAGTAATAAAGAGAATGCGGCACCGCATAATAATCTCAGTGCATCTGATAGAGCAGTCCAAGGATTTCGGTATGAGGAGCAAAATGAGGGTGTAGGTTGGAAGCCTTTATAGTGTTGGACTTGTGGAGGAGAGCATTGCAGGAGAGATTGTCCAAAACATCAAGGGGTAGACCGCAAATGTACAATTCTCAAGAGTCAAAGTTAGTGGGGGATGTTGGATAGAGTATTCCATGAATCTATGAAATATTGGAGAACATGCAGGAAGATCACTAGGAATCTATTATCAAGATGGAAGGTAAGATTTGTGATCAAGTTGTTTCTATTTTTATTGACCCTCGATCTAATTATAGTTATGTTAACCCTGGCCTTGGTGGATAAGTGTGGTTTGAATAAAGAGGTGCATGTAGAATCTTGGTTAGTGCAGTTGGCTACATGTACAAAGAAGAGAGTTCATCACTGGGTAAGTTATTTTTCATTTGAGTTGAATGATATGTCTACTTCAACACATTTGAATGTACTTCCATTGGGATCATACAATATGTTGTTGGGTATGGACTGGTTGTATCTTCATAGAACCAATGTGGATTGTTATGACAAGGCTATTGAGTGCTTGGTTAACAATGGGGAAAAAAGAATCTTGCAGGGTAAGAAGAAGGCAACATCATTTAGAATGGTGACAACTATGTAGGTGAAGCATAGTTGCAGGAAAGGTGTGTGTTATTCACAATTCATATTTCTAGTGACAAATGTAAGGAAGTTGAGGATGCAGATGTCTTGAGAAGGTACATAGTTCTACAATAGATTCAGGATGTGTTTCTGGCAAAGATTTCAGAGTTTCTGCCTCACAGGGAAGTGGACTTTTCTATTGAGTTGGTACCAGGGGCAGCACCAACATTAAAGGAACCTTACAAGATGAGCACACCAGAGTTGGGGGAGTTGAATTTTTAGTTGAAGGATATGCTTGACAAGGGATACATTAGGCCAAGTGTGTTTCCTTGGGGTGCACCAGTGTTGTTTGTGAAGAAGAAGGATGGTACTCTCAAGTTATGCATTGATTATAGGCAATGGAACAAAGTGACCATCAAGAAAACAGGTATCTGTTGTCAAGGATTGATGACTTCTTTGATTAGTTGAAGGGAGAAATAATGTTATCAAATATTGATCTAAGATCAGGATATCATCAGGTATGCATTAAGGAAGAGGACTGCTTTCCAGACCAAGTATAGGAATTATGAGTTTGTTGTAATTCCATTTGGTTTGACTAATGCTCCAACTACATTTATGTGCTTGATGAATAGTGTGTTGTGTCCTTATATGGAAAAGTTTGTTATTGTATTCATTGATGATATATTGGTATATTCTAAAAATGAGCGAAAGCATGCCAAACATTTAGCAGTAGTATTGAGATTGTTGAGAGATCATTATTAGTATGCTAAGCTCAATAAATGCAGTTTCTTTTAGACAGAGGTACATTACTTGGGACATTTGATTTCCAAGGAAGGCATGGTAGTGGATCTAGAAAATATAGGAGCTATCATGTAGTGGGAAGCTCCTAGGAATGTGGATGAGTTAAGGTCCTTTATGGGGTTATAAAGTTATTACATGAGGTTAATCAGGAACTTATCACATATTTCTTATCCTATTACATAATTGCAAATGAAAGGTATGAAATTTGAATGGACAGAAGAATTTGCACCCAGATTTGAGCAGTTGAAGCAACTGTTGACAAATGCTCTAGTGTTAAAGATTGCAAATCTGGACAAATAGTTTGTGGTGTGTACAGACACTTGCAAGAGAGGACGTGATGGAGTCCTGATGCAAGAAGGATAATTAGTATACTATCAATCAAGGGAACTAAATGAGAATGAGCAAAATTATCCAACACATGATCTTGAGTTGGTAACAATCATCAATGATTTGAAGATGTAGAGACACTATCTTATTAGAAGGCAGTTCATCTTGATGAGTGATCAAAGTGGATTGAGGTATCTATTTGACCAATTGAATCTGAATGTCAGGAAAGTTAGATGGTTGGCCACGATTAGTGAGTTTGACTTTGAGATCAAGTACATCAAAGGTAAAGAAAATAAGGTTGCAGACGCTCTTAGCAGGAGGTTACAAGTGAATCATATAGCAACTATGAGATCATATGGTTCATATTTACATGATCAAATCTTGTAGGTGGGTTAGCAGGATGACAAGTGCATGGAGCTTATGCATAGGTTACAACAAGTTACAGGGGATCAAGGTGTGGACTATCATCTCACAACAGATGGTTTGGTCATATTTAGGGACAAGATATATGTACCGGGTGACAGTGAGCTCAAGAAGCTTATCTTGAGAGAATTCCATGCTAAGTCATACTCAATTCACTTGGGATATAATAAGACATTGACAATGGTGAAGAAGTTCTACTATTGGCCTAACTTGAAGAAAGAAGTGGCAGAGTTTGTGGCTAGGTGCTTGGATTTTCGATAGGTAAAAGTAGAGTGTAAGCATCTAGATGGTCTACTACAGTCGATTCTGATTCTAGATTTGAAATGGGAGGTCATTTCCATGGACTTCATTATAGGTTTTCCGAGAACATCTAGACAACATGATTCCATCATGGTTGTGGTGCACAGGTTGACAAAGGTAGCACACTTCATTCCAGTAAAGTCTACATATTCAACAAATGATGTAGCACAAGTCTTCATCAAAGATGCAGTGAGGTTGTAGGGTGTATAGAAGAAGATTGTATCAGACAGGGATGCCAAGTTCACCTCTAGATTTTGGAAAGAGTTATTTTTCAGTTTGGGTACAGAGTTGGCCTTCAGTACAACTTATCATCTGTAGAAAAATGGATAAACAGAGAATGTCGACAGGATATTGGAGGGCATGTTAAGGAAGTATGTGATGCATCAAGAGCGGAGGTGGGAAGAGTATCGTCCACTAGTTGAGTTTTCTTACAGCAATGGGTACCAAGAATATTTGAGGATAAGTCTATTTGAGGCACTCTATGAGCGGAGTTGCAATACTCCCATCAGTTGGAGTGATCCAGTGAACAGGTTGTTGATTGGACATGAAATGTTGGAAGAGATTGAATAGAAAATGCAGGTAAGCAAGAAGAATCCAAAGGTAGCATAGGATATAAATTTTTTTTATGTAGATCAGAACATGATGTTTAAGGAGTTTCAGGCTGGAGAATAGTTTACTTGTGCATCAAGCCCAAGAAGAGCTCCTTGAGGATCGGATCCTATGCTAATTTGGCACCTCGATATTGTGGACCTTTCAATATTATTGAGAGGATTGGACCCATTGCCTATCAAATTTCACTTCCTCTGACAGTGAAAGTCCGTGATGTATTCCATGTGTCATTGCTTAAGAAGTATGTTAAAGATGTTGATCATGTGATTGACTAGTATGTATTGCAGGTGGAACCAGAATGCAAATTCTAGTCGGAACCTCAATGCATTTTTCATAGAAAGATGCTCATGCTCCGGAATTGAGAAATCGAGTAGGTTAAAGTGCAATGGAAGCACTTTGGGCCTGATGAAGCTACATGGGAGATGGTGGATCAAATGTGCGCTATGTATCCTTCTCTATTCGCTAGTTGAGAGAATGTTTTTGGCATATATTTTCGTGTGATGTTCAGTATATGTATATATGTATATGGATGTAAATACCGCCATGAGTTGTGTTTGAAAGCTTCAATAAGTGGTATGGGTGTCATGTCGTTATGGTTGTCATGTTGTTATGTTTCTCATGTTGGTTTTCTTCTCAACAAGATGATCATTGTAAATATTACAATGAGCTAAGCTATAAATCTCCATGGAAAATATGTTTTTCTTTCACCAGTCTTGTTAGTTGTAGGTGTCATTGAACACTGAGAACAATGTTCCCCCAAGGGGGAGGGTTCTGTAACAACCTTGGTCAAAGATCCATGTAATAAATTTAATAAAGGAAAAAATAAAACCATGGTCATGGGACACGTATTCCAAGTTGAATGTTAGGCATAAAAAATAGTGATGGGGATCACTTGTGATTAATTAATGGATATGAAAAATAGAAAAGGTAATTGTAAAGGCTTTGGAAAGGCAAAGTGGCATTAATTGGCATTTTATTTATGAAAATAATGGAATTTAGGAGAAAAGGAAGGTGAAAGGTCACAGGTTTCATGTGAGGAGGAAAATGAAGGAAAATAATGGAAAACTGAAGAAATTAGAGGCCTTGTTAATAAAAATGATTTTGAGGATTAGTTCGTAACTTTTTTTAGTGTTAAGATTTTTGTCAGTTTATTTTTGAAGCTCTCATTTTTTACTCTATCTCTCATACTCTTGGACACTTCGATTTTTCTTAGATCACTTTAGGAGGAGTGTGGAATACTTGGGATTTGGATCAATAAGGAAAAGGAAGAATGGGAAAGTGTAAGAGGACATCAGAATCAACAACTACAATGAGTTTTTCTTGTAGGTACCAAGTTTCATGTATGATTTCCTTCCTAGTTTTGGCATGCATAACACATGCATATCATTTCTTGGTCATGATCTATCATTGGCATGGAGGATTGCCTGGATTGGTGGTGGATTTTCCTAGCCATGTCATTTCCTGGACAACCATGGTGTTGTGAGTGTCTTTCCTTCCTTTATTTGGTTGTTTCTCATGTTCCTTATGGATGTGGGTTGAGTTACTAGTTCCTGGAAGCCTTGGTTGGACAAACGATCTGGAAGCCCTGTAACAGCTTGGGTTGAGTTACTAGTCCTGGAAGCCTTGGTTGGAAAAACACTTTGGAATCCCTTGGTGGGTTGAGTTACTAGTCCTAGAAGCCCTGGTTGGACAAAGGTTATGAAAGCTAGTTAACAGATATGGGTTGAGTTACTAGTACTAGAAGCCTTAGTAGGAACAAATGATTTTTAGCCTTGAACAACTTGGATAGAGACCAATTTGGTGATGGATAGTGATGTCCATCTTGTGAGGTGGAATCAATGGTTGAGGGTTGAGGTGGCTTGGCCTCTGGAAGCCCTGGTTTGGTTTTTTTTAATTGTTCCATGAAATCCCACATTCATGCTTGGAATATGGCATAGGTGTGATTAGATGAAAGAAAGATTTGGTTCATCCAATCTATGATCGGGTGGTTCGTGGAAGTCACAAACTTGGTTAGCTTATACATTCATTAATATGATTTCCTTCTCCTTGGTATTTCATGTGTAAATGTGCTAGTTCATATATGATTCTTATGGTTGTTATATTCTTGTTATTTCTATTGGTTATATGTTGGTTATGAATATGCTTTATGATAGACTTGGTTTGTGGCTCTCATCATGTTTTGATTAGAAAAATAATGAACCATAAATATATGACCTAATAGATGATAATGCAGCTATGGTGATAAGGCGTCAGTGCTTCCTTACGAATCTCAAATAAGTATGAGACCCCTATGCTCAGAGTTGTTGTTATAACATGTGGATTACATATTTGTGACATGTTTGAAAAAATGCTTGTCATGGATAGTAGGGGTCAGATCAAGTAGTTGTACCAATGATTGTATTAGTATCCTTATTCCATTTTTATTTATCATTTCTGAAAGTTTCATGAAGTTTTGGGCAATGACCTGAGCCTTGGACTTGAAAACGTGGCACAAAATCTGAGGTCGTTGGCTCAGAACTAGTTGAAAATGTCCATAGTCATTGGCATGCCTTGTTGTGGGAGTTACTGGAAGGCCTCATTCACATGCATGGCTTGTCATGGGAGCGGTTGGGGGTTCAAACCAGTGAAATTTCAAGTTGTCTCAGGGGTTGGTCAACTGGAAAGGTTAGTTGGCTCTTGAAGGGTTTTTAACATGTGTGGAAGGTCAAAATGTTTTTTTTTGTTGGTTTCACTTCCTTAAATGTACATGGGGAGTTGAATCACATCACAATAGCCTCTCATCACATTTTTACCGCAATGAACCGGTTAACTTGGGTAAATGTGGGAGGAGGGTGTTACAACAACGATAAAATTTTATCACTTTTTGAGGATAAAGATGAAAGGATCATATCAAAAATGGTGAAAAATGTGTCTAGGTGCAATGTGATCACTCCTCTAAGCTATTGATAAAATAAATTCATCCATGGAACAAAGAGGTAGAAGTATATGGTAGTGGAGTGCCACCAAAATACAAACTTGTGGTCTTACTTGCGATAAGTTGTAGACATTGTGAGCCTTAACAATGAGTTGTGGCAAGAGGAGGACCATGGACTGAAGACTATGGAGGAGCAACTTTTGTAATGCTATGGTATAATACAAAAAAAAAAAAATTCACCCCCCAACAAATTATTTATCTCCATTGATTAATGTATTTGGATTTGGTTTATCATGTCAATGGCAACAGGTGTTGTAGGAAGATGGGTTTTGTGATTTGTTGTTTGTTTGCAAGGAACTGAAGCAAGGAGCTTAGGAGAAATGACCTCTAGAGAACCTCTAGCTAAGTAGATTGATCACTTACTTATCAATTAAAAGGTGCACTATATAGCCTTCCTTGTTTATTTCTTTCATTTAATGTGCATGATTGTGGGAAAACTAGATTGGGGAACCTATTATCTCTGACAAGACCTAGGAAGGTCTGTGGGTATAAAGTACCTTACCATTGTAGGCGAAATTTCGTTAACAGTATCCCAAACTAATTATCATTCCTTTTTCTTTATCTCCTTAATATTTGCAATGCATTGATATTTAGACTTCAATTTTTGAAACTCCTATAGAAAATCTCTCTTTATTTCTATGAGAAACCATGTATTTCCTATTATAAATTTCACCTTATATTTTGTATGTCACTTCATAGTTGTATCTTAAATGCAACCTATAACTATGAAATCTTATATTCTATGTCAGTAGTGTTCTTAACCACCTAAATGGTCTCACATGTGAACTAGTGCTATTATGTATCATCTTTTTCAATGCCAAGAAATATTGGAAGTGTCAGTGTTGAATCTTGTATCTCCATTGTAGAAATCATCATTGATCCATCTATCTGTTGTGCACTTAATATCGGTATATTTTCATGTAGAACCTAATTATCCAAAATATTCTTTGAAATATTAGCTTCTATTAGTGTCTTACCTTGCTTCTCCCTGACCCCTCTCCTAACTTCTTAAAATACTAACTTATGGCCAACTAAAATTTTACCTACTATTTTATATATTCATGGATTTCATGAATTTTCACTGGCTAAAATGCATAATGGGAATGGTTCAAAGAGGGGGCCACTCTATTTTATCTAATCTCTTACATCAATGAATCCAAAATATCCTTCCAAACTTAATTGTGTGAGCCTTCATGCTATTGCTAATAACACTTCATCTTGCATATTTCATTTTCCTCCACTACTTCTAGTCTCATTATCATTGATATCCTTATTTTCAAGGTCATCAAAATCCATCAAATCTCTTAACTACCATCATAATTCCATACCTTCACCTTCATGCATATTCCTATTATCTCCATCATCTTCACCTATGGCATTCCCTCTTATGTTTCATCTCTTCAACAACCTTTCTTCTCTCCTGGTGCGCCTATCTTAGGCCACTTCTCCAATGCCCCCTTCTTAAAATATGATACCAATGCTCCCTTCCTACCTTAAGACTCACATTTATAAATCTCCTACTCTACTACCTTCATCCCTTAGATTCATTTTGTTTATCCTTCCTTTCCTTATTTTCCTACTTAACCAACTCCATATTCTTGACTCTCCTCATAAATCTCTTACCTTCAACAACTTTTCTCCTCTGGATCCATATTTTATTCTATTGGAAAATTTTGAGCACTACTGAGAGGGGTCGGTGAGTTAAAAGTGTGATCTATATATGATTTTTACCAATTTAAACTTCAATTACTAAATCACACATATGTTAGTAGCAACCAATTAAACATGTGCATCACATAAGCATATCTGAAAACCATAAGAAGCAATATAAACCATAAGAAATGCACAAAATAATATCATCACACATAAGACACAATATTTTTGGTGGAAACCCTTTCAGGAGAAAAACCACCCTTGTTGGTTCTGCTTTGCTCTAAATTTCTATTAGTCAAGAAAATGGTATTTTACATAGCTTGTTAACTCCCATCATCCTGGAGACTCGAACTCATATAAAAAATGCCAACACCCATCACTTAGGAGACTCGATAATACTGATAAGTTCAAAAAACTTTGTTCTCTATGGATCTATGGGCTACCATCCACTGAAGTCCGCCATGATCAACGATCCTCATGCAACTATGATTGGACTATCAAACTACCATTGGATGAGAAATTGTTCCTTTCGTTGAAGCTTTGCTATCACTCATCCTTTCTCATGAAGTCACTGCTCCTCTACCACTATGTATACCTCCTTTCATCTATTTTCAAACTAGATCCCAATATGCCCTGCTCAACAAGTATTTAGCTCTGCATGCATGCTCTCAATAGCAAGATCTCATCATCAAAATAAAGTATGAACACCACAAGAAGTGTGCTC
Organism: Pinus tabuliformis; assembly: GCA_031772625.1. Taxonomy (NCBI): domain Eukaryota; kingdom Viridiplantae; phylum Streptophyta; class Pinopsida; order Pinales; family Pinaceae; genus Pinus; species Pinus tabuliformis. The sequence continues at coordinate 1,312,166,873 of CM062820.1, read as the reverse complement.
TAGTGGCCAAAACAAATATGAATATAATCAAACCCTCACAACTTTGAAATGTTCCATAGTAAAAATAACATCATAATACATTGTGGCTATGTGCCAAATGCATCAGCATCTCATGCAAAAACAAGTGTGAGAATCACCATAAAAAACACTACCCAACAACATACAAAAACTTCTTCAAACGATCTCAACTCCATGAGCTTCAATTCCAATATATTATGAATAATGCTTCAGATCTGCTCACTATTCATTTATTAACACTCATAGATTGAAGCATCTAATCTCACAACTAGGGTTGAATATTATCTCCTCAACACAACCTTAACTCATTCACTCACTCAATGAACCAACCAACATACAACTCCAAGATTAAGTATATAAAACCTGTAAGGCGAAATTGAGCTTGGGGCTAGGATCAAAGGTGAAAAAGTTGGATCAAATAAATCCACTAATACCACAACTTGTGCATTAAATTCATTCACATCATGAGGGGACCTTTTCAAACCATTTCTGACTTTTTCAAACAATTCTACACGCCTTTAGGAATTCCCAATTTAATTTCCTTCCAAATAGTGTGAGGAATGTGGAGAAAATGTTGTGAAATCCCCCAGTCACATGGATAACACTAGATCCATGCAACTGGGACCTATAAACTCTCCCATAGGTTTCTCTTCTAGCCACTGGAGCCTTCCAGTCCCTCCCATAGGCTTGGCTCCATGAGACTATGGCTAAAGATGAGGGAAAACATCATTCCTTCAACTCAGAAGCCCTGCCACCTATTGGATCACCTTCTCCAACATATGTACTAGCCTACAACCCTCTAACATGGCCTTTGACATATCTGCAAGCAGATCAAACATGCCTCCTAAGTGTCACTTCCAAGTTGACCTGCAAGGGCCAACAAATAAGGTTGGCAAGTGTGCCAACAAGTCCTCCACTCTCCAACAAACATCTAAACAAGATGAAACACCTCTAATAGATCGACAAACACCTCGGTCACACCATCATCAAGCCATCACATCACTACAAAAATTCATCTTCATAAGCATAGAAATGAAGACCTAATGAAGACAGTTGACAAATCAACTAGTGTGCCATGAACCATCTCTATCACATGTAGATTTGTATGATCAACATGTAGCAATGTCCTCTATTGTAGTAGCACCATCCAACTATCTTGTAGCATCAACACATTATCATGACATGTCTATCAATGCACATGAAAACTCCTCCAAGACCATAATGCTACCATCAAAATCCATCAATACCATCATCTGATCAACATCAATTCCAACACAAACCAACATGAGTGGCATCATAGTGTTGACATCAATGCCAACACAAACATCCCAATGTCAACTCAACTAGCTAGCTAGAACCATGATCATTTTGACATCAATGCCAACAAACTCCCCCTTTGGCATTTATTTCAACCTCAATAACATGTGAGTTTGATCTCCACTGAAACTGCAACTCTAAAGTTGATCTCTATCCATCCAAATTATCTCCCCCTTTTACATCAATGGCAAAGGGTCAATTTCAAATGAATAGGAAACATGAACTGAAGTACATACTGGAGCAATACATCTCTACATGGCTGAAATTTAACGCATCAAAGACAATCCATGCCTCCATATAACCAACAAATATATCCAATCAACATTCAGAACATCATATCCAACAAACGACTACTAGCAGCAAGCAACATCATTCCAACATAAGTCAACCATAATCAACATATGAAACATCATTATAAAAGAAACTATGAGCAACATCAAGTACATGCATCAATATGCACATAAGCATCAAACCGTCACTCCTCCTCATAGAAACATCATAAAATACATCATCATATGATGCAACAACATCCACATGAGGAAACCACACGTAATCTCCCCCATAACTATATAGCAACAACTACCATAACATCTCATTACATGAGGCCAAGAACCCCACTGCCATAGCATAGTATGAGGCATAACATGAACACCTCCAAGTGGATAATAATTCCAACAATGTCTGGCTGAAGCAAATAGGAACAAATAATTCTCCCCTAAACACATGTCATCTCCAAGCTATAGAGATACCAATTGTTGGACTGAAATGACTGCTTCCACTGCAAACAATGCTTCCTTTGACAAATAGAAGCACCATATGGACTGAGACTCCACATGAATATGAATCAAGTGATATATACATGATACATACATGGTTGTAGCAATGACATAAGACCTCATACATGATTATTACATGACCTCATAACTCATGGCTATATGACCCAAAGGATAGTACAATACAAGTACATGGCTCCATGACCATTTTACATGACTTTCAATGAAATACATAGCTGCCATGATAATCTCCTATGTACCAATGACTCAAAAACATAATAAATCATGACTATTACATCATCATTAGCCCATAAATGTGGCTGCAACACAGACTCATGAGACTCCTCCAAAACAAGCCTATCACCATGATGACTCAACAACTATTGATTGGAATCAATACCAAGGTGAAATGATGAAACAATGGAAACTTCATGGTTGTAGTAATCATCATATAATAGCCTATACATGGATGGCCCATGTCACAAGTCATCCCAATACATCATGGAGTAAAGATCACAATTTATGCATGGCTACACATATTTTCAACTAGCTATTAGTGGAAACCAAAAGCATACTCATGGATGAAAAATGTGCTCTTTTTCACTCATGAAAACACATATAAATCTGCCACAAATGATTGAGTGAAAACAATGAAGAATATGCCAAATTATCTAGGTGAACATTGTACCATGCATAGCTCCCCCTGAGCTCAATATACCTCCAATAAGACAAGCTATTTTTGTGGACTTGAATGTACATGAGGCTCAATGAGCTCATCATGTGCTGCTACAACAACTGTCATACACTCCCCCTAAGGTTGTGCACCTCTCATGATCTTCAGTCCTTTATAAGTATGCATGAATAATCATGGACTACAGGAGGGAATGCTCTTCACTAGTTGAAGAGTTGTTGCTCCTTCTTCCTCCTCATGGTTTTGGCCTACTTCTTATCCTCATTCATCTAATTCATTTCTTGCTTCAATGGTTTTATGCTAAATTCTCTTTATTTTTGTTGCTTTTGACGATTTTGTCTTGAATAATGGGGAAACAATCTCTTACCATATGGCCAAATATATGGCATATATAACACTCCACATGGCCAACAGGATCAAATATTCCTATGCCGGATCTAAACCTTGCATGAAATGTGCCTCTCCTCCAACTTTTAGGCTTGCAATCTATTGCGTCATGGCCAAACAGGTCACATGAGTAGCAATAACCATAAAAATCACAAGTACACTTGTTGGCCATTCTCCTTGGATGTTGATATTGTTGGAATCTCTACTAATTTGGACTATATGTTCTTCTCAAGCAATTTGTTGTAATATTCCCAAACTTGTGACAGTTGTAACATTCTACATATACGCAAAAGGAACAAAAGTACTTTCATTCCTTTGAAACTTTACAAATTTGTCACGATCATATCTAGGAGCGAAAGGTATTCTGAATGTAGGTGCTCCCTGAGATTTTCTTCTCTACAACTGGTTGTGCAGCTTGATCGGCTACTGGTTCTTCTTGCTTTTCTGCTGCTGGTTCTTTTGTTTGTTAACTGGCTGCTGGATCTGCTTCTTGTTTCCTTGGATCTCACTTTTGTTGTTGGTATTGTTTGCTATAGGTTTCTTGGGTTCTTCTTTGTTATTTTTTCCTGCATGCAAACTAGACTCGCCCTTTTGAAATCCAAGACCAAATTTATCCAATGGTGATCTTTGGATCTCAAGAAAATTATCTAAGGCTACCATGCTCTTCTCCATCTTCTGTTGCTTTCTCAAGGAAACCACTTCCGCTTCTAATTTCTCACATTCATCTTCCTTCTCTTTGTGTTAATTCCTCATGGCTTCCTTAACTCTTTCAGATTCTGTGAACTTAATCTTCAAGCTGAAAATTTCATCCTTGAGCTTGGCCTCCTTATCATCACAAATTTGCAATAATTTTTCTTCCTTGCATGTAGATGTTAGTCTTGAAATCTCATCTCTAAGACCTTTAATAACATTCTCATCTCCACTATGCAATTCAACATGATCAAAATCTAAATCCTCAAAATTGTAACTCAAAATAACATCATTAACAATTATACCTTTGGATTCATTTTGCTGCACTACCTTTGGTTCTTGACCTTTTGATTTCAGCACATTATTTTCCAAACCAGTTGTACTAGGAATAGACTCGTATGGCTAAGCTTCCTTATTTTGAAGGTCATTCCTTTCCTAAAATTGTTTCCTCTTGTTCATGCCCATTCTGATTTTTTTCTCAAAATTTTCACTAACAAACCCTAGATCTACTCTCTAGTGATCAAGCTACAACCAAGAGCCACACGCTGATACCAAATGTTGGAAAACTTTGAGCACTACTGAGAGGGGGAGGGGTGAATCAATAGTGTGATATATATGTGATTTTTACCAATTTAAACTTCAATTACTGAATCACACATATGTTAGAAGAAACTCATTAAACATGTGCATCACATAGGCATAACTGAAAACCATACGCAATGCACACAATCACACCATCACACATAAGACACAAAATTTCTAGTGGAAACCCTTATGGGAGAAAAACCACCCTTGTTGTTGCTGCTCTGCTCTAAATTTCTATTAGTCAAGAAATTGTTCTTTTACATAGCTTGTTGACTCCCATCAGCATGGAGACTCGACCTCATATACAAAATGCCAACACCCATCGGCTAGGAGACTTGATACTACTGATAAGCTTAGAAGAATTTGTTCTCTACGGATCTACGGACTACCATCGGCTAAAGGAAACCACGATCAATGATCCTCACCGAACTCTGATTGGTCTATCCAAATACCATTGGATGAGAAACTATTCCTTTCGTTGAAGCTTCACTATCACTACTCCTCTCTCATGAAGTCACTCCTCCTCTACCATTATGTATACATCCTTTCATCTATTTTCAAACTAGATCCCAAGATGCTCTAGTCGACAAGAATTTAGCTCTGCATACATGCTCTCAGCAGCAAGATCTCATCATCAAAATAAAGTATGAACACCATAAGAAGTGTGCTCTCCAAAATAGAAAAATAGTGGCCACAACGAATATGAATATAATTAGACCCTCACAACACTGAAATGCTACAAAATACAAATAACATCATAAGGCACTATGGTTATGTGGCAAATGCATCAACAAATCATGCAAAAACAAGTGTGAGATTCACCATCAAAAACACTACCCAACAACATACAAAAACTCCTTCAAACGATCTCAACTCCATCAGCTTCAATTTTGAATCATGCTTTAGATCTACCCACTTTTCAGTCATTAACACTCATAGAATGAAGCATCTAAGCTCATAACTAGATCTGAAGCTTATTTCCTGAACACAAATTTAACTCATTCACTCACTCACTGAACCGACCAACATACAACTCCAAGATCAAGTATATAAAACTTGTAGGGCGAAATTGAGCTTGGGGCTAGGATGAAAGGTGCACAAATTGGACCAAATCAATCCATTAATACCACAACTTGTGCAATAAATACATTCACATCATGAGAGGACCTTTTCAAACTATTTTTGATTTTTTCAAACAATTCTGGAAGCCTCTAGGAATTTCTAAGCTAATTTCCTTCTGAGCAGTGCGATAAATGTAGAGAAAATGTCGTGAAATCTGTCATCCACATTTATAACAATGGCTCCATACAACTAATACCTATAACTGCTCCCATAGGCTTCTCTTCCAGTTACTGGAGCCTTCTAGCTACTCCCATTGGCTTGGTTGTATGCATTTGTGGAAAAGGATGAGGGAAAACATCATGTCTTTAGCTCAGAACCTCTGCCACCTATTGGATCACCTTCTCCAACATATGTACTAGCCTACAAACCTTTGACATGGCCTTTGACACATCTGCAAGTAGATCAAACATGCCTCCCAAGTGTCACTGCCAAGTTGACCTATAAGGGCCAACAAACAAGGTTGGCAAGTGTGCTAACAAGTCCTCCACTCTCCAACAAACATCTAAACAAGTTGCAACACCTCTGACATATTTGAAAACACCTCTATAGCACCATCATCAAGCCATCACATCACTACAACAAGTCATCTTCATAAGCATAGACATGAAGACCTAATGAAGACCTAGTTGATAACTCAACTAGTGTGCCATGAACCATCTCTATCACATGTAGATCTGTATGATCAACATGTAGCAACATCCTCTATTATAGCAACACCATCCAACTATCTTGCAACATCAACAAACCATCATGACATGTCTATCAATGCACATGCCAACTCCTCCAATAACATCATATTACCATCAATGTCATCATCTGATCAACATCAATGCCAACATAAACCAACATGAGTGACATCATATTGTTGACATCAATGCCAACACAATCATCCCAATGTCAACTCAACTAGCTAGCTAGAACCATGACCATGTTGACATCAATGCCAATACAACAATACTAATATCTTCTTTGTTTTTGTCGTATCTCATTTTTTTCCCTCTCTTCATCCCCCCACCCTGTGTGGGGATTTACTTTTCCATTCAATTGAGTTGCATCATCATCATCTCCTTCTCATTGAATAACATCTTAATCCATGGTGGGATTCTTGAAAGGAACCTTCCTTAGGGATAGGCATCAATTTATTTTCATGCAACTGAAGGATTCATTACATTCCATAGCAACTTTGACCAATTAACTTTCTTTAATTTGTTGAGCCAAAATTCTATGGCTTTGGTCATCTTTTTATTTAGGATCTTTAATATGGAAACCATTTCTTGGCTCTATATCACCAATTCTTGAACCCCCTATAACTTATTTATCATGGCCTTTTGCTTTATCAACTACTAGAAAAGACAAGGAATTCTACAAAGAATATTTCATGAGGATCAGTATAAATATGCCTTTGCTTCCATTTTTCAATATAGGTCCTTACATTTTTGGTCTCTTTCTAAGTGAATTCCTCTTCTTTCTTTGAAAAATATTAATGTATTTACTATATTGACAACATTCACTTCATAACCTCATCCTCCAACAAGGTTCATGATTGCTTAGGTCCCAGAAATGGAACAAATTGTTGGCATGGGGTTGAGACCTAGGGTTTTAACTCCTTAGCCAACAAGTACCCCATAAATATTGGCACTTTCAATCCCAAGGGACTGGAGAAGATCTCACCCAAGACACTCACAGGAATAACATAACCTTTCGACCAAGATCGTATCTATAAGATGAAATATTCATGGATACATTACAGTCACATCTAACTATCCACATCAAGATTCCTTAAAGATTTATTAAATATATGACAATATGATAAAGATTGCAATCAACATGACATAAAATGATCATAGAAGCCAAAGCTAAATACATCTTTCCTTCATCATTTTAAGGGATACAATAATTACATGATAGGTTTCCAACATATAGTCTCCATTACAAAGTTTTTGAGCTTTGTAATGACAAAAGACTCTCATACATGATTCTATACCACCTCTCCAAATTGCACTCTATTCCACCACCACACACCTTATCTCTCTCTTCTTACATCCTTCTATAATTTGTTCACTATGGGGAGGACACTAAGCTACCACTAAGTTGTTACAAAACAAGTACAAAATTAATTACAATCCATTCTAAGTCATCAGGTTTCCTTAGATGCATGCATAGTATGATCAACTCCTACACACAACATCTTCTGCATTGTCTCTACGCAACATCTTTAGCCTTGGTGTAATTTCCTTGGTTTGGCATTGTGTCTTTGGCTTAGTATAGTGTCTCACTTGTCAAAAATTTGGCCATCCCCAGTGCCACCCACTAGATCCTAGAAACTAGCAACAAATCAAAAGACTAGAGATAATTGGAGAAATGCTCAATTACACGAGGAGACTACGAAACCAAAATGATTTGTAAGAAAAATCCACAAAACCATAATCTCTTAAAATAAATAATAACCCCACACACACACATATGCTTGTAATATGTGAAGTACTAAACGAATTACAAATATTTTCCATATTGAGAAACACGCCATTTAAATGTTTTAATCATTAGCATAAAACTATCTTAACTTCACATATATCATGTGCCAAGATGGATCAAATTCCTCTAGATTGCAATTTTTTCTTCAATTCATTTTAACCTAAAAAAACACTTCAAAGGACTAGACCCTTGTGGTGCATGATAAATCCAGAGTTAAAAGGCATCTTTATGTGTGTAACTCCTATACTTAACATGAATCTCATATCCACACATATTACATGGTAATCACAAGTCAATTCCATGCTAAACATAAAAGAAATAACATATCTCCCTCCTAATGAGTAATACACATCTAAAATATTTTAACTATAAAAAATGAAAATTAATCAATTATTTTAAATATTAATTTTTGTAATATAAAATTAATTCCATATAAAGCAGGAAAAGAATCTCACCTTTTCTCTTAATGGAAATAGAAAACCTGCATTTTATAGGTTAAAATTTTCTTTTATCTATTTATATATAAAATTGATATAACATTATTTTAATTATTTATTTATAAATAATATTCTTTACTTTATTAATGTTTTTTAAAATATTGTTATATTAACTCTGTTGGGAGTATATATTACATATTTCTTTTGTTTTCTTTTTATAGTATTAAGAACATGAAAAGACAAACCAGCTGAAGTGAGTTGCAGAGAGAAACTTCTCTGCCCATTATATATCCGTGGGTACTTTGTTTTTAATTGTTTATTTCTTTCCAATGATTGGCATCCGAATCAAAATAATAATGCTGATGTCTATAAATTTTTCATTTTTTTTGCTAGAGGCTCTTTTGTACTTTTCTCATATTTGATATTATTATTTGCTTATTTATTTATATATTTCTCATTTTGTGATTCAGAAACAACAGAAACAAACACTGCTAAGTCATATGTATGAAGTTATGGAATTTTTAGAAACAACAGAAACAAACACTACTAAGTCATATGTATGAAGTTAGGGAATTTTCAGAGGTAACAGAAATAGTTTTGCTTATCACTTAAACTAAGTTAGCCTTTGCTTCTACCTGATATGCTGTGTGTTTGGCCTGAGTTTTACCACAAGAGCAGTTTCTTTTGTTACTTGGTTCCTCTAATGATCCTGCTTTTACTATTTTTGCTTTTGCAATGTCTCAAAGTACATTGTTAAAAGTCCATTCAAAACAACCCATCTCTCAACCTTTAAAGATCATGAAGGTCTAGATATTGCTTTAAACTTTTGGCCCATAAATAACACAAACAATTATTTTAATTTGGAATGAAAGTATAGGAAATTTAGGAGTATTTCTCTATATTTCATGAACTGTAAATCAGGTTGGCCCTGATTACAGAGCATCACCTCAAAAAAATCAGATTAGCCTTGATTACAGAGCATCCCTTCAAAAAAATCTAAAAGAAATAAACCATGATAAACAACAATATCAAAAAATTTCACATCTAACCAACATTTAAACTCTAACCCTTATTAACACTGATATCATAAACCATTTGCGCAAATTACAACTTTTACAACTTGAATTTCACAACGAAGCACATAGTTTAATTAACCGTTGAAGGTTTGAGTTCACCATTTTATTTATAATTACAGATATACTATGTACAACAATATTTATAGGCATGCACAACAGTATTTGATATAATTACCTTTCATTGAAGACGCCAGATTTTGTGCCACCAGGAGCGATTGACAGAGACAGGCAAGATATTCCATATTTTGCACACCGAGTCATCTGCAGTTGTAATAAGAAATGATAACTTCCCACAGATATTGTAGGTGGCTCAGTGTGCAAAGGATGGAACACCTTAGCAATCCCTTGGACCCCAAGACTATTGCTGTCTGCTCTCCTCTGCTTGCAAAAATAAAAAAATATATATCTATGATGATAACTAAAAGCCACAGCCTCTGATCACTCGTGATCATGGGCATGGATATTAAAGGTTTGGATGAAAGGTGGAAATGGGAATGTATTTTGTCACTCAGATTACTTGGACTGCAACTGAGTAACTCTATGAACCATTAAATATGAGCAGTCCAAAACTCTCTTCTACAACCTCTATGCATATGTGGTTGCCTACACCATCTCCTCTGCTGGGGAGGCCTGTTCCTTCCCTCAATGTGGGAAATGTTGTGTTTGGGTTAGTCATCTTGCCCTCTTATTTAAAGGGGAAAAAAGCGACATGTCATTACATCAGGATTCCCATCTGCCTTCTGGAATGTGTCACCAATAACCATCTTTAACAAACATATAAATACAATATCAGTATATTTATATATAATCATATGTTTAGTTTTTTTATTTTAAATAGTGGAGTTTAATTGATTCTTATTAACAGGTGTCAGCAATTACAATCTTTAACGACAATATAAATACAATCTCAGTATATTTATATATAATCATATGGTTAGTTTTTGTATTTTAAATAGTTGAGTTTAATGGATTGTTATTAACATTGTTGAGTTTTTAGTTGTTGTATTTTAAATAGTTGAGTTTAATTGATGGTTATTAACATGGTTGAGTTTTTGGTTTTTCCAATGTATTTGTTTTTAGTTTTATTTTCATGTATTTCAAAGTATTTTATGAGAATTATTTTTAAAATTGTAGATTTTGTGTATTTAATGTGTATAGATTATTTATTTTTATGTGTTTAATGAATTTTATGATAGTTATTTTTTTAGTAAGTTTGACATGACTATATCTTTATCATGTCTAATGAACAAGTGATTTCACAGCAAGGAGCGCTTTAACAGAACACCTGATCATTTCACGTCAAGAAGTGCCTTACAGAACGGATCACCCTCTATCCAAGACCCCTTAGACTTTATGATAGCTATTTTTATAATTATACATTTTGTATTCAATATCTATAAAACAAATTCAACCATTAATTCTTTCTCTATATTTGTAGACATCTAAATCTATCATCAACATAAAAAATATTTTTTATCTTTAAATATACTTATTAACAATTAATTTTTTATTAATATTTAACTTCAAAACTTAGAACATTATATTGACAATCCGACATGTAATTTGATGTGCAAATTACTACTTACATGATCATTTGTTTCCAATTTTTTTCCCGGATATCAATATATAAAAAATATATATAATATATAAATATACATGCAAATTGTAAAAATCATCAGAGAACTACTTCAGATTTAAAATTCCTACCCTGTTGGCAATTATACTTCATATACTTGTTTATCCTTAATTGTACTTCATATACTTTTTTATCCTTAATCTCCATACATTTCAAAATGAGATTCCATATGTCTAATCTTAAAATGAATCTATCTGTGAGCGAATTTAAATATGATGCAATTCAGTAAAAGATTAAAAACAGAATAATCTATATCCGACAATGGGGTTAGGTGTCAAAATTTCAAAGCTCCATGGCTGAGTCGATGGGAATACACTTGATTTTTCTCTGAACAATCACAAATCCGTTGTGGGGTCATTGTGCACCAGGCGAGATAGCATAACAACGTATAATTCTTTTAACAGGACCAGCCATAGTTGAAATTTTTAGCTATATTTTTCTGCAGAGAGTACAACAGCACTAATTTTAAATGTTCTGTATATGTCTTTATCTCCATATTCTTACTTGTTCGGTGACCACATACATTCCATCCACGTGCCAACATTTTTACAGGACAAAGAGAAATGAAATAAAAAGAAGAGAAACAGTATGATGGAAAAGGGAACTTAGCCTGTAACTTCCAAACGTTAACAACTCTTGTAAAGGAACTCTGAGAATCTCAATCATGCCAAAAGTTTACTTTGGGAGATTTTGTTTTAAAATTGAAAGCCATTAGTTTGTCCTTTGTACACATCACCATGGAGAATTACTTTTATAAAACTCTTATCATTTCAATCAGAAATACAATATTCACTGTTCAGTGGTATGGTTTTGCTTTAACCATAAACATAAACATGGGGCAACCCTTTATGAAAAGTTGAGGTTCTATCAGGTGAAAATATGGACTTTAATCGTAAACAACTATATAAAGCTGTTTAAGAAGTGGAACTCATCACCGTGAATCTTCCCAATTATGTAAATGTTCCCAATTACTAGAATCTCAATCTTGCAAAAGTAGCTTTTAAGAGATTTTATTTTAAAATTTAAAGCTCTTAATCTGTACTTTGTACACATCACCATGAAGGATTACTTTTATAAAGTTCTCTATCAAGCAATTATAAATATAATGTTCGGTGGTTCTGAGGTATTTCTAAAAACATAAACATGTATGTGGCAGCTTCTAGAAGTCTGGGGTCTATCAATTATGTGGCAGCTTCTAGAAGATAGAAAAAATGAATCAAATCTTTGATCAATTATGAGAAAATATATTGTTGATTTGTAATTAAATAAATGAGATAAATATATGGTTGATTTGTATTTAAATAAATGAGATAAAAATGTGATGTTTCAATTTGAGTAATTGTTAATGAGAAGAATTAGGAATAAGTATCAATTAGCAAATTATACAAAACAATTACAATATTATTATGAGATCTTTGATAAGAAAATTGTTTAGAACTAAATAATAAAAAATAAAACATGCAAGCTCATATTTTAGATTTACTATTTAAATTATATAATAATCAAACACAAATTATGGAGAAAAAGATTGTAAATTTTTTATGATGAAGAAAAAATATAATTATCATAATAATAATAGAATGTTATTTGGATTTTAAAATAATAACATAAGTAATAATGATTAGTGTTATGCCATTCCATTTTATTATTTATTTAACTATTTTTTAAATTAAAAAATGGTTTTTATATTACATTGACAAATGAAGTATGTTGATTTCCATAATTATGTAATCCTTTTAACATGATGTGATGATACTATATATCCAAAAAATTATTAGAAAAACAACAATAAGAAGATAGTTCATCACTATTTCCCTAAACAAGACCTTAGGATGAGCTATTATAATTTACAAAATGTTGCTTACAAAATTTTCCTACATAAATGTCTAGGTAATGTTTACATTTTTTTAAAACTAGATACATTATGTATTGTTGAGATCATTAAGGGAAAATGATATGGATTGGATCACCATATAATTTTTTATCCAACTCAATATTTTATGAGTGGAAAAATTGGAGGAATCAATTTACATGATCATTTTTATTAGTGGGGCCTAGTTTGGAGAATTGGGGCCTGAAACCTTATAGATCTATTTTGGGGCATTAAATGATGTTTTTGGAGGGCTAAAATTTATATCTTGAGCACTAGACCTTGTGACGATATTCTATACAATCATATACCTTTACAATGGTGCAAAAATATGTTAATTGGAGTTTGTATGCAAAAGTTGAGCTATCATGATTGATCACCATAATTCGAGAAAATGTCGTGTTAGACCCCATGACTCATGGAGGACCTAGGATGAAAATCTGGTATATATAAAGCACTCTTGTAATAGAGTAGTTTGATAAGCCCCCATTTGAAACTTTTTTTGGATATTTTCCACCTTCACCTTTGGCTATTGCATATGGGTAGCACAGAGCAATGAAGGGCAATCTCATAGGGGATGCTTTAAGGGTAGAAAAAATTGTTGAGAAAATTAAGTAGATCCACTTGAAAGTACATGCGACATTGAGGAAGTCATAGGTTAAGTACAAGGCTAAGCATGGTTAACATAGAATAGAGAAGTCATTCAGAGTGGGAGACATTGCCACTATATAGCATAACCATAGGTATGCAGTTATAGATTTCAAGGAGCTAGTTAGGATTGAATCATTAAGGGCTCTTATGATCACACAAGACATCTTGGGTGTGTTACCCAAATATCTATAGCAGAGGCATCCACTCGGATACCCCTACTTTAGCCTAGCTCTTAATCAAGCTTCCTTCTATGCTAGTTCTATATTGAGATATGGGGAAAGATGGATAGACCTATGATTCCATTTCCCCCTCATTTGGTTCCCCACCAGATTTTACGAGGCACCCATTTAGATGGATGAGCAAGATGAGACAACACATTGGCAAGAGCTAGAATGGTATCTGGGATACTGTTATATAGGAGAATTTGGCCATCCAACATATGCATGGAGCGATATAGATGTTAGGAATCCTGAATACAAAGATGATGTCACATGAGGACATGTAATAGACTTAGCAGGGGGAGATGATGGGCTATGAAATTGTGATTTTTGCTAGAAAACTACTCTACTTTATTTTTAACCAATCCACCTCTTTTCCACCTTAAATTATTATTAAAACCCTATACATACATTATGGGAAGCTCAAGGTATGAATTGCCTATTTACTAGTGTTTTTAGATTAGAACTAAGAATGTTTAAGATTTGCTTTAATATATTACTATGTATGGGAAAAAAAGAGGTGCTAACTCAAGTAATTGTAGAAATAAAACTACTTATTGATAGGTGTCATGTGATCCATAACACGATGGCAACTTGAGGATGGAATAAATGACATTTAGGCATATAAGATAAGGAGAAAACAATGTTGAATTTAGAATCTACAGAAAGCATGATACATAATGACATGATTACTTGTATGCCATTGGGAGATGCTACACACATTTCCATTGTCTCAACCAGTTATGAATAGATTCGGTTCATTCTGAGACCAATGTTATGCTATCTTTCATACTATTATACTGCCAACTGAAGCACGTCCAAATGCCTCAATGTGTAACCATCATTATAGCGCCAAGGGAAGACAATTATTCTCGATCAAGATCAATTGGCTGAGCCATCTATTTATTTAGATATTTGATGTTTCACGTCACAAAAAATACTAGCTATTACTAGTTAACATCTCCAAATTGTGAAAAATCTCTTGAACCATTGTTGAGGCTCATATTCCATTTTGTTTATATAAATATAGGTACTCTGAAATATGACAATACATAGTAGACAACATATAGAATTACTCTGTAAATGCTTTGCCTTTCTCACTAAAGTTGTGTTGGTGAATTTATAAGCTTTTAAGCACAAGTTGAACACCAAGTTGTGCCTTCTCAAGGTAAAGCCTTGCACTATATTCACTTTCTATTTTATTTATTATAAATACTTTGGGGGGGGGGGGGGGGGGGGGGGTGAATCAATATTTCCTTCCCATTAATCTTCAAATTTGCATTTTGAATTTTGTACATGACTATACTTCAAGCAACTCGTGCATGTACACATTATTAATAAAGAGAAATAACATATATGTAGTTTACTTATTTTCATCAATCATTATTTCATTACTTATTCATTATGTAGTAACCATGAGTAGTAAAGAGAAGATAAATCATAACTCATAATCAATACATCCACACATAGGGACACCAAGATTTTTAGGTGGAAACCCAATTTGGGAGAAAACCACTATTGCTATCGTCTCTATCTTCTTTCTTATTATAAAGAAGATCTTCATTACATGTTGTACTTGCACAAACCCTTACAAGCACACAAGATCCTACTTGTGGGAGGCTACCACCTCCGGTTTCTTTAGATCCAACTGGAAGGAAGTTACTACTCCCTGATCAAGTTTACTGGTTCCTACCAGAAGGAAGCTCCTACTTCCTTACTGAAGGCTCCAATGCTCAGCACCTTTGTGGGCCATGTTTCAAAATTTTCATACTGGATCCACCTGTCTCAAACCAACACAAAGAAATGTATGTCACATTTCATAAAATTTTCAAACTGGACCCACACCCAACAATATGCTCAAATTAAATACCAAGATACCAAACACTGATCAAGTTGAATAATTGAACATGAATATATCAATCACTGAATAGATGAATACCAATTACACCTCTACAACCATATCACCGATCAAACCAATATCCCAATGCAAACCCTTTCAACAAGACTATCAATACCAAGTCAATCTCATTCAACATGTCAACTGAAGCAACAAGCAACAAAAAATACAACACTCATTCACTGTCATAACCAAGTAGTAACATTCTTCCCATACTCAAGTCAGAATATATATGTGAATCTCATTAAGGAAACCCACACATATATGCACTTTTCATGCATAACACTAGTGTATAAATCTCAAATCGTTATCAGCTAAGTCATACTATCTTTTAAACTCTCTTCTGCAACAAACATAGCCTCTGAATACAAAACTTTTTGCAACAAGTTCATCAAGTTTCTAAAGCAATTCAAACCCTCTCTACAACAAGCTTATCAATATGCCAAATCCCAAGCTATCAAATCTCACCTACCATTAATATAATCATCAATCAACAATAAAACAATTGTCATATAAACACTCTCATACATCATAGTGACAAAAATCAACCAAAACTAACAACAAACAATAAATTTAATCAACCCACATTAACTCAAGTAGTATACACGACCCTTCTGAAGTAGATCCATGTATGTATGTGACATTCAAGAATGAAACCCTCTTACATATCTCAAATCGATTATAAATTAGATTCCCATTTGCAACAAATACTACACAATCTGAATTGAATCATTACTGTGAACAACGATGCTTCCTTGCATACACACATTGTCAAGATCACAAATATATGCACATACATTTAGATCATAGCTCTACTATAACCATTGATCTTGTATTTGTTAGAAACTTAAGCATTTTCCCATAATTACACCTGCAACAAGTACATACATTATTTCTCTAAAACATCTTTAGATCTCTCAAAGTTGAACCTCCTCCTTTTTCCATAGTGCACACCTATTTTCAGATCAGATCATAGAATAATCCATCAAAAGAACACAATAACTATTCAATATCCTTCTCCTTTTATAGCCTTTTTCCTTTCCAATACGACGGGCAAATCCCTTGGGTTTGTTGTCGGTAATTGTTGACGGGATCAAATAAACCTTTTTAAAATAAAATTGTGGGAGATTACCATGGGAAATTCTCTTCGTTTTTATTTTTCCATGGTCAGGGTCATGTACACAACTCTTGTTCAAGAAAATTGCATATGTATGTGACTATAATTCAGAGAAGTTGGGTATAGTTTTGCAAACTATAAACACTTCAACTAAATTTCTCAAATGAAACCTATCAATGCACTTACTTATCCCCTGTAACACTTGATCAAGCATTCATGTCATCTGAAATCATTAAGACAATCATACTGTGAAAAGCTGAAACTCAAGTTGATATCAAGGACAACACAAGTTGACATCCGGGTTGACATCATATTAAATGTAGGTTGACATCAAGGACAACATATTAGCCATAATTCCAACTATCTCCCCCTTTGAACTTGATGGAAACCTCCTAAAAAAACACTAAGTATTCAATCACCCTTTGAAATCAAGGGCAAAGGGCATAACTATGCTAAGAGAAGTACTCCCCTTGTCATGCTCAACACTATAAATATGTTTTGCTGATTGAGACCATGAAATTTGCATCCTAGCCATGCTCCCCCTGAGCATATACTGGACCTTCTAGAGATATGCAATATAAGTACAAGGTTTTATGAAGCAATTACATGGTTGTACATAAGCACATCTTTCCCATATAACTATCACAACCAATGAATCTATGATCCCAAGTTTACATCAATCACCCATAACAATAGGGAAACATACATGATATCGCCAATAGCCCATACATGGTTGAAGCTTACAATACATGTTATACAACATGGGTCTCTTCGTGAACATTAAACCAAAATTTTGGACAAAGATGATACATAACTAATACATTAGATCCATCAACATATGTGAAGTCAAAGAAGACCTTCAACATCACAAGCCATTAAGTAGAATATGACTAATCAACAACATATTGAATATCATCAACCATGACATAGTGACAACAACATATATATATATATATATATATATATATATATATATATATATATATATATATATATATATATATATATAGATAATATATATATATATATATATATATATATATATATATATATATATATCTATATCTATATCTATATATATATATATATATATATATACATATATACATATATATATAGATATATACATATATATATATATATATATATATATATATATATATATATATATATATATATATATATATATATATATATATATATATATATATATATATATACATATATATACATATATACATATATATATATATATATATATATATATATATATATATATATATATATATATATATATATATATATATATATATATATATATATATATATATATATATATATATATCGAACTTATCGATAAGGATGCCAATCAACAATAAGTAATGCAAGGAGATAGATTGACAACAATAGTATGAACTCATCATAGGTCAACGTCATGCAGTAAGTAGTTCCCAAGAAACCATAATGCCAACAATGAACCATTGGAAGCATAGAAGATGCTCCCTCTGAAATTCTTCATCACTAATTCTAATCACATTATATCCTCCTCATCAATGAAGATGCCAACAAGAAATACATCAAATAAATAGATCAAAAATAAAAATAATATTTTGCAAAAACTTATAAACTCATCATGAACCAACACTCTTTCATATATTCCTAAGAAGCATATGGGCATCATCAACAGACTGCAATTGATCAATGTCAAAACAAGAATGCCAACAATGAACTAATGGAAGCTTATGAGTAGCTCCCCTTGAATCCATGTCACTCCTTCAACACCATTGAGAAGCATACACGACTGTCTAAGTTAGTAATCATGTACATACACAACTATACTTCATAATAAGCATGTATAACCTATACAATTTTATCTTTTTGCTCTATCACAATTCCCCCTAAACATGTCATATATTTCCTGAGCACAAGAAATTTAACATATTCAACATTAGTAGCATAAATATCACCAAAATAATAATATAAGAACATATGAAATCATCATGGTTTAACTAATGCAATGGCACACATGCATAGTTCCCCCTGAGATCACGCACCTATGATCATGTGGACTTGATTGACATCAAGCTATGAACTGCTCCACATGTACTCTTGCATTCCTTTTAGAAACAATCATTAGATATAATAGTATGCAATGGGAATTGTCTCCCTTTACTTTGAATTTGAAGAAGAGGAGCTAGACCTCTTATTTCTCCATGGTCTCTTCTTTAGTACATACAATTTTTCTACATTTATGAATCCCCTTGTTATAACTTGTCGAATGTCTTCTTTTGTAATCTTGTAGCCAGTTGATGTAAATATAATTACATGCCTTTTATCAACTATTTGGCCTACACATAAAATGATTTTCTTTAGTCCTTCAACCAATAATACATTAGTTGCTTCTCTATTCTTAACATTAAGATCAACATTACCCTTTCCCAGTATCTTTGCAGGTGCATTATTTCCAAGAATAACCTTACCACTCTTGTTTTTCTTGAGAGAGTTAAATTTTTCTTATCTCCGGACATGTAATGAGAGCATAAGTTATCTATGTACCATTGATATTCTTCAAATGTGCACAGAGCAAGGCCACACCTTATTTTTTCCTCTTCCTTCTGCTTAATATGAGGAGTGTTGGTGGATCCATATTTTTCAGATCTTTTGATAACAATATTCTTGTTTGGTTGCTTGCTTTGGAGGGAATCTATTTGTTGTCTGTATGAATTCATTGTCTTGTTCGTGCATTATTTTGCTACATGTCCAAACTTATTACATGTATAACACCTTACATGAACATAGAAGGGAGCAAGATAATCATAATATTTTTGCTTCATATTTCTCTTATTGCAATCAATAGCTTTGTGACCAAATACATTACATGTAAAACAATACCCCTTAAAGAAACTTGAGTACCTGGGAACTAATGATCTTCTTGTGAAGAGACTATTTTCTTGAGGTCTAAACAATCTGCTTTTGCAATTGGCTACAATGTGTCCATAGTTATGACAGATAAAAAATTCAATATCATTAACCAAAGGAGAGAATGGATTGTTATTTATATTGTTGGGAGAAAATGATTTCCTTTGAAAATTCACTTTTCTCGGTTCCTGATTTGGTTGAATTCTTAATTCTTTATCATGATTTTCATGATTTTCTTTGTTGTTCTCAAAATTTCCTCACAAGCTTGTAAGTTGGATTCTCCTTTGATGGAGGGAGACGTTTTATTGTTAAGAAGGTTATCCAATATCTTGGTACTATCTTGAAATCTCAAGTGTTTGTCCTTTTCTACAAATTTAACTTTTAATATGCTGACCTCAGCCTCTAGTCTTTAGCATTTATCTTCCCTTTCCTTATACTACTTCTTCATTCCTTCTTCAATTTTTCTTCCTTCTTCTAGTTATGTTCTTAGCTCGATAATTTCTTCTTTAATCCCATTCTCTTATTCTTCAAATAGTTGAAGTATCTCCTCATATCGCTTGTTTGACGTTTCAAGTTTAGTTTTGAGAGAGTTGATTTCTGCTTCAAGTCCTTCACAATATAGTTTCTTTTCATTAAGTTGTTTAGTTACTGCTACAATGGTTACATATGCATCATGGTTACTGTTTTCATATTCCTGCGACTTAATCTCAAGACTATCAATATTTTTCAAAAAATAGGCATGTTTTATATTAAGATTAAACACTTCATTTAACCTTTCTTCTTCTAAATCAGTAACTCCATATGATATAATAAAGGATGTTCCATGATCACATCCATCTTTTGATAGACTACAGGTTCCTTCAGATTCATTTAATGTTTTAGAAACAAGATTACTTGTTGGTTTACTAATGTACAAACTTCCTTCTTTACCAGATTTTATTTTCCTTCATGGATGTCCTGCAGATTATCCCATACCTCCTTCGAGTTTCATATTGCATAATTTTCTCTAATAATGAATCAGGTACACTATAAAAGATTTCATTTAATGTCTAACTATTCTTCTAGAATTCTTGTCCTGATGGTGGAGTTTTAGTATAACCATTACAAACTAAATGCGAAACATCAGATTCGAGATACATTATCCTAGTATTTATATTTTCTTTCCAATCCTCATAGTTAGCACAATTAAATATGAGCATAACCTTATTATCCATAGTTTCTAACCTGCCTTGTTTTTCTACTGATTGTCCCTAATTAATGATTGCAAACATTGCCATGAAATCAAATACGTCATTGTCACTATTGTTCTGAGCTAGCTTCTTTCTTTGAGTTGCCTTCTTGTGCTTCCTTCCCATGGTCCCTGATCTAGTCTCAAGTAATCAAACTTAACTGGAGAGACCTACTTTGATACCAATTGTTAGAAATATTGTGGGTGGGGGTGATTCGATATTTCATTCCCATTAATATTCAATTTATCATTATGAATTTTGTATGTGACTTTACTTCAAGAAAATCACATATGTATGCGTTATTAATAAACATAAACGACATATATGTAGTTTACTTATTTTCATCAATTTCATCAATCATTATTTCATTACTCATTCATTATGCAACAACCATGAGCATTAAAGAGTATATAAATCATAACTCATAATTAACACATCAACACATAGGGACAACACAATTTTTAGGTGGAAATTTGATTTGTGGGAAACACCGCTATTGTCGTCTGTTTCTTCTTTCTTATTATAAAGAAAATATTCATTAAATCTTGTACTAGCGCAAACTATTACCAATATGTAGGCTTCTATGTGCAAGAGCCTTCCACCTTTGGTTTCTCTAGCTCCGACTGGAAGGAAGATACTACTCCTTGATCAAGTTTACCAGCTTCTATCGGAAGGAAGCTCTTACTCCCTCAATAAATTTACCAGCTACAATCGAAAGGAAATTCCTACTCCCTTAACAAGTTTATTGGCTACTATCAGAAGGAAGCTCCTACTCCCTCACTAAAGGCTACAAACCTCAACACCTTTGTGGACCATGTTTCAAAAATTTCATATTGGATACACCTGTCTTAAAACACCACAAAAACTTGTAGGCCACCTTTCATCAAATTTTCAAACTAGACCCACACCCAACAATATGCTCAAACTGAATACCAAGATACCAAACACTGATTAAGTTGAATAACTAAATACCAATATATCAAGCACTGAATAGTTGAATACCAATTACACCTCTACAATGATATCACTAATCAAAACAATATCCCAATGTAATCCTCTCAACAACATTATTAATACCAATTCAATTTCATTCAACATGTCACTTGAAGCAATAAGAAACAAACAATACAAGACTCATTCATTGGCATAACCAAGCAGTACCATTCTTTCCATACTCAAGTCAGAATATATGCACGATTTTTGTTCAGGAAACCCACATATATACACACTTCTAATGCATAACATTAGCGTACAAATCTCAAATCATTATTAGCCAAGTCCTACTATCTTTTAAAATCTCTTATGCAACAAACATAACCTCTGAATACAATACTTTCTACAACAAGTTCATCAAGATGCTAAAGATATTCAAACCCTCTCTGCAACAAGATTATCATTATGCCAAATCCCAAGCCATCGAATCTCATCTACCATCAATATAATCATCAATCAACAACAAAACAATTGTCATATAAACACTCTCATACATTATTGTGACAACAATCAACCAGAACCAACAACAAGCAAAAAATTTAATCAACCTGTTAGGGTCCTATAATTTAGGAATCAAAGTGTGTTTGCCTCTTACTATTCATCTTGGGGGTCTGTTTGTCAATTTTAGCCTATGAGTCACTAGATATCATAGTCTAAAGGGTCATTGTATAAAGCGTCAGTATGGTCAAAGGGTCCTTGCATTAGGAGAATTAGGTCTAAAATGGGCCTCCTAAGGAAATTATAAAATAATAGTGGAAATAATAAAATAAGATTAGATTACATCATCAAATTTTAGAGGGAAAAAAGAAAAAAAAAAAATCAACTTGTATTTTCAACTTATCTCCCTATGTGTTTACTCAAATTTCGAGTGGCAACACTCATTGGATGTAGAATTTGATTCCTCATCCAAGGAGTACCCATGTTGCATACTTTCGATAGACCTTGCTACACAAAAAATGAGAAATATATGAAAAATGTGATTGCAATCACGATTTTTCATGTATTTCTCATTTTTCGTGTAGCATGGTCCATCGAAAGTATGCAACATGGGTAATCTTTGGATGAGGAATTAAATTTTTGCATCCAACAATTACTCCCACTCAAAATTTGAGTAAAACCTTAGGGAGATATGTTAAAAATACGAGTTGAAAAAGTAGTTTTATTATTTTACTATTTTTTAATATTTTTACTTTTTTACTCCAAAAATGGTGAATCATGCTCCATGGTTGACATCATCATCTTGAATCCTATTGGTTCTTATAAATTTTATTTTGGCTGTACATTTTTCTTAGGAGGCCCATTTTAGACCTCAAAATTCCCCTAATGTAAATATTTGTGTCAAAAAAGGAGTTTACAAGCCTTAATTTGAATTTGTAAGGCCATGAAGGGTCCATGATGCATCATCATTTAAAATTAGTAATCATGAGGGGTTAAAGTTATTATGTAAGTGTAGAGGGGTAATGTCACGAGAGCTGGTCATCATAGGTTAGTTTGTTGAAGTCATGTCCATGATAAGGGTTAGTTTGAAGAGTCAATTATTGGTTAAATGTGTCATGTTCTTTTCATTATTGCAAAAAGTTCCCCTCTCATCACATCCTTCACATCATCAAGTGGCTTATTATAATTTCAAAAGGAGGCTTTGGGTGGTATGAAAGTTTCAAATTTGTTGTGAAGTCTCTCATTATTACCCCATTCGAAGTTGATACTAGCTCTGAAGAAAATTTAAAGGCTGAAGAAGTGAGTTGCAGGCTTAGACAAACATTTGCTACCCATTTGCTGCGCAAGTTGCAAAGGTCCCTCATTTTGATGAAGTGTGGGAGTTTTGTAGTCCTGAAAACCTAACACTACAACAAAATAGGCAATTTGCGCCAGATTTAGCACCAGATTTTAGTGCATTTTTTTCTCAATTGAGATGAGTAGCCTGACGCTAAATCTGGCTCTATTGTACAATTTTTAAAGCATCCTTTTTTGCACCAAATTTTTCATCTTTTTTTACGCCAAATTTTCCATCATTTTTTGCATCATATTTTTCACCAAGATTTGCATTTGGTTTTACAATAGGTTTTGCTTCTAGTTTTGTGCCATTTTTTGCATCATTTTTTGCTTCCTCTTTTGTGGCATTCTTTGCTTCTAGTTCTGTGTTGTAATTTGCATCGAGTTTTACACCATCTTTGGCATCTGATTTAGTGTCTTTTTCTACATCTAGTTTGTGCCAATTTTTGCATCTAGTCTTATGCCATTTTTTGCTTCTAATTTTGTACTTATTTTTACATATATTTTTGTGCTAGTTTTTCTGCATTTTTTTACACCATTTTTTCCATCCAATTTTGCACCATATGTTAAATCTAATTTAGTGCCAAATTTTGCATGCATTTTTGCACCATTTTCTGCATCCACTTTTGTGTTTTATTTATCTCCCTTTTTTGCATCCTATTTTGCACCATATTTTGCATCTAATTTTGCATCATTTGTTGCATCCAATTTAGCATCATTTTTAACACCATTTCTTGCATCCAATTTTGCATCCTTTTGAGCATCTAAATTTGCATCCTATGTTGAACCATGTGTTGCATCCACCTTTGCATCCCATTTTGTGTCTATTGTTACATTCAATTTTGAGCCATTTTTTTCATCTACTTTTGCATTTGTTTTTGCACCAAGTTTTGAATGATTTGTTGCACCTCATTTTACATCCAATGTTGCATCTCAATTTGCATCAAAATTTGGGCCATTTTGATACCCATTTTTGCACATTTTTTCTTCTTTTGTGTCCAATTTTGCACTATTTTTGATGTCCAAATTTGCATCCATTTTGGTTTTTAATTTTGCATCCTTTCTGGCATCCAACTTTGCATCATTTTTTCTACCACATTTTGTGTCCACATTTGCATCTCATTTTGCACCTATATTTTAGTTTGAATTTTCATTAGTTATGCATCATTTTTTACATCTTTGGTTTCACCCTTTTTTAGTCCCATTTTGCATCTTGTTTTCTGTCTTTTCTTACATCTTTTTTGCACCCAATTTTGCATCCTAATTTTACACCATTCTTTTCATCCTCATTTTGGTGTCCATTTTTGCATCCTTGTTTGCGCCAAATTTGATATCCTTTCATATTCCCTATTTTGTTCCCTTCTTTGTGTCCAATGTTGCACCCTTTTTTAATTTTACATTAAAACCCTTTTTGTGTCATTGTTTGCATCTTGTTTTGATGGCTAGTTTAACATCCAATTCCACTCCTAATTTTGCATCCATGGTTACATCCACTTTTGGCTTCTTGTTTAGAGTTTTACTTTTATTTCCATTTATGACCCCCTCTATGGGTTCATTTTACTAATTTCATTTACATAGTGAAATATATTATAGTTTAAATATCATCATGTTGTAGGATTTAATGCACGGTTAGATGAACATAAAACCCTCTCAGTTTATCCCGGAAACCTAGGACATACCAATTAAGAGAAAGGTTATTCTAAGGCTCAGGATTCTTAGTAGATCAAGATGTAGATTATAGATTAAGAAAAAGATAAGGAATTCTTGTGAGTCCTCGCATGCAAGTCTTCTTGGAGTTTTTAGTGTAGCTAGCAAGCACTCCAAGCTAGCTCCAAAGCTTGGTCCTACACGTAAGAGAGAGAATAAAGCAACCTTCATAGCATAATATCTTGATAATCAAAACTATCAGAAAAATATACATATTATTGAATAAATAAATATAAACCGAAATACCATACATTCATTAGTTAAATAGAATAAGTAAAGAATGAATAGAAACATATGGAAGGAAGAACAACTGATCTATATTAATAAAGGAGTTGGAGAAAAGTTACAACAATCAGATGTAGTTGCAGCAACACCTCCCCCAACTCCTAGCTCCAAAACTCTCCCTCTCAAGATAGATCTCAACAGCATGACAATATAAGAATTCCCATCATTTTCTCAATGGCCAAGCCTCCAATATATAGGAAAGTGGAGGCTATGAAGATTTCCAAACTTCTTCATTAGTTCAATTTGGGCAAGATCTTTTGGGTGAATAATGTTTCCTCATATAAAAATGGCCTTTTCCACTTTTTAGATGCTTTTGTGCTTAGGAAAAAGCTTCCTCGTGCTTTATGGCTCTTTCCCGCTTTTGTATGCTTTTATTTTTTAGGAAAAAGATAAAGATGAGGAAAAAGAGATCACATTCCACCATATGAGTTTTCGAAAGTGAACAAGAGTGTCAAATTCAAATTCTAGTTTGCTTATGTTTTAGTTTTTTTAATATATTTAGTTTTAGTATTTTTTTATTTTCTAAAAATATATAGTATTTTTTTTTCTATAAGAAAAAATATATTTTGTTTTTATAAAAATGGATTTTAAACATTCCATTCATGCTAAATTTGTGATTTTATGATAGGAGTTTAAATTATATATAAAAAGTAACTTAATGTCATGTGTTGTGTCACTGAGATGGGTATTATACATCTCTTCCTTGCTAAGTTATAGAATGTGCTTAGGTTTTCTTAATGTAATAAAACTAATTATGTTCTTCATTATCTCTTGAAATTTTCATCTTGAACCTAATAAAACAATAAAGTTAAAATAAGTTTGCCTTTGTCCTTTGTAGATCTTTGTCCCCATTAATCTTGGTCTTAATAGATTGATTGTCTTATGATGGCCTTGATTGGTCACTTCCATTAGTTGCATGCTTTATAGTTTTTTGTTAGTGACATTTTTTAGGCTTGATAACATGTTATTTAGTTTATCAAAATGTGTTATTGTCCATATTATTGTTAAATATTAATATTAAATATCTTGGTTTTTTAGCATGGTTTAGCAAAACATTCCCAAAAGGTTTATAGATTGTATTTTATAATGCAATGATTCATTGCTTGATGAAATTGTTTTGGATATTTTTTTTTTAATGATTCATTGATTGATGAAATTGTTATGGATATTTTTTTTGTATATTAAATTGTATGTGATAAAGTCAAAAGTCACCTCTTTTTTAGATTTTCATTGGTCAATTTCCCTTAAGATCATCAAGTTCACCATTCGGTCCCAGGTTAAGGAAATATAGGAGTCATGAAGTGGAATTGTCCAAGCACTTAAATCTTGAGAAAATAGTCTCATGGAACATTAGGGGCCTCAATAGTAAAGGAAAACAAATACTCCTAAAATAAAAATGGTACGCAAAGCACCCATCAATAATGTTGATATAAGAAACACAAATATTAAGTGAGGTTCTACCTCATATAATTAGAAAATGGGGGAGAAATTTCCAAGTAGTAGTGATTGATGCTTAGAGATACTTGGGTGGAATGGTTATTATTTGAAATGATTAGGAAATCAATGTTACCAATACGTTTACCTCTTTTCACATTATGACAATACAATTTTAGTTAATTGACATCGAGGACTACTTCCATGTATCCAATGTCTATGACTCCAATATCGCAAATGGAAAACCTCTATTTCTCAATTCTATTTCTAGCACAAGTAATTTATACTCCCCATATCCATGGATTATTGGGAGTGACTTAAATATTATCAAGTGTCTCAAGGAAAAGAAAGGATGAATCACAACTTTTAACAAGATATTTTGTAATCTATACCATTAAAGCCATAAAGTAGTCTCCATTAAAGTTGTCAAGCAATGAGTCTCCTGTTATCTACCCAAGAAACTCTCCTAGGTTGTAGCTCGGAGATGCTCGGGAACATATGAGTTCAACTTATTGTTGCAAATGGATGACTAGAGGGAATTATGCTTGTTCAAGCCAGATAACCACTTCTACTTTGTTTAACTCCAGACATGCGTGAACACCCCCAGACTACAAGGCTTTAGACCAAAAATTACTCAGAGTTTAAGGATCGGGTGAATATGGAGAATACTGACCACACCAGCAGATGCACAAGACCATGTGATGGCCGACTACAACCAGTAAAGAAGTCTGCAAATCTAATTCCCTATGCACAGACAGGATGACAACTCTCTGGCACTAGGTGAAAAGAAACCTGAATAGCTCATTCACTGATACATACAAGACTTTAACACAGAGATAGGATGACAACTTCTCTAATGCTAAACATCAAGAGCTCAGAAATACAACATATCAGGCACAGCTTAGAACAGAAGAAGGATGAAAAGTGAGAAATTAACAGCAAAAGAAGCTTGTATTAGCTAAAAATGAAGACGAGACGTTGCAAGTATCAAAATAGTTGCAGTCTCCAGAAGTTGAACCTTACATCAAAACATCAACCATCCACATTGATTACATCTTGTTTCTGGGTATATATAGAGTTTCAATACAAAGGCACTCGGCCATTCTAAGTATGGAGGGGTCATAATTGACCACCAACCACATTTAGTTGCCTGCTGGAACTTCTGAGTGCATTTGCTTGCTGTAGTGGATGAATCTGATCTTCTCAGGTGCTTTTTCGTCCTCTTGGGCAGTTGGAGTGCCATATAGGATGAAGCTCCATAACTGTTAAATGTAGCTATCTGTTCATGCTTCGTCCTTTTCCTCCTCGGCCATACTGTCTGTTGAACGCGGTTGTTGAGGAACAAATGGAGTTGGTACTGGTGAGACGGTTGTCTTCGTCCTTCAAGTGCACGAAATGGTCATGGGACGTGGATTGTTTGCTGAGTGTACGAGCAGGACGGAGGAGCCGGACTAGCCGTTGGATTGGGAGGATAGACGATGGGGATGAATTAACGAGGATATCAGAGGAGGTGGGAGTGGGAAGATCGTGAGTCGTTGGATCTCCAGTGAGCAGATCCAATGGTCATCGGGTGGCAGAAACGTGCGGACGTTAACGGGCAGGAATATGGGTTTGAGTGGTAAGCAGTTTTGATGCACCGTTGTTGATCATTGGGCAGTAAAAGGACAACGAAGCGCGATCCCATTCAAAGTGTGACGTGTGGCGGCGAGGGGGAGGGGAAAATCACCCTCCATCGCGCATTAACGTGTCGTTACTTTGTGGACGCGAGGAGAGAGAATGCCGTCTGATCGCGGTGGAGATGATCAGACGGCAAGGATTTGATCGTGTAAATTAATGCGACAAGAGTTGTTAGATCAGGAAACGAAGATCGACGGTGGAGGTTATGAGTGAAGGTTTTGTGAAGGTGTGCGGTCGTATGGGCGCGGGTTTACAGGGTATGGGCTTTAGCGCTCGAAGCTTAAGAGCTAGGGCCTTTTACATGGTTTTTTAACCAAAAATCACGAGAAACGGAAATGAAGGGAGGTAAAGGGAGAAGGTGAGGGCAACCATTATAAACCTTCTTCGAGCACAACCCAGGACCAAGTTTGCCTCCAACTTTATAAAGTCAATGTTATATAGCGGAGCTAACATCTCCAACCCATAGATGTGGATCAATGATATGTAATACATGTGCGTGTGGTGACTAACTTAATACATTGTTCTAATAACTCCACAAACTTATGTATTTCGTTCCGTCACATAAAATGACAGTAGTGTGACATAAGTAAACCAAGAGTAGACATGAGACCCTTAGGCAACAAACATTCCCTAGATCTTCAATTAGGTGCTTAAATGATGAAGTGAAAATGCAAGGGGAAAATATGACTTCATGATTTAACCATCACAAACATGTGATCAATTATGACTAGGAGTGTATATATTCATATGTTTTCCAAAGAGGGAGTGAATACATGGTTACCATTCATTGGGCCTTATTTTTCTTATATATAGGACTTAGGGAATAAGGTTTTTATAAGTTTGGCACAACTCATAGATATATCATTTACATGAAGTTTCACTTCAACCTTAGATTTTAGACTTAAATAAATCATTATAGTGTATATTTAATGATTTTGGCTTTCACTTTTTGATTTTATTTCATCACAAATGACAAAAGGGGAAATATTTTGCCGCAAATCTATGAATGATTAATCATAAAGGCATCATGCGATCAAAACAAATTAATGATGTTATTCTCTATGAAAATGATGGGTATTCTTGAGAAATGCTTATGCTTGTGGATGTTTCCTCTATGGTTGAGAGGGAGTGAGGGTAGACACCATATTATCCATGTGTCATGTACTATGGCCAGGACTAACAATCGTAAGCCTACTAAAGACACCAGTAGGGAGAATGGTGGATTGGATAAAAATCTAGGACCAATATTCTTTGAGAATTTGTACTTTGACTAGGACTAACCACCACAAGTCAAGTACATTAATCCAATATAAGAATAGTCATGAGGATCGACATTTCCTGGTGTCAAATATTATGATAGTGGATTAGAAAATGATCATGTGAGGACATACCTGGTGAACATCCTAGTGGGGTAAGTGCCTAGAGAGGCAGTGGTGTCCAAATTTATGCCTCCCAACATTGTGCTCTGATCTAATGGAGGGATAAACTTTTTAGTTAAGGCCTCGCTATTTTGACAATGTTGGTTATGATGATGTAAATCATCATTGATGCTTATCAATCCAGATCCCTTCTTATATGAATATTTCAGCTTGAGAGTACTTTTTTGTCTCATTATGAGTACCTCCCTAGTTTAGAGGGAGGGTCATAATCTTCATTATCGCCATCATCACCACCATCATCGTCATCATTATTGTCATCATTTCATTATTGTCATAATCACCATTCATTTCTTCATCATCATCATCATGATTATGGACATTGTCGCCAATTGTTCATAATTATAGATATCATTATCATCAACCCAAAAAATGTTACGAGTGCTCGAAAAGGGTTGTTAGGGCACATGATATATGCAAGAGAAATAACAACTTTATTTTTTAGAGATGATCAATGATCATCATCATCACTACCATTATCATTGTCATTATAATTGTCATCATCCCCATCATTATAACTAATATGATTTTTATCATAATCGTTGTCATCTTCATCATGAACATCAGAATCATCATTCATGTCATTATTGTTGTTGATGATGACCAAGATGAAATAATGATAATGATGATCAGATGATGATTACTTGGAAGACGACACCAAAGATAATGATTATGATTATGACCATGACAACATTTAAAAATTGGGAAGAATTGCCAAGGTCATTAGCATCGTCATCATCATTGTCACTGTAACCCCCATTGGATTGTAAGTTACAAAATGTACAAGGTAAAGAAACACACTTTACCTAACTCTATACCTAACTCTATATTAGACCAAGTTGTACTTAACTATTTCCTATGTGTCGGAATATCCTAACATCCCCCCTTAAGAACAACTTGGGATAGGATTGAAGGATTTACAAATATGACACAATAGGAGAAGGAAGGAGGCACTAGAGCCTATCCCCCCTTAGTGACAACTTCCTAAACTCCAACCATAAATCAAAGTTTAGTGAACTTCGCCTCTGTGAGAGCCTTTGTAAAGATGTGCAACTTGATCATCTGTTGAACAATATTGCACTTCAAGAACATGGTCATGAATGAGCTTTCTGATGAAGTGCATGTGCAGTTCAATGTGTTTGTTGCACTGATATTGGACTGGATCTTTGCATAGCTAAATGGCACTTTGATTATCACACCAAAGTGTAGTCGGATGTTGCTGCTGAAAGCCAAACTCTGACAGGATCTGACGAAGCCACAAGGCTTCCTTACTAGCTTCTATGGCACCACGATATTCTGCTTCTGTTGAAGAAAGAGAAATGGCACCTTGTTTCTTGCAAGCCCATGTAATAGGTCCTGAACCAAGAGTGAACACATAACCTACAGTAGACTTTCGATCATCAGGGTCACCAGCCCAATCGGAATCAGTGAAACCAACCAATAGAGGAGATTCTTCGGCACTGTAATGAATCCCAAACTGAACTGTACCTCGAACATAACGAAGTATTCTTTTAGCTACTTTCCAATGACTTTCACGTGGGTTTTGCATAAACCGAGCAACAAGGCCAACAACAAAGGAAAGGTCAAGACGAGTATGAGTTAGATACAAAAGTTTTCCTACAAGTTGACGGTATAAGGTAGCATCAACTTCAGGAGAAGTACAAGTGACTGAAAGTTTGACTCCAAACTGGAAGGATGAAGGGGTTGGCTTATAGTCTTCCATGTGAAAATGGCGTAGAATATCACAGGCATACTTGGACTGGGAAAGGGAAATGCCCTCCTTGGATTGCAAGACTTGAAGACCGAGAAAATAATGTAAGTGTCCTAAGTCTGTCATTTCAAATTTCTTTTTAAGGCTGGACTTCACATGGTTTATAAGGTTGGGATCACTACCGGTAAGGATAAGATCATCAACATAAAGAACAAGAATGATAAGAGACTTGCCCACTTTTGGTGTAGACAGTATTGTCATAATGACACCTAGAAAAGCGAGATTCTAAAAGAAAGCTATCCATTTTGGCATACCAAGCTCGAGGAGCTTGCTTGAGACCATAAAGGGATTTCTTAAGCTGACATACAAGGCTAGAGTCTGTTTTTATGAAGCCAATGGGTTGTTCCATGTAGATTTCTTCATGCAAGTCCCCATGCAAGAAGGCAGATTTAACATCCATCTGATGGACTTCCCATTTGAACGAGGTAGCAAAGGAAAGAACAAGGCGGATAGAGTTCATTTTGGCAATAGGGGAGAAGGTTTCAGTGTAGTCAATGCCTTCAACCTGTGAAAAACCTTTAGCAACAAGACGAGCTTTATGTTTATCAACTTTCCCATCTGGTCCATACTTGGTTCTGTAAACCCATTTGCATCTAACAAGTTTTCGTCCTTTTGGTAGAGGAACACGATCCCATGTATCATTTTCCAATAATGAATGATATTCTTCATTCATAGCTGCTTCCCAATCTGGATGGCCTGAAGCTTCTGCAAAGGTGTCAGGATCATAATTTACTGGAGCTTGAGCCAGTAAAGAAGAGGCTCTGTCAAACTGAGAACGTGTGCGTCGCTGATCTGTAGGATCACCGACAAGATCACCTGCTGCATCTCGAGTAGCACGAACCCATTTGGGAAGCTGAGGAGCTGAAGGAGGATCCTGATATGGTGGGGGAGGATTGTCATCCTCACTTTCATCATCTGAAGAAGAAATGTTTTCAAAAGTAGAAGAGATAGGGAGAGGTGGCACATCTGTCGGACTAGGCTCGCAGGCTGATATATTTTCATCAAATTTTACATCTCTTCTAATGATAACATTTTTGGACTTAAATGGAATAAGTCTATAGCCTTTGACATCTTCAGAATATCCAACAAAAGTACATTTTTCACTCTTAGGTTCTAAAGCTTTATGCTTTTCATCTGGAATATGGGCCCACGCTTCACTTCCAAAAACACGAAAGTGACTTAC
This sequence comes from Pinus tabuliformis, assembly GCA_031772625.1. Taxonomy (NCBI): domain Eukaryota; kingdom Viridiplantae; phylum Streptophyta; class Pinopsida; order Pinales; family Pinaceae; genus Pinus; species Pinus tabuliformis. Next base: position 1,312,133,506 of record CM062820.1, on the reverse strand, counting down.
ATCTGGTTTGATTGAGCTCCATGCTTCTTCTGGAGTGATATTCTTTAAAGCCTTAGTAGGAGTGCGATTTATTATGTAATTTGCACAGTTAATTGCTTCTGCCCAAAAACTAAGACCAAGTCCTTTAGATTGTAGCATACAATTAGCCATTTCCTTTAAGGTGCGATTCTTCCTTTCAGCTACACCATTTTGTTGTGGAGTATATGGAACAGTATGTTGCATTTGAATTCCATTCTCAGTGCAAAAGTTGATGAATGTGTTTTTAACATATTCTCCGCCATTATCAGATCTTAGCTTAAGAATTTGATGTCCAGATTGTTTTTCAACAAAGGCCTTGAAGGCCAAAAATGTGTTAAATACTTCACTCTTGAGTTTTAAGAAGTATACCCAAGTGCGTCTGGAGAAATCATCAATGAAAGTTAAGAAATACTTGCAGCTAGAGAATGAAACAACTGGAAGTGGACCACATAAATCACTATGCACAAGCTGTAAAGGGGCTGAGGCGTGCCAAGAGGCACGTTTTTCAAAACTGTCCCGATGATGTTTTCCGAGTACACATCCGGAACAAACACCATCTCTGTAAGATACGATAGGAAGACCTGTCACCATATTTTGTTATGAAACCAGCTCAAGAAAAGATAGAAAAGATAGATCAACGCCTTAGAATTCAACCTCTTCGAGGGGGCAACCTCCTTTACATTACATAAATGAACAATTCTTCGATGATACAAATGACAAAACCTCCTTTCTATATATAGGAGTCTAAGGAGTCACAATATAATCCAGCCGACCTAACAATAATAATATAAAGCCACAAAAATAACAATAGAGGGATTCTATGGGGCACAGAAATAACAATATGGGGTAATAGGGGCACAACAATATAAATAAGGGGTATAACTACAATAGTAATGGGGTAATCACTAGTATTATAGGGACCCAACATGCCCCTCTCCTTCAAAAAAGTGTTGTCCTCAACGCTTGAGTAGTTCTGGATACTTCTGCATAAAATTCTCATCCTCCCATGTGGAATCTTCAGCGGATAAGTTCTTCCACTTGATAAGATACTCTGAAATTGATCGATTTCGTAGCTGTCGAGTTCTTGTTTCTGTGACTGCTTCCGGTTCCAATATAATTTTTCCTTCCTCGTCAAGTTCTGGCAATATTGTTTGAATTGGGAGCTTGTCACCTATAACCTTCTTTAAACATGAAACATGGAAAACTGGGTGCAATCGAGAAGCTGCAGGAAGCTCCAATTTGTATGCCATAGTACCAATCTTTTGCAACACCTTGTACGGACCATAATACTTTGGTGATAATTTATTATCCTTCTTAGCTTGCTTTAGGGACATTTGCTTATATGGTTGTAGCCGTAGGAATACCCAATCACCTACATCAAAACTTCTTTCACTGCGATGTTGATCTGCCTGTTGTTTCATTCTATTTTGTGCCAACACGAGGTTATCCTTTAAGAGTTGGAGGACTTGTTGTTGATGTTCGATGTGATGTTCCACTGCCTGAACCTTAGAATTTTCTCTTAAATATGATGTGATGGATGGTGGTTGATACCCATAAAGTGCCATAAATGGGGTCATTTTTGTTGCTGTATGGAAGGAAGTGTTATACCACCATTCAGCCAGAGGCAACCATTTGACCCATTGTGTCTGTTTATCAGATACAAAGCAACGAAGATATCCTTCCAAACATTTGTTTACTATCTCAGTTTGCCCATCAGATTGAGGATGATAAGATGAGCTATGAGCTAACTGAGTACCAAGACAAGAAAATAATTCTGTCCAAAAATTTCCAGTGAAAATGGGATCTCTGTCACTTACAATAATCTTTGGTTTTCCATGTAGCTTTTGAACTGTTTCCATAAATGCAGTAGAAACTGTACTGGCTTTAAATGGATGTGATAATGCACAAAAGTGTGCATACTTGGTAAGTCTGTCAACTACCACCATGATGACACTCTTTCCCTCAGACTTGGGTAAACCTGTGATAAAATCCATTGAAACCTCCTCCCAACGTTGGCTTGGAATGGATAAAGGTTGTAATAGACCTGGTGTCTTAATTGTTTCAACTTTATTTTGCTGGCAAACCAAACATTCCGCCACAAACTTTTGAATATCTGATTTAAGGCCATCCCAAAAAAATTCCTTCTTAACCCTGTGGTAAGTTTTTAAAAATCCTGAGTGCCCTCCTAAGGGAGAAGTGTGCAATTCCATAAGAATCTTTTGTTTTAGCTGGGAATTCTTACAGAGGTATAAGCGATCTTTGTACCATAACGAATCATTTTGCCAGCTAAATGTATCAGAAGTACTGGAATCTTGTTGTAGCTTTCGAATAAGTGCCCACACTTCTTCGTCATTCTTCCATTCCTCCCTTGCTTCGTTTATCCAATCTGGTTGGATAATAGAAATGGCACACAACAATGCTTCCACATCCTCATCCTTTCTTGAGAGTGCATCTGCCACCACATTTTGCTTCCCTTTTTTGTAGATGATTTCAAAGTCATAACCCAACATCTTTGTGACCCACTTTTGTTGCTCTTCAGAGGATAATCTTTGTTCTAAAAAGTATTTAAGGCTATCATGATCCGTTTTTACCTTGAAGTGTCTTCCCATTAGGTAGGGTCGCCATTTCTTAAGTGCATGGAGTATTGCCAACATTTCCTTCTCATAAATAGCTTTGCTTAAAAACTTTCCCTTGATTGGACGACTTTCAAAAGCAATGGGTCTTTCATCTTGCATTAGAACAACACCAATTCCATTTCCTGAAGCATCACATTCCACAATAAAGGTTTTTGTGAAGTCCGGTGTAGCTAAGACCGGTGCTTGGCACATTGCCTCTTTAAGATGTTCAAAGGCCTTTGTTGCTTCCGGAGTCCATGAAAATGAATCTTTCTTCAATAATGTTGTTAGAGGTGCTGCTATTCTCCCATAATTCTTAACAAACTTGCGATAATACCCTGTCAACCCAAGAAATCCTCGCAGATGCTTTATGGATGTGGGGATTTTCCATTCCTTAATGGCTTTAATTTTGCTAGGGTCTACCTTAACTCCTTCATGAGATACAATATGACCCAAATATTCCACCTCCTGGACTCCAAAGAAACATTTGGATCTTTTTGCATATAATTGTTTCTCCTCCAATAGTTGTAGCACCCTGTCAACATGTTCAACATGATCCTTCCAAGACTTGCTGTAGATTAGTATATCATCAAAAAATACTAACACAAATTTTCTAAGGAATGGTTTGAAAATTGAATTCATCAAACCTTGAAATGTTGAAGGTGCATTGGTAAGGCCAAAAGGCATGACCAAAAATTCATAATGACCCTCATGAGTTCTAAATGCCGTTTTCGGAATGTCTTCAATCTTCATTCTGATTTGATGATATCCCGAACGAAGATCCAACTTGGTGAAGTAAATTGATCCATGCAATTCATCCAGTAATTCATCAATAACAGGAATGGGGAACTTATCTTTAATAGTGAGCTTGTTGAGCTCCCTATAATCCGGACACATGCGCCATGATCCATCCTTCTTGTGCACCAATACTACTGGAGCTGAGAAAGAACTTTGACTCGGTTGAATTATACCAGCCTCTAGCATTTCTGCAACCATACGTTCAATTTCACTTTTTTGGACATAGGGATATCTGTACGGCCTGATGTTTGGAGGAACACTTCCTGGAATCAGATGAATAGCATGATCATGATCACGCATAGGTGGGAGACCTTTGGGAGTCTCAAATACCTTGGAATGATTGTCCAGGACTTTTTGGAGATCTGGAGAAATAGATGATTCCAATGTGGAAACATCTAGCGAACATAATTGTGCAATTACACCTCTTTGCTCCTTTTTTAGAAGCTTTGTCATGCCATTAGAGCTGATTATCTTTCCTGGTTTCCCTGCAATACCCCTTAATTCAACTTCCTTTCCTTCCGTAGAAAATTTGATGAAAAGTTCTTGAAAATTAAAAGCTATTGTACCCAAGGATTGTAGCCATTGGACTCCTAGTACAACATCAGCACCTCCCATTGGAATGGAAAGCATTGGGCTAGTCAATACATATTCTCCCATGGATAGCTTGATATTATGGCACTTTCCAGAGCAATTTATTGTTCCTCCATTTGCAATCATCACTTGACACTCTGGTGCTGGATATAGGAAGCAATTCAATTCTTTTGCTACCCTACAATGAATAAAATTGTGGGTGCTTCCTGAATCAATCAACACTATTACCTTTTTCTTCTTGATTTGTCCTTCTATCTTGATGGTTTGAGGAGTGGTAATTCCCGCCAATGCATTACAAGATATGGTCGGATTTATTTGTTCTTCATCTAGGCTTTGTTCCTGGAGTATATCTTCTTCTTTTGACCTTTCTTGCTCCTTTTCTTCTTCCTCTTCACAATCTATGTAGAATAATTTCTTCTCAGCACACTTATGACCTTTAGTGTATTTGCTATCACAACTGTAACAAAGCCCTTTTGCTCTTTTTTCTTCCAATTGTTGTGGTGTCAACCTTATAGGTTGTGGAAGACTAGGGGCAACAACACTTCCGTCTTTATAGTTGTGAGTGGTATGCTTCCTGGTTGCCATAATTTTGCTTTCCATTTTTCTTGCTAACCTGAATGCCTTCTCTAATGAATCAGGTTCCCAAAGGCGAACATCATGTTGGATATTATCCTTTAAAGACCCTATGAACACATCAATCCTATGCTCCTCTGGAATATCTTTTACCCTTATGTTCAATTTTTGGAACTCCTCAATGTGCTCCATTACTGAACCCTTTTGTTTGAGACTTATCAATTGGCTAAAAAAAGTGTTGCTTTTTGTATCTTCATAATGTGCTATCAATTCTTCCGTAAAAATTGCCCAAGTGATAAATTGTTTACGAGAGCAAAGCCATTGATACCATACAAACTGATTTGGTTCCAAATATACAGTTGCCATACGTACCTTTTGTGCGTTTTGCACATTATTGAGATCGAAGAATTGCTCCATCTGTAATATCCATGTGGCGGGATCCTTGCCATCAAACTTCCTCATATCGATTTTTGGAATATGGTGATTCTTCGATCCAACATTAGCGTCTATGGAATCATGATTAACATTTCTTTTGTTCTCATCATGAGTTTCCTTTACTACCTTTTCACCATTAGTGACCCTTTCTTGTAGCAACTTCTTCAATTCTTCCATGTCTGTCTTCAAATCTATCTTCAAATCATCCATCTTAGCTTCCATGCCCTTTATCTTAGATTCCACGCCATTTACCTTAGATTCCACGCCACTTATCTTAGCTTCTGTTAGCTTTTGTGAGTGTGACATTTGTTGCACTTGTTCTTGTAATTTTGATATATCATGTAGCATTTCTTCCTCTTCTTCATGAGTCATGCTAGAGCTTTCAGGTTCCTTACTAGGTGTTTGCATTTTCTTTCCTCGAGGTAATAGTTACCAATAATAATGCTTTACTATGCCCTTTGAATTCTGTTAAACCAAGCTTACACAAAAATTAAAAAAAAAACTACACACCTTTTTTTCACTTTATAGAAGCCTGATATTGAATCTGATGTATCTCTGTAATTTCGGATCATCTAGTTCTGAAATTGCTACCTGTAGTAGCCTTATGCATCCTCTTTCCAATGCCACAAGTCTGAGCCAAATTGGATTCTCCAAGGAAGAGTTATGTGAAATCTCCCACAGTGACTTGCTTTTAGACTGGTTCAGTAGAGCGAACTTGTATGACGTGCCACGAGTCACTGTTTCAACCTTTGAATCTGAAACACACACACAAGAAACTACAGTCCATCCTCTTTTTGTACCTTCTTACGAAATTTCAATCCGATCCCCAGAGAGAAAGTTATGACGATTTTCCCCAGGTCACCTGTTTTGAATGTAATTCAGGAGTCTACAAAAAGACCAACTTCCTCAGATCATATCTACACAAATATCGCGCGAAAAGCTCTGAAATTTGGACCCAAGGTTCAGTGCGATTTCTTCTCAAATGGGTTTTTTTTGTGACTTCTGAAACATCACATAAAAAAGTTATAGCGAAAATGCCACGATGACCTGTTTGGAGCAGCGAAACCCTAGAATCCAAAGCTCTGATACCAAATGTTATGAAACCAGCTCAAGAAAAGATAGATCAATGCCTTAGAATTCAGCCTCTTCGAGGGGGCAACCTCCTTTACATTACATAAATGAACAATTCTTCGATGATACAAATGACAAAACCTCCTCTCTATATATAGGAGTCTAAGGAGTCACAATATAATCTAGCCGACCTAACAATAATAATATAAAGCCACAAAAATAACAATAGAGAGATTCTATGGGGCATATAAATAACAATATGGGGGTAATATGGGCACAACAATATAAATAAGGGGTATAACTACAATAGTAATGGGGTAATCACTAGTATTATAGGGACCCAACATATTTTATTTACATAGATGCTGAAGGGAGCGATAGTTTAAGTGACCAAATCGCTCATGCCAAAGTTTGCTCACTTCATCATTATGAGCAACAAATACTGAGGGAAGATTTGATGACCCAAAGTTGTGAAACTTATACAACCTTGTGGAATCATCAGCAATGCTAGTAGCTAAAATCTGTCTAGAATCTCTTAGGTCCTTAATTACAACATTGTGAGGTGAAAATTCAACGATTTTACCTTCACCTGAATGGGTTATCTGATGTACAGATAGAAGGTTGCAGGATAAGGTTGGAACACATAATACATCATTAAACTGACCATTGTCTAGATGAACAGTTCCAGTCCCTACAACACTAAGAGATCTATCATCACCAACATATATATTTTTCGTGTTACAATCATTTAAAGAAGAAAACATGGCTTTGTTTTTGGCCATGTGATAAGAAGCTCCAAAATCAATGAGCCACTCATGAGAATGAGAAGAAGAAGATACATTTAGTGCATAGCCAGACCGAGATGCTTGACAACCACATGAAGAAAGTGCCATTCCTGAAGATGAAGTTGAAGTTGAAGATTGCTCCAAATGGATGTTATGCTTCTTCATTGCTGCTTCCAAGGCTTCCATCTTCTTAAAGCATTTGGATTCTAAGTGGCCATCTTGATTACAAAAGTTGCAATGTCTATCAGTCTTCTTCCATTTGCTTTTATTTGTCTTATCATTTTGTTGAAATGATTTTTCATTTTGAGGTTGTGATTGCTTAGGACCCTTGTTTGGTTTAGGACCATTATTTTTAGGATATGACTTCTTAGGATTCTTTGAATTTGGTTGCTGCTGGGCGGCTAACGCTTTCTTGGAAGAGTTTCCAAGATTAAGAAGACCAAGGTGTAAGAGTTTTTCTTGTTCTCTTATTAAAGAATCACAAAAAGAGTCAAAGGAAGGGGACTTGTAGTCTGTTCCTTGAGAAATGAAGGCTTCTCTTGTAGAATGGAAGGTGGAAACAAACACAGAGTAGGCTGGTCCCAACTTAGTAAGAATGGAATAGATAAGGTTACTATCTTCTTTCTTAACCTTAACACCTTCCAAGAGATATCTAAGGGTCTTGAACTTGGACAAGAAATCTTCAATGCAAGAAAAATTATTAGGGTCCAATGTAAGCAACTCATTTTCAAGTTGATGGGCTCTAAGTTCATTTTTAATCCCAAAAACTTTATTGATTTGTTTCATTGCTTCATGAGGAGTATCAAGTTCTGCAATATGGAATCTAAGATCTGGAGAAAAAGACATCCCTATCAATCCACGTGCTTGATCTTGCCTATTTTCCCATTTAGTAGCCTTATCTTCATCCTTCGGTTTCTTTTCTTGGCCTGAGGCTATTCTATAGAGACCTTTACTTCTAAGTAAATCCTCAATGTAGGACAACCATTAGAAGTAGTTGGACAAGCATACACCATAATTAATAAAGCATAAATTTAATTATGAAGCATAATGATAAAATAAAACCAAATATAAAATTGTAATATTAATATAAAAATTAAAAATAATTATAAGGAGTTATTAAATAATTAATTATAAAATCAAAAAACTTAAAAGATAATAATAAATTAAATCATCAATGAGGTAAAGAGTCGGCCATTGGTCTTCACAACCTAGGTTTTTCATATTTATACCTTACATCTCCTTCTTTTCTCCTCACATTTTGTCCTGATGATGAGTCTAGTTTCAGACTCGAAACGTCGACTAAAAAACATGAACACTGTGGAAAATCCGAACTCCATTCAAAAATCACACCACAGTAATCTGCAAACGAAAGTAGTTGGTGCTGTCAAGGGTAACTTGGTATTGACTTTCCATTTCAACGGAAACTGAAGCTAAAGATGCTAAAAGTAAGTGTTCCAATGGATAGATCTCAGAAAATTAGGCTGGTTTAAAAAAAAACGGCTCTAAAAACGGCTTCCAAATGAAGAAGTTATGGTTTTTTGAAAAAAAATTGTTGAAGATGCCGACGAAGTGCAAGAATGTGCGGAAATGAAAAATCCGCCCTCACAAAAAGGAGATTTGAACCCAAGACCTCTACTCTCTTAAAATAGCTTTGAACCAATTGAGCTATACAAAAAAATTGAGAGAGAGAGAGGGGGGGGGGTTGATGCTTTGGGTTGCATGCTTGCTTTGGGAAGGCTCTTTTTCCCCACAAAACAAAAAACACAAAACCCAACACGGACATACAAAAAAAAAACGAACCTTGCAGCTCGAAGTTAGCTTTAGCCAAAAAACTAAATATTTTCAAAAATGAACCTTGCGGCTCAAAGTTAGTTTTAGCTGGAAACTAAAGATTTTCCTCAATGTTTCTGATTTTCCGAGATCACACTAAGGCGCAGCAGAAAAGAGCATACACATAAGAAAAATCCTTCCTTTCTGTTTCTGATTTGCCCAAATTGCACAGAGTCACAGGGCAAAGAGCATACGCAAAAATGAAAGGTATAGATCCAGTAATAAAAAAAGGCTAAATAAACCGAAACCAAAATAAACAGAGAGAAAATAACTGTAAACTGCAAATAAACACTGTATACCTCCAGATCTTAAAAATGACACAGCTAGGGCTACCGGAAACCTTTTCGCGTGAAACGAAAGGGGTTCCTCACTGGAACAGACGCTCCCAACACAACAGAGCAGTCGTCTTAGCCCGAAAGCAGTCAGAAACAATAGATCTAGGAAACGGCAGTCCGATGCAGTTCTACCGGCTTCAGATTTGGATCACCAACGGACGCGGCCCTCAAATAGCTTTGATACTATGTAGGAATTTATAGGGTAAGTTCCTCAGACAGAACACCAAAGGACACCGCTCACAACCAGATCGCAGATCAATACACCAGTATTTTTGACGTGGTTAAAACCCTCAAAGAGGGAAACAGTCCACGGCCTGAGCCAACGCGGCCACTTCAGGCAATTTATTAATAAAAGAATGAAAATTTACATAAGCTTCTCTCATAGATGGATTACCCTACAAATGACCCTCCATGCGCTTTAAATAGAAATCATGGACCAATCGGGTGATAAGCCACGGATCAAGTGTCAGTAATACCGAGGAGAGAATGAACCATCGGATCACTACATATCGTGACCGTCGGATTGTAAGTTACAAAATGTACAAGGTAAAGAAACACACTTTACCTAACTCTATACCTAGCTCTATACTAGACCAAGTTGTACTTAACTATTTCCTATGTGTATGAATATCCTAACATCATCTTTATCATCATTGTCATTATCATAACAATCACAATTCATATCATTGTCATCATCTTCATTATCATCATCATCATAATCATTGACATTATCATTAGTTGTTCATAATTTTCAATGTGATAAGAAATATCATCAATGCAAAAAATATTACGTGTGTTGGAAAAGGGATGCAAAAGTGAACAAAAAAATGGGGGTAAAAATAGATGTAAAATTGGATGAAGAGTGGACACAACATAAGTAGATGCAAAACAAGACAAAAAAATTGACAGAAAAGTGGATGAAAAAGTGGAAGAAAACATGAGAGCAATACTAGGCATAAAACTTAGCATGAAATGTGGTGAAATAAATGTAGATACAACAATGAATATATAAAAAAAAGACACAAACTTGAATGCAAAAAGGAGGAAAAGTTGGGTGCAAAAGGGGATGTAAACATGGGTGCAATAGTGGACACAAAATTAGTTGCAAAATTGGATGAATCAAAAGTGGATGTAAAAGTAGATTCAAAATGGGATGCAAAAAATATAAACAATATTTGATGCAAACTTGGACACAAAAAAGGATGCAAATGTGGGTGCAATAGTGGAAGAAAATGTGGGTTGTAATGATAGGCATAAGATATGGCACAAATCATAGCACAACAAAAGTGGATGAGAAAGTGGATGTAATAATAGACACAAAAAAATATGCAAACTTAGATGCAAGACAAGATGTTATAAGGGATGTAAAAGTGGATGAAAAAACGGGTGCAACAGGAGAAACAAAATTGGATGAAAAAATGGATGCAAAAGTACATGCAAAAGAAGATACAAAATGAGACGCAAAACCCAACGCAAAAGTGGATGCAAAAATAGATGCAATATTTTATGCAAAAGAGGATGTGAAGATGGATGCAAAATTTGAAGAAAACGTGGGTACAACAGTAAGTACAAAACATGGCACAAATTGTGTCACAACAAAAGTGGTTGTAATGATAGATGCATGAAAAGAAGCAAATGGAGATGAAAAATAAGATGCAAAAAGGGATGTAAAAGTGGGCGTAAACATGGGTGCAACAATGAATGTAAAATATGATGCAAAAGTTGATGCAACAAAATTCAATGCAAAAGTAGATGCAATATGAGACACAAAACCTGATGCAAATCTTGACGCGAAAGTGGATATAAAAAGGGATGAAAAAATATATGTAAAAGTCGATGAAAACCTAGATGTATATGAGGATGCAATCGTGGATGCAAATTTAGAAGGAAAAAAGGGTGCAAAGGGAGGTGTCAAACTAGGTGCAAATTATGGCACAAGAAAAATGGATGCAATAGTGGACACAATAACAGATGAAAAAGAGGATGTAAAACAAGATGTAAAATTCAATGCAAAAAAAGTAGATGAAAACTTAGAGGCAAAAATAGACACAAACCTCGATGCGAAACTTGACACAAAGGGGATGCAAAAAATATGCAAAAATGGATGCAAAAAATTATTTAAAAAATGATGCAAAAGAGGATGCAAGAGATGATGCAAAAGTTGATGCAAGTGTAGGCGCAAAAAGTGGATGCAATAGAGGATGCAAAAGTTGGTGAAACAAAATTAGGTGCCAAACTTGATGCAAAACATGGTGCAAAGGATGGAACAAAACTTGGCATAAAACCTGGCGTGAAACTTGGTGTAAAATCTAGTGCAAAACCTATTACAATACCTAGTGCTAAACTTGATGTAAGACTTAGTGCAAAACTCGGTGCAAACTTTGCATCAAGTTTTGCACCATATTTGATAAATGGAGACAAATAGCACCAAAAATGGTCTCTAGAGGCAAAAAAGGAAGAAAAAAAGGATGCTAATCATAGGGTTTTGTTGTAGTGCAGAAAAGGTGTTATAAGGTGTATGTAGGTGATACGTATGCTCCTCAATTAGTTTGAAGTGGAAACTTATCAATTTCAAATCTGAAGTTCAGAGTCTACTATGCAAGTTGGAGTCATCTATCTTGAAGTTTTGTAGGCACTGAAAAACTACTTTAGTGGCTCTACACCATCATCCTACCATTCAAAACATACCATTTTCTATGTTTTTCTAGGAAATTTCTGCAACCATATCAACCATGGAGGTTGCCATACTTTTCTATGAATTTGCTGCGAAACTGATTGTTTTCATCATTCTTTTTAAAAGCGTTTTCTGACCAAATGGAAACCAATTTTGAGAAAATGAAAGACATTTTCCAAGAATGGGAAAAAGAACAAAAATATCCTTCAATTTTTGCACAGATACCATATACTGGAAGAGCCAAATGCATCTTTACAATATATTTTTCAGGTTTTGGCATTTCCTATTTTAGTTATGATCTTTGGGTGCAGATTGTGAAGAGCTGGAGTGGAGATTTTGGAAACTAAGAGAGGTTTCTCTCAAGGACACTCTCATCTACAAAAATCTCCCTCTCTTTTGTAACATCTATCAGGATTAAGGATATATGGGTTCGTATTTGAACCATATTTTTCCATAAATTTGATCCCTGTTTCGTAGCAGACTTGCTACACATTTGCTACACAAACTGAAAACAATCATTTTGAAGGTTTGTAAGCATGGAAGGAAGCACTCAGTGGGTTATACATCAAAATTAGATCATCTCAGGCACATCCACATACTTAGTTTTGCATAGAAACTATCTGCAAACATGCTAAGTTTGAAGACTCATGCCCTCTGTTGCACAACTACTGTGTGTAGGAATTTACAGGGTAAGTTCCTCAGAAAGAACACCAAAAGGACACCGCTCACAACCAAATCACAGATCAATACACCAGTATTTTTGACGTGGTTAAAACCCTCAAAGAGGGAAACAGTCCACGGCCTGAGCCAACGCGGCCACTTCAGGCAATTTATTAATCAAAGAATGAAAATTTACATAAGCTTCTCTCATGCACGGATTACCCTACAAATGACCCTCCATGTGCTTTAAATAGAATTCATGGACCAATCGGGTGTCAAGCCACGGATCAAGTGTCGGTAATACCGAGGAGAGAATGAACCGTCGGATCACTACATATCGTGACCGTCGGATTGTAAGTTACAAAATGTACAATGGTAAAGAAACACACTTTACCTAATTCTATACCTAACTCTATACTAGACCAAGTTGTACTTAACTATTTCCTATGTGTCAGAATATCCTAACATCCCCCCTTAAGAACAACTTGGGATAGGATTGAAGGATTTACAAATGTGACACAATAGGAGAAGGAAGGAGGCACTAGAGCCTATCCCCCCTTAGTGACAACTTCCTGAACTCCAACCATAAATCAAAGTTTAGTGAACTTTGCCTCTGTGAGAGCCTTTGTGAAGATGTCTGCAACTTGATCATTTGTTGAACAATATTTCATTTCAAGAACATGGTCGTGAATGAGCTTTCTGATGAAGTGCATGTGCAGTTCAATGTGTTTGTTGCGCTGATGTTGGACTGGATCTTTGCATAGTTGAATGGCACTTTGATTATCACACCAAAGTGTAGTCGGATGCTGCTGCTGAAGGCCAAATTCTGACAGGATCTGACGAAGCCACAAGGCTTCCTTACTAGCTTCTACGGCACCATGATACTCTGCTTCTGCTGATGAAAGAGAAATGGCAGCTTATTTCTTACAAGCCCATGTAATAGGTCCTGAACCAAGAGTGAACACATAACCGGCAGTAGACTTCCGATCATCAAGGTCACCATCCCAATCGGAATCAGTGAAACCAACCAATAGAGGAGATGCTTCGGCACTGTAATGAATCCCAAACTGAACTGTACCTCGAACATAACGAAGTATTCTTTTAGCTGCTTTCCAATGACTTTCACGGGGGTTTTGCATGAACCGAGCAACAAGGCCAACATCAAAGGAAAGGTCAGGACGAGTATGGGTTAAATACAAGAGTTTTCCTACAAGTTGACGGTATAAGGTAGCGTCAACTTCAGGAGAAGTACAAGTGACTAAAAGTTTGACTCCAGACTGAAAGGGAGAAGGGGCTGGCTTACAGTCTTCCATGTGAAAATGACGAAGAATATCACAAGCATACTTGGACTGGGAAAGGGAAATACCCTCCTTGGATTGCAAGACTTGAAGACAGAGAAAATAGTGTAAGTGTCCTAAGTCTGTCATTTCAAATTTCTTTTTAAGGCTGGACTTCACATGGTTTATAAGGTTGGGATCACTACCAGTGAGGATAAGATCATCAACATAAAGAACAAGGATGATAAGAGAGTTGCCCACTTTCTTGGTGTAGACAGTATTGTCAGAATGACACCTAGAAAAGCCAGATTCTAAAAGAAAGCTATCCATTTTGGCATACCAAGCCCGAGGAGCTTGCTTGAGACCATAAAGGGATTTCTTAAGTCGACATACAAGGCTGGAGTCTGTTTGTATGAAGCCAATGGGTTGTTCCATATAGATTTCTTCATGCAAGTCCCCATGCAAGAAGGAAGATTTAACATCCATCTGATGGACTTCCCATTTGAAGGAGGCAGCAAGGGAAAGAACAAGGCGGATAGAGTTCATTTTGGCAACAGGGGAGAAGGTTTCAGTGTAGTCAATGCCTTCAACCTGTGAAAAGCCCTTAGCAACAAGACGAGCTTTATGTTTATCAACTTTCCCATCTGGTCCATACTTGGTTCTGTAAACCCATTTGCATCTTACAAGTTTTCGTCCCTTTGGTAAAGGAACAAGATCCCATGTATCATTTGCCAATAATGAATGATATTCTTCATTCATAGCTGCTTCCCAATCTGGATGGCCTGAAGCTTCTGCAAAGGTGTCAGGATCATAATTTACTGGAGCTTAAGCCAGTAAAGAAGAGGCTCTCTCGAACTGAGAACGTGTGCGTCGCTGATCTGTAGGATCACCGGCAAGATCACCTGCTGCATCTCGAGTAGCACGAACCCATTTTGGAAGCTCAGGAGCTGAAGGAGGATCCTGAGATGGTGGGGGAGGATTGTCATCCTCACTTTCATCATCTGAAGAAGAAATGTTTTCAAAGGGAGAAGAGATAGGGAGAGGTGGCACATCCGCCGGACTAGGCTCGCAGGCCGATATATTTTCATCAAATTTTACATCTCTTCTAATGATAACATTTTTGGACTTAAATGGAATAAGTCTATAGCCTTTTACATCTTCAGAATATCCAACAAAAGTACATTTTTCACTCTTAGGTTCTAAAGCTTTATGCTTTTTATCTGGAATATGGGCCCACGCTTCACTTCCAAAAACACGAAAGTGACTTACATCTGGTTTGATTGAGCTCCATGCTTCTTCTGGAGTGATATTCTTTAAAGCCTTAGTAGGAGTGCGATTTATTATGTAATTTGCACAGTTAATTGCTTCTGCCCAAAAACTAAGACCAAGTCCTTTAGATTGTAGCATACAATTAGCCATTTCCTTTAAGGTGCGATTCTTCCTTTTAGCTACACCATTTTGTTGTGGAGTATATGGAACAGTATGTTGCATTTGAATTCCATTCTCAGTGCAATAGTTGATGAATGTGTTTTTAACATATTCTCCGCCATTATCAGATCTTAACTTAAGAATTTGATGTCCATATTGTTTTTCAACAAAGGCCTTGAAGGCCAAAAAAGTGTTAAATACTTCACTCTTGAGTTTTAAGAAGTATACCCAAGTGCGTCTGGGGAAATCATCAATGAAAGTTAAGAAATACTTGCAACCAGAGAATGACACAACTGGAAGTGGACCACATAAATCACTATGCACAAGCTGTAAAGGGGCTGAGGCATGCCAAGAGGCACGTTTTTCAAAACTGTCCCGATGATGTTTTCTGAGTACACATCCGGAACACACACCATCTCTGCAAGATACCATAGGAAGACCTGTCACCATATTTTCTTTACATAGATGCTGAAGGGAGCGATAGTTTAAGTGACCAAATCGCTCATGCCAAAGTTTGCTCACTTCATCGTTATGAGCAACAAATACTGAGGGAAGATTTGATGACCCAAAGTTGTGAAACTTATACAACCTTGTAGAATCATCAGCAATGCCAGTAGCCAAAATCTGTTTAGGATCTTTTAAGTCCTTGATTACAACATCATGAGTTGAAAATTCAACGATTTTACCTTCACCTGAATGAGTTATCTGATATACAGATAGAAGGTTGCAGGATAAGGTTGGAACACATAATACATCATTAAACTGACCATTGTCTAGATGAACAGCTCCAATCCCTACAACATTAAGAGATCTATCATCACCAACATATATATTTTTGGTGTTACAATCATTTAAAGAAGAAAACATGGCTTTGTTTTTTGCCATGTGATAAGAAGCTCCAGAATCAATGAGCCACTCATGAGAATGAGAAGAAGAAGATACATTTAATGCATAACCAGACCGAGATGATTGACAATGACATGCAGAAAGTGCCATTCCTGAAGATGAAGTTGAAGTTGAAGATTGCCCCAAATGAATGTTATGCTTCTTCATTGCTGCTTCCAAGGCTTCCATCTTTTTAAAGCATTTTGATTCTAAGTGGCCATCTCGATTACAAAAATTGCAATGTCTATCAGTCTTCTTCCATTTGTTTTTATTGGTCTTATCATTTTGCTGAAATGATTTTTCATTTTGGGGCTGAAATTGCTTAGGACCCTTGTTTGGTTTAGGACCATTCTTTTTAGGATATGACTTCTTAGGATTCTTTGAATTTGGTTGCTGCTGGGCGGCTAACGCTTTCTTGGAAGAGTTTCCAAGATTAAGAAGACCAAGGTGTAAGAGTTTTTCTTGTTCTCTTATTAAAGAATCACAAAAAGAGTCAAAGGAAGGGGGCTTGTAGTCTTTTCCTTGAGAAATGAAGGCTTCTCTTGTAGAATGGAAGGTGGAAACAAATACATAGTAGGCTGGTACCAACTTAGTAAGGATGGAATAAATAAGGTTACTATCTTCTTTCTTAACCTTAACACCTTCCAAAAGATATCTAAGGGTCTTGAACTTAGACAAGAAATCTTCAATGCAAGAAAAATTATTAGGGTCCAATGTAAGCAACTCATTTTCAAGTTGATGGGCTCTAATTTCATTTTTAATCCCAAAAACTTTATTGATTTGTTCCATTGCTTCATGAGGAGTATCAAGTTCTGCAATATGGAATCTAAGATCAAGAGAAATAGACATCCCTATCAAACCACGTGCTTGATCTTGTCTATTTTCCCATTTAGCAGCCTTGTCTTCATCTTTCGGTTTCTTTTCTTGGCTTCTGGCTATTCGGTAGAGACCTTTACTTCTAAGTAAATCCTCCATGTAGGACAACCATTGGAAGTAGTTGGTGCTGTCAAGGGTAACTTGGTATTGACTTTCCATTTCAACAGAAACTGAAGCTGAAGATGCTGAAAGTAAGTGTTCCAATGGATAGATCTCGAAAAATTAGGCTGGTTTAAAAAAAACAGCTCTGAAAAAGGCTTCCGGATGAAGAAGTTATGGCTTTTTGAAAAAAAGTTGTTGAAGTTGCCGACGAAGTGCGGGAATGTGCGGAAATGAAAAATTCCGCCCCCACAAAATGGAGACTTGAACCCAAGACCTCTACTCTCTTAAAATAGCTTTGAACCAATTGATCTATACAAAAAATTTGAGAGAGAGAGAGAGAGAGAGAGAGGGGGGGGGGGTGCTTTGGGTTGCGTGCTTGCCTTGAGAAAGCTCTTTTTCCCTACAAAACACAAAACACAAAACCCAACACGGACATGCAAAGAAAACGAACCTTATGGCTCGAAGTTAGCTTTACCCAAAAAACTAATTATTTTCAAAAATTGAACCTTGCGGCTCAAAGTTAGCTTTAGCCGAAAAACTAAATATTTTTCTCAATGTTTCTGATTTTCCGAGATCACACTAAGGTGCAGGGAAAAGAGCATACGCATGAGAAAAATCCTTCCTTTCTGTTTCTGATTTGCCCAGATCACACAGAGTCACAGGGCAAAGAGCATATGCAGAAATGAAAGGTATAGATCCGGTTAAAAAAAAGCTAAATAAACCGAAACCGAAATAAGCAGAGAGAAAATAACAGTAAACTGCAAATAAACACTGTATACCTCCAGATCTAAAAAATGACGCAGCTAGGGCTACCGGAAACCTTTTCGCGTGAAACGAAAGGGGTTCCTCACTGGAACAGATGCTCCGAACACAACAGAGCAGTCCTCTCGGCTTGAAAGCAGTCAGAAATAGTAGATCTAGGAAATGGCAGTCAGATGCAGTTCTACCGGCTTCAGATTTGGATCACCAACGGACACGGCCCTCAAATAGCTCTGATACCATGTAGGAATTTACAGGGTAAGTTCCTCAGAAAGAACACCAGAAGGACACCGCTCACAACCAGATCACAGATCAATACACCAGTATTTTTGACGTGGTTAAAACCCTCAAAGAGGGAAACAGTCCACGGCCTAAGCCAACGCGGTCACTTCAGGCAATTTATTAATCAAAGAATGAAAATTTACATAAGCTTCTCTCATGCACGGATTACCCTACAAATGACCCTCCATGCGCTTTAAATAGAATTCATGGACCAATCAGGTGTCAAGCCATGGATCAAGTGTCGGTAATACCGAGGAGAGAATGAACCGTCGGATCACTACATATCGTGACCGTCGGATTGTAAGTTACAAAATGTACAACGGTAAAGAAACACACTTTACCTAACTCTATACCTAACTCTATACTAGACCAAGTTGTACTTAACTATTTCCTATGTGTCAGAATATCCTAACACTGTGCAAACATTTTAGTCAATTATATTTTGGAAAAATTGGAATTTTGGAACTTCTAGAAGTAATTTTGGTTGTTGCTTAAGTATCAATAAGTTTAAATTCATGTAGTTTGAGTTGTTAAACAAATATTCCAAGTTGGTTGATGTTTCTAACTTATATTAGTCTTGATATAACAATTCCTATTTTTCTGCATCGCAAGTAAAGATGCATTGTATCTAGCCCATTTGACTTCTATGGAGTGAATTCGACCACCTAGAGTGGTAATTCAAATTCCTCATTGTATATAATGATGTAAAGACATGGAAAATAGTTCTGGTTGGTAGTGTAAGAGGCTAGACTACATTTTCTAAAATTTTGTATCATTTTGCCAAATGAATAGAAGAAGGAAGATGCAATTTGGACAGTGATACTTGTGTCATACTTTTTGGTATGTATTTTCTCTTGTGATGTGATATGTATTATTTTTCAGATCTATTCCTAATATATAACTTCATACTATATAACTTCCTCATGCTCAGCTTGAAAGGATATTTTTTAGAGTTCATGTATTTCTCTGATTGATTCAGTTGATCATAGATGTGTAATTTTCTTCCATGGAAATTTGAACTCATCTGTGGCTTGATGCTCAGTTTGCCATTTTTCTCTTACCTCACTCATCCCTCCACTATAATGAACTTTGATTGATTTCTAGTAAGTCTTCCTATCTTTCCCCTGTTTCAATTGCATCATATCCCTTATTCATTTAGATTTGTAACAATGCTCTGATCCTAAGTAGTTCTGACCTCTACACCCACCTTCAATAAAAAAAAAAAAAATCTTGAACTATCTTTTGATCAGTATAACCAGCCTAAAACCTAGATCCTATGAGTCATTTATTTGATTGATAGCACAAGACAGTGAGAGAGCCCTCTCCAAAGCTAGGGGGTTGGACCTTAGCCTAAAAGAGGTTTGTGGTTACCCTTGTGATCCTTTTTTCAGCATACAGGTTAATTACATGGTGCTAACATATTGGTGTTGTTTCTGAGGATCGAAAGATTCCATATTCCCCGGGAAGATCATCAAAGTTCATATTTGATTGCTGATGGTGGACAATAGTCAGACATAAGTAGGTTGTACCTTTCACTTGGTGACTTCAATTGAGCAGAATCTAGATTTTTAAAGTCCCACTAGTATCCCTACACTTTTAAGATGAGTTCTCAATCAAGAAGGTATGGCCCTATGCATTATATTCATATTCCTGACCTTTGAAACTGCATGCCTTGTGTATATTGGAAAACTTATTTTCCAAAATTCAGAGATCAGAAAGGAGATGATGTCGCTCTTCATTTGGTTAAGTTTCACATGCATGTGCATAGACTTAATGTTCAATTTCATGAAGGTTGCATGATGTAGATGTTCATGGCTACCTTGTAGGAAAAAGAGAGATATTGGTATGCAATTTTTCCATCCGGGAGCTTGTATTCCCTTAAAGAATTTCATTTAGTTTTTTTTGAGAAATACAAAGAATATCATCCTCCTTTGTCACTGGTTGAGAATTGTTGTGACCATTTTGAGGATTTCATTCAAAATATGGAAAACTCTTATGGCGATGAAGACAACCCGGAAGCTTTGTACAGGAACCCTTTTCATCACCAAGAAGAAATGGTAACTTCTCTCTTGCCTGAAAATGAAATAGATCAACATACTGATGCAAAAAGTGATGATTTTCCTTCTGAGTTTGAAGAAAATTTGCAGCAATCTTGTCATTCTTTTTGTGATCAAAAGTAAGAGCATTCTTTTAAACAATAGAAGGAAATGGTAAATGATGAGGATAGTTGCCATGATATTCAGGTGGATTCCCAGCAGGTAATATTTTTTTCCTTAGCTGAAGATGAAACTAATCAGGAATTTGATGTAAATGTTCATGTTCATTCTCTTGAGATTGATGAAGTAATACAACAGGTTTGTCTTCATGAGCTTGATGAACATATTCAACAGTTTTCAAATGCCCAAGAAAGGGATAAGGATAGTAGATCAGTTTGTTCTTCATGTCATTCATTTTCTTAGTTTTCATCTCATGAAAAAACTTATGAAAATAATTACCTAGAGTTGCAAGGAAATAATGAAGAAGAGCAGGTTGTTCTAGACCCCGTGGATGTAGACAATTTTGTTATTCAAGATGTGGCTACCTCAATTGAAGATTTGAAAGAACATACAAACCTTGTCTCTAATCTGGATGATAGGAAAGAACAAATTATTGCATTAAAATTTGAGAAGGATCAACCGAATGAAGGACTTCATGATCTCCAAGACAATTTTGCCAAATTGTTGCAGTCATCAAGGAAGATGGATGTTCTTATATTTATGGATTTCGGTTATCATTTTCAGTTGAATTTTGAATTTCTAATTGGAAACATTTTCTTTATATTTGAGAAAAATTAAATTGAAGTCCAATCATCAAGCCATTTTCTTTCATGGTTGCACTGGATGTTTGAATTCACTTGATCAAGTAGCTTGTGCATCAGTTAGAGTGAGTAGGTGTGTGAATAAGCTTAACCCTCTGAGCATATTTTTCAACAGTGTGAATTTCTAGTAATTTGTCTTGGTAGTTTGGTATTATTTTTTAGTACTATAGGTGTGGGTGGCTATCATCAAAATTTGAAGCCCGAAGTGAAGGCCCTAAGTTTCCGATGATCTGTTACCATATATAGGGTAAAGGTCCAATTAGTCAATTAGTTGAGTTTTATTCTTTTGTGCTTGACTCCATTGCCCAATGGATCAAGCTACTAGTCTATGGTTTTCTTGGCACTTCACAGGGAGGATTTCATCTCCATTGGAGCCAATGTTAGGATGTTATAATCTAGGAATCAAAGTGTGTTTTCCTCTTATTATTCATCTTGGGAGTCTGTTTGTCAAATTTAGCCTATGAGTCACTAAATCTCATAGTCTAAAGGGTCATTTTAAATATTTGTATCAAAAAGGAGTCTATTAGCCTTAATTCTAATTTGTAAGGCCATGAAGGGTCCATGAGGTGTCATCATTTAAAATTAGTAATCATGAGGGGCTAAAGTTATTATGGAATTGTAGAGGGGTCATGTCATGAGAGCTAGTCATAATATGTCAGTTTGCTGAAGTCATGTCCATCATAAGAGTTAGTTTGAAGGGTTAGTTATTGGTTAAATGTGTCATGTCCTTTTCATTATTGCAAAAAGTGCCCCTCTCATCACCTCCTTCACATCATCAAGTGGCCTATTATCATTTCAAAAGGATGCTTTGGGGGGTATGAAAGTTTCAAATTTGTTGTGAAGTCTCTCATTATTACCCCGTTTGAAGCTGATACTAGCTCTTAAGAAAATTTAAAGGCCGAAGAAGTGAGTTGCAGGCTCAAAGAGACATTTTCTACCCATTTGTTGTGAAAGTTGAAAAGGTCCCTCATTTTTATGAAGTGTGGGATTTTAGTAGTTTTGAAAGCATGGAAAAGGTTTTATAAGGTGTATGTAGGTGATAATTATGCTCCTCAATCAGTTTGAAGTGGAAAAATCAATTTCAAATCTAAAGTTCAGAGTCTGTTGTGCATCTTCTGCGTAAGTTGGAGTCAACTATCTTGAAGGTCTGCAAGCATTGAAAAAACTACTTCATTGGTTCTACACCATCACACTGCCACTCCAAACATACCCATTTTCTCTATTTTTCCAGGAAATTTCTACAACCATATCAACCATTGAGGCCTGCTACACTTTGCTACGAATTTGTTTTGACACTGACTGCTTTTGCCATCATTTTAAAAGCGTTTTCTGACAAATGGAAACGAATTTTGAAAAATTGAAAGAGGTTTTTTTCAAGCACGGTCCAAAGGAAAAAAAAACTCCTTTTGTTTATTCACATGTGTCATTTATTGGAATATTAAAATGCATTTTTTTTCTAGGTTTTGGCATTTCCTATTTTAGTTATGATGTTTGGGTGCATATTGTGAGGAGTTGGAGAGGAAATTTTGGAAACTACGAGACGTTTCTCTCAAGGAAACTTTCATCTATAAAAAACCCCTCAGTTTTGTAACAAATATCAGGATTAAGGATATATGAGCTCTTCTTTGAACCCTATACTTCTAAAATTTCGGTCCCTGTTTCGTAGCAGATTTGCTACACATTTGTTGCAAAAACTAAAAATAGTCATTTTGAAGGCTTGTAAGCATGGAAGGAAGCACTCAGTGGGTTATACATCAACACCAGATCATCTTAGGCACATCCACATACTCAGTTTGCACAGAAAATGTCTACAATCATGTCGAGTTTGAAGACTAACCCTTTTCTATGTGACTGATGCGGAAACATATTAGTCAATTTTATTTTGGAAAATTTAGAATTTTGGAACTTCTATAAGTAATTTTTGTTTTTGGATAAGTATCAATAACTTTAAAGTCATGTAGTTTGAGTTGTTAAACAAATATTCCAAGTTGGTTGATGTTTCTAAAGTGTATTAGTCTTGATATAGCAATTCCTATTTTTTTGCATAAC
Source organism: Pinus tabuliformis (assembly GCA_031772625.1). NCBI lineage: Eukaryota > Viridiplantae > Streptophyta > Pinopsida > Pinales > Pinaceae > Pinus > Pinus tabuliformis. The sequence goes on along the minus strand of CM062820.1, from coordinate 1,312,110,606 downwards.
AAGTAAGCATGCATTGTATCTAGCCCATTTGACTTCTATGGAGTCAATTCGACCACATAGAATGGTAATTTGAATTCCTGATTGTATATTATGATGTAAAGACATGGAAAACAGTTATGGTTGGTAGTGTAAGAGGCTAGACTACATTTTCTGAAATTTTGTATCTTTTTTCCAAATGAATAGAAGAAGGCAGTTACAATTTGGATAGTGATACATGTGTCATACTTATTGGTATGTATTTTCTCTTGTGATATGATATGTATTTTGTTTTTCATATTTGTTTCTAATATATAACTTCATACTCTATAACTTTCTCACACTCAGCTTGAAAGGAGATTTTTTAGAATTCATGTATTGCTCTAATTGGTTCAGCTGATCATAGATGTGTCATTTTCTTCTATGACAATTTCAACTCATCAGTGGCTTGATGCTCAGATTGTCATTTTTCTCTTACCTCACTCATCCCTCCACTACAATGAATTTTGATTGATTTCCAGTAAGGTTGCCTATCTTGCCCCTGTTTCAATTGCATCATATCCTTTATTCATTTGGATCTGTAACAGTGCTATGATCCTAAGTAGTTCTTTCCTCTAGACCCACCATCAATAATTTTTTTATTATATTGAACTACCTTTTGATCGGTATAACGAACCTAAAATTTAGATCCTGTCAGTCATTTATTTGATTGATAGCACAAGACAATGAGAGAGCCCTCTCCAAGACTAGGGGTGTTGGACCTTATCCTAAAAGAGGTTTGTGGTTACCCATGTGATCCTTTTTTCAGCCTAGAGGTTAATTACAGGGTGCTAATACAATTCACATTAACTCAGTTAGTATACATGTATGTACATGAAATTTAGGAATAAAACCCATATATATATATATATATATCTCAAAGAAATTATTCATTAAATTCTCTTTGCATCAAATACTACATAATCAAAACTGAATCATTACAGAAAATAATTGTGTTTCCCTACATACACACATTGTCAAGGTCACAAATCTCTAGACATACACTCATATCATAGCTATACTATAATCGTTGATCCTACACTTGTTAGAAACTTGGACATTTTCCCATAATTACACCTACAACAAGAACATCCATTATTTCTCTAAAACATCTTTAGATCTCTCAAATTTGAACCTGCTCCTTGTGTCTTAGTGCACACTTGTTTCATATTAGTTCATAGACTAATCCATCAAATGCACACAGTAAATACTCAATATCCTTATCCTTTTATAGCCTTTTCCCTTTCCAATAATACAGGAAAAACCCTTTGGTTTGTTGTCAATAATTGTTGACGGGATTATATAGACATTTCCTACTCAAAACTGTTGGAGATTACCATGGGAAATTCTCATGGGTTTTATTTTTCCATGGGCAGGGTCATGGATGCGACTCTTGTTCATGAAACTTGTGTATGTACGTGACTTTACTTCACAGAAGTAGCGTCTAGTTTTGCAAGCTACAAACACTTCAACTTTCCTCAAATGAAACCTATAAATGCACTTCCTTATCCTCCCCAACACTTTATCAATCATTCATATCATCTGAAATCATTAAGAACATCATACTGTAAAAAGTTGACACTCAAGTTGACATCAAGGACAACACAAATTTACATCCAGGTTGACATCATATTATATCTAGGTTGACATCAAGGAAAACACAAGTTGACATCTAGGTTGACATCACATTATATCTAGGTTGACATCAAGGACAACATATTAGCCATAATGCCAACATTATTACAATAACGTAGTTTGTATTTTGTTTAATTGAAAAGTAAATAGAAACAACCATGTTTAATTTATGCAATTTTGTGTGTGTGTGTGTGTGTGTGTGTGTTAATTTCATTTCTTTGAGTGTGTTGAACTTTATTATGAACTATTTGATTGAATTTTATTTCATGTATTTATTTGGGCCATGTTTTAATTCTGTGTATGGAAGGTGATGATTTCATAGCAATACTACAAAATCCAGCTATTACGAGATCAACAACAATTGCTATAAAAATGTATCCATGTAGAATTACTTAACCTTAGTAGTTGTTATCACCCAAAAACTGTTTACCTAGCCATTTCTTACTAGGTTGATCGAAATACACCATGTAGGATTACTTTTACCATAGTAAAACTCACTTTCACCATAAGTAATAATTTAGTAAACCATTTTTTTTAATTATTTCTCATTAAAATCCAAAAAACCACATGAGAATAATTAAATAAATAATTATTTATTTGATATTCTATAAAAACAATTATTAAATAGTTATTTGATAATCATTTCTTATCACTTTTGACTTAATCACCTTAGAATAATTAAATAAATCACTATTTATTTATTATTCCTTATTTATTCCATATTTTCTTTTTTAGATAATTGTTAAGCTATTATTTAATAATTATTTCAAATTCATATTTTCCTTAATTCTCACAATTTAGCATGTTAATGTGTCTCATTATATGGCAAAAGCAAAAAAGTACTCAAATGAAAAAAGATAAAAAAAGAAATAATATAAAAATATCAATTAAATGAGTTGAGTTTCATACTTGTTAATTATAAAAAATAAATGCTAAATTTGTAACAAAGCTAACTCAAAATAAATTTTGGTAAAAGCCATAGTGAACCTATTTAATGGGTTTAGAAAATATAAATAATGTTATAAAAAGTAAATACTAAATTTGCAAATAAGTCAACTGATAGTATATATTGGTAAAAACTATGGTTAATCACTCACAAAATATAAATAACTTTATGTAAAGTTAAATGAAATGCTAAAACTCTTTAAAATATATATATAAAAATAGAAGTAGAATTTATAAACAAATAATTTTATATATTATATTTTGAATAATATAAAATACGTTATTATAATCATAATTAAAAATTTTATTATAAAAAATATAAAATATATTTTAAAAATTTTCAAAAAATAATTTTAACATTTTGTTATATGTTATTTTCAAATTTCTATTAAAAAAAATTGATTTTATAAACTTGAAAGGGTAGTTTCTTGGGTCGCGGTTTTATATATACGAAAATATGATCATTTTTACTAGTATTTTAATAATAATTAAAAAATATGCTTACTTTTATTTTTTAAATTTGTTTAGCAATCTTTAGAATGTTTACAACACATCTCTTAAAGAAATTGGAATTAAAAAACATAAATCAATAGAGAAATGGGGGGTCGCGGTTTTGTCACTACTTAAAAATTTATGTAAAATATTAATGATATCTTTTAAATAAAATGAATAAAATAGATAAAAATTATATATTAAATTTTGGAAAAAATATGAAATGAAATTGAATTTAAATTGACATGTTTTGTCTTCTTTTGCCACCACCTAATTTTTTATGATTTTGTAAATTTAAGAGTAAACATTCCAACTACATTTATTTTTATAAAACTTCTTTGCCACAAAAAGGGAAAAAGTGATACACATTAACATGCTTTTAAATTTGTTAATTACTTCAACCACTTTCTAAATAAAGATATTTGACCATTTTGAATATCTTCTCCCTCTCAAAAAATATAATAAAGTATTCACAATGGCTAGATTTTGATTTAGTCAATAATATTTTATTATTTTCAACTTCCTAATTTGGTTCAATACTTTGTTATAAATAGAGGGTTTTTTCTTCATTCTTCACCATGACCATTTTCATTGTCAACATTATTGTTTCATAGCATTTGAGCTCCCATTTGAGTTCAAACACCATTTTTGTTTTCTGCCAATTGTAAATTGAGAGAGAGAAACACACTGTTGAAGCACAAGAACAAGAAAAAGACCCATGCCACGAAGAGGGAACTAGAGACCCATGTTGTAATTTCTCCTCACTAGGTCTATTCATTAATAAAATCATTTGATTAAGTCCTATATTGGTTTATTTCATTTTATTTTATGTTGTTATATGTTTCTGTTTACAAGATATATTGTGTTGCAGGGTTTTTCTTCATGTTTTATTGCAGATCTAAAGCATAGAAGCAACCATGTTTTGTTTTTATGGTTATAAGTCAAATATAACTTAAGTAAGCAACTTTTTTACACTTCTCCAAAAAATTTACACTAATAGTAACACTATGACACTAAGCCAAGTATTGAGCTGAGATATCAATAAGTGAGGTGCCAAGTAGCTAAACCAAAGTATAGAGTTAGGTGCTGACAAGAATTAGGCTTCATATCACAAATATGTTTTTCCTTGAGTCTAGTTTTCTGCATATAGAAGTAGTAATAATTCTTATGCTTGTGTATACAACACCGAAATCCTCGCAAGTGAGTAGACCATGGGTTGAAAAATTAAATTATCAGTGAATACCAACATTTCCTTTATAGGAATCAGATATTCACACCATCACATGTGCAAAATTTATGCCTCACAGAAGTTAACCTATCATGGTTGACCACCATAATTCGAGAGGATGCCATGTAAACCCCTATTATTTATGGAAAATTGACTAGCCACATGAATACCATGAAGAATACTATAAAAGAGTCAAATTTTTAACTTTATTTAAGAGTTGAAAGAGTCAATCTTAATCCCAAGTTGGTTATCAGGAAATGTTATAATCAAACCAGTAGGAGGAAGCGGGGTTCCATTATTTTGATTATATCTTGTTCCATAGTAGAGTATAACAAATTAGAAGTAGGAGTGAGAGATAATAATAGAGGGTGTTTATTGTCTCTAGCATCTTGTTATGATATGAAAATTGTACACTCATATGTGCACACTAGAAGACACAAAGTCAATGATCAACACATACAAAGCTTACATTTTTTGCTGGAAGCACCATGAAGACCAAAAATTAAAATCTTTCCTAAGGTTCAAGTTAAAAAATTGAACCGCACGGGTGCAAAATTATCAGAAATTAGCAGTCACACGGTTATTTCTTCGATAGTCACGTGGTTGCGAAAAGCCCAATCAGCACCTCGGGCTATGAACTTACTTGAAGAACACTCAAACTCTTGACATGATGGGCAGAAAAATTTGATCCTTAAGCCCCAAGAAGCCTTAAAGGCAAGGATATGGTACCTCTCATCTCATTTATGAGGTGAACAACCACATTGATGAGCCAAGGAGGGAAGAAGTGTAAAAACAATTCTATAAATACAACCTCATGGAGATCCAAGAAACAAGAGGAATTAGAGCATTATTACGTTTCCAAAATTTATCCCTAGAAATCAAGCATACCATTGAGAAGAGAATTCCATCATTGAGAGTCTCTTTTATACTTCTTTGAGAGGGAAAGAGAGAGAGAGAGAGGCAATAGTGTATAATCAGGATAATCTCTGTGAATAAGTGTCTTATTATTCAAAATTTCTACACCTCTCATCTCATTTATGAGGTGAACAACCACATTGATGAGCCAAGGAGGGAAGAAGTGTAAAAAAAAAAATCTATAAATACAACCTCATGGAGATCCAAGAAACAAGAGGAATTAGAGAATTATTACATTTCCAAAATCGAACCGCACAGGTGCAAAATTATCAAAAATTAGTAGTCACACAGTTATTTCTTCGATAGTCACATGGTTGCGAAAAGCCCAATCAGCACCTCGGGCTATGAACTTACTTGAAGAACACTCAAACTCTTGACATGATGGGCTGAAAAATTTTAGCCTTAAGCCCCAAGAAGCCTTAAAGGCAAGGATATGGTACCTCTCATCTCTTTTATGAGGTGAACAACCACATTGATGAGCCAAGGAGGGAAGGAGTGTAAAAAAAAAAATCTATAAATACAACCTCATGGAAATCCAAGAAACAAGAGGAATTAGAGCATTATTATGTTTCCAAAATTTATCCCTAGAAATCAAGCATACCATTGAGAAGAGATGTTGAAAATGCAACAAGATGATGGAGCTTAGTGGAAAGAAGTTGCCTTCACTAAGTGGGCCCGCAGGCTATTTTTGGCACAAAGTCTATTTTTAGACTATGTCTATTTTTAGACATATGGATCATGGTCTATGAGTTGCAGGATGTTGTTTATGGATGATTGGTCATGTTGGGAAAAATAGATGGACTTCTATTTTTGGTTCACAGCGGAGTGATCAGAGTGTATTTTTAGACTGCCAGGCTAAAAATAGAAACAGTCAAATATTATTAGCCCTTAGTAATATTTGGACTCTAAACATTATCTTATTCTCTTGGAGCACTTCAGTTTGAGCTATAGATGTGGCACATGCAGCTGACAAAAGGAATCACGTGGTTTCTTATGAGTCAGTTGAGCTATTGCATGCAAGACATCAGTTAGAACTCATGCATGAGAGTTTTGTGGAGTTGGATGTGGAGTTGATGGAGTTGTGTTCAGTTTGACTTGGTTAAACTAGTTGTAATTAGTCTAACTGCAAATAGACTAGTGATGAGTGATGTGAATTAATTAATTAAATTAATTCACTAATTATTAACTCATAATGCAACTAAAGAATACATCAATTAACTCAGTGCATGTACAGTTCAACAGGGACAGGTGTTAGAGGTTGAGATTGCTATTAGTTGTGACTATAGTTGTGCATGAGGTCTTGCACAAGCAATGTTTTGAGTATGCCCATGATAATTGCCCAGTATATGCCCAGTAGAATAGCTTGTGCTCACGTGATTTCCAATGTGAGTGATTTTCACAAGGTAAATAGGAGTTTGGATTAGCCATTCATCATTTATTCTCTTGCAGGATTGTGCAGTGGAGGCAGGCAAACAGTGGAGGAGATTTGAGGCATCAGATCTGAGCTAGTTTGTGTGTAACAGGTGGAGATAGTGCTGGATACTTGAGAGGAGTATTGTACTATGTATTGTTACATGTTCTCAATCATTATAATATACAAATAGTGTGGGGTTTTTAGCTGTATGCTTTCCCTGGGTTACATACTGTGTTAATGTGCGCATGCGATTGATGTTTCATTGTTTTTAATGTTGCTAAATTGATGATCAACGTAGAGGAGGTTATGTATTATGCATTTATTCCGCAATAGTGTATAATCGGGATAATATCTGTGAATAAGTGTCTTATTATTCAAAATTTCTACATGGTATCGGAGCTGTTGATCATCAGATCTACTATTCAGAAAGTGTTTACAATTTATTTCTTCAGGAAGAGTCTGTAATCGGGCCAGGTAGCCTCTCGATTCATCCTTCTTTTGGAAGGTGAGATATCCGGTGAATGCCCATATAGTCAATCTCTGTATGAGAAATACTTTGTTCTCACGAATTTTAGATCAGAAGCGGTTGAGTTTTGAGCTGGTGGAATGGCGCTCAAGTATAAACTTAGAAACATTAAGTGTGAGAATGGAGACAGTATGCCCCAGTATCTCACGAAGTTTACCCAATGCCGGGATGAGCTGGGAAGTGTGGGGGTGACTGTCGATGATGAGGACTTGGTGAACTTGGCTCTCCTTGGTCTTCCGAAGAGTTGGCATTCCTATCAGGACTCTATCAATGGCGGGAGAAATTGCCAGGATGGGAGAAACTTTGGTCGGATCTTGTGCAGGAGGAGATCATACGGAGCACCAGAGACAGTTCTTCATGCATGCATGATGAGGAGAACTGTGCCTTAGCGAGTAAGGTGAAGAAGGGGAAGGAGAAGGTTTCTCTTTCCGAATCTAGTTCTTCCAATGATGGGAAGAAGGTTGACAAGTCGAAGGTGAGATGCTTTCGTTGTCATGAGTTGGGCCATTATGCTACTAATTTCCCAAAGAAGAAATCCAAGAAGGGATCTGGGGAAGGATCTGAAGGTGAGGCACTTGATTCACAGTTTGAGTTGGATTTCACACTCTTCGCATGCATGGTTTCATCCATGGTGGGAAGTGGTTGGTTTCTTGACAGTGGAGCTTCTTTCCACATGACCGGTGACAAAAGTTTGTTTAGTACTTTGGAGGAGAAAGATCTCCAGATACTTATAGTGATGGGTAATGATGAGAAGTATAGTGTCTCAGGTGTAGGCACGGTTATTTTTCAGAGGGAGCATGGAGCTCGCCTTACCTTGACCGATGTCAAGTATGTACCAGGACTAAAGAGAAACTTGGTGTCGATCGCGATGCTGGAAGACAAAGGCTATGATGTAGTCTTCAGTAAGGGAAAGGTTTTCCTTAGACACATCATCACTAGACAGGTGAAGCAGATTGGTTCACGGGTCAAGAACCTGTATGTTCTTAAGGTTCAAGATGCATGCAAAGCCTTGAGCAGCGAGGCAACTGATGGAGACTTGGTGGTTGAGAGGGAGCGTATATTACCTCTCAACATGCAGAGCCAGAAGAAGTCTCAGATGATTATGGAGGAGCCACGATTGGTGCAGCAGCTTCAGGAGGTTGTGGAGCAGCCACAACAAGGGAAGCTAAGAGGAGATTGAGTAGAGACATCTACTCATGCAGAGACCTCCAGTAGGGGAAAACTTCGAGCCAGGTGGGCTGAGGGATCACATGCAGCCATACCTCCAGGTAGGAGGTGGGGTGATGTGGATTGATCGTCCCAAGGAGGAGGGGAAGGATCCTTGAGGTACCTAACCTCTTGGATGAGACGTTGCTACAGGAGGCCCGATGTGGAGTAGCAGGAACTGACTGATTGGGTAGAGACAGATGCAGATGGAGCAGCAAAGAGAGCGACAGTGTAGGGAATCTCAAGACAGTGCATAGCTAGCAGGCTGCAACAATGCGAGAGGCACAAGTGTTTTTCATAGTGCTAGGTGGCACAGAGAAGTGTGCAATGGTGCGAGATGCATGGAGATGTTGCAGTAGCACAGATGTCAGAGAGGGAGCAATTTTCAGCAGCAGGTAGAGCTTCAGCATCAGAGTATGTTCCTAGCCCATCCGAGTGGTCAGTTGGGAGTGCTTTTGTTCCAAGTGTTGTTGGAGCAAAGTGGACCAGGCAAATGTGTTGCATGCAGAACATTCCAGAGTTGTAGGATAGGGGTTACAGATAATCCATATCTTGTTGAGAGGGAGTGTTGAAAATTCAACAAGATGATGGAGCTTAGTGGAAAGAAGTTGCCTTCACTAAGTGGGCCCGCAGGCTATTTTTGGCACGAAGTCTATTTTTAAAATATGTCTATTTTTAGACATATGGATCATGGTCTATGAGTTGCAGGATGCTGTTTATGGATGATTGGTCATGTTGGGAAAAATAGATGGACTTCTATTTTTGGTTCACAGCGGAGTGATCAAAGTGTATTTTTAGACTGCCAGGCTAAAAATAGAAACAGTCAAATATTATTAGCCCTTAGTAATATTTGGACTCTAAACATTATCTTATTCTCTTGGAGCACTTCAGTTTGAACTACAGACGTGGCACATGCAGTTGACAAAAGGAATCACGTGGTTTCTTATGAGTCAGTTGAGCTATTGCATGCAAGACATCAGTTAGAACTCATGCATGTGAGTTCTGTGGAGTTGGATGTGGAGTTGATGGAGTTGTGTTCAGTTTGACTTGGTTAAACTAGTTGTAATTAGTCTAACTGCAAATAGAATAGTGATGGGTGATGTGAATTAATTGATTAAATTAATTCACTAATTATTAACTCATAATGCAACTGAAGAATACATCAGTTAACTCAGTGCATGTACAGTTCAACAGGGACAAGTGTTAGAGGTTGAGATTGCTATCAGTTGTGACTATAGTTGTACATGAGGTCTTGCACAAGCAACGTATTGAGTATGCCCATGATAATTGCCCAGTATATGCCCAGTAGAATAGCCTGTGCTCACGTGATTTCTAGTGTGAGTGATTTTCACAAGGTAAATAGGAGTTTGGATCAGCCATTCATCATTTATTCTCTTGCAGGGTTGTGTAGTGGAGGCAAGCAAACAGTGGAGGAGATTTGAGGCATCAGATCTGAGCTAGTTTGTGTGTAACAGGTGGAGATAGTGCTGGATACTTGAGAGGAGTATTGTACTATGTATTGTTACATGTTCTCAATCATTATAATATACAGATAGTGTGGGGTTTTCAGTTGTATGCTTTCCCTGGGTTACATACTGTGTTAATGTGTGCATGCGATTGATGTTTCATTATTTTTAATGCTGCTAAATTGATGATCAATGTAGAGGAGGTTATGTATTATGCATGTATTCCGCAATAGTGTATAATCGGGATAATCTTTGTGAATAAGTGTCTTATTATTCAAAATTTCTACACCTCTCATCTCATTTATGAGGTGAACAACCACATTGATGAGCCAAGGGGGGAAGAAGTGTAAAAAAAAAAAATCTATAAATACAACCTCATGGAGATCCAAGGAACAAGAGGAATTAGAGCATTATTACGTTTCCAAAATTTATCCCTAGAAAGCAAGCATACCATTGAGAAGAGAATTCCATCATTGAGAGTCTCTTTTATACCTCTTTGAGAGGGAAAGAGAGAGAGTTTGCAAGGAGATTGAGAAAGGGAAATCCTTGCTGAGAGTTTGATTTGATAAAGGGAAATCCTTATTGAGAGTTTTTTAGCTCCATTTCTCAAACAATTCTCTTCAAGTGTCTTTTACACTTCTATTGTAACTCTTCTACCACCAACAATCAATAAAGGGGACCCTTTTCCCAACGTTTGTTGATTTTTTTGCTTCGTTAAGCTTGTTTATGTATTATTTAGTGTAGTTTTTAGTTTATGTTTATTTCATGCATTGTTTCCATTACTTTGAATGGTTTGTTTATCCATGTTTGTACACTAACAACATCCAATTTCTTGTATGCTTCATGTAGGTAACAACCAACTCCATGGAACGTGTCTTTGGTACTCACAAGCAACAAACACACCACTGGAATATGGAAACTCCACTGGTTTCCTTTCTTTGATCTAATGATTGTTTTGTAGGACCTTTCTCTCTGCATTTTCACTCCATTGTGCCTTTTTAAGTTCTATGGAATTTTTTCAGGCCCCCTTAGACCTCTTTCAGGCCTGCAAAAATCTATTTTTAAATTTTCTCACTAGTCACGAAAATTTTATTGTAGACAGCCACGCGGTTCACTCATTTGTTCAAAACATAACATTCGCAAGTTACAAAGAACTCGAGAAATCATTGTAATTATTATTTCTTAAGTGTTGGGAATCCTTTAGTGAACTTCCCACATTTCTGCAATTTTTTACAGTTAGATAGATTGTTTAATTTCTTTACTAACCACAATTACTAGGGTAATTTCTTAGACTTTACTTTCAAAATTTGCAATCCAAATATATCTTAATTAGGGGAAGAGTAGTGGCCATTATCCACCCATCTTTTCAAATTGCTTTTCTCTTTTTTCACAAGTCGCATAGCTTAATTGGGAGGAGATTAAGTGGCCCAAAATATGCACATATTTTTGATGAACCAAAGCATTTTACTTCATTAGTATTGGGACAAGGAAATTGTGTTATTAAAGAAAGGGAGTAGCCCCTACTTCCCTTACTTCTTTTAGACAATCCTGGGCTAGCATCTGAAACATTTCTTAATGCACTTGGTTTTCCCAACTCCCTTTTAGGCATGCATAATATAATAGGAAGGAAAGTAAGTGACCTACTATCCACATATTATTTCTTTTCATGCAAGGAACAAGCACAAATTTAGTGTAAGTAGGGGATTTTGTAAAGGATCATCACATATCCACATATTTACACACTTTGTATGCTCACTTTGTTACTTGTACACATATTACACTCCACAAACTAAGCTACTCTAAAATTTGTACGAAGGGAATCCAGTTTCAAGAGCTTTTGTACTTAGTTTATTTTAGCTTACATTTTTCACACCATAAGTGAAGTAGGACTCCCTAAAAGCAAATTGTTGTAGCAGCTACAACCACCCTCCAAAATTTTTCCTTACCTTCGTTTTGGAGCTTCTGTTCTAACCTCCACAATAGCATGTCTTGCTTTGTCAAGTACACAAGCTTCAATGTTTTTCTTGCACAAATCTGGGCAGCAATCAGCTACTCTACTCAGAAATTGCGCAAATCCCTTGGGCAGCTAGCCTAGCTCCCAGCCAGAAATGCGTATTTTCTCCCAGCAGTGAGCAATCCCTTGCATGTGTAGTTGAGTTGACTGGTTCCCTTTGGGACCGAGCAAAAATGACTTGCATGCATGGGCTTCTCCCAAGGTAGCATGCAAAGGCATCCCTTGTTTCAGGGATTCTTTTTTAGCAGTTGGAAGTTACATGCAAGGATCATTTCAGAAACCTCCCACAAAGTGTCGCTTTCGCTAGATTTGTGGCATGCATGTCACAACCTCGATGTTATCAAAATTCATCAATCGGATGCCGTAGAGATCATTCCTCACATCAACCTTCAATCACTGACATCCCACATCACATCTAGGAGCTATCAACACGGTCAGCTCAACTGTTTTGGGGTAAGCCCACTTTCCATGACTTGTGTTTCATTTCTAGCGCTTTTTGTATTTCGCTTCATATGAATGATATCTTCTTGATTTCAATGAGCACTTGCTATCATTTTGATACATTCTAGCTTGTACTAACACCGTTTCAGTTTTCATCAACATCTCACTGCTATCACATGTAAGAAACTATTTTTAATGAACAGTCATTGATTCGGTGACTCACCTCACCCACATGCATGTTGTTCCATTTTATGAATCTATCATTCACCATTTGCATGCATGATCATTCACTTATGCTTACACTTAGTATCACCATGCATTCGCACTCATATTCACGTTCATTTGCTCGTAGGCGAGTCTTTGCAACCTCGACCGAGACTCTGCCTTCACTGAGACAACATTACGCAATCTGGGGAAGGGAGGCTCTATCTTCCTCTCCAAAAATGCACATTTCTGCCCAGCCACTATCCTCCAGGACTATTTTACGCATTTCTAAGGGACAGTGACTGTTGGCCCAGAAAATTGCGCAATGCAGTCCCTGAGCCTGCAGTCATTGCCAACCGAGATTGCACATTACGCAATTCCAGTAGTCAACAACCGGACTGGATTATGCATTTCGTAGTTCCAGCAGTCAGTTAGCCTTCCATCAGCCCAGACTGTGCCTTGCACAGTCTTGGAAGTCAGTCTCTCGACCTTCCTGCCAAAATTGCACAACCTTTAAGATTAGTCACACATGTATGTTGTAAGTCAGTTCTCAAGTTCATTTTGGTTTTTGACTGACAGATTTCTTGCCATGAGTGTTGCCATGTCTCCAGGTATCACAAGTGTTCATCTACCTCTCATCAACATAAGTACAAAGGTTTCCATGGGAGCAGAGTTGAAGACATCATTCAAACCACACTTGGGGATGCAGTCGATCAAGTGTCTATGGACTTGCCTACCCACAAAGACATCAAGTTGTTCATAGACAAGGACATCAAGATATGACAATAGCAGTATCACAATGATCAACATCATGAACAACAATTGAAGGCAGCATACCAAATGCAACGAATGCAAGAGGAAGGTTGTTGACAACATGGAGGTAGAACAAAGTTGCAAGTTCAAGTAGATCCACTGATGATGAAAGCAACTTTGAAGACTCAGGTGATGAGGCAATGGCGTGACATGAAGATCGCGTGAAGACTGAGAATGGAACAAAGAAGGAGTTGCATGTACTGAAGCAGCAACTCAAGGAAGAACATGTAGCTGCACAGATAAACGAATGAGTTGTAGCAGGAACAAGAACAACGATGGGTGCAACATGCACTCACGAATGAAATTACGCCCATACAAGTTGTTAAAAATAGCAAGAAGAAATGATAAAAATAGAATCCATTATATTCAAATTTTAATTTGTCCTTGAATTAAAATTGAGAATTAAAATTCGAATTTAGTCTCACTAGCTGCTTGAAAAATAATTAATTAATTCATCTTGGATTAATTAGTTGGAGAAATTCAAGTTAGAAGTCTTTGTGAAGTCATGCAATAGTTATCCCTTAAATTAAGGAGAATATCCCTTAATTAAAGAGATAAGGATGAGTTGTATTTGAGTTGTAATTAGTTAGCTCAGTTAATTGAGTTAAGTCCAATTAAATTACTTCCAAACAGTTTGAGGACCTAATTGTGAGTTTAGTTAGTTAATGCATGCATGCATCAAACTAGTGTACTCTAGATAACTGAATATTCTCTCATCGATAACTCATGCATGTCTGTTCAAATAAAGACCCAGTTGAGATTAAAGGCAAGGACATGTTACTATCAGTTGCATGAGTATTCCTATAAAGAAAACTCATTCATATAGAAGGAATAAGGTTCCTTGAGGATTGCGCAGTTTTACAGGGTGTGAGATCCGTGTGAGTGATCAGTGTTACACTTGGTAACCGCTGGATCACCCAGGAGAAACAACGCAAGGAAATAGGAGCTTGGAGGGCAAAGGAGAAGGCTTGTGAGAAGCTTTGATTGCCTATGAGCATCCAAGAGGATTGTACTGAGAGCTGGCTAGCTGTGAGAGCTAAGGCTTTATGTAATTCTAATGTGTTTCCACCTTGTATGATAATACAGATAGCGGGGTTTTTAGCTGAGGCTTTCCCTAGAGTATTCTTCTGTGTTTCATGTGTATTGATTCTTGTTCTCTGTTATATGTGTTCTGCTTGATCTTGCTCAAATATATTAAGCTTCCGCAAGTTTTATTGTAGAAGTAGATTAAGTACTTTGCTTTAGTTATATTGCACAATCAAGTTAATCTATAGTTAGAATTTCTACATGGTATCAGAGCAAAGGTTATCAAAGTTGTGAACAATATACAGAGAAGAGAATTCGAAGTTTGAAGTTCGGGGTTGCAAGTGCAAATTGATTTCTTATCATACTTCAAGGTTGGCCAATGGCGTTCTATGGCTTGTGACTTGAGTATGCCTTGGAAGGTAGCTCGAATTACATAGCATGGAAAGATCGCATGGAAGTCGTATCAGAAAACAACGGCTTGAAGGATTTCATTGATCAAGAAATCCGAAAGCCAGGTTCAACTAATGCACAAGAATTGGCTGAATGGAAGAAGTGTGTGGTGAGGGTGAGACGGATCATCCTGGAGGGAGTTCGAGACCATATTGTCTCGAGTCTCCATGGGAAGGATACTCCATATTCAACGTGGAAGACATTGAAGGACCTCTACCAGAACAGTAGTGACCAGAGGAAATTGGCGCTCAA
This sequence comes from Pinus tabuliformis, assembly GCA_031772625.1. Classification (NCBI taxonomy): domain Eukaryota; kingdom Viridiplantae; phylum Streptophyta; class Pinopsida; order Pinales; family Pinaceae; genus Pinus; species Pinus tabuliformis. Next base: position 1,312,095,564 of record CM062820.1, on the reverse strand, counting down.
GGATAAGCTTCGAAGAATCAAAATGGAGAATGGTGATACTATTTCCACATATCTAAACAAGCTCACCACCTATAGAGATGATCTTGGAAATGTGGGTATAACTACTGCCAATGATGACATGGTGAGCCTTGCTCTCCTCGGTCTTCCAAAGAGTTGGCATAGGTACCAGGACTTTGTGAATGGAAGGGAGAAAATTCCAGATTGGGAACGACTGTGGTCGGATCTCATGCAGGTGGAGATCAGGAGGAGCACACGAGATGGTTCTTCATCTAAGGAGGATGAAGAAAATCTGGCCTTAGCGAGTAAGGGAAGGAAATGGAAGGAGAATGATTCTCATCCCAAATCGAATTCTTCTCATGGGGGGAGGAAGGGTGACAAATCTAAAGTGAGATACTTTAATTATCACGAGATGGATCATTATGTGACTAATTTCCCATCGAAGAAGTCCAAGAAGGGATCCTCAGAAGGATCTAAAGGTGAGGCATTAGCCTCTCAGTTAGAAATGGACTTCACCCTAATCGCATACATGGTGTCATCGATGATGGGTTGTGGTTGGTTTCTTGATAGTGAAACCTCATTCCACATCATCGGCAATAAAAGTTTATTCATTACCTTGGAGGAGAAAGACCTCAAGATGCGCATAGAGATGGGTGACGACGAAAGGTATAGTGTTTCAGGAGTGGGAACAGTTGCTTTTTAGAGGGAGAATAGAGCTCTTATCACCTTGACTGATGTGATGTATGTGCCTATACTGAAGAAGAATTTGGTATCAATCGCGATGTTGAAGGACAAAGGCACAATGTTGTTTTTAGTAAGGGAAAGGTTTTCCTTAGACACATCACCACGATACAGGTGAAACAGATCAGTTCACGAGTTAAGAACCTATATGCTCTTGAGATTCAATATGCATGCAAAGCCTTGAGGACAAAGGAAAATGTTAGAGACTTGGTGGTTGAGAGGGAGAGTAAATTACCTCTCAAGATGCAGACCCAGAAGAAGTCTCAGACAATTGTGGAGAAGCAACAATTGGAGATGCTGAGAGGAGACTGAGTGGAGGCATCCACTCATGCAGAGACCTCCAGTAGGGGGAAATTTCGAGCCAAGTCAGCAGAGGGATCACTTGCATCCATACCTCGAGGTGTGAGGTGGGGCGATGTGAAGTGATAGTCCCAAGAAGGTTGAAATTCGGCAGGGTTCATTGAGAGGTTTTATCTCATGGATCGTACCTTGCTACGGGAGCTCAAAGTACATCGTAGCAGGAGGAATCAGTGGGATTGATGCAGTCAGAGATCAAAGTGATAGAGGCTAGAGCAGTCAGAGACTAAAGAGCACAGAGAAGGATTGAAAATAGTGCAGAAAGGCCGAGTCAGCAGAAGCAGAGAGTTTTTTCAGTCAACAGAGGCAATAGAAGTTAGAGATTTTAATGACATAGGCATCATTTTGATTAAGGTTGGATGTTTTTTTGTTTACGGAGGTTGCTAGAGCTACAATACTTGAGAGAAGTGTTGCATGCAGAACATTCCAAAAGTTTAGGATCAGGATCAAGTTGAATTCCTTTATTTTTGAGAGGGAGTGTTAAAAATAGCAACAAGAAATGATAAAAATAGAATCCAGTATATTCAAATTTTAATTTTTCCTTGAATTAAAATTCAGAATTAAAATTCGAATTTAGTCTCACTAGCTGCTTGAAAAATAATTAATTAATTCATCTTGGATTAATTAGCTGGAGAAATTCAAGTTAGAAGTCTTTGTGAAGTCATGCAATAGTTATCCCTTAAATTAAGGAGATTATCCCTTAATTAAAGAGATAAGGATGAGTTGTAATTAGTTAGCTCAGTTAACTGAGTTAAGTCCAGTTAAATTAGTTCCAAATAGTTTGAGGAACTAATTGTGAGTTTAGTCAGTTAATGCATCCATGCATCAAACTAGTGTACTCCAGATAACTGAAGATTCTCTCATCAATAACTCATGCATGTCTATTCAAAGAAAGACCCAGTTGAGATTAAAGACAAGACAAGTTACTATCAGTTGCATGAGTTTTCCTATGAAGGAAACTCATCCATGCAGAAAGAATAAGGTTCCTTGAGGATTGCACGGTTTTACAGGGTGTGAGATTAGTGTGAGTGATCAGTGTTACACTTGGTAACGGCTGGATCACCCAGGAGAAACATCACAAGGAAATAGGAACTTGGAGGGCAGAGGAGAAGGCTTGTGAGAAGCTTTGATTTCCTGTGAGCATCCAGGAAGATTGTACTGAGACCTGGCTAGCTGTGAGAGCTAAGGCTTTGTGTAATTCTGATGTATTTCCACCTTGTATGATAATATAGATAGCGGGGTTTTTAGCTGAGTCTTTCCCCAGAGTATTCTTTTGTGTTTCATGTGTATTGATTCTTCTTCTCTGTTATATGTATTTTGCTTGATCTTGTTCAAATCTATTAAGCTTCCACAAGTTTGATTGTAGAAGTAGATTAGGTATTTTACTTTTGTTATATTGCATAATCAGGTTAATCTACAATAAGAATTTCTACACAACTTAAAGATCCATCCCAGCAACTGGCATGGAGCAGACATGATGAGCAGTGTTGTTTGTCGCATGCAAGGGATTTAGCAACAGGCATGTCATTATGTGCATGCATGTGACCCAACCCATTCAGCACACTCACCAAGGCGAAGACAATAAGCAAGTCCAACTGGAGCTGAACATGTACTTCGGCAAGTTGATGAGCATGACCACTAGCACACTCTTGAAGATCAGCACAAACACTATGCATCAGTGTGTTGTTAGTTTAGCCGCACCCAAGAAGACCATGCACATGTTAACAGACAAGTTGGATGAAGGAGCCATACCAATGCACCAAATGCACACCATCACGAACGACAAAGGTTAGCATCAGCTACCACCTTCACCATCATAAGCATGTGGCTTTCTCAAGCCATTTTGTCTCACATGAGCACATGTGCATTGTAATGTAACATCATGTCAAGTGGAAGTTCAATGTCAATAGTTGGATGTAACAGTGATAGAGTAGATGAAGAGTCACGAAGGTAGATGAACTGTCACAAAGGGTAATGTCAAGGGTCACCCCACCCTTTTCTATAAATAGAACCTCATAACTCATTGTAAAGGCTTTTGGTCAACCAATCTTCCGATAAGATTATCTTGGAGAGAGCTTGGACAATATTGTAACGAGACTTAGCTTCTCCACTGTGCAAAGCTAGTACATCTCTTTGGAGGAGCAGGAGGATGTGGTTGTAACATTCCACTATTGGGACTAGTAGTTGGACATGGATGCATTGTATGACCGGAACTTACACTTCTTTACATAATAAAAGCTAGTACATTTCATGCATATGTTGTATTGTATTCTAGCTATCTTGTTTACTCTAAATGTCATATGTATTTGTTTTCTTACGCATGCATGTATGGACTATTTTGTATGAGTATGTATGAATCTTTCTGAAATGTGCTGTTGGTTTAACCATCACTTTTGATTTCTTGCTAACTCGCTTTCCAGTTGGTGATGCATCTTTTCTCATGTGTTCCCTTCCACGCCGAGCACTATTACAGGTTTCCAAGGGGTGCACTCATCTCAACCCCCATGTGTTAGGACCTCTCATGCACCTTCCTTGACTCACTGCAGCTGTCACACCCTTGCTACCAACATAGTCATCTTACATGTCTCTATGCAAAATCACGATCAAGGCATTACCATATGACCCACTGCTAGGACTCCTACACCAAAAGGTCTGAGGTCTAATTAGGACTTCTTACCGAGGAGATCCCCTTACATTTTCATGGGTCCAACAACATCAACATTTTGGTGCTAGAAGGAGGTCCAGATTTCAAGTTGAGTCCTCGCATCTGTCTTGAATCTCTACACATCTATCATGACTAACTACCAAGTTTCTCTTCCGGAATGTATGTCTTATGGAAATGATTTCATCATCTTAGAAAATCTCTCGGATAACTTGTCTCATAAAACATTTGATGGTGGAGGCTACGTAGCCTTGGTTAGGCATGCGGTCGGCGTTGTAGCCTCATGTGAAATACATGGATTCTTTGAAGAATACATGAGCTGCGTGTTGTTCATCTACACGCTTCGAGGGCACCCAATGCATTGGTGTGCCACACTGCCCGAAAAAAATATTCATTCTCTTACTCATCTGGTTGCAGAGATAGACCGTGATTTTAATCACCTTAACTATAAATCAATCAACAAAGAAATTCTGGAATTACAAAAAGCACCCGATGAATCTGTTGAGCAGTTTTACACACCCTTTTGTAATCTTGCATACTGTTTCCCTGAAGATCATATTGATTGGGAATTTATTGATGGAAGATTTGAGTATATTGTTCACATATCTAAACCTCGCTCAGCACACTTCAGTAATGGAGCTACGCAATCACAAGAAATCACAGTTGTTGTCACAAGTGATTGTCTACCTTCACCTCATCAAACAACTCTGCCACCGTGGAGTGATGTGGGAGATCATGCACACACATCTATTGAACTGTCACATTCTCCCACCCCACTTGCTTTTGAGATTCGTGCAGATTTGGCTTACAAACCTATTGGTTGTCACGTGGATTCATTCCCTTGACCTTCGTCCTCGCGTTCTGTTGATCCTCCGGATTGTACTGTCTTGTGTTCTTCTATTCCAAACTCCTCACCTATTGTGAACGAGGATCAAGTTGTTGACAAAGTTGGTGTTATGAAGCCAACCTGTGCCATCATTCATAATGAGTGTGTGCAGGAATCTAAAGAAAAACTCGCGATGAAGGATGACTCCTTTTTAGCCGCGCCTCATCCGCTTCATCCTGAAATCCCTTGTGATTCTGCCACTGTTGATGCCTCCTTTGAAAACTCATTTTCAGATGCTTCTACTTCCGATCATTCACAGGACACATCGGATGTCAGTCTATCATCACAGTGTGGAGAGGACACATATTCCTCTAGAAATCTATCCAATCTATCATCTATCTTTCCTGAAAATACAAAGGGTGAACATCTTTGCTTCCCATCTACCCGTCTGCCCGATTCATCAAATCATGAGGATGTAGACGAACATCTCGAATTTTATGATCTTGGTTGTCATGATCTATTCACTTCCTCAGCCGATCACGATGTTGATTCAATCGTTGTTATTCTGTCCAAGACACTGATCTACGATGATCTATTTGTCAATGAAGTCGAAACACCCTAGATTGTCGAGGCACTTCGCCCGAGCTAATGGTTATGTCAGACCCTCGCTGTCTTGAGGTTAGTTTCACTTCCGATCAGGAAATTGTTGAAACACTCAAGGCTCCTCATCCCTCTCCACTTTGCATAGAAGATCAACCAAAAACCCAAATTTCGCTTCCTCCATTCAAACTACATGATCCCATCACTCATGCATTGGAGGAATCTTACACAACGAGCACACCTGCAAAACATAAGTGGTCCCCCTTTCTCATGTTTGCTTGCATGTCACAGTCAAGAGAATGCATACAATCAAAATTTGCATGCAGTGTAGCATAGTACCATGGGAGTTCCACAGAATGCATGTCATGCGCTCTCACTCATATTTGTTTTGTGGTTGCTTGTAAGCTCGGAGTGTGTTTGTCTTCACTGTTACATATTTCTTGTTTGCTGGTTCACACAACTACCTTGTTCGCGAACCATGCCTTCAACAACATGGGTCAACCAATGCACCAGTGGCTGCATTGGAAGCATCACTTCAAGTGAGATGGCCCGTGCACCATTATCTTAGGAGTAAGAGTAGTGTTTGCTTTTTGTTAGTTTTCTTGCATGCTTGTTCACTTACTTGCTTCACTTGCTTGTTTGTTTTCTTGCTTGCTTGTTTTATTACTTGCTTTTCTTTCACTTTTGCTTTTTTTTTGCTTATATTTATTGTTTTTTAGTTCGCTTGTTTTGTTTGTAGGATAGTTTCCAATGAAACCATGTATGAATCTTAAAGCAAGCTGGCTAAAGTACAAGAGGCCTTGTGTTGCTATCACTACTTGGTTATTTGTCATCTTGCCTCTGTATGAAGAACTTGTTACTTTTATTCCATGATACGTCGAAGGAAAATATGTACTGTTCGAAATGAACCTTGGTGAAAACACAATGATTGCGCGCTAACTGGTATCACCTCCTCTAGTCGATTGTTTTTGGGTTAACCCTTGTCAGCTCAGTCAAGTAGAGTAAGGTGAAAGGGAAAACCTTAACAAGCACATGAGAGGTATAATAAAATACTTTTCTGCTGGAACAACCTCCTCTACTCCCAATAAGTCAGGATCCCTCTTTCACCTCTGAAATGAATAAGTGTTATGCACAATTACGAAGATGAAAAATGAAAAAAAATGAAAAAGTGAAAAAAGTTTGAAAAAAATGAAAATGAATAAAGCACAAGAAGAGAAAGGCTTCCTACGCAGAGAGGTGATGAAAGTAACTCCGTCGAGGTATTGACTAGGCTTGATGGCAGCGAAGCCATGCTTGTGTTCCTATGTGACTCTGTTGAGGTACTGTCCAGGCCTACTGGCAGTGGAGCAACACCAGAGATGAAACTAAGACTCTAACAACTATAATTCTTGTGCATCAATATACCCCTCAACTCCAATCGAAACAACTGTGTTGCCTTGGCTCAGAATGGGTGTCAATCAACTATGAGCTTTGCAGATGCTACATATTACAATCAAGCTAGTGTGGAAACCAAGAGGAGCTAAGAACCACTAGTAGAAAATGAGAAATTAGTGACTAGGTGACTAAAAAAGTTAGTCACCACAGCTTTTCCAAGTGAAATACTACCAAAAATGAGCAAACTTAAGTGACCGAACTAAAAACGACTAACATAAATCAATAATTTAGCCGTGGGTTAAAATATGTGACTAGCTAATAAGTAATACAACTAAAAATGACTAACATGAATGACTAATTTAGTCTAAGAACAAAAATACAACTACCTAACAAGTATTACAATAATATGAATCTGTTTTTTATGTTAGTCATCTTAATAGTGTCAAGCAATCTAATCTTACAAGAGATAAGGGATTGAAAGGTTGTTAAAGATTGTTGAAATATTATCCTTCCTTAAACACTTCTTCATCCTCACATGGTGTATAGGTGAGCCAACTTTGTATTATTTATCTCCAATAATTTGTAATTTTAAAAAATATATTTTTTAATAAAAAAAATATTTTATTTATTTTTTTTTAAATATATTCATTGAATCTAATTGGATCTAGTTCCAATTTGAGATTAAGTTGAAGAGAAATTTTAACTTTTAAGACCATAATATCAAATAAAAACTACTTTAATTTCATATTAATCGACCTAGATCTATCTTAACCCTAGATCTATCAAGCATCGAGAGGGATCCAATCTCTGGAGGTGAAAACTTTTTTTCTAGTGCAAAACTTGAGGAAATGGTTGCACCTCGAGAGATTGGATCCCTCTCGGCACTTGATAGTTATAGGGTTAATATGGATCTAGGTTGGTTATATAATACTATATAATATCTATATTTTATTTGTGTCTCTTTGTTATTCCCTCTCTCTATCTCACCCCCCAAACATACACACACTCTCTCTCCCTCTCTTCCCCTTCTCTCCCTCTCTATCTATATCCTTCTCTCTATTCCCTCTCACTCTCCTCTCTCCCTCACTCTCTCTCTGTGACTCCCTTGTCACCCCCTTTCTCACTCTCCACCTTTCTCCCTCTATGTTTTTCTTGATCCCTTCCTCTCCCACCCCCTCCAATTCCATCTCTCTCTCCTCATCTCTGCCTTTCTTCCTCTCTATCCCTTATCTCCCACCTCCCTTTATCTCTTGTTGCACTCCCCCTTAATGGCGGTGTAGAAGGATAATCCAACGCTCCCTATGTGTTTCATGGCATGTGCTTAAATCTAGCGATGTGTTTGTTTACTAACACCTATGGGTTTTGGTGTAACGACAATCATGTCTCCAACAAGTGGTATCAGAGCCAAAGGTCTCCAGTTCAAAACACACCTGGCTCACGTTGAGGGGGCGAGATTGTTGTGCTCCCCATTAATGGCGGTGTAGAAGGATAATCCAAAACTCCCTATGTGTTTTGTGGCATGTGCTTAAATCTAGCAATGTGTTTGTTTACTAACACCTGCGGGTTTTGGTGTAACAACAATCGTGTCTCCAACATCTCTCCCCCCTAAATCACTCTCCCTCTCTCTCTCTCTCTTCCATCCAACTCTATCACTATCTCCCCCCCCCCTATCCTTCTCCATCTTTATGTCTCCATCTCTATGTCTCCATCTCTCTCCCTTCCCCTTATCTCCCTATCTCTATCCTCTCCTCTTATTTCTCTTCCCTCCTCTCTTCTCTCCCTCACTCTCTTTCCATCTCTCCCTTCTCACTCCTCTCTCTCTCCACCTCTATCTCTCTATGTCTTTGTTCTTTCCTCCCTCTCTCTCTCTCCCACTCCTACTCCATCTCCCTCTGCCCCATCACTCTCTCTCCTCTCTCTTCCTTCCTCTCGCTCGCTCTCTCCCACCTCACTCTCTCTCTGCCCCATCACTCTCTCTCTCTCTCTCTCTCTCTCTCTCTGCCCACAAACTTTTTCACTATCTCCCTCCCTCTCCCCGCGCCCTCCCTAACTCTCTCTTAAATTTGACCACATTGTGCTATGTTTAATAAATTATCTAAATTAAAACAACTTATTTGGTTGTAAAATATTAAACCTATATTTTGGATCAATCATGTCAAAGAAAATAAAATAATGAAAAACTTTAAAAAATCATGCACTGTATTTAATCTATTATAATTAGTCAATTTTGCTTGCTCTCATCCCTTGGATCCTTAGCTAAGATGGATCTATGTCAGTTATATATATATATATATATATATATATATACCAGTATAGGTCCATCTTAGCCTAATTTTATTGAAACCTTAATTTAATTTCTATGGGAATATTTTCAGTAGTTGTGAGGATAAAGAGTTTAGATATATCCCAAATTGTAACATTTTCCCTTTTAGATTCAATTAAAGAGATGTTGTAAAATTAAATTAAAATAAAATATTTTTACTATGAAATAAGTTATGGTTTTTTGGCATGTGGTATTGATAAGCCATGGTATTGGCCCATGGTATTGTAACAAATCCGATTTACAAGTTAATTTCATGGTAAAGAGAGGGTGAATATCCATGGTTAACAATCTTGTCATATTGTTATAAAATATTTTGGTTGTGTTTATGTTTTTCGGGCATGTGGTATTCATAATCCATGGTATTTTAGCAAAGGATATTTTTTACAAGTTAATAATATCTACCCTAATGTGGGGGTGAATATCCACGGTTAAGAATCTTGTCATATTGTTATAAAATATTTTGGTTGTGAAATAAGTTATGGATTTTAGACTTGCAGTATTGATAAGCTATGGTATTGTCCCATGGTATTGTAGCAAAGGCTATTCACAAGTTAATAACAAAATCAAAATATAACAAATTAAATTTTATTATTTTTATTAATTTAACGTTTTATTATTATTTGAGCCATATTTAAATGTTTACTATCATCCCAATATCATTTTTAACTTCTTCTTCTTATTAAAAATAAATCATTTAACCCAATTGCAATTTATATATTTTATTTTATATTATAAATATTTCTTTTATTTTTCCCTTCTAAAAATTTCTTTTCTTTTTCATTCATCTTCTTCTTTTTAATTTAGATATATTTTTTTATTTAAAATAAATCATTTAACTTTTATTTCATATTATAAATATTTCTTTTATTTTTTCCATTATAAATATTTCTTTTCTTTTTCATTTAGTTTAGCCTGGGTTCAAATAAAAGATTCACATATTACAACAAAATAACAATTTTTTATTAAAAATAAATCATTTAAGTTTTATTTTATATTATAAATATTTCTTTTATTTTTTCCATTATAAATATTTTTTTTTCTTTTTCATTTCCAATTTAGCACTAGTTTCAAATAAAATATTCACAAATTACAACATCACATTGTAGCACTACATTTTTCTCTACTTATATCTCAATGCCAGAAGAAGGAAGACAATCAACGTGATCTATGGAGTTTGCATGGGAAACACCTTAGGTGAACATCAACCATTGGATGGAGGAAGGGCAAGGTAATTGGGCATGGAGACTTTGAACATTTGTACATGGGTATGAATTTGGACTCTAGAGAGTTCTTCCTTTTTACAAAAGATGATTTTTGTTCTTATGGGTAAACAATTTTGAGGTTTTATATGATTAAAGAATAAATTTCATCTAGAGTTGAGGGTTTAATGATTATGATAATGCATCTCTTCATTGCAGCCAACAATTCATCAAAAGAAAATGCACAAGTAAGCATTTTAGATGTCCTTATTGTACAAAGGGTTTAATGATTATGATAATGCAGATGTTGATTGCGGCCAACAATTCATCAAAAGACAATGGACAAGTAAGAATTTTTCATGTCCTTACTGTAGTTCGCTCCTCCCTAACTTTTCTAGGGTTAGAATGCATGAAAATTTTCACCTTTTTTTTTCTTTTCACCTTTTTTTAGTGGTTGATTGTTTGTGTAATGGAATCTACCATGCCCAAATTCAAAGGGCTCAAGTGATGCAAGCAAATTTTCTGGTAGGATGCAAATATTATACCTTCCTCAAACATTGTTACATGAAATTAAAATTTCTTGTAATCATGAACATAAAATCTTTTCTGTTTCATCCTTAGATTCTGATCTCAATGCCTATAGTTTTAAACCATGTTACCATATTTTAAGTAGAATATACTTAGATCCATTAAACCTTACAACTCTCCAAATCTTAGGTTACTTTTAGCTAAAAAAAAAGGAACCTAAATGGCTTTTGCAATTTAGACTCAATGCTTAAAGATAATTATAAAAAATGGAACAACCCAGATGGTCTGATAACTTTTACCCACCTATCAATTTCCAAGACCTGTGCTATTGTTCTGAACCTAAATAGAGAGAGTAGAAGAAGAAGAGGAGCCTGGATGAGGTGGACCCTGACCTACTTGATACTTTTCAAAAGTTGGGCTTGCCCTTGACTAGAAGAAGAGATTGACCAACGTTGTTGTATATGTTGTTTTTTATAGTGTTTTCATTGCTACCATGCATAGGTAGACTCTATAGGAAGTTGAGGTTTTATTTTGTTTGTTATAAGAGGTAATTCAGGAGTATCTTGATCTAGTTAGGAAGTAGCTTGGCAAGTTTTCTCCTCCTGCTGATAACTTTTATGCTGCAATGTATTTTTTTTTTAGTGATAACTCCTTCTATTAAATCCCCAAGCATAATTTGTCACCCATAGAAATATCCACATATTTAAGGATGAATGAGATGGAGACCAGATAGTTTGAGAGGACTCTTATTGTTGTAGATGAGAGGAGTTCTGTGAGGTGAGAGGCGTTTTGTGACATATATTGAAGGATGCATTGCACCATTTTATGACACCAATCATCTCCCTGCCACAATAGTGGATCTCTATTGCACCGAAGGAGTAATGATAAAGTATTCCACTGTAAAGAATTGGTATGTCGAGGATGAGGAATGCAAACGTGGGATTTACAATTTTATTATGAAAAGAGGTTTGTGCGATGGAGATAAATCAAGGATTTTGTGGACCTGAGTAGAGACTGGTTCGACAATCACCTAGAAATACTCAAGCATTGTTTTGAAAGGTGATGATGCAATTGGAGAGTTCTATTATGTTGCCTTGAAAAATAACTATCAATAGGGGGGACAAAGATGATCCATATAGGGAAGAATTGTAGGAGTAGGATTGTTTCTAAAATTATATCTATAGGAAAGTCAAGGAACTACTACATAGGATTAGTGCAGGTGCAATCAAATTCTCATAATGAAAGGAATTTTTCATAGTGTGATTCGATGCTCATTAGTGACCAGGCAACTACAAATACTTATCGTTACATTTAGGTACAATTTGAGTTGCATTCTAAAGTCTCTAATTTCATTTATTGATATTCCTTCTTGTGTCCTTGTCTCTCTTAATTTCATTGTGGTAGGATTGGAATGGGTTAAAAAATCAAGCATATCGTTGAGTAAAATAGACACCCACATGTCACTACATGTCATTGTGCATACTTTATGTTTTTGATACAATTAGAGGTGAACAATATGATGTGTGCACAACTAAAAATCTTAGCAGGCATGATGAATCCAGTCTTAACATGGAAATCGAAACCAAGAATCATATCAATAAATTTGTGACACAGAGTAAAAAACACAATAAAATATTCTATGCCAACATTGTCTATTTAGTGCAAGATACTACTAATATTTCATAATTTTCGAAGATGGTGGATGTCATGAAGTTGCCCTCAAGAAAATTTACTGATTTGAAGATAAGATGGTCAATGCAACTATTTACTTTAAATAGGCTAAATTTAGGTAGTTAAAACAAGTTTGAAAATCACTAGAAACACCACCCCTGTTTATTTTCAATAGGCTAAATTTAGGTAATTAAAACAAGTTTGAAAATCACTAGAAACACCACCCCCACATCATTTTATTTCCAGTTGTACAAGATAATATTGAATAAAATTATGAGCACTTCCATTTAAATTGGCCATACATAAAATAACAAACAAGGTTGATGCTCTTAAAAGCTATATCCATCTTTAAATGTAAGATATGACAAGGATGGATCATAATTTTAAAGGACCTATCCATCACCAACTATAAGATAAGAGTTAATGATGTGAGAAAAAGTTTGTCATGATATAACATGTTAACATCATATTACTTATAACTCATGCATATTGCATCTTATTGTGCATATGTTAATTGTATAACCTCAATCTGAGTATTTTTTTACATTTAAATTGTCAAATATGTAGAAGTTACATTACACTAGCTTAAATCCACATATAAATAAAATATCAGAAATATGGTAGGGGAATGAGTAAGCATTTTCACACTGGTTTAAAATTTCCCCTTGGTTGGTGAAGAACCAATTCAATGCTATTTTTGTTGGAGTATTAAGTTATTTACCGAAGATTAAAAAATGTTAGTCTCTTAAATGACTGGAAAAGGATATTTAGAATGTTATATGGAAGTTACATTTCACGTAGCTATATCTACCCTGACGTAACTACAATATATCAACTCCCTCTTTTTTATATAGAAGTTACATTTCATGTAGCTATAGAAGTTACATTTCCGTGTTTTAGATATAAGTTACATTTTACATAGGTATATCTACCTTGACATAACTATAATATTCCAACTTCATTTTTTTCACACTTTTCAAAATTTTAAAGATTTGTCTATTTTAGTGTGATTATACAATTAAATAGTTGATATTGTTTAAGACATATCCTATTTGCAACATTTTGAATTCTTAAGTTGGATCTTGGGTAGGTTTTTGTTACTACCATATATCATGTTTTAAGTAGATGGTGTTTTATAATTCACCCAAGAGACTTTAGGAGAAACCTTGAATTGCATGCTTGTTTCCATTATACATCTAATATTTGCAACCTTTTCCACGTAAAGAACCCAATAGCCCATGTTGAACATGAAGAAAATACCTCAAAAATTGGGGAATATAATTTATTCCATTTCTACAGGTAAATTGTGTCATTATATTTCTATGAAATCTCGGAATGTGCTCAAAGTTTGTCTCAGATAAGGAAATATGTATGTACTCTTGAATTTATCTATGTTGTAATAAGATCAATAATAAAGTTGTCATTGCAAATAATTGGAATCTACCATGTAAGTTTACTTTACTACATGAAATTCTTGAAGTCCTTCTCCAAAGTGATCTCTTAACTATCTTGGAGGGAAATTGATTACTTGATTGGAACCCACAGATTACATTTTGATTGGGAGCAAGGGATGAGAAAGCTTCATATTCTTCAATATATTCCACGAGTTAAAAGCATATCAAATGATTGCCTTTATGTTTAATTGATACGACAATCACTCAAGTATTTGTTAGGATTTTGAGACCTTGTTCAATGAATGTTTTTTCTGAAAGTTATGTTCTCAATTAAAGAAATTAAAGAAAAGGTGAAAATGATGCAATGGAAATATTTTATGTTTTAGTGCCTAAGAATACCTTGCTAATGTGAAGGGCTTGATATTTTCTTGAATCAAGATTAGTCGCATTTGGCTTCCTAGCATTTCTTTTAATTTGATTTTGATTGTGTTTATATTGTTTCTTTTTTTTTCCCTTGGAAAAAGTCGTAATTTCTTTTAATGATAAGAAATTACATTCTATAGATGCTGTAGAATATGCATATTGAGGCTAGTTGGCCTCACCATCTGTTTAACAAAAAACAAGAAATCTTGATCTCCACGCAGGGAGTACATTTGAAAATCTCAAAAATGAACTGTCACTTAACAGTTTTAGCTATAAACCTTCAAAAGAGTAAACTATCTCTTTTGAAAGAGAACTTTGCAGGACTATATGTTCAAATTAAAACAACATACATAATACTAGAGAGACAAAAAATATAAACAGTGTGCTTATATCCCCTGTGGCATATGAAGATCAATGAAAGGTCTGTGATAATACTGATGGAAAGTTCCATCAATTTCTTCTTGAATTAACCAGTCCTCTTCCTGCTGGTGCACTACCTCCTTTGATAGGAAGTCTACCCCTGTGTTGCGCTCCCTGAAAATGTGATGACAGACAAAAGTATCAAAGGATGATATAAGTCTGTGAGCCTTCGCCAAAATGTGCCTCAAAGAGAATTCAGAGAAATGAAATGTTCTATTTAACCAATTGCAAACTAATTTCGAATCCCCAAATAGTTGGAGATGAGTGCAGTGTTTTTTGAAAGCAAAGTGGAGGAGGTGTTTGGCAGTGGCAAGCTCAGCATAATTGTTTGTGCCTCTTCCTAAATTCATTTGGATTTTGTAGCAATGATATTCGTTTAGGAATATAATGGCGCGCGCCCCCCCCCCCCCCCCCCCCACAGCCCCGCTTTTGGGTTGATCCATCAAAATAGGCCCAAGGGATTGATTTATCAATATGCTCTGGTTGAATATTCCTAGAGGGAGGGTTAGATTCTTCATCAGGTAATTGATCAAAATCTGCTATCACCCTGGATCGTATAGAGAGCCAGTGGGGTTCCTTGTGATAAAAAATAGCTCGGTTCCTAGCTGTCCAGAAAGCCCAACACATCAGTAACGACATGTTCTTGTCCTTTCCTCTGTGTCCGCTGAGCCAGTTGTTCCAAGCCTCAGATAAATTTCCCCCCTGCAGGCTTGAAGGGAGGGGTAATGAGCAGAGATGATGTTCCATTGATCTGTGATGATAGGGTAGTCAAGAAAGAGGTGTTCAGTACTTTCCTCATTGCTTCTGCAAAGGTGACACCAAAATGGTCCGTGAAAGGATCTCTTCATTAAATTTAGTCTTGTCGGGATTTTGTTGAAAAGAATGGACCACATGAGCAAGCGCGATCTGGGAGCAGCTTTTAGTTTCCAGAGAGCTTTCCACCAAGGCTCAATATGATCAGGTTTTGCAAAGTCCATAAGCTTCAGATACCCATCCTTAGGCAAATATCTCCCATGTTTTGCATAGGCCCACACAATTTCATCCTCTCCCTCTGATATCCGAACATGTGCTTGAGTAAGAGCCTCTGTAAAGTCAATCTAGGCCTGATGCCATTATGCTGGAAGATGAATGTCAAGGGCCAATTTCCAGGCCTGTTGAAAAAGAGAAGTGTTTAATGGATCAGCTATATGACTAATATGAGTATAGCCTTGATCAGATAAAAGACCAATCACTTCAGCTGGTAGTATATGGGCGTTATCGCAACCTATCTAGGGATCAACACCAATAGGAACTACATTACCATCATGAATTCTCCACATTAGACCATCATGAATGAGGGAGATAGAGTTTAAAACCGCCTTCTAGATGATGGAGTTGTTGTTGCTATTCCTATGGTCCTACTGGATCCAATCCATCATATTTAAAAGGGAGATGTATTTTGCATGTGCGACCTTGGTCTAGAGACTATGAGACGTAATTAGCTGCCAACCCAGTTTTGCGGCCAGTGCTTTGGCAAAGATGTCCAATTTTTTTATGCCCCAACCCCCCCATTTCTTGGGCCTTGCAATAGTATCCCATTTTACCCATGCAAAAAGGCTCCCGTGTTTGTTGCCTTTCCACAAAAATCTGCTGCAAATATTTTGTAATCTTGCTAGAATACCTCTAGGGATCCATGCCAAAGTCATCCAGTACATAGGGGTCGCTTCTAGGACTGCTTTAATGAGGAAAAGCCTGCCCGCTCTTGAAAGGTATCTATGGTACCATATGTTTAGATGTTTCTCAACCTTTGAATGAGCCAGGTCCAATCAACTATTATGTATCCCTGGGGTTTCAGCCTGAAACCTAGATATTTTAGAAGACATCACCCTTGGCAGCCCTAGAGTGCGTCAAAGGAGGAGAGGGAGGTTGAATAGAAGTTTTGCCTCGCTTCTTCTTAGCAGGTGCAGGAGGCACTTCTACAGTATCTGATGTCTTGATTTGTCTAGCCGATTGGGTCTCTACTACAAGACGAGGACGTTGTTCTGCAGGGGGGTCCAGCTCCATATCTTGAGTGCCCTGTTTGTGTTTCCTTAGGAGGGTACATGCCCAGTAAAGATGACCCACCTGATGACATCTTCTACAGTGATAGGGGATGCCTTCATAGTCAAGGAACTATTTATGCGAAGAGGATCTCCACTGAATCGTGATGTGTTCCTAAAGACCTCCTCTCGTGTCCAAATGAATAAGAATTCTTGCATATGCCATCATGCTAGTGGTCTAGTAGGATTTATCGTACTCCATGAAAGTGCCCAAGGAATTCCCAATCCTTCTGAAGATGTCCTTAGACCAATATTGCAATGGCAGGCCTGGAAGCCTGATCCAGACAGGGCCAACTCCAATTTTCTCAGTCTCGGGGTCGAAAAGAGGCATCCAACGCTTAAGGAGCACTGGAGCGTGTTCAAAATGCCAAAAATATGAGAGGACCCAGCTCGTGTGGTCGGCCCTTGCAAATCGTAATGAAAACCATCCCCTTACAAAAGTTTGGACAAAAGGGATGTCCACCAGGTGCTGACCCCAAATTTCTGAAGCCCATGTCTTCAAACGGGCTGCCGAATAGCTTCTGCCTCTGATTCTACCCACCAGAACCCTGTCAGCATAATCCATCATGTCCCCCCACTAGATATCCTCTTCAAGCCGAAGAATGACGTCTGCGGCCCGAGACTTAAAGCACTTCTATTTTTTCAGGGGTTGGGTCATCGGGATATTGGGGTTTACAGAAACCCTCACTGCTTCCAGAGCCTCGGAAGAGGGGCTAGGGTTAGAGGGAAAATTAGGGATGGCCTCAGAAAGAGGGGGAATAGAGGAGAAACAACCCAAGGGGATAGCATGAGTGGAGGATGGGTTGGGGTCGATAGTCGGGGGTGTAGCAAAAGGGGCTTCTGTCAAAGGCATAGACGAGAGGGTCAGCGGCGCAGATGATGAGCCTGTGAGATCAGGGGATGGGATGATACAATCAAAGAGAAATCCCAGGGTATCCGGGGATGGCGAAGAGAAAGGCGGCCAAGACGAGGGTTCCTCCGGCAGCACAGAGGCAGTATGAGCAGGAACTGGGGGCTGTGGAAAAATTTCGAAATTACTAGAAAACACTTCAGTGAAATTTGACATACCTTCAGAGGTGGCATACATGGACTGCTAGATGGAGCCTTCCTCCAGAAAATCCTTCGAATAATCAACAACGTCAATATCCATGCCGATAGCTGCACTAGGATATGGGCTAAACACCTCGAACAAGCTGGCCAATGGAAAACCGACACCGACAGGAAAAGAAACGGTAATTGTAGAGAAAAAACCCCAAGGAGCAGGGTCTGGTGCTAGGTGAGAGTAACAGAAAAAAACCTTCGGTAGAATGTAGAACAGAGATCGACCTGTGAGCTCATAACCCTCCTCAGCGAAAAACAAAATAAAGTAAAAACCCCAGATCTGTAAAAGTGAGGAGGTAAAAAGAGTAGGGCGGGTTTCGAGGTGCTGACGGGGGTAGCTACAGGTCAAGTGACTGACGACTATAGTACCCCTTACCCTTTAGCCATTCCATTCAGTCGCTCTCCATCGCGACCGTTCCGTTCAGAAGCCCTCATTCCTCCATCTCCTTCAATCTTTCGGTTTGCACTTTCTTTGTATGTGTGTGTTCAACATTTGATTGACAATTGTGTTTATATTGTTATCCTTGAAGTTGGTGATATATTGTGTGTGTAATAGGAAGTATTAACTACTAAGCACTCTCAAAGGTGATATTGATGGATGACTAATTTTAAATGTCCCAACTTGACACTTTAGTATTACATGATCATGAAAAGAAATTATTAATCAATATTAAAGAGAATATTATTAACGTGCAGTGTTTCTTGGCTTGTCATATAATTACTACATTTTGGCCCCCAATAATATATTTGAGGCTACTTTTTGGTTGTTACTTGTGGAGCTTCCCTTTGGCTCAGAAAAACATCGAGGATAAATTTCCATTGCATTGGAATTGGACATCATCAAAGAGGAATTCACAAAAAGTAGTAGAGGACATGGGAGCAATTGGTACAATGAGTAGATAACCACTAGAGAAACACCGAGGCACCATAATTTCTTGTGTATTTAGATTCACTCAAAATTAACTAGTCACAAAAAGTACCTTTTTTTCCAAATATTTTCATGTATACAGAAATACTAAAAACACAATTTCAGACTAATTATTCAAACTAATAATTATCTGATAGTCATAATTTATAATTAAATAGTATAATATGATTAATATTATATTACAAAACTCTAGGGTCTATTTGTGAGGGGCATTGTGACAGTATATGTACACTTCTCATTGTATTAGACAATCATCTCTTAGAGTGTGATATCCATCCAATGAAATGCACTCCTAGAGGCCATTGTGGGATTGAAATTTTTTCTTTCAGTGTACAATTGGTGATATATTTTCTCAGGCCTTAGTGTTCTGCTTCCCTAAGGTTTTGACACTACTCACAGGTAGCACCTTCATTTAACCAAGTGAGGTACTCATCTTGCAAAGTTGAATCATTTTGTCTCCATAATCCAATATGATCTTGGATCAATCTCATGATCCTAAAAACATAGGTCATAATGGCGAGGAAATTTTACTATGGGCAAAAGAATATCCAAATTTAAGGAACATGACTCTTTTAAAACAAACAATAAGGATATTTTTTACACTAATCATTTCTTTTTCCATTTGTTTTCACAAGTTATATATTGGCTGATATTTTTAACATGTAACTTAGTTGGTATGATTATGCCTAAGGTTTTGTTGAAGCTTGAATACTAAGTTCCTAAGGTGTTATTTTCTATGGTGACATTTTATTTTCTTTGTTTATATAGGTCATCTAGCCGCATAGTGGCCACTATCGAATGTTGAGGTATATTTCATATAAATCTTTTATAGTCTACTTTATTTTATATTCAAGTATTCATCATCTTTCATGTCTTATACTGTACATTGTATCTTATTTCACTTTCAGGAGAGGAACTCAATATTGATGGTAAGAAGCAACAATTGAAGAAAGAGGAGAATAATAACACTAGAGTGACAAATACAAAATGAGAGAGAGAAGAGAATCTATCTAGTGATACCCTTAGAGCGAATATCTTGCATAAGACACACTCATAGAGACTGATGTTCAAGCCTTCAAAGTTGGTGAATTCAATTGCAATGCTTTGGCAACACAGTGATAATGTTTTGAAATTATGAAACAATATTTCATGTGTAAATTTCAGTCCAACCGATATTAAGTTGGAAACTCATATTGCAATACTTAATATTTTATATAATAAAATTTATATGGTTGAAATTATTTTTATTTGCACTTGATATTATTTAGTCTTGTAATTAACATATGTAACTTTGTGTTATCATATTAGATAAACATGCACATTGTATGGCATTTTTAAAAAATTTAGTCGCAAAGTCATACTAATTAATTTATGTTGATTAATAATGAACACATAAAATCAATCTAAAACTACTAAATTAGTAGTTTATATTAATTAATGATGAACACGAATAAAATGAATATATGACTAAATTAGTCGTTTATAATGATTATGAATGAAATTAAATGAAATGAATAGAAACTACTAAATCAGTCGTTTATATAATGAATATGAAAATACAAAAAAAATATATAAATGACTACTGCAAATGATAATTTTTTATTAAAATGGGGTTTTGTAGATCTGTAAACCGAGAGCGGAAGAGCGGGAGAGCGGAAAACCAAGACTAAGGGTTACTGCATGGGATTTTCGCCATGGACGGGGGCAGAGGAGGGAGATCCACTCCCTCCTACAGTGAGATAGTGGTTAACAAGAGCAAGGCCCCTCCAGAATCAGGTAGAGGTAAAATGATGGAAGGAGGAAAAAATAGGGAAGATGAAATAGAAAGTAACAAGGAGAAGGAGAATGTTGGCACAAAAGACAATGAGGAAAATGGAAAAAAACAGGGAACAAAAGACAGGAAACAAAAGGGACCATGCAAGCCCAAAGCTGAAGTCACTCCCAGAGTAATCTTAAATAACCCTGAGCTGCAGGCCCACAGGGAGCACATGCAGATTTATGCAATCATATGCAAGTTCATGGGACTATGGCCCATCGAAAAGGCTTTACAAACATGGATCAAATACCACTGGAAGCCTAAAGGAAGCATTGATCTTCATCTAGGATCCAAGGGTTTTTTCACTGTGGTGTTTGCAAACATTGAGGACAAAGACAAAGTGTTTGAAGGTGGGCCCTACTTTTATGCAGTAGCAGGGCTCTACATGTGGCCATGGATGATGAACTTTGTGCCAGAGTAGGAAACCTTTACCTCAGTCCTGGTTTGGGTAAGACTCTATTCGCTACCTCTGGATTATTGGCAAATAGAATCACTAACATCCATAGGAAATAAATTAGGGAGGTATGTTAAAACTTCTGAAGCCACAAGAAGGGGAAAATATACCTCCTTTGCTAGGATTTGTGTAGAAATGGACCTATCTGGAGCACTTCCGGACAAGTTCATACTAGAGGTTTATGATGAGGAATGGGTGCAGACAATTGACTATGAGCATATTCCATTTAGATGTCGAAAATGTCATGAACACGAACACCTTATGAGAGACTCTCCTCTCAATAAGGCAGAGACCAAAATCAAACCTAACACAATGAAAGAAATAGATGGCTTTCACAAAGTAGCTCACAAAGGTAAAAATGGCAAAAAAGGGCCAAAACAGCACCAAAGTGGAGACCAAAAAGTGAGGCCAAATCAGCTCCAGGTTCTTGAAGAGGAGGAAGACACAGCAGTTGATAATCAAGTTATGAAGGATGAAGATGATAAATAGGAAAAGGAAGAAGAACAAGTTCAGGAACAGGTAAAGCAAAAATAGAAAGAGATTATGATGAGTGAACCAAAGATGGATATGGATCAGGAAATGACCCAAAGTGAGATGGAAATGGAGGACAATGAGTTACAAGAGATTCTCGACAGAGAAAACCTAGATCTAGAAGGGTTCTTGAGTAAGGGAACAACAAGTGGAGTAGAATCTCTACCACAAGAAGAATGCAATCGAATAAAGTAGCTATTCTTATGGAAAACTCAGACAAAGGGCTTGGGAGAAGATCACAACAGTGAAAGATAGGGTAAGCAAGGAGTGAAAGTGGTAAAATCAACTCCAGGATTAGCTCCAATAATCTTGGGGAAAAAAAGGGGCAGAAAAAAGTAGAATGAGCTATTAATGGAATGTGGAAAGCTCATGATAGACTCAGGTAACGTGAAAGACCTAACCAGTTACTCCTTTACCAATTTGTAATTATGAAGTTTACAACTTGGAACATCAGAGATCTAGGAAGTAAAAGAAAACAGAGAATGTTGAATAATAGAATGAAACAGGTAGCTCTGGATATAATCTTTGTCCAAGAAATGAAAAGCTCTGTCCAAAAGATAAGACAAATCCATACTAAGTGGCTTAGCAGATATGAATTTATAGAAGTCAAAGCAGAAAATACAGCAGGGGGTATCCTCATCCTATGGAATCCCCAAAAAATAGGTATTATTGATGCAAAAGCATCAAGGAATTATTTATCAGTTGTCATACAGCCTGTAGGAGACAGGGATACTTATCTTGTAACAAATGTTTACAGCCCACAAAGGTTAGATGACAAAATCAAGTTTATTGAGTCCTTAGTGGACCTTCAAAATAGATTTTTAGGGCTACCATGGGTTATAGGAGGAGATTTCAAAATGATTAGATCTCTCTCGAAGAAAAAAGGGGGCACAAGAGCACTAAACAAAGATTCCTCAACTTTCCAATGTTTTTCAGAAAACATGAAGCTGGTGGACATTGAGACAAATAATGGTCTTTGCACTTGGAACAATAAAAGAGGAGGGGATTCCCAGGTAGCTTCCAAGCTAGACAGATTCATGATCTCTGAAGAGCTCATGCTTCTAGACAAGGAAATAACAGCAGATATCCTTCCTTTTGGAGGCTCAGATCACTGGCCGATTCAAATGGAGATCAAGGGCATTGGTACCCCAAGAAACAAATTGTTTAGGTTTGAAAATATTTGGCTTTCACACCTGAATTTCATCAGCAACATTGAAAAATGGTGGGCTGAAGACCTACAGATTCAGGGATCATCCATGTTCTTGCTACATAAGAGATTAACACACATCAAGCAGAAGCTAAAGGAATGGAACCAAAAGGAATTTGGAAATATTTTCACAAGTAAAAAAATGGTAGAAAGAAAAATCCTAGAGCTCAACCAAGCTCTGATCAAGAATGGCTTTGATAAAGACAAAAATGGGCAAGCAGAGAAATATCACCAAGAATGGGAAATGCTGTGTAATCAAGAAGAAATTTTTTGGAAACAAAAATCTAGGGTTTTATGGCTAAAAGAAGGAGAATGAAATACTAAATTTTTCCACAGATCTACCATTGCGAACATAACTCACAACAGAATCTCTTCGATCAAGGATGAGAATGGCCAAATTCTTCAATCCCATGAGGAGATAGATGTAGTGTTAGTAAAGCATTTTAGGGACATTGCCAAGGAAAAATTTTCAGGAAGAGAACCTTTCACTAAGAACTTAATTGAACATATACCTAAACTGGTATCTAGAGAGGATAATTGTAATCTCAACAGACCTGTAACTGAAAAGGAGATCAGTTAGGTCCTCAAGGAAATGCAAAATGGCAAGGCACCAGGTCCAAACAGATTTAATGTGGATTTCTTCAAAGCCTGCTAGACTATTGTTAAAAGGGATATTGTTGAGATTGTCTAAGACTCCAGGCGGAACAAGACCATTTTGAAAGCTCTCAATACCTCCTTCATTGCCCTTATTCCAAAACAGGATAATGCTCAAACACCTGAGAGATACAGGTCCATTGCCTTATGCAACATGGTCTGCAAGATAATTTCTGAGGTTGTGGCTAATAGACTTAAACCCCTGCTGCCCACGCTCATCTCTGGGGAACAAACATGGTACGTAGAAGGAAGACAGATTCTGGACAACATAATTCAAGCTCACGAGGTGGCTCACTCATTAACTTGCAACAAGAAAGCGGGCATGATAATGCAACTGGACAAAGTAAACTGGATTTACATCAAAAAAGTGCTCACAGCATTTGGTTTTGATCATAATTGGGTCAGATGGGTCATGGCCCTTGTGACTTCTTCCAGCTTTTCAATTTTAGTGAATGGCTCTCCTTCTGAACTTTTTCTCCCTTCTAGGGGTCTTAGACAAGGAGACCCGCTTTCTCCTTTTCTCTTCATCCTCATGATGGAAGGGCTAGGGTGGTCCATCAAGCATGCAAGAGTAATGGGAAAAATTCAAGGACTCCAACTTTCGGAGAATGGGCAAGTTCTGACTCATCAACAGTTTGTAGATGATACCATGTTACAGGGAATTCCCACAGTTAAAGAAGCACTTGATTACAAACAAATTTTGAATGACTTCGCGAAGGCCACAGGTATGGAAGTAAACCTTTCCAAATCTAAAGTATTTTTATTTAACACTCATATTTCCATACAGAGAAATATCTCCAGAATTTTAGGCTTTCAAAGAGAATCCCTTCCCTCTAAGTATTTGGGAGTTCCTCTTACAGCTAAACCCTGTCACAAGAGTATATGGGATCCTCTAGTAACGAAAATGCAAGACAAGGTTAGGAAATGGACAAACAAATCTTTAAATTTAGCTGGTAGACTAGTTCTTACTAAAGAAGTTCTCCAAGCGATCCCAATCTTTATGCTATCAGCCCTCCCAGCTCCAATAGGAGTATTACAGCAATTTTGGAATATTCAATGAGATTTTCTTTGGGGCAAAGAGGAAACAAGGAAAAAATGGGCCTTAGTCTCATGGGAAAAGATCTGCAAACCCAAGAACCAAGGAGGCCTGGGTTTGGACAATCCTGAGATTCTCAACAAGGCTCTTGGAGCCAAACTCTGGTGGAGGTGGGTTAAGGATCCTAAAGCTCAATGGGCAAGCATCTGGAAGGAAAAATATGCCAATGACTGGCTAGCTTCTGAAATCATACGTATGACAGGAACAATGAAAGGCTCCCCCATATGGAACAAGGCCTGGGAGAATAGAGAAGTGGTCCAAAAAAATAGTTTATGGGAAATCAGAGAGGGATATCTGGCACTTTTCTGGGAGGAAAAATGGCAACAAGAACCTAATCTACTGAAGGAAGAATTTCTAAGCCTCAAGCATGAGACTGACAATCAAGGTTTAGTAAAGGTGAAAGACTTTTGGGAGAATCCACATAATGTTGGTAAATGGAGAATTTGGAAAAGAATTAAGGGTAAAGAGGATAGGACCCTCAACAGTCAAGTAGAGTCCCTTATAAGAATGTTGGATCAGAGAATTATTTTAGTAATGGAAGGGTAGGACTAGCTGAGATGGGGTAACAACAAAGAGGGCAACTTTAATATTAAGGAAGCTAAAGGTTTTCTCCTTGATCAGGAACCCCAAGCTCCAAATAAAACTTGGCAGAAGATTTGGAGACACAAAGGTTGTATGAAAATCAAACTCTTCATGTGGTTAGTTCACCATAGGAAAATATTAACCTAAGACAACCTTAAAAAGAGGGGCATGCTGGAACCCTCCATATGTCATCTCTGTGAGACCCATGAGGAGACTATTGAACATCTTCTCAATAGCTATATCTACACCGACAAGATATGGGATTTTTTTACCAACATTTTCAAACAGTCTGATAGAGACAAAGAAAGTATTGCTAACACTCTCAACAATTGGAGGAATAACTTTTCGAATAATGAAATTCTCAATTCAACCTGGGATCTCTTGCCAAGTTTCAGTATATGGAATGTGTGGAAAGAAAGGAACAAAAGAATATTCAAAGAGGTAAAGACTGTCTCTCTTAGCCTAGTGAAGCTGATAGTAAAACAACTTAAAGAGACTGTTATGAAACCATCTCAAGAAAAGATAGAAAAGATAGATCAACGCCTTAGAATTCAGCCTCTTCGAGGGGGCAACCTCCTTTACATTACATGAATGAACAATTCTTGGATCATACAAATGAAAATACCTCCTTTCTATATATAGGAGTCTAAGTGGTCCCAATACAATCAAAGCCTACATAACAATAATATTGTAGGGCACAACAGTAACAATGGTGGGCTTCTATGTGGCATAATAGTAACAATATGGGCACTACATGGGTACATCAATATAATAAGTGGGTTATACTAATAACAATAAGGGTTACACTAGTAGTATAGGGGCCTAACATGCCCCTCTCCTTCAAAAAGCGTTGTCCTCAACGCTTGAGTAGTTCTTGATGCTTCTATATAAAATTCTTGTCCTCCCATGTGGAATATTCAGCGGGTAAGTTCTTCCACTTGATGAGATACTCTGAAATTGATCGATTTCGTAGCTGTCGGGTTCTTGTTTCTATGACTGCTCCAGGTTCCAATATGATTTTTCCTTCCTCTTCAATTTCTGGCAATATTGCTTGAATTGGGATCTTTTGCAACTTTTGAATAAGTCGCCATACTTCTTCGTTCTTCTTCCATTCATCCGTTACTTCATTTATCCAATTTGGTTGGATAATATAAATAGCACAAAACAATGCTTCCACATCCTCATCCTTGAAGCGTCTTCCCATTCGGTAAGGTCGCCATTTTTTAAGTGCATGTAGTATTGCCAACATTTCCTTCCCATAAATAGCTTGCTTGAGATGTAGCAGTAAAAATACCCAATCACTCACATCAAAACATTTTTCACTACGATGTTGATCTACCTGTTGTTTCATTTGATTTTGCACCGAAGTGGCGTTATCCTTTAAAAGTTGGAGAACTTGTTGTTGATGCTCGATATGATCTTTCTCTACTTGAACCTTTTTCTTCTTGATATGTCCTTCTATCTTTTGAGGAGTGGTAATTTCTTCCAGTCCTTTACAAGATATGGTCGGATTCATTTCTTGATGCTTGATGTGATCTTTCACTTCTTGAACATTTTTCTTCTTGATGTGTCCTTCTATCTTGATAGTTTGAGGAGTGGTAATTTCATCCATTGAATTACAAGATATGGTTGGATTCATTTCTTCTTTCTCGATGTGATCTTTCACTTCTTGCACCTTTTTCTTCCTGATATGTCCTTCTATCTTGAGAGTTTGAGGAGTGGTAATTCTTGCCAAGGCTTTACAAGATATGGTCTGATTCATTTCTTCTTTCTCTGGGGTGGTGTCCTGACGTATATCCTCTTCTTTTGATGTTTCTTGATCCTTTTCTTCCTCCTCTTCATATTCTATGTAAAATAATTTCTTCTCAGCACACCTATGACCTTTAGTGCATTTGCTATCACAATTGTAACAAAGCCCTTTTTCTCTTTTTTCTTCCAATTGTTGTGGTGTAACCCTTGTAGGTTGTGGAAGGCTGGGAGAAACAACACTTCCATCTTTATAGTTGTGAGGGGTATGCTTCCTGGTTTCCATAATTTTGCTTTCCATTATGTCACAAAGCCCTTTTACTCTTTCCAATTGTTGTGTTGTTGCTCTAAAGAAGGTGTTGCTCTTTATATCCTCATAATGTGCTATCATTTCCTCCGTGAAAATTGACCACGTAACAAGTTTTTTACGAGAACAAAGCCCTTTGTACCATAAAAATTGATCTGGTTCTAAATATGAAGATGCAATACATACCTTTTGTAACAGTTTTACACCATGTATATCAAAATATTGCTCCATCTGAAGTATCCAATTTACCGGATCCTTGCCATCAAACTTCCTCATCTTGCTTTTTCTTGATTTTAGGAGCTCTACCTTGAACGACTGTAACTCTATACTTTCAGATCTTTAAGTTCTGAACTTGTGATACGTAGTAGCCCTCTGTGTCCTCTTTCCAATGCCACAAGTCTGATCCAAATTGGATTCTCCAAGAAAAAGTTATGCACAATCTCCCGCAGTGACCTGATTATAGACTGGTTCAGTAGAGCAAACTTGTATGAAGTGCCACGTGTCACTGTTTCAACCTTTGACTCTAAAATATATATAAACAGAAACTAAAATCCGTTCACTTTCTGTAACTTCTTACGAAATTTCAATCCGATGCTCAGAAAGAAAGTTATGACGATTTTCCCCAGGTCACCTGTTTTGAGTGTAATTCAGGAGTCTGCAAACATACCAACTTCCGCAGATCATATCTCCAAAAATATCGTGCGAAAAGATCTGAAATTTGGACCCAAGGTTCAGCGCCAATTCTTCTCAAATGGGTTTTTTTTGTGACTTCTGAAACGTCACAGAAAAAAAGTTATAGTGAAAATTCCACGATGACCTGTTTGGAGTAGCGAAACCCTAGAATCCAAAGCTCTGATACCAAATGTTATGAAACCAGCTCAAGAAAAGATAGAAAAGATAGATCAACGCCTTAGAATTCAGCCTCTTCGAGGGGGCAACCTCCTTTACATTACATGAATGAACAATTCTTGGATCATACAAATGAAAATACCTCCTTTCTATATATAGGAGTCTAAGTGGTCCCAATACAATCAAAGCCTACATAACAATAATATTGTAGGGCACAACAGTAACAATGGTGGGCTTCTATGTGGCATAATAGTAACAATATGGGCACTACATGGGTACATCAATATAATAAGTGGGTTATACTAATAACAATAAGGGGTTACACTAGTAGTATAGGGGCCTAACAGAGACAGTTGGCACCACGGTTAGGAATCTCCCCAAAAATCCTCCCTCAGTAGAAGAGTTAAGAATCCTCCAACTGTTAGACATGCAGGGGCTTATTCCTCAAGGTCTAGACAGGGAAGCAAGCATGAGAGATAAGGTGGAGGAATACTGGCATCCTCCCCCTGAAGGTTTTTTAAAGTACAACATTGATGGAGCTTTCAAAGGCGACCCAGGGGCGGCTGGCTTTGGGGGAGTTCAAAGGGATGATACAGGCAGCATAATATCCCTCTTCCATGGACACTTAGGAAAAGCCACTAAGAATATGGTAGAACTAATGGCCTTGGAACAATGCTTAGAATTTTTGATTCAGAACAATTGTCAAAATGTCATAATAGAAGCGGATTCAGAGTTTGTCATAAACGCAGCCAAGAGAATCAGTAATGGTACAGGGCCAGAAAAGGTCACAAAACACTAGAGGTTAACTCAGGTTCTACACAGGATCCAAGCACATCTACAGGAACTTCGTACTCTCAAATTTATTCAT
The DNA here is from genome assembly GCA_031772625.1 of Pinus tabuliformis. Taxonomy (NCBI): domain Eukaryota; kingdom Viridiplantae; phylum Streptophyta; class Pinopsida; order Pinales; family Pinaceae; genus Pinus; species Pinus tabuliformis. The sequence goes on along the minus strand of CM062820.1, from coordinate 1,312,066,832 downwards.
GTGAGGAGAAAGGCCAACAAATTGGCGGACATTCTAGCTAATCAAGGTGTCAGCTGCAAGGACAGTGCAATTTTAAGGAAGTGGAGCACAATGGAGCAGAGCAATCTGCAAAAACTCTGTCATAACCAGGTGGAGGAGGATAAAGAAGAGTATAGAAGCAAAAGAATAGAATCCAACCAGTAATGGATAGCAATCAGAGGGCTTCACAAGGTTGGATAGAAAGGTTCATGATGAGAGGTATGCCAAGGTTTGCGGCAAAGTCGACCACGATCAGGATTATTCTCCGTGACCGGCGACAGAGTTTCCTGACCGTTGAAATCTTACGCATCACCCACTTTTTCCATTGGCTGAAGTTAATACTGCCTCTAGAGCGGGTTCATAGCGTCGCACTGCTTTTAAGTCAAAAGTGGTTTTATATTTTTGGCAGCGATGCCACTGAGAGCGTGACACGTGGAGATGGGCCCATTCCAAATACCACCCTCCCCGCTCCCTAAAGGCTGATTAGCTCGAACACGCGATATTTGGCTCAGTCGTCCGATGGAGTGAGGAAAATCAACACTCGAGATCGAACGTGCAGATTGGTGGGGCCCTCATCGCACGCTATTTTCCGGCTTTCTTGGTGGGTGCATTTTGTCCCTTGACCGTTGGATCCATTTTTGTTAAGCAACGGTGGCAATGGGTCAAGTAGGTTGGAGGCATTTCCAGTTAAGGGGTGTGCTTCTTTCCTTTGCGATTTTGTTCAGAGCTGTTGGATAGGGCCCGATGGTTCTTCACTGTAGATTCTGGTGAGAGATTCATTTTTTGGCAAGTTTTGAGTGGGCCCCTCCTTGTGGTATGGTTTCTTTAGGGCACGGTTCTCTTTAGGTCTTGGAAGGCTGGTGGGGCCTTTTTATCTTTGGCTCAGGTCCATCCACTTCTTAGGTTCATTTTGGATTTTTCCTGTTCAACTTTGATGTATTGAAAGGTAAGGTTTTTGTGCCGAGTCTTTTGCCTTGGCCCGTTCTCGGTTCCTTTGGGGGGCAGTTCTCCTTCGCCACTTTTCTAAGTGGCTTTTTGTAAATTCTGTATATTATTAATGGTAAAGAAGGTCCTACTCTTGCTTCAACAAAAAAAGATAATTTTTTTATTAAAATGATGACTAAATTTTTTGTATATATGACTATTAGTAGCTAATTTACAATGTCTTATAACACGACTAAAATTTCGTCATATTTCTTTGGTCATTAATTGGTTACAAATGATGACTAAAATTTGCATATATATGACTATCAATGGCTAATTTACAGTATCTTATAACGTGACCAACATTTTGGCCATATTTCTTTGGTCATTAATTGGTTTTCTCGAGGATTCATATAGTAATATATTTTGTTGTATATTTGGCCATTAATTGCAACAATTAATGACTAAACCAATGAAAAATTAATGACCAAATTATGACTAAATATACTACTAGATGGTAAAATTGAGGAAACCAATTAATGACTAAGCTAAAAATGACTAAAATTTGGTCACGTTATAAGTTATTTTAAATTAGCTACTATTGGTCACTGATTGAAAATTGGTCGTTTATATGCAAATTTTAGTTGTTTTCTTAGTAACTAATTAGTCATTTTGTACTAGTGAACTGAACAATACTTCCAGAGGTGTTAGACTTGCTTTTCACGAACAAGGTCCATTTAGAGAGCTGGAGTTCTACCAGTGTGTGGCCAAGTGTTATAGCAGCTACAACCACCCTCCAAAATTTTTTCCTTCGCTTTATTTTGGAGCCTCCCTTCCAACCTCCACAACATCATGTCTTGCTTCGTCAAGTACATAAGCTTCAGTGTTTTTCTTGCACAAAGGCAACCTCTCAATCACAGGTTGACGCATTCCCCTCATAGGATGTTCACCTGGACATGGTCTAGATGCAGGTTGAGCAACTTCCCCAAGAAATTGCGCAATTCTGGAGGGCAACCAGCCTTCCCTCTAGAATCTATGCAATCCTGACTAGTAGCTTGCTCGGCTCCAAAATTGTGCAATTCTAGCAGTCAACACACACAGTGAAAATTACGAAAATTTCCCCAGTAGGGTTGTTTAGCCTAGAATTTGCGCAAATCTGGGCAGTAGTTAGCTGCTCTGCCTAGAAATTATTCAAATCCCCTGGGCAGCTAGCCCTGCTGCCAGCCATAAATGCGCATTTTCTCCTAGCAGTCGAGCAGTCTCTTGCATGTGCAGCTGAGTTGATCGGTTCCCTCCAGGACTGAGCAAAAATGACTTGCATGCATGGTCTGCTTCTTGCAAGGCAACATGCAAAGGCATCCCTTGTTTCAGAGATCTATTTTTAGCAGTTGGAGGTTACATGCATGGATCATTTCTAAAACCTCCTACAAAGTGTCGCTTTCCCTGGATTTGTGGCATGCACGTCACAACCTTGATGTTATCAAAACTCATCAACTAGACACCGTAGAGCTCATTCCTCACATAAACCTTGCAGCTCTGACATCCCACATCACATCTAGGAGCTATCAACACACTCAACTCAATTATTTTGGGGTAAGCCTGCTTTCCATGGCTTATGTTGCATTTCTGGTGCTTTTTGTATTTCGCTTCGTATGAATGATGTCTTCTTGATTTCAGTGAGCACATGCTATCGTTTTGATACATTCTAGCTTGTACTATCACTGTTTCATTCTTTGTCAACATCTCACTATTATCGCATGCATGAAACCGTTTTTCACGAACGGTCGCCGATTCGGCAACTTGCCTCACCCACATGCATGTTGTTCTATTTTATGAATCTATCATTCACCATTTGCATGCATGATCATTCACTTATGCTTAAACTCAGTATCACCATGCATTTGCATTCATATTTTCATTCAGCTTCCCGTCGACAAGTCTGGGAAACCTCTGCCTGGACTCTGCCTTCACTGAGACAACATTGTGCAATTTGGGGAAGGGAAGCTCTGTCTTCCTCTCCAGAAATGTGAATTTCTTCCTAGCCACTATCCTCCAGGATTTTTTTGCACATTTCTAAGGTACCGTGACTGCTGGCCCAAAAAATTGCGCAATGCAGTCCCTAAGCCTACAGTCATTGCCAGCTGAGATTGTGCATTGCACAATTCCAGCAGTTAGTAGCCAGACTGGACTGTTCATTACGCATTTCTAGTAGTCAGCCAGCCTCCTAGTAGCCCAAACTATGCCTTGTGCAGTCTTGACAGTCAGTCTCCTGACCTCCAGCCGAAATTGCACAACCTTCATGATCAGTCACACATGTATGTTGCAAGTCAGTTCTCAAGTTCATTTTGGTTTTCGATAGACAGTTTTCTTGCCATGATTGTTGCCATGTCTCCAAGTATCACATGTGTTCATTTGCCTCTCAGAAACACAAATACAAAGGTTTCCATGAGAGCAGAGTCAAAGACACCGTTCATACCACACTTGGGGATGCAGTCAATCAAGTGTCCATGGACTTGCCTACCCACGAAGACATCAAGTTATTCATAGACAAGGACATCAAGATATGAAAACAACAACATCACATCAAGGAGCATCATGAACAGTAGCTGAAGGAAGCATACTGAATGAAACGAATGCAAGAGGAAGGTTGTTCACAACATGGAGGCGGAACAAAGTTGCAAGTTCAAGCAGATCCACTGATTATGAAAGAAATTTTGGAGACTTAGGTGATGAGGCGACGACGTGACATGAAGATCATGAGAAGTCTAAGAATGGAACAAAGAAGGAGTTTCATGTTCTAAAACAACAACTCAAGGAAGAAAATGAAGTTGCATAGATAGACGAATGAGTTGTAGCAGGAACAAGAACAACAGTGGGTGCAACATGCACTGACAGATGAAATTGCACCCATACAAGTTAAGGATCCATCCCAACAGCTGGCACAGATCAGACATGGTGAGCAGTGTTGTTGGTCGCATGCAAGGGATTCAGCAGCATGCATGTCATTAAGTGCATGCATGCGATCCAACCCATTCAGTACACTCACCAAGGCAAAGACAATAAGCAAGTCCAACTGGAGCTGAACATGTACTTCGACAAGTTGATGCGCATGACAACTAGCACACACTTGAATATCAGCACGGACACTATGCATCAGTGTGTTGCTGGTTCAGCCACAGCCAAGAAGATCATGCGCATGTTAGCATATGAGTTGGATGAAGGATCCATACCAATGCACCGGATGCAACAGAGGCAAGAGTTCACTTCAGGAAGATGTCACCATGGGGTGCATGCACACCATCACGGACAACCAAGCTTGGCATCAGCTCACCACCGTCACCATCATAAGAATGTCAAAGAGTTGGTCTCACCTCAATGGACCAAGTGTCAGTGATGTCTTGCGTGGCTTGCTCAAGCCATTTTGTCTTAGATGAGCACATGTGCATTGTAATGTAATGCCATGTCAAGTGGAAGTTCAATGTCAATAGTTGGATGTAATATTCATAGAGTAGATTAAGAGTCATGAGGGCAGATGAACTGTCACAAAGGGGAATGTCAAGGGTCACCCCACCCTTTTCTAGAAATAGAACCTCATAACTCATTGTAAAGGCTTTTGGTCAGCCAAGCTTCCAATAAGACTATCATGGATAGAGCTTGGACAGTATTGTAACAAGCCTTGGATTCTCCACTGCGCAGAGCTAGTACATCTCTTTGGAGGAGTAGGTGGATGTGGCTATAATGTTCCACTATTGGGACTAGTAGTTGGACATGGATGTATTGTATGACCGAAACTTACACTTATTTACATAATAAGAGCCAACACGTTTCATGCATATGTTGTATTGCATTCCAACTATCTTTACTCTAAATGGCATATGTATTTGTTTTCTTACGCATGCATGTATGGACTATTCTGTATGAGTATGTATGAATCTTTTTGAAATGTGTTGTTGGTTTAACCATCACTTTCGATTTCTTGCTAACTCATTTTCCAGCTGGTGATTCATCCTTGCTTGTGTGTTCCCTTCCAAGCCGAGTACTATTACAGGTTTCCAAAGGGTGCACTCATCTCAATCCCCATGTGTTAGAACCTCTCATGCACCTTCCTTGACTCACTGCAGCTGTCACACCCTTGCTACCAACATAATCATCTTACTTGCCTCTGTGTGAAATTGTGGTCAAGGAATTACCATACAACCCACTGTTGGGACTCCTACATCAAACGGTCTAAGGTCTAATTGGGACTTCTTACTGGGGAGATCCCCTTACATGTTGGTAGGTCCAGCACCATCAACACAACCATAACCTTAAACACATCAAATTCCCCATAAGGGCCATAAAAGAATTTATATTTCATGTTAGGGCCATTGGGGGTAGGCATCCCATAAGCTTCCATGCTCATGTTACATTTTGAAACATAAGTTGTCTTTTTAGGGTACTTCAAATCCTTCATCATCCTATGGAAAAGACTACCCAGGCACATCAAAAACCTGATTCAGATGGGGTTCAACTTAGGTCTCAGTGTGTGTGGTAATATGCGGGGATATCTGACCTATATAGTGCTTGATATTGATGACTAACTACTAAGAAGTTAAAGACTCGACTACCCCCATGGGATGAAGTTATCCTAGTGGCCAAAGTTTAGGACATCTTTCCTTAAAGGTGAAGGTGTGGGAAGCACTAAAGCTTGTTCATTACCTTGGTTGATTCGTTAGCTGCTGGAAGGATTACTAGTCCTTTTAAGACAAAGCGCTAATACCTATCAAAAAGATATATTTGCAAGAACCAGTTACTTTGAGAGTGGAAAGGATGAATAGGTCTTGTTAGGAATTTTTATCATACGCAAAACAAATAAAGGATTTTTTCTTGTTTGATTGGTCACATAACATAACTTAAAGGGAAAGTAACCATTTATTTTTTACTTTTTTTCATGTATGTGATTTAATTCCTTTGATACATATCCCCCCTCATCATAGAAGTAACACACACTCCATTTGGCACCATAGAGGACCCAACGATACCTCGCCGCTCTAGGCATTTCCAAAACCTCCCCCCATTGTTGGAAGTGTGCCAAGTCTCTCACCATTATAGTACAGAAGACATCACATAGCCATTTTTATTGGTTCCTCCTTTATTGGAGCAACTTTAATTGAGACCCCTCCCCCTCAAATTTCTCTTTTGACTACCCCTTAAGGGAGTCCACACACCACCCCTTCAGGGAGTCCACATGCTACCCCCATGGGTAGTCCATCTCACACTTCCCAGAGGGAACTCCTTTGCACAGCGTAGTTCAAAGTTATTTTATGATGGTGAACAAAGTCTCATTTCTAGCTTCCTTAAATATACCAGATCTAATCAAGTTGACAAATGACCCCATTGTAGACAATTAGAGTTGGTCCCCTATTCCAACCATGTTACCCTCAGATATACTAAAATTCAAATGGAAATGGGAGGAAGATCTGGGAAACCACATAATGAACTTTCATATTTGGATCTCATCCAACAGCATCACAGATGACTTAGTTTGCATACGACTTTTTCAATGCACCCTCACTGGGCCTGCGGAAAAATGGTACATAAGCCAAGCCTTTAGCTCCCATGGGACCTTTGACTCTCTAGCTAGGTCATTTCTCACTTTCTTCCAGCTCCTAATATGTCATGATACTAGATTGGAGCTTCTCACCCATTTCTGGCAAATGTCTTCCATACATATCTCAGGCCATGTCCATGAATGGCATAAATGTCATAGCCTATGAAAGGTGCACATAGAAGAGGTCCTCCTCCTCAAATTATTTTCAAAATCTCTTACATCATAGATCTGAAATGTGGCTTCCACATTCCCACAAATAGAAGAAGATGCTATCTATAAAGCTCAACAATATGAGCTCATTTATACTCAGTCTGGATACCTCTATCATGTTCTTCCTGACTTCCTTGGTCTACAGTATTTTAGACCAAAGATACCAGGAGCATCAAGTGTTGTAGATAGGTTGATTGGAACCATAGACCAAAATCAACATGGAAACACTTTCCAACAACTTATAAATGTGTACACTTTCCCAACCACTAACCAATCATATAATTCCCCACTTGCAATACAAACACCATCCAACATGGGATAATATCCCAATCAGCTTGCGCCCTCACAGAACCCTACTATATTAGGTAACCAATACTCTACCATGTAGAGTAGGCACTATCACTCCCATGCAGGGTGGTAAATATCCTTCCATGCAAGGTGGTCAATACCTTCCATGCCCGTAGAGGTGGTTTCCACCTCCCAAAGAACTTACACAAACCCAAGACAAGGGAATCCCTACTTCCCTTTTACCGAACCCCAATAGAGTAACCCCATAGCACAACCTAACGTTGGGATTAACTTCATAAAACCACATTTCCCACAAAAGTAACATTCTTTCGAATAGTTTAACACATAAAACCCATCGAACGCCAACAAGAAAAAAAGAAATAACAAGCAACAAGGGGAACTTGGGCAGGGGGAAACAACCAACAATAACACTCGCGAGCATTAGTTGGGGGAAATATCCCTAACTAGAACCAAAACCAAGGCCAAAACAATAACAACCCACAAAATCAGAACAAGGACCCCAGTCTAAGGACTAATCATGCTTGTTCTATTTGTAGGGAATATGGGCATTACACCCATCATTTCCCTCAACTCCCTGAGTTGAAGAGGATGAAAGACACCAGGGGGTAGAGAGGGCCAAACTAAAAACCTGCAGTTATGAAAAATCCCTTCCCCCACCAGGCAGTAGTGAATACCTAGCATGAATCCTCCCAACATTAGTATCAGAATCGTCCTAGATGAAGTTACATGGATCCCACCAATTGTGACATTTTCATGGTCATGGAAGATGCTCTCCTACAAACACAAAACAAGGAATATGGAACCCCTCTAAAAACCAATCCTTCCACATCAAACACCATTGTTATAGCTATGGAACCTTAACGATAAATTGATCCCTGGTAGAAACCATCCCATGAATGGTTAAAGGGCCACTACATTGAGTGAGAAATACTTCAAACGCTACTCATAAATATAACATCATAGATGATCTAGCTCAATCCCCATCAACTATGTTAACACTGGAGGTTTTACAATCTTTCCCAACCCAATGCAAAGCCCTTATTTCCATGTTAGGCACAATAGACCCATTCAATTTTCTTTTGATTGCTTTTGATTTGGAGAATGCTACTTCGTGCCTTCCATCAATAGTCACCTTCCTGATTTCAATCACCATTCGGAATAAAAACATCCATCGTTGCATCGTTGATGAGGGAGAATCCACTTGTATCATGTCCAAATCAATTTTGTAGAAAATAGGATCCCCCAAGATCAAAGCATCACCCATTACACCCAGATCACATGATGGGTGCCCCTCGATCCTCGTAGGAATTTTTCAGGACATTTCAGAAGAGATTTCCAGCAAGACTATTTTCATAGATATAGTGGTCCTTGATGCTCAAGTAGATTAAAATATCCTGTTAGGACGTAGATACATGTATCTGATGACTACAATAGCATCTTCATTGTTTCATATCATGATGTTCCCACATGATGGGAAAATCATTACGATAGATCAAATCACATACTATGAGAAAAGGACATCCACCACCCTCGATGGTGTATTACCCTTTGTAGCATCCCATATAGATTTGGTCACAACTTTTACTAAAGCAAGTCCAGGGATGTTCAATCCATCATCACTCCTTGGCACTACCATGGTGACCCCACGGTGTGTATGATAAGTTCATCAAACACACCTCAACTTTAGGAACTAGTTTCAAATACCCCTAATACTACGAATAGCAACTCAACATTCCTACCATACACAACCACTCATACACCTTTCTTATATCCCCCACGTGGTTTTGTCTCGCACCAATTCATGGTAACATTGACATTGCCAAATTTGGATTTCGAAATACCTGTCTGGTATTTGGTCCCACAATACATGTCAACAAACTCAGGTATTACCGTGAAAAGCATCATTCCTATAGCCAACCCTCATGAAGCCACCCCAAAATGAGCTACACCTCCATCGACACTAGCAGGTGCCAACAAAAGGGACAAACAAAAATGAAAGAAGGTGGAACCCTCAATCACTTCCTCATCTAGGGTACCAGCACCCTATGCATTATGTGAAGTATCTGGGCACCCTACCAACTTATGATCGGAATTAGAGGAGTTAAAATCTCTTATTCACGCCCTAAAAATGCCAGTAGCCCCATTTCCACCTTCCAAAGATAAGGATACAAAAATGGATACTAAGGCATTTCACACTAACCATGCATGCGCTATATGTGTAGAGTATGGACATTACACAAAACACTATCCTGAAATTCCTCTAATTCAGATGGGAACCCTTGCTCAAGCCAATACTGTAACACCATCACCTCCCACCATGCCATTGGTGGATGATGGGTCAAAAACCATTTATTGTGTCTTTGAGGAAGATGCTTCATGCCTAGTTCATCCTTTCGCCCATTGTCATTCTACCTCTCATCCATCATTAGTATCCAGAAGGATGGAAAATCTACCTATGACAGTATTACCAAAACCTTCCCACTCTTGTGCCCTATGTGATAGATTGTGCCATTTGATTAATCAACGCTGAGAATTGAGAAAAATCATATATGTGTATTGGCCCATATTCCTTGGCCTAACCACTCAAACCAGACTAGATGCGTGTGCAATTATTGTCATTTGTTCCGAAGTTCATCATAAATGGAACTGTCAATACTTCCCATGATTTCGAGCAATAAGATAAGCCTTGCATAAAACTAACATTAGGATTACAAATCCTCCTCCTATCACCAATATTAAGATCAATAGGTGGCCAACAACCTTAAATTCCCCACCTCATTACATCAACCATGCGTCATCATCATGAACCACAAGAAATGCTAATACACACACCATTTATTACATTAGCAGAAAAACCACATTACGTGCAGTACACACGTGAAACACTTGTACTAACAACTTTCATAACTCGGACACATATCTTATGTTGAGAAAATTTTGACAACTTAGTATACATCACCACCCAGTTCATGAAATCCCTCAACACCCTCCTCCCATATAGGAAGATGCATTGGCTCCTAGGACACCAACATTCTCTTGAGAACTTTCTCACACTCATGATCGAGCCACCATCATAGAAATTCTCCCACCACCTGGTGCTGACAACACAACACCATATATGATTCATTTCCTTCACTACAGGAACACTTCTCTTCTCTATGTTTGTACATCCCAAACCATTTTTACATTATTTTTGCAATTGTACTAATATTTTTTAAGGAAAATTATTCTCACCCATTTTTTTGTGTTAGTAACCTAGTGGAAATCCTTAGTCACCCTTGGTGGGAACTTCCTTTTGTCACCCACACCATGAATTATCATTCATTAATTCATTATCTACTATGATAGTCAAAACATATTGATACCCACCGTGGATGTCCTATCGACTCTAGGGGAATTTCCCCTAGAAAAATTGTTGTGATTACCGCCACTCGCATTACAGCTCCAACCTCGAGCAATTTTCCATATCCACTCATACTGTTAGCTCTTGTTATCATGCATCTATGACCCATCATATTACAAACATCTATATTGACCTTCACTAGGATTCCCTAAATCAAATTTTCAGGTGGTTGACGCTTCTTTCCTGTCGACTTCAACACTCATCTTCCAAGATCAAAAGAGTGCCTTGGTTTCTCCCCCCTTTAAGGGAAAACCTTAGGTGGCACAGTGGGAATCATTATTTCCTATTGATCTTATCAATATCCCTGGCATTCAAAACCAACATACCTTTTCATGTCAGGGTAGTAGTGTACTTGTGACCATTGCAGTTCTATCATTTAGTCAAAGACCCATGCTTCCCTTAGCACCTCATTCAACAATGCTTCCATTTTGATGCATGGGAGGTATCCAACATTGAAGGCCCATGCATCCATTAGCACCTCATTCAATAGTTCTTTACCTTTGATGCATGGGACCACCTAGTTCAGTCTATTTTTCAAAGATGCCCTTGAGGGCATAAGCAATTATCTTCAGCAACCATCAACATGCCAACCACATCAATGCTAACTTGATAGACCATTTCCTGTGTGATTGTAATACTTAGTCATAATCATCATAACGAGCATTGGATGTACCTACCTTGTATAGAAACTTTTGTATCAGTATTTATTCATAGCACGGTTCTCTTTAGTTCTCAGTCAAGGATTTTCTTTAATCATCTCTACTGTTGGATTTTAGTTTTCGCTGACTCAGGTTCAAATTTTATTGTGCATCAAAAAAACTCTCAATCACTGGCCCTCTCAGCAATGACCTGCAAGAATATTGCAGTCTCACCTGAAATGATTATAGGAGATTGTAGAACCAGGTTTTTGCAGTCTTGAGGGATGATGCAATGTGGTGTTTTTATGTTCTTTTATCCTTAACATACATAGACTACTTCGTAGGTGGATTATCTACTTAACCAATTAAAAACCATAAAGAATACTGCACAGAAGTAAAATATAACCAAAATACTGAATAGGAAGAAAAATATACAAAATAATCATACACAAATTATGCCCATAAAAACTTTACTTCTTATATTAATTCTTTGAACAATGTACAAATCCTTGACCTACGCACCTAGCTACAGGTGTCTACACACTGAGCTGCAAACTTTAGGCCTCCACGCACTCAGCTGCAGAGCCTTCCCTTCAAGCCCAAAATAGATTACAAAGATATTTTCTTATGATTCTATCATTACTATTCATTCCTTATTTATGACTTTGAATTACATCTTTCCTCTTATATATACTAATTACATCAATGGGTATTATCAAAATACCATGGTTCTCCTAAAAATAATCAACTATTGCACCAAACCCGTTACAAAAAGTAGGGACTTTGACCCACCCTGAAGCCCCTAAAACATCGCACAATACATAGATCCGCAGTATCGCGCACTTTGCTCCCTAAAGTGTAGAGTTTTGACCAAAACTTGGGCCAAGTTGGATTACTCCCAACAGGACCCCAACACTCACATGTGACTCATCCCGAATCACTTAGCTTCTTTGCCTCGAACCTTCGTTGCTATGTTGTTGTAGGTGATGTTGTACTGCTATAGTATCTCTATTGCCTGCTTCTCTTCTCTGCACAATTCTTCTAGTAGTGCCTCTGTGACTGGTCCTGTAGTATTTTGCAACACTTCTTCTTCCTTTTTTTGAAGCTCCTGGACCTTCCCATCTACTTCTTGCGATAGCTGGAGAGCCTCATCCTTCCATGGTTGAGTTCTCTCTGTCAAAATATTCTCTTCCCTTCTGAGTTCTTCGATCTGTTTCTGAAGTCCCTTGGCTTCACTGGTTCTAGTGAGCTTCTACAAGATTGGCAAGGTCTTTGTAGTTGCTCGAATCACCTCTAGCTTCTTTTTCTTTTGTTGAATGTCATATTCTATATTTTATATGTTCAGTATTCCTGCAGCGAAGTCCAAATATGAACGGTCGCATCCAATAATTTTCCACAGTCTTCCACTGTCTCAGAGATGCCTTTCACTACAGCATTAATGTCAATCTCCCTCTATTTTCTTACTTCTAGTGGCATGGCTCACTGCAGCTTAACTTGTAGCTCACTGATCTTCACTTCATATTCAAACTGCATATCCACAATCTTCCTCTTTGATTCCTTGACTTCAAGGCCGAGCTTTGCGAGCTTATCTTCGATTGATTCCTCCTTGTAGACATCCATGTTCAAAAATTCCCTACAAGTGGCTTCGACTACCTCTTTCAATCTCTATTGTTGTAGCTCTACTTGATCGTTATCCTTGATGGCCTGGTTGAGTTGTTTCTTTAGTGAAACACACTCTTGTTCTACGTGAATATTTAATTGTGAAGTGTGATGTTCTCGCTCCTTTAGCTCATTTGTGATGCCTTGGTGTAGTTCATGTAATACCGGAATGGGTAGCGCTTCCATATTGATATTGATATGATCCCAACCTTTTTCTTGCTACTTGACTTAGTTGGAATCAAACTATAGAGTACTAACAGGTATCTGCATTATACACATCCCAAATTTCGTCTCTATTATTCTTTCTGGATGGATTCTTTGGTGTATCTATGTTGGTTGTCTCGATGTTCGCACCAATATTTTCAATTCTGTAATACTCTACTCAACACCTTTCAGGAACGTGCTATAGCGATCCTCTATTTTTCTCCATGACTCCACTATGGATTCTTTAACTTTCTCCCCAATTTCTAATAGGTCCCCATCAGTAAGGACCATTGACAATGTGCCCTTGGATTTATCTAATTTCTGCTTCGTTTTGCTCTTCGGTGAAGTTCCTCTTTGCATCTTTCTCTTTCCTTTTTTTGTCTTTTTCTACTCTATGGTCTCCTCTTTGTCATTCTCCTACTCCTGTTCTTTCTCCTGTTCATCCTTATCTTTATATTTTCTACTTGGTTCCCCATGTTGTGAAGTTTATTCCTCTATTTCACTATCTCCTGCATCTTTCTCCATCGCAGTCATCCATTATGTAGGCCATTTTTGTATTAATGTCATAAGGTCATCTTCGATCACTAAGTATGGCACAATATGCCATGTCTTCATTGTATCCTTTCAATCCTGTATGCAGATCCTATGAAAGTCTACTTTGAACTTTGCAACAGACTTATATTGCTGGTACAAGCTTGGTGATAGTCTAGAGTATTGATTTACCACTATGTGTAAATCCATGTGATACAAGTCAAAGAATATCTTTTTCTCCTATGCTCGTGATGATTGCTTGGTATACCAGAGTGAGGCATACCACGTGGCTTCACACACGTCTACTTCTACCATAGGAAATTGTGTATCCGCCAGCTCCTTCCCCACCAACAAGGCTGTGATCAACCATGTGTAATGAAAGATCTTACCTTTTTCCTGAGCTTCCTGGAAATATTCCAGGAATTATTTACATAGATATCTAGCCCATTTGTATTGGACCGTATTGTTGTACTACACAACTAAGGAAACAATTGTTGCGTGGACTTCATTGGCTCAGCATTTTCACATAATCTTCCCAACTAAGATATGGGCCACGAAGCGTACTCCTTCGTCACTAATGGAATTTATGCTGTAACCTCGCATTTTCTTAACCAAGCCAAACTTGTCCTTCATGATCTCCATTATCGCTCTATCTTGATCTTTACTCATGAATTCTTCGGCTAGGTCCCTTCCTTGGTATGACAACCTAGTAATTTGCCATATCAATGTCTTGTAAATTGGGATCTTCTTTCCCATCCAAAGGTATCCGTCGTGCACCATCATGAGCAATTATCTCATCCAAGATGTGTAAGGTGTATTTCTGCCAAAGTGCATCACGTTCCACATGTTCAGTAAGCCTGATCATTGCAACCCTTGTGCCCACTGATGTGGTTCGAATCTTGTTACTCTGCTTTCTGGGTAATGGACCTGCTTTAGGTACCTTCTTGGTGTGAAATTCAGGTATTTGTTTCATTCATTGAAGTCATTATCCTTGAACTTCAACTTTGGGATTGTTCCGAGAAATTCTACTTCAAATGGTGTCTTCTCTGGTAGTAATGGTGTAAATGTGCCATACTTCTTCGCATAAAAACCATAATTTCTCTAGATCCTCTAATCTCGTTCCTTTAAACACAGGTAGCTTAATATCATTGGCCATATTCCTTCTGTGGGGGGAGGAGGAGGGGGAGGGGGAGGGGGATCCTTGGGGGGGGGGTGGGGATTAGGGGGGGTAGGGGGAGTAGGGGAACAGGGAAAACCAAAATTACCTTGACTATTGCTAGATTCCGGCTTTAGCGAACTTTCAAGCTGAAAGCATGAATACTGCAGAGTTACTTCGGGGTTTTCAGGGAGGTTTTCTTCACTTTCAGATTCACTCAACAAAGGGCTATAGTCACTTTCTATGAAAGTCCTTGGATCTTGGCCACAACATCTCCTTTTAGTGTATATCCCACTCCATGTTATTCTAGTCTCTTCTTCAGATCTTCTTCCAAACATAAGTAATCTAATAATCTAGTTACATTCATAGAACTCCCTTTTCACATAAAAGCATCTTAATCCAGAGTTTTAAAGATCTCAAGTACTTACCTTGCGGTCCTTTGAAAAATTTCCATTCTGCTTCATTGTAGGACATAGTTGAGTCTACCATGAACTCAATAATGAATCCTCCCAAGATGCTATCAATCTAGAAATCAACAGCCCTTGAGATCCTATTGTAAATGTTCTTGAGTCGATGTATCAATTCAGGAGTCCACCCCCTAGGTTCATTTCCTCTAAAACAATTTTTTCTCTCGGTCAACCTTGATATCCACTCATATAGCTCAACATGAAATGAATCAAAGAAAATTTTGTACTGGTCTTCAAGAATATACTTTTGTAACCACCTTTTAGATGACAACTGAGGGTTTCTATTCTCCTAATTTGCAAATTCTCGTTCTTTTTGTTCTAGCCACTCTTGGATTTCCTTCTTTGACGGATGCCACATAAACATATCCCTCAAGCAAATCCTGGTCCTAGCAATGGAAACATCTATTGGATTTTAGTTTAGGCTACCAAGGTTCAGAATTTATTGTGCACAAACAAAACCCTCAATCACTAGCCCTCTTGGCAACAATTTGCAAGCATATCAGAGTCTCACCAAAAGTGATTATGGGAGGTTGTAGAACTAGGCTTCTGCAGCCTTTAGGGAAGATGCGGTGTTTTTATGTTCTTTTATCCTTAACATACATAGACTACTTCATAGGTGGATTATCTACTTAACCAATTAACAACCATAAACAATACTTCTTGGAAGTAAAATATTACTAGAATACTGAACAGGAAGAAAAAGATACACAATAATCATACATAAGTTATGCCCATCAAAATTGTACTTCTTATACTAATTCTTTGAACAACGTGAAAATACTTGACCTACGCACCCAACTGCAGGTGTCTGCACACTCAGCTATAGACTTTAGGACTCCTCGCACTCAACTGTGGAGCCTTTCCTTCGAGCCCAAAATAGATTATAGAGATATTTTCTTATGTTTTTATCATTACTATTCATTCCTTATTTATGACTTCAACTTACATCTTTTATCTTATATATATAATTACATCGATGGGTATTATCAAAATACCATGGTTCTCCTAAAAACAATCAACTATTTCCCCAAACCCATTACAAAAAGTAGGGACTTCGACCCACCTTGAAGCCCCTAAAACATTACGCAGTACATAGCTCTGCGGTACCACACACTCCCCTCCCTAAAATGCATAGTTTTGACCAAAACTTGGGTGAAGTTGGGTTGCGCCCAACATCTACAATAACTTTATCTATCTCTCAAGAAGTTAATAATACTCTCATCTAGATCAACAAAAAATTGATGTATTTCGGCTATATGCTTACTCCTAACCTCATACATTAGGAGGAAATTTTTATCATATGAAAATCATGCACTCATCTATACACACTAGAATACACTCAAAGTCAGTGATCAACACATACAAAGGTTACATTTTCAACTGGAAGCACCAGGTCGACCAAAAATTAAAATTTTTCCTCAGGTTTAAGTTAAAACATTTAACCACCAATGTGAACCATTACTGTAAATTAATAGTCATGCAATTATTTCTTTGATAGCTGTGTGGTTGTGAAAATCCCAGTTAGTACCTCGGACCACGAACTCGCTTGAAGAACCCTCGAACTCTTGATATGATGGGCTAACAAATTTGAGCCTTGAGACCCAATAAGCCTCAAAGGTAAGGAGGTGGTAACTTTCATCTCATTTATGTGGTGAAAAACCACATTGATGAGCCAAGGAGGGGAGTGTAAAACAAAATCTATATATACAAGTTCATGGAGAGCCAGGAAACAGGAGGAAGTAGAGCATTTTTATGCTACCAAAATTTCTCCCTGGTAATCAAGCATACCATGGAGAAGAGAATTCCAACATTAAGAGTGTCTTTTATACTTCTTTGAGAGAGTGTGTGAGAGAGAGAGAGAGAGAGCTTGCAAGGAGATTTGAGAAAGGGAAATCCTTGTTGAGAGCTTTTGAGCACCATTTCTCAAACAATTCTCTTCAAGTGTCTTTTACACTTCTATTGTAACTATTCTACCACCAACAGTCAATAAAGGGGACCCTTTTCCTAACTTTTGTTGATTTGTTTGATTCATTAAGCTTTTTATGTATTATTTAGTGTAGTTTTTTGTTTATGTTTATTTCATGCATAGTTTCCATTATTTTCAATGGTTTGTTTATCCATGTTTCTCCACTAACAACATCCAATTACTTGCATTATTATTGTAGGTAACAACCAACTCTAAGGAAGGTGTATTTGGTACTCACAAACAATAAACACACCACTACACATCCTATCATGCTACAAGTCTTAGGTAATTCCATATCAAGTGTTTTCTCCTTTGTACTTGCAATATTTCCATTGCGTAGAAATAGAGAACAAAGTAGCCTCACCCTCCAGCTAGGTTTTCTCCTATATGGGTTTCTCGTAGAATATCTTGTATTCACCATGGTTAGTTTGTGATTGTAGTTTGTTGTTCTCTATTTTCCACATTTTATCTATTGCATGCATAAAAAGAAACATAGTAATTAACAAATTTGGAATCTGAGGAAATTAACCCTCATTCTATAGATTTTAGTATATGTTGATTAGAGATGTGATGAACTATTTAATGTAATCTTGATATCATTTTACAAATCAGAGAACCAAAACATGGGAGTAAATCATAATGTGATACCATATATTAGTACCATTTTCAAAAAAATAGAGCACAAGACAAGAACTTGGTGGAAAATCCTTAAGCAGTTCTCAACACTATATTCATCCCATTATATCAAAATATAGTACATGTATCTGACCACCCATAGATCTAGATTGCATTGGAAACTCATCAATGGATAATAATAACACCTCATCAATAGATAAGAATTAAAACTCATAAGAAGGTGATCTCAAATTTTTTCGATTTTTTAGTGATTCACAACCTAACATCCCCACAATCATAATTCTAAATAATTATAAAAGGCAACATGTACTAGTGCATAAACTAGTATCATCTTTAATATTCAATTTGAAAAATATAAACCATGCTTTCAATTAATATATTCTAAAAAAATTACCAATATGGATGTTGAATGGTTCGTCTAAAATGAACATTGGAAGAGAGTAAAATTCTAGAAGTGAAAAGTTTCCATGTATAAACATTCCCCTACTAATTGGTGAACAAATAGGATCACCATTCTACTATCATTGGACAATTAGAATCACCGAATTTCTCTTTGAATTTAATTATGCGTTGAACAAAATCCCAATGAATAATTGAAGATAAATGAGAGGATTTTATGTTTCATGTCATATATTCCCAAATATGTTTCAATTTAATGATATTTATTAAATTTAATTGAATTAAAGATACCTTCTTGAGGCGACTAGTTTCCTATTGGTATTCCAAAATTCAAAGGACTTCAATCCTTGAAGCTTGAATATCATCATTGACATTCTCCATTATCAAGTGCAAGGAGAGAAGTATGTCGAAGGAATACAAGATTGAGATTTTGATTCTTCTTTAATATATATTTCATAACTATAGTTGATAACATGTATTTCATGGTTTTGATTGAACACTAACCATTTTTATTGATGTATGTGACTGTTTTTGTTGAAAATTAATATTTTTCACAATATACTCCCCATTGAAGGTGAAAGAGAGTACTATTATTTTTAACCCATGTATGAATTCAAATTCCTTGTAGAATCGGCCCTAATCATGCTCAAAATCTTCATCTAGAATAATTGATCCAACTACTTTTTTAATTTCACCATTAGAATTTGTCTTTAGTTATGTCTAAATTAGATGGTAAAACATATGCAAAATATTAACTTGTTGGTTCAAATGCTACCAACCTATCTATCCATAATGAATTATTTTATTTACATCCTTCCTTTTTTTTTGACATTTATTTGAATGATGATTTGTCTTCCCACAATGAAGACAAGGACGGAGATTAAAACACTAATATTCCACGTGACCAACTCTATGATAACATTGGCACTTAAAATTTTGGTGTTCAAATGAAATGAGTGAAGTAGAATCTCCTTGAAGAAATCCTACATTGTAGAAGTGGACTGGTTTAGAATAGTTAGGAATATCAAATGTAACTTCATTACAATATATGAGTCCTATTCTATGTTTCAATTCAGATATTTGTTCCCAAAGTCTAATTATAGGCATGGAAAGATTATTGTATACTTGATGTTCTTTCATGCATTCACAATATTTTTATTTCATAATTTTAAAGGATAATTCAGTTGTATCTGTAATGATACTTCTTACACTGTCACTCCTTACTTCTTCTTGTGACTCAACTTCAAAACTTGTCTTCATCAATTCATTGATTATAAATTATTCACTTTTATGACTAGTCAGGGAATCATCAATTGTATCATTTGATTATTTATATTAATTATTAGGTATTTATGTCACAAGTAACATCTACCATTTATATGAGGTCATTTGTTGCACATGTTGCAACAATCATGTTCTCAATTTGCTACTCCTTTTATATTAATTTTAATTGAAATGATTTCGTCAATTTTTCCTTTAGATCAGTTTTGTAGTGAATATTAATAATCTAATTATTCAATTCATGTAAGGATTCATGCAGCTCTTTAATTTCTTGATTAGTGTTTGGTAAACACTTTCCTCCTTTACCCATTCTATTTTTTGCATGCTCACTTGTACTTTCTTGCTTGTTCCTAACTATATTTGGGTGTTGGGTGCTACCACTAATACACCTCAAAATGTGATTTTTATAATGATTGGACTTTGATTAATAAAAATAAAAAAAAGTGACCTTCTTATTTAAATTTTATTCAAGACTTTATGAAAAAAATTGTTGGAAACTAGGAGAATACTTATAATGGGGGTGAATCAATATTATGTAAATTTTAACAATATTTATAATTATTTGCTATATCAAAAATCAATTACACCACAACACCATAAATCAAACAACACACACATCTGAGACATGTATTTATGTGGAAACCAATAAAGGAAGAAAAACACAAATTTTATGTGAAAATATTGTTGTAGGTTGCAACCTACTACTACATTAGCTTTTCTAGCACCAACCGGAAGGAGACACCCATCCATTAAATGTAATAGCCCTAGTAAAATTCCATGTAAAAATACATAAGGCCATGGTGACGGGACACGTATTCCAAGCTAAATGGTGGGGGAAACATCCTAATGGGTGTTGATTCAGTTTCTTATGGCTAAGGAAATTGGCAAAGGCAATGGAAAAGGCCTTGGAAAGGCATGAGGCATTTATTGGCATTTTATTTATTAAAATAATGGAAATTAGGAGAAAAGGAAGGTGAAAGGTCACATGTTGCTTGTGAGGAGGAAAATGAAGGAAAATAATGGAAAATGAATAAAATAGAGGCCTAATTAATAAAAAGGCTTTTGAGGATCAGTGGGCAAGACTTGGGCAGTTCAGTGTTGTAGCTCTCTTCTACTCTCTCTCTCTCATACTCTTGGATACTTAGAGTTTCCTTGGAGCACTCTTGGAGGGTGTGGCATACTTGGATTTTGGAGCAAGAAGGAAAAGGAAGAGCAAGAAAGCGGAAGAGGTCATCAGGATCAGCAACTACATCAGATTTTCTTGTAGGTATCGAGTTGCATGTATGTTTCCTTCACTAGTTTTGGCATGCATGGCACATGCACATGGTTCCTTGGTTGTGATCTATCAATGGCATGGAGGATTGTCTAGATCGACAATGGATTTCCTAGCCTTTCCATTTCCTGGATAGCCATGGTGATTGTGGTTTTATTTTCATTGTTTGTTTTTGGTTGGTTCTCATGTTTCCTCAACTTGGGTTGAGTTATTAGTTCCTGGAAGCCCTGGTTGGACAAATGCTCTGGAAGCCTTGTAAACTATTGGGTTGAGTTACTACTCCTAGAAGCCTTGGTTGGAAAAATTCTCTGGAAGCCCGACGATGGTTGTGGGTTGAGTTACTAGTCCTGGAAGCCTTGGAAGGCTTGGATGGAGACCAATCTGATGATGGTTTTGTGATCTCCGACTGTGAGGTGGAATCACTATTTGATGGGTTGAGGTGGATGGCCTCTGAAAGCCTAGATGATTTTTTATTGGTGTGTTCTATGAGATCCCACATTCATGCTTGGAATATGGCACAAGGTGAGTGGCTGAAGAGAGATTTGGCTCAACCATTCTATAGTCAGGTGGAATGTGGAAGTCCCATCTTGGGTTTGGATTTTGCATCATTAATGAAAGGTTATTTCTCCTTTTACCTCTATGAGAAATATGGTGGATTATATGTGGTTTATATGGCTATGATTTCATTGCTATTTATATCCCTATTATGCTGGTTATGTATGTATTTTATGACAACTGTTATGTATGGCTCTCAACATGTTCTTACTTGTTATTGAATGATCAATGTATCTATGAACTAATGGATAATGTGATAAGGAGACAATGGTTCTTAGTGATTCTCAGCTAAGTATGAGACCCATACGTTGAGAACTGTGAATTACACTTATATATTACAAATTTGTAATATGTTTGACGAAATGCCTATCATGGCTAATAGGGGTCTAGTCAAGATCTTGAACAAGTATTTTCTTTAGTATTGTCATTTCCATGTTATATTATTGATTTGAAGAGATGGATCCATTTTGGGTAGTGACCTGGGCTTTGATCCTGAAAAGGTGGCTTAAATCCTGGGGTCGTTGGCACAACACTGACAATTCTGGTCCACAGTCACTGGCAGGAAGGCCTGTGAGAGTGACTTTAGTTGTTGGTCACCCCATTTCCCATAGCATGAGAGTGAATATGGACCAAGAGACCTAAAACAATAGTGGGACCTAGGAACACACTTTCTGAGTGGTTGACTTATCCTCTAAGGGTTCTGTTGATGATGTTGGATGTTTGTATGGTGTTTTTCCGTTGGTTCCACTTCCTCAATGTGACTTAGGAGGTCGAATCATATCATAGTGGCCTCTCGGCGCATGTTTACCTCAGCTAGCCGGTTGCTTGGGTAGATGTGGGAGGAGGGTGTTACAGAGTGGTATCAGAATGTGGTTTCACTCTCCTTGGGTTGTGTTTTAATCATGCTTTCATGTTGGTTGCATATGTGTTCCTTATGCATGAAGTCCATGTGCTTGTTGCATTTTCATGGTTTTTATCATGGTTGTAGTGATGTCACCATGTGAAGGTTGAAGGTGTGGTCGTGGAGTATGTCTTCATGTGTGTATGGTTGATTATGCATTGTTATGCACATTAGTGATCACATATTATCAAGTGCACGTGAGGTGGTTGTTGTTGTCATGGATGAGGTCATGGTTTGTGTAGTTGATATGGACATGCATTGATGACTAGACTCTACCTAGAATGGTGTGTCTATGGTTTTGTACTCATGTGTTATATGTATATATGCAGTTGTTATGAATTTATGGCCTTGGTTATAGTTATGCATGAATAGTAGGTCAAATATACCTTGTGAAGTCATTGTATGCAATTTAGGTTATCATGATGCTATTGGTTGTTATGATGCTAATGTGTTGGCTGAGATAGAGCAGGAGATGCATATCAACATAATGAGTTTGCAATATTAGACTTTGGGGTAAGAGAAGATCACCATACATGTATGGTATGTTTGTCATGCATGTATGTAAGGTAAGGATATTTATATGCATTAGGTTTATATACATTAGGTTTATGCACACGTCTTTTGATTTTATGGTTACATTCATGATAGATGTTAGTTGATCAGTGTAGTTATATGCACACATGTCGGATAGTCAAGATAGGTAGTAACCTGTGGTTGTATGCATTGTTATTTTTGTTTTATGTTAGATAACTTAATGATCATGTTATATGTTGTTGATGAGTATGCTATAGGTTAACTTGTTGTTGTTATATGATAGTTAGCTTGATGATTAGGTCATATGTTGTTTACGAGCATGTTATATGTTAACTGATTGTTGTTATATGTTAGTTAACTTGACGATTAGGGTTATAACATTAATAGATTGATGTTATATGTATCATACTAAATTGGATTGGACTATGCAGATGGCTATGGTTACAATATTCAAGTATGATCCGACATATTTGTGATGACTTTGCACACATGGTTTTTATACATGAACGATAAATGCTTATCAGTTTATGATGTGAACATGTTAGTTAGTTAGTGTTATGGAGATTAAGATCTTATTTATGTTGATTTTACATGTTGTAAAGTTCTATCTTGCTAACTAGATTGATTGTGCAGACAAGATAGCCTCCCCTGAGACACATTAAGGTATGAGATTTTTTATGTATTTTATTTAGTGTTTGAATGTTTGATTATGTCGTCTAATTGGTGTTTGAGTGTTCAGTGCCTATTATGTCACCTAGTTGATTTATTTTGGTATGCTTGTAAGTTGTTTAAATTTTTGATGAGTTGCATAATATGAGTATGTGTTCAAATGATCTTGCTTTAAGATGGTTTTACTAACACACATGTGTTGAGATAGTTGATATGTACTTGAGTGTAGTAGGTGATAGTTGTAGCATTGTGTCTAAGGACTATGAGTTGACTATGAATTATGACATGATTGTTAGTCTTGGTAAACGTTGATTTCAAGTTGATAGATATGATTGTCTTGATATTTAAGACATGTGGTTCACATGTGTGAGAAGTTGCAGGGTAACATGTTAGGTATTAGCATGATAAGGTAACACTTGATGTGTTTATATAACTAATAGTTGAGTGATGTGATGGTACATAGTAAGCCTCAATTACAACAAGGTAAAAGGGGTAAAAGGAAGGAATTGGACAAGAACTCCTTTGGCCATGTTTGGAAACCCTAATTCCAAATGAATGAGTACCTTGCATAAAGGGAGTCTTCTTAACCTTTATTTTGTCTGAGATTATGTGGATATGTACTATATTCATGAAAATGTACTTGCCAGGTATATTAGCTAGTCTTTAAGTTACAAGTGGATTTGTCAAAGGATTGGAGTCCCTTGAGAGATGGTATGGATGTGTTCAATGGCAAGCAACATGATTGGCACAACAAGATAAGGTAATTGATGTATTGTTATGTTTATTTATAAACTAACAACTATCTGTTTATGGAAATATGATGCAGGGGACTACATGGCAATAGATATTCCCACAAAATCTTGAAGAAGGCTCAGGTTGAGTTTTCCTTAGGACCATGGGGATTGATTCATGGTGTTTGTTGCTAGTATTTTGCTTTTGGTCTTTTGGTGCTTTGTTGTGCTTGATTGCAGTTTTGTTTGCATCTTGTGCATGGCCATGCCACTTGGGTTGTGGTTTCGTTATTGGTTTCATGGTTTTCTTCTTAGTTGTTTCTTGTATTGCCTTTTATGTTTTGATTCTTGGGAATTATTTGGGAAAGAAGAAAGTTGATGGAGATTGGGAAAGTTGTGCGGTGCCCGATAGATGATGTAAGACTCAAATGAAGCTCGGTGCATGAGTAAGCACAACGAAAGGTAAGACAATGAGAGTCAGTTGGACTAGTTGGGTCCATTGTGGTAAATGGACGATGACAAAGCAATCATGGCAAAGGTAACCAAGAAAAGTTAAATTAAATGGATCTGAGGTGTCATTTTCCTTGGCTATGTTTGGACTGTTTTTCTTAATATTGCACATGTGTTGCATGAATAAAGGAAGTTCTCTTAACCGTGACCTTATAATATCTGGCAATTTTGTTGTGATCATGATTATGTTAATTTATATATATATATATATATATACATGTAGGTGTGTATGTATGTCATGTCTGACAGGGTGATCATGAATCATGATTATTTTATGCTAATGTTTATATGTACATATGTATGCATGTATGAGATCATTATTATTTTAAGATGTATGTATGTGTACATGTATCAATATCATTGCCTAACAGGGTCATCAGGAATCATTCTTGTGGAGGAATGATTACTTACGCAAGAAAATGACATGAAGAGGTTTCTAGTCTATGATGAATCAAGTGGGAAGAGTAGTCATGACAAACATATCAGGTCAGTATCATGTGAATATGAATTTATATTTTATGCTTGTATTATGCCTATGCTTATGTTATGGACATGTTATACCAAGGGATACATCAACAAAGTGAAAGCAGTGTGATTTGTGGCATGTTAGGACAAGCATGTATAAGACGCTGGAAGCAAGGTTGCTTGGTAGAGGTAGCATGGTTTAGGATGTGTGTTATTACTGTTATGCATATGTCATACATGTTGTACATGTTGCATATGTGATGATTGTGTGCATGCAGTATTGTGCATATGTAGTGCGTGGACATGTTGTTTATGCAATATTATGTATAGGGTGTTAGTACAGATAATGTTGTATGAATGTTGCATATTTAGTCCTGGGTATAGATGGTGCTAGGTACATGTTGGATATATGGTGTTGTGTACATATTGTACTGTGTGCATGATGTATATGCGGTGTTTTATGCGTATGGCGCTCTGCACCTATTGGATATGAAGTGTTGTGTATAGATGATGCTATGTAGATGTTGGAAATGCTATGTACAAGTGGTATTGTGTGCATGTTGTACATGTGGTGCTATGTACATATGGTGTGGTGTGCGTGATTATACAAATGGTGTTGTGTGCATGTGGTGTTGTGTACATGTTGTACAAGTGGTGTCTTGTGCAAGTGGTGCTATGTACATATCTTTCATGTGGTGTTGTGTACATGTGATATTGTGTACACATTGTACAGTGGTGCAGTGCACATATGGCGTTGTGTACATGTTGTGCAAGTGGTGTCGTATACATGTGATGTTGTGCATACATTGTGCAGGCGGTGCTTGGTACATGTGATACGGGTGCACATGTGGGATTGAGTGCATGTCGTACATTTTGTGTTGCAGACATGTGGTACTATGTATGTGCATTGTGTAGTCATGGTATCGTGACATATGCATTCATTGTGTTACACTCTAGACACATATATGTGTTATGTTGTACATCAGGTGTAGGTGCATGTATTGTGTTGTGCACTAGATGTAAGCATATGTATTGTGTTGTGTTGTATACCTGGTGTACGTATATGCATTTTGTGGTGTTTGACATTGTGTGTGGATGAATGTCTTATGATGTACATTGTGCACATATACGTACGTACACCGGGTGTAGGTGTATGTGTTGTATGTCAGGTGTAGGTGCATTTATTTCATGGATTTGTATGTCTTGTGTGGTTGCATGTGTGTGATGCACACTATGTGTATGTGCACATGGTTGAAGAGAAGGCACTGGGCGTTTGTCGAGTGTGGCAACTGATCTGAAGTGCATATGGAATAAGGACAAAGGTAGAAGCTAAGAATTTCTTAAAGGATAAGTATCAATATTTTATTCAGTTTTATTATGCATGTGATTTATGATTCTATTCTATGATGATTACATGTTATCTATGATTTCGGTTTATGATGGTTACATGTGATTTATGATTTTAATCTATGATGGTTATGTTTTTAGCTAATCTGATGTGATATTTTTATACATGTTGATTTGGTCAAATATGCTAGTTTGAATTGTTGTGACAGGAAGCGAACAAGCTTGAAAATATACCTTATTGACGAGCTACCAATGAGGATGTGAATGTATTTCAATTTATTTTGAATCTAATGGAATTTATGTGCCTGGACCAGGAATGCATGAACATGCCTCGCTGAGTGTTTGAAATCTACTGCAAAAATTAGTAGCATCAACAAAAGGAATTGGAAAATGCAGTAGTATGCTGGTAAATAATTTCAGGAGTAGGGCCATTGTGGGACACTGGTACCCAATAGTGTCCATTGATTTCCATGAGCATGCTATGATCGGTATGATGGTTTTCAAGTAGGGATATTCCTTGGTTTTTGCATCTTCCAATGCGAGGAATCTTGCCAAGGGATGGACTGCCCGAGATGGGGGTGCTAGAGGAACTTGGAAGGTGAGTGACTACACAGAAGGGATGGCCGGATTTCCCTAGGGACTGTGTAGCAGAGAAGGGAAGGTCATAGATGGATTTGTTTTGGTCATTAACATTACCAGATGGAATTAGATGCACATTGGGAGTGAGGCCTAGAACAATGAGTCGATAATTGTTCACTGAGAAGACAAGTGGCACATGATTATGGCATTGGAGATTGGATACAATTTGTCTATGGAAGTGGATTCTGGACTTCCTCGGAAGGAGGTGAATCTTGGTATTACTTGAGGGTGGAGGTGTGAGCCTCTAAATTCCCTTGTTGCAGATGCAGACATCATATCTTTTTATTTGTTGGTTGAGAAAATGTGTCTATGCGTATATTATTGTAAATACTGTATCGAGCTCGATTTATAAAGCTCCACAGAGAGTATGGTTATTTGCTGGTTGAAGAAAATGTGTATGTGTATATGTGGTTATTCTAAATACCATAATGAGTTGTGTTATAAAGCTCCAAAAAAAGGTATGTTTGTCATGTTTTAGCAGATGGTCATTGTAAATATTGTAATGAGCTGTGTTATAAAGCTCCATGGGCAGTATGCTTTGTTTTCAACAACCTTGTTGGTTATAGGTGGTGTTGAACACCGAGGACGGTGTTCCCCCAAGGAGGGTGGTTTTGTAACAACCCTAGTAAAATTACATGTAAAAATATATAAGGCCACGGTGATGGGACGTGTATTCCAAGTTGAATGGTGGGGGAAACATCTTAATGGGTGTTGATTTGGTTTATTATGGCTAAGGAAATTAGCAAAGGAAATGGAAAATGCCTTGGAAAGGCATGAGGCATTTATTGGAATTTTATTTATGAAAATAATGGAAATTAGGAGAAAAAGAAGGTGTAAGTTCACAGGTTGCATGTGAGGAGGAAAATGAAGGAAAATAATGGAAAATGAAGAAAATAGAGGCCTCATTAATAAAAAGGATTCTGAGGATCAGTGGGCAAGACTTGGTCAGCTTAGCGTTGGAGCTCTCTTCTATTCTTTATCTCTCTCATACTATTAGATACTTAGAGTTTTCTTGGAGCACACTTGGAGGGTGTGGCATACTTGGATTTTGGAGTAAGAAGGCAAAGGAAGAGAAGGAAAGCGCAAGAGGGTATCAAGATCAACAACTACATCATATTTTCATGCATGTACCGAGTTGCATGTATGTTTCCTTCACTAGTTTCGGAATGCATGGCACATGCATGTGGTTCCTTGGTCGTTATCCGTCATTGGCATAAATGATTGCCTAGATTGACAGTGGATTTCCTAGCCTTTCCATTTCCTAGATAGCCATGGTGATTTTGGGTTTATTTTCATTATTTGTTTTTGGTTGGTTCTCATGTTTCCTTAGCTTGGGTTGAGTTACTAGTTCCTAGAAACCCTTGTTGGACAAATTCTCTGGAAGCCATGTAACAACTTGGGTTGAGTTACTAGTCTTGGAGGCTTAGTTGGAAAAATGCTCTGGAAGCCCTAGAAAGCTTGGATGGAGACCAACCTAATGATGGTTTTGTGATGTCTGACCGTGAGGTGGAATCATTGTTTGACGAGTTGAGGTGGATGGCCTTTGGAAGCCTTGGATGAGTTTTGATTGATGTGTTCGATAAGATCCCACATTCATGCTTGGAATATGGCATGGGGGTGAATAGCTGAAGGGAGATTTGTCTTAGCCATTCTATGGTCGGGTGGAACGTGGAAGTCCCATCCTAGGTTTGGATTTTTCATCATTAATGAAAGGTTATTTCTCCTTGTATCTCTATGATCATTATCATGGATTATATGTGGTTTATATGGTTGTGATTTCATTGGCATTTATGTCCCTATTATGCTGGTTATGTATGTATTTTATGACAACAACTATGTATGGCTCTCATCATGTTCTTACTTGTTATTGAATGATCAATGTATCTATGAACTAATGGATGAAATGGCAGCTAATATGATAAGGAGACAATGTTTCTTAGTGATTCTTAGCTAAGTATGAGACCCCTATTCTTAGAACTATGAATTACACATGTAGATTACACATTTTTAATATGTTTGATGAAATGCCTGTCATGGCTAGTAGGGGTCCAGTTAAGGTCTTGAACAAGTATTTTATTTAGTACTTTCATTTCCATGTTATCTTACTGATTTGAATATATGGATCCATTCTAGGCAATGACCTAGGATCTCAACCTAAAAAGTGGCTTAAATCCTGGGGTTGCAGGCACAACACTGACAATTTTGGTCCACAGTCATTGGCAGGTAGACCTATGAGAGCGACTATGGCCCAAGATACCTAAAACAATAGTGGGACCCAAGGACAAGCTGTCTAAGTGGTTGGCCTATCCTTTGAGGGTTCTTTTCATGATGTTGGATGTCTGCATGGTGTACTTCCATCGGTTCCACTTCCTTAATGTGACTTAGGAGGTTGAATCATATCATAGTGGCCTCTCGTTTGATGTTTTCCCCAGCTAGTCGGTTGCTTGGGTAGATGTGGGAGGAGGGTGTTACACTGAATTTACAGGAACCCACTTGAAGGAAGGACCAACTCCATAGTGTTTACAAGAACCAACCTGAAGGAAGCACTCACTCCTTGATATGCAAGCACCAACCTACTTTTCCTGGAAGATCCCTCTTTCACTCAAACTTAGACCTTCAAGCACATTCTACTCAATTTATTTTTCAAACATTAAATACTTCAACTCTCAATCAATTAGATATTCTTTTTCAAAACAAACATGATCAAACCAATCATATAAATCTATTCTCCTCACTATAGTTATTCTTCTCAACCTATTACTGCTACTCAAAAATTCCTCTCTCATGCATAATCACACATTACTACACTTATAAAACTCACACAAAAATTCATATTTTTTATTCATTTGCAACATAATACATCACCAAAACTCTTTCTTATTTGGCCTCAATTTCTCATAAGAACAACTAACCTTATTGTGTTGTTTTTCTTCTTGTTTTACAAGCTTGGCCCTTCAATTACCATGGGTTTACATCCATGGTATTTACCCATGGAATCCTGTTTGATTGAATAAACAACCCAAAATGTTTGACTGTATCAATAACCATGAGGATTCAATTGTTTCATATTATTTTGATGCTAGATTTTCAATAAATACTATGGATTAGTTCCTTGTTGAATACTGCAACATTTTTAGTTCCTTCTCTTAACTCCTCATGGAAATCACAACTCTCATAGTGATCACCTTTGTGCACGAACCTCCAATTTCATAACCCAAAACTATTCACATCAATGTTGTAATAAGATGTCCCTATGGACGTGTTGATGTTCTGGAATTTATTACCAACAGTCAAGGGGATCTCTCTGGTGTACGTTCCCAACTAGAGGCTGCATCGAGTGCATTGGAGATCCCTTTCGGTATTGGGGCCTGACTACTGCTCAGTTTTGCAGAGCTAGCTTCAGATAGAGGTGTGATATGAACTTAGTACAAAGTGAGAGTTTTAAGAAACACAAGAGTATAACTGACAAGTATCATGTGTCATACATATATACCATGAATAGCAAGAGATAAGCCACACAGTCTCATGTAAAGTTACTGTTAGCAGGACTTTAAACAAGGCTTGTGCAAATTAAATAAATACTGCTTAACTATTGCAAAATCAATTCACAATAATCAACCATTTACCATCATACAAAATCATGCAGTCAAAAGAGATATTATACTAACACCTAAAGAAATAGTTCATTAGCATGTGTATAGAGTGAAATAAACCAAATACCATTCATACGTAGCACAAGCATATTCAGGGTACGAAATAGCATGTGGAGCAACTGCACATCAAGAAGCTTTCAAGAAAATTTGATCCGTCAAGTGTAGAAAATACTCATGGTACCAACACATAGATATTTGAAGCATTCAATAGTGAAAACGTACAATTAACTCTTGCATTGACTAGAAGAACCACACTTCTCTTAAGCACTGTGTCTATTACTATCCAAAAGTACTTCACTCAAAAAAGTCCCATTCAAATGAGACGTGAAGTTACATTTATAGGATGAGAGAGACCTTTGGTCTACTCTTGACTCTTGGACTTCCAAGTGACCTTTCGACAACCACATGACTCTTAGCATTCTATGTGACCTTTCGTGTTCATAGAGTATTTCGTGCTACCATAGCACAAACACAAATGAAAAGGGAAATGGTTATCATCCTAGTTGACTAAGCTGCAAATGGCGAGTTTCGGGATGCTGAGCCCGAGCTTTTTGGTCAGGTAAGTACGCCATATGTTGTATTCTGCTACAATGGGGGAGATTGGCGGCTGACCTTCATCATTTCTATGTAAGAATTCCAATGCATCTGAGATAAAATTATTTTGCTTGGCACATATAAGATTGTTCAGGGTGCCCAACTTGGTGTAGAGCCTTACTAGTTCCACAATGTAACACTTGATATTTTCCGCTGAGACTGACATATCTCCTATGTGGGAAACTTATCTATATGTTTCTATGAATGCTTGCACCTCATTGTTGATCTCCTCCTTGTTCTTGACCTGTCTAATTTCTCCTATAGAAGGGGACCTGTGCAGTTGGATCACTCACTCCAGACTGCTAAACAATTGCCTATAGGAATCCAACACCCTTTCTGCATCTTTGACCAAGTTATCTCTGGACTGCATTTTGTTACGAAGTTGGACTCTAGTATTCGGCATAGCAATCCAATCTTTCCTGGGTACTACTTCCGGAGCTTCGAGGTACTTTTCAGACCACTCATGTATTTTATCTAGGGCGGTCATGGCCTCTTTGAGCATGGCAACCCTCTCCTTTGAGTGAGTCTGAATAGCCACTATGGGAGCTATAGTGTGGTGCAGTTTTGCCATCTCCTCATAAACTACAACCATAGTCTCTCCTAGGACTTTTGTTTCTAATGTGACTATTGTTTGGAAATCACCTGATCCTGTATGTAGCAAGCGGAGTGTCATGATTTCTTCCTCCAAGTTCCTCTTCCATTGTTCCGCTACACTGGCCCTTTTCTCAGATGCGTATAACCTATTTTACAAATCTACAATTTTTCTACTCATCTGGGCCACATTGTGTTCGGTGGCAACTACGAATACTATACTGGTAGAGGCAATCATTAGCGGGTTTGATGTAATATTTGGCATGATGTTTGTCATAGTAGTTACTGACAATGGGTCAGCTAAGTTTCTGCTGCAATATCTCTTCCTCTCCTATATAATCTTGAGGGTCACTGCATCAAATGTGATCCTAGTCAGATCTAGAACCTCTTCCTCCTGATCTTCTGTGATGCCTAGCTCTAGGAGGGGTAGGTGCCCACCAGTGAGGGGAGGAATGGGAGGTACGTCTAAAGGATGAAGCTCACTCTATCTTGGGCTTGGATTGAGCACCCTACTCATCTCTCCTTGTTCAACCACTACCGTTTCCTTCTCCTTGTTTGCCCTAATCTCCTCTTCCTGTTGTCTCTTTTCCCTTTCTACTAGTGCCCATTGCCTTTCTAGCTCTTCCTCCATGCTCTTCAGTTCTTGTTCTAACCTTTGTTGTTCATCTTGTTTTTTCTTCACAGCTTCTTTTTCTCATCTCTGCTTTTCAACCTCTTCTTCCTTTCTTTTCTCTTCCTCATCTCTTGCTTTCTTTTCCTCTTTCTACCTCCTTTCCTCATTTTCCTGCCTTTTCCTCTCTATCTCGACTTGGCTTTGAGTGTCAAGTTCCTGCGATTGCTTTCTTTCCAGTTATCTTTGTCTCTACAGTTCTCACTTCTTTCTTGCCAGTTTGGAATTTCTTTGTATGAGTGTAATTTATTCTTCCTCGCTGTTGCTTAGAGGATCTTCCGCTTCTTTTCCTTTTCATTTCCCTGATGTTTCGCCTCTCTTCGGTGTTATTTCTTTGATGTTTTCATCATCGTGGAAATCATCAAGGAGTTCATATATATGGCTTGTTGCTTATTGGGGCTAATATCCCTTGTGGAGCTATACCAATTCCTAGTTCCATCATCGAGGTCCTTCCTAGTGTGGGTGTAAGACCAACTAAATTTTTCCTTCTTACAATGGGCAGCTACAATCTTTTCAGGGTTGTACGTTCTATAATTCAGTGTCACGAAATGACTCCCCTGGACTTCTTCACCTTCCACTTCCACCTGCTTGAAGTTTTCTACTACGTACGCCCCAATAGTAAGAGGAAAAGGTGGCCAAGGTTTCTTCTTACCTTTGTGTAGCACTTTCGAGAAACCCTGTGTCATCTAGTAGCAGACCTCTCATAGAAGAGTCTTATCTATGGTGAACCTAGGTAGAGTGTGCGAAGGTTTGTGAGTACCAAACAGCCTGACTATTGTTCCCTTATCGATAGGGAACGAGTGAGCTACTTTAATCACGGTCCTCATGGCTCTTTGGGACATGCAAGGTGGATCTTCCCCAAACAATAATTGGTATAATGGGATGATAAATGTTTCAGATATTATATCCAACGTGGCTCTATAAGTCATGTCCTAGAAAACCTTGTAGTGGCAATGGACAGGTAGGGGTGCTAATGAGTCCCAATTGTAGCTCCAGTGTTCAAAGTGGCACCTTGAACAAACAGTGTCAAGGAGGTACGAAGACATATAAAATTCTGGGGGTTGTTCGAGAGCTGGGCTTTGAGCGGCGGCTATGTTGGTTCTCAAAGATGATGACAAGATGCTCGCCCAATTGAAAATAGTTCCTTGAGTGGCGATGGCATACATGAGTGGAACCCACGTGCCATAAAACACATCGTAGTCTACCTTTCCATATAGTTGACACATCATTGCAGCGATTAATTGATACACCCTATGTAGCCCTTCGGTGTTGTATACCTGATTTGTCCTGATCCAAAACTTTGCAGGTTCTTGCCACCAATTCCTCAAGATGTCTTTCGTCAGGATAATGAATCCGATGAGCCACTTGGTGTTAAAAATCTACTGCTTTTCATGCAATTTATAGTAGGCACTGATATTCAAGGAAGCAATGGTAGTTATAGGCACCCCATCATGACCCCTAATCATCTAGTCTTTTGTGCTTGTGTAGTGTAGAACCCATTCGATGACTTCAGCGCATGGGAATATTGGTGGAT
Source organism: Pinus tabuliformis (assembly GCA_031772625.1). NCBI lineage: Eukaryota > Viridiplantae > Streptophyta > Pinopsida > Pinales > Pinaceae > Pinus > Pinus tabuliformis. The sequence goes on along the minus strand of CM062820.1, from coordinate 1,312,032,775 downwards.
GAGCTACCACTTTATATAACCTTAACTTTTTGACGTTGATATATACGTGAAAGTACTCTTGTGTCTCTGGGATATCCCTCTTAGCAAATTCTTCGTAGATCTCATACTAGGAGAGCCTAGTGATATTACTTATGTTGCACGACATATCTGCGAAGATAGGCAGTTGTTTGTCTAGATCTATTTCCCATGTCCCACTTCTTGATGCACCTTGAGCTGTTCTAGTAGTTGGATGACCCATCTCGTCTTCAAAAGAGGAAATGGATATGCACTCGATCTCGATGTCACTTGGCATGTCAAAAATGCAATCCCACGATGAGAGAGAGGGCATAACCATAAATTGAAAATACCAAAAGAAAACTAGCTAGTGAAAGGGAGGTCGCGGGAATGAGGGAGTTGCGAGATATCTGATGTGATAGTGTGACCGAGGCCACAGGTTGAGTGCGACCGTGAGGTCGAGATGTGAAGGGGAAGACTATGGGTTGCAATGGTAGGAGGTCACGGGGAAAGAGGAGTCGTGAGGTCGCGAGGAACGGGGAGTCGCGAGGTTGCGGAGTCGTAGAGTCATGGGAAAGGGAAGTCGCAAGGTCACGGAGTCATAGAGTCGCAAGAAAGGGAAATCACGAGGTCATGGAGTCGCAATGGGAAGGATATCGCAGCTGTGGGGCATGCGACTGAGGCTTAGATTGTCCCAGAGGAGGCCTCTAGACGACTTAAGGGGACCTGGGTCACTTTCAAAAAGGTAAGACTTTGGTTTCTTGATCTAACCAGGAGGATCAGGTGTAAGGAAGAGTGAAAGAGTAGGGGAAGGCCAGGGTGATTTATGGGGCACAACCGGGGAGGAGAGCTAAGTAAAGAGCTAAACCCTAGGGCAAGAGGTAATTCGAAGGTCAGGGGATGCATTTTATGCCATTTGGAAGAAAATAATCATTGCAGGAGGGGTGACCGTTACTTATCGGAGTCAAATGCGTGCGCGAAGTCGATCGGAGGGATTTATGCCTTCTGGTGCAACCAACAGAGCTCTGTAAAATGTAACCAGGGTTCCCTCCTATTTATAAAATCATCGCACGTGTGGAGGTCATGAGGGTCACGAGGGAGTAAAGTGCGACCTCACAACTCAAGGCTTGCTTGCGACTCAGGGGTCACGAAGTCGCATGGTCACATAGTCGGGTTGGAAGACGTGAATAGGAAATGTGACCTTGCGACCTTGTGAGTCGTGGAGTCACATGGTCGCGTGGTCACAAGCGTTCCTGGCTGTACTAAGGTGACTTTGTGACTTTGCAACTTGGAAGGTCGCAAGGGTCGCTTGGTCACGAGGTTGTGAGGTCGCATGGAATATAGGTGGTCGGAAGTGCGACCTTGTAACCTTGTGACTGACGGGTCACCGAGGTCGCAAGGGTTATCTTGGTCGCAGGTATATGCTATAGTCGCATTACGATTAAGTGACCCAGTCTTACCTCATGGACTTGTGACTTGGTTTAACTTAGCCAAAATTTGGAATTCGCTAGGATTTACTGACACTGACGAAACTTTGGGAAGGGCCTAATGGGGCTAAAGCTTAGGCTTGACGTAGGGGGTCCAAAAAATTTATGTTTACAGGGATTTTTGGAGGTGTTGTCGCAACAGCTACAACAATTGGCAATTCCCTGGAAGATCCCAGGATCTCTAACATTTACGGGCCTCGCTTAAGGGTACTTGAAATAGATATTTCTTGATTGGGTTGCGAGTCCCACTGATGATATTCCAGGTTCTCTTTTCAAACTTGGTTAGTTGTCCTACTTGTCTCAACATGTTCTTTACACATGCAAAAGAAAGGGGGCGCTACCTTCTGCTATCTAGAGCCTAAAAGGGAGAACTGAAGTTACAACATGAGTTTTAGAGTATTCCCAGTACAGTGGTCATGGTACTCTGGTGTTGCTCCGCTACCAGCGAGCCTGAATAGTACCTCAGTGGAGTCACTACCTAGAAATCGTGAACGTTGCTCTGCTTTCAGTGAGCCTGGTCAGTACCCCAGCCAAGTTGTTGCTTCAACTCTTTGCGCAGGAAGCCTTTCTCAGTCCTTTAAACCTTATTATGAAAGGTGTAGGTGCTCATGAGCACTTATTTGCCTGTGCGTATAACGCACTTATTTTAATGTAGGCTTAAAACCTGGGCAGATGAGGGATCCTGACATATTTGACTTGCAAAGAGGTTGTTTCTACCTTACAGAGTCCTTATTATTTTCCTAGGATATGTGTATACTCATTACTAGTTCCTTTAGCTCTTGTTTTGTCCCTAAGATTGCAAGTGAGCTAGAATGGCTTCAATAATTTAGATCATGCGAGCAACATGGATAAACCAACGTGGGTGAGAATGAGGACCTATGCATGTCATTGTGTTCCCCATTGTTCCCAAATCTTTCGTACTATACTCTTGTCGTACTTAAACTTTGGTCTGCTAACGGATCCGGAGAGCGTCTGAGGGACCTAAAGTGTAAGGCTATTTTAACTTTGACTTGCCATCTCTAATTTATTCCGGAAAACAACAAACAACCATTAAACTAGTGATTGAAACTAAATGGCAGTAAATGACAACTATCTAAGAAAGCAATGGTAGACTATAGTACAAGGTGGGACCTAGCAACTCTGGGGTTGCTAGGTGAAGTAATGTTTAAGGTCATGGCCATTCACTGGAAGGGGTTCCACCCGTCCTCCCAGGGTTTGTAATTTGAAAGTGTGATGACCAATTTTTTCTACAATCTGGAATGGGCCCAACCATAGGGCTTGAAATTTTGTGTGTTTTCCTTTGTCTTCATGAGCCCGGTCCCATTTGAGCACTAGGTCCCCTACCTCAAACTTGTGGGACCCTGCGGATTTCCCATCAAACCATCTTTTGATCTGGGCTTGGTGAATGGAAAACTTCTCCTTAGTTTTGAACCTTTCTTCCTCTAGTTTCACCAGGGTATCGATCTGGCTTTGTATAGATGGGCAAGGGGTGCCTCACAACTCTTGGGCTAGCTTAAAGGCGGGGAGGTACAGATTGGGGGGCAAGTTGGCTTCTTTCCCGTAGACCAGGAAGTATGGCAATGTGCTTATTGAGGTTTTGCGAGTGACTTGGTCAGCCCAAAAAGCATTACTGAGGGTGTTATGCCAATTCCTCTCCTGTGAAAACAGGGTTTTCTTGATGATACGAATGAGGTTCTTGTTGGTCGATTCAGCCAAGCCGTTTCCTTGAGGGTAGTAATTAGCAGAATGTTTTAACACTATGCTATTTTCCAGAGCGAAATTATATAATTTCAAAGACAAAAAGTAAGTAGCGTTATAAAAAACAAGGGAGGTTGGAACACTGAACCTGGTGATGATGTGCTGCTTAATAAAAGATATTACCTGATTGTCATTAACCTTTCAAAGTGGGATTTCCTCTACCCATCGAGTGAAGTAGTCGATGGCTGTGAGTATGTACTTATGCTGCTTTGATGAGTGAGGAATGATCTTGCCTATGATGTCGAAACCCCATTGTTGAAAAGGTTCCTTAACTGCTATGGGTTGCAAAGGGGCGGATGACATTGCTTGCCTGCCAGGATGCTTTTAGCAGATCAGACCTTTCGTACATAGTCATGAGCATCTTTGAATAGAGTGGGTCAGTAGAAACCTGCCCGCATAACCTTGTGCACTGTGGTGTCACCCACGTAATGACCTCCTGCTGATCCGTCATGTAGATCTTTGAGCACCCGCTATGCTTCATCATATTCTAGACATCTTAGCAACACACCAAGGTGATGCTTCCTGACGAGGTTCCCCTGGACCATCTGATATGAGGCTGCTTTCAGTCTGATGGCCATTCTTTGTTTAGCAGACATTGCTTCGGGCAACAACCCCTGTGTTAGGTATTGATTTAAATCAGCATACCATGATGGGGAGTCATGTGAGCTGATGAGTTCGTTGTGGTACATTTCGATTTCATGCTCCCATCCTTTTGTTTCTTGAGCCAATTGGTCAACTTCCATGCCCTGTAGATCCATGGCTTTGGCAACTGGCTTACAAATACCATGCCCTTTTACAATGTGTGAGGGCTTAAATTCTAAGTCATATTCCTGGAGGGATGTCATCCAATTGGCTCTTCTCTCCCCCAACTCTTCTTGTACGAAGAGGGATCTAACAGCGAGATGGGGGACCATTACGGTGATGTGATTTTTTAGGATGTAGGGCCTAAAGTGTTTCACTGCTTTGTAGATAGCATAAGCCTGCTTATCTATGTATGGGTAATTCAGGTCTGCCCCTTAGAGTCCTATACTCATGAAAGATATAGGACGTTCATCATGGTCGCAGTCCTTTTGAGTGAGGACCACGGCTAGTGATGAATCTGAAGCAAAAGTGTATAAGATAAAATCTTTGTCGAAATTGGGGCTTGAGAGTGAAGGTGCCTCTGCGATTGTTGCCTTAATCCAATCAAATGATTCCTTTTCTTCCCAGTCCCATTAAAAAACTGTATCTTTCTTTATTGTTTTACAGGGGTTTGGCAATTTGTGCAAAATCTAAAATAAACTGGCGTAGGAAATTAATTTACTAAGGAAATATTGCATACCTTTCTTGGTGCTTGACTGAGGGATTTGCGCTATGGCTTTCCGCCGTTAGGTTCGACTGTGATCCCTTTCTTGGTGATGATGTGGCCCAGCAGATTGCCTTCCAAAACTACAAATATGCTCTTCTTGGGGTTGAGATAGATCCCATATTTCCGGCATCTTTCAAAAATCATGTTGGAGATCATCACTTCTTTTTTTTGAAAAATGGTGACATCATCCAAGTAGACCACCACACTCTGCCCCATTAACCCTCAAAAAATGATATCCATAGCCCTTTGGAAATTTTCACCAATGTTTCTTAGCCTGAACGACATGCGACGGAAAGCGAATGTTCCCCACCTCATTCGAAACGTGGTCTTAATCCTGTCAAGTTCTGAGACCAGGACCTGATTGTAACTGGAGAACCCATCTAGTAGAGAGAAGAGCTTGGAACCTGAGACAGTTTGAAGGATCTGCTCCATGGATGAAATAGGGTAGTTATATTTGTCCGCCGCCCGATTAAGGTTCCGGAAATTGACGCAAAGGTGTATTTCTCCGGATTTTTTCCTTACTAGTACCAAGTTAGATACCCATGTTGAGGGGTTCTAAGGTAGGATGCACCTTCCTCAGTTTCTGCTGAAATAGTTTGACCCCATCTCTGGTAGGAATCACATGCTGAATAATCTGAGTATCGTACGCTTTCAGGTCATCGTAAGTCCAAGCAAAGACATCTCAGTACTTTCGAAACAAACTGATGAAAGATTGTTTTTCCTCTGGGGTGCATTCTATTCCCAGGTTTACATATTTGGGGTCACACTCAGTCCCGAGATTGATTTTCTCATGTAAGAGGGTGGAACTATGCATCTTGGCATTTGGTGGACCTTTGAAGCAATTCTAAAAGTCAAACAGTTTTTCTAATGACACCACCCCTTTCGGTAAGGTATTTCCCTTCTAGGAATCCACCTCATCTTGTAATGTTTTTTCATGTTCCTCTTCGTTGATAGTTGCGTCTTTGAATACTTCAGAATTTTCCATGAATTCCAGAATCTGTTGGTCATCATTAAACACGTGTAAGTTAGTTACATTATTCGATACAGCTGGTTTATACAAAATTTCAATAGAAAAACGATCTCTAAGGGGTGTGAAGCCTGATGGAAAGTGCGGAATTTATCTTTGCCTAATTCTTCTACATTGAAGGTAGGAATATGGTTTTGTGAAAATTTGGGAGGAAAATTATTGATTTTTCTAAAAAAGGGCTTAGTGGGTTTGGACCCTCCAGAAGCATCACTGGTTCTTATCTTTAGCTTAGACACTTTGTTGGTTAGTTGTTTTAGTGATTTTCGTAGTCCTTCAAATTCAAAAGGATCTTTTTATTTATCGGCTGTTTTACTTGAGGAAGCCTGGTTCCTCTTACTGGAGGAATTTGGATCCTCTCGTGACTCGTGTTCCAGGGAGTCAATTGAAAGAAGATATTTTTTGACCTCGAGTGCCACAGCAAAATTCTCTGCTAGAGTGAGCTTTGCTTCGTGCTTAATGAAAACACAATGTCCCATGGCAGGGCCCTTGTGTAGTAATCAATTGTGATGGAATCATCAAGAGCTACATCCATGGGGAACTTGTTTAAAATAGTGGTGACACATTGATTAAAATCCTTTACCTTCTCCTTCTTGTTGCATTTCAGCGTGTTGAGCTCGGTGAGAAGCATGGAAGGTGTATTATCATCTGAAAACTTGTCTAGAAAGGATTTCCAGAACTCATCCCATGATTGGATAGAGGAAATGGGAAGCGATCGATACCAAGTGGCAGCTTTATTTTCTAGGGTATGCAGGAATAGGCGGCATGCTACATCATCATACTAGACCTTCATCATTTGCAGAGCTAAATAGAAATTTCTAATGTGGTCATCAGCTGAGGTCCCTTTCTCCAGGTCGAATTTTGGGAGGTGTTTCTCAGAATGTCGGGGCATATCATGTAGGAGGCCTCTAAGGTTTAAAGGGGATTACACCATCCAAGCTAGCGAAGGGGGACGGTGGTTTGGTCTAGGGTTGAAAAAGGGGGGGCGATCATTGCCTTCTAATTCACTGTCCGTACCTAACCTACTGCTGGTGCGAGGGGGGCGTTGGGCTTCTCTCCTTGGCACTCTGAAATGTCATAGATGTCCTCAGCAAGTCTTGTGTAAATTAAATAGATACTGCTTAATGATTGCAAAATCAGTTCACAATAATCAACCATTTACCATTATACAAAACCGTGCAGTCAAAAGAGAGATTATACTAACACCTAAATAAATAGTTCATTAGCATGCGTATAGAGTGAAATAAACCAAATACCATTCATACATAGCAAAACAGATTCGGGGTATGGAATAGCATGTGGAGCGACTGCACATCAAGAAGCTTTCAGGAACATTAGATCTATCAAGTGTAGAAAATGCTCATGGTACCAAAACATAGATATTTGAAGCATTCAACAGTGAGAACATACAATTAACTCTTGCATTGACTAGAAGAACAACACTTCTCATAAGCACTATGTCTATTACTATCCTAAAGTACTTCGCTCAAAAAAGTCCCATTCACATGAGACGTGAAGCTACATTTATAGGATGAGAGAGACCTTTGGTATACTCTTGACTCTTGGACTTCCAAGTGACCTTTCGGCATCCACATGACTCTTAGCATTCTATGTAACCTTTCATGTTCATAGAGTATTTCGTGCTACCATAGCACACACACAAATGAAAAGGGAAATGGCTATCATCCTAGTTGACTAAGCTATAAATGGTGAGTTCTGGGATGCTAAGCCCAAGCTTTTTAGTCAGGTAAGTATGCCATATGTTGTATTCTGCCGCGATGGGGGAGATTGGTGGCTAGCCTTCATCATGTCTGTGTAAGCATTCTAATGCGTCCAGGATAAGAGTATTTCACTTGGCACATATAAGATTGTTCAAGGTTCCCAACTTGGTGTAGAGCCTTATGGTGAGCTCCAGTATTGTAGCAAGAATGCTACAACTCCTGGGGCTTCCTGTCTCTCATTTTATCAACCCGGTAGTTCGTACAAACTTGGAAGCGACGGTGCTATATGCACAAGTACTAGCTCTTGTCGCAGCTGTCACTTGGTCAGCTGGCACAAGTCCGCTAGGGCTCAAGCCAACTTCTATAGGCTCTCAGAAGAAGCTTGCTAATTGATGGACGAAAGCTATTCTCAAAGGGAAGCTACTTTACTTGACAAAAATGAACTGAAAGCGAATCAAAGCATGTAAACCTAGGAAACCCTAATTTAACTAGTCTAACCTCTATAATGCAAAGAATATGAATGAAACTTCTACCAATGCTGCTATTACCTCTAATAAGTGAAAATGCATGGATCTAAGCTGCTTGCATCATAAAAGACATGTTTTTTATTTTTCCTTTAAGTGTATGGAATGATTGTGATTGTGTGCTAATTAGGGTTTGGTTGTGCAGATGGGATGGAGAAGGAAGGAAACCGTGGGACAGGTTGGGGAGGCTAGGAGAGGTCCCTAGGGATCCTTAGCATCCATCCACAGAGGTTCCTCGCATTCAGAAGCTCAGCAACCGAGTGAGTGGCCTCCTACAGGATGTCTGCAGGGGATCCTACAGGATACGCAAAGATTTCTACAGGATGTCTACGAATTGCTACAGGATGACCTACCGTGAGTGTTTGAAGTGATGGGTGAGTGATGGAATGGTAGGGGGAGATGTGTAAGGTAGGAATAAGGCTGGTGATGGCTCAGAAGTGGAGGAATAGGATGGGAAATGAGTGTAGGAAGTAGGTTGGAAGATAGAGGGCTAGGTCAACAAAAGGGCTAGAGAATGGAAGTACGTGAGGAGTGAAAGACTGTGGGAGAAAACAAAGCGGAACAGAGGTCAAAGATGTGTTTGCATGCGTGATCAAGATGGAGAATGAGGTAATGGAATGAGAGAGAGCAGTGTAAATGAAACAAATGCTTATGACTGTCACCAAACCGAAAATGCATTAACCTAAACTACCTGTGCGTATAAATTCAATGAACAGCAATCCAAAACGTGAAGAGAAATGTGTATGAAGCGGTGATGAAGGTGTGTGGTGCAGGTGTGAATGATATGGAAGCATCTAACATAACCGTGACTGTATTGCAGCAATCATCAAGTAAAGAAATGCGTATTTTTGGTGGTTAGTTATGGACTGCACCCCAATCTCTAAGGGAGATGGCAGTGAGCCTTAACAACCTTTTTGCTGGAGCTCCAATAGATTATATCTATCCTCTGCTAACCTAAGCAACTGGAAACAAATTTACCATAAGCAAATCCTATCTAAACTCATGAAAAAGACTAATTCAACAACCTGTAATTCAAATTGCATGTGAAAATGAAAACTCAGAGTGCTGAAACGAAATGCAAACAACACTACAGCAGAGGGGATCTATGGCTCTCAGGTTGGGCCCTAACCTGAGAGCTATAGTCTCCTTAAGAAAACTCAGAGCTAGATCAAAATCTGCCTTCTTTATTCATAACTGATGTTATGCCAAAACTGGCTTACAACAAGAACTAACACCGAGCTGTGCTCAAAAATTACAATAGTAATGCGAAAGTTTCAACAACCTATCAAAGGCTACGGCCTCTATACTTATGCAAAACAATGATCCAACAAGTGTCCTTGATTTTAGGAGCTCGGCTGTCCAACTAGAGTTTAACTGCTGATCCTGTAGGACAGTCATAATTGTTGTTCCTGTAGAACAGTTGTAACTGCTGTTCCTGTAGAACAGCTGGCTGCTTCTAAGCTCGGAGGGGAGATGGATTGGAGCTCGGAGTTCTTGGTGGGAATCACGAGGAATGTCCCAAGACCGTGGACATCCTCTCCTAAAAACCAGCAGTGCCACCTCATTGTCTCCTTGTCTCCTTTTTCGTTGTCTTTTGCTCCCTTTTAATGCCAAAACCTGGAATCATAATGCATTAGTCACGTAGATAGAGTGCCTACCCTTCTTCCTACAAACAACATGAATAAACTAAGAAATGCATGCATAAGCAATAAAAAATAAATGGTTTGAGCAGGTAGAATAGGCCAAAATGAGCCCAAATTGTACCAAAATTGGGGCTCATCATCACCCCCCAGCTGAACCATTTGCTCATCCTTGAGCAACTCAGTCAAGATCCTCATCCTTCATGGCTTTCACTGCTCCCCTTACATCCCAAGCTTCTGTGGTGATGTCTTCTTTGTTGATATGAAACCCAGCTGTTTTGTCCACCTCTTCCCATTGTGCATTGTCATCTTTCTCTGTACTTCCTTCAGCCAATCCTAGCAGCAATGGGGGGCTGAGTTTAAGGCCAATCCAGCTGTCCTGAAGTCTTTGCATGGATTTCTTGTAAAGGTTCACTTTTGCTAATGCTTCCCTCATCCGGGTTGGGGTATGGTATTCCCGGATCTTCAAACTATGTGCCAAAGTATGCCACCTGCGTGCACATGCCTGGGCAGCAGTTTCTCCCAATAATCTTTCCATGTCTTCAAAGTGGGCTATTGCTTGGGCCTGCTGGTCCATAAATCTCAAGGAAGCTGTGGGATCATTAGACAACTGTTGGCGGGCTGAGATGAGAGCAACCGGATCCTTTGGTTCTGCTCGAATGTACAGTGGCTCACTCACTTCTCGGCTCATGACCGATTTTTCTTCAGTTGCTCTCTGATCCTCATGATTTAGCCATGAAGCGAAGGCCATCAACTACATATCACCCAAGGTGATATTGGGATCCCAAGAGACTTCATTAGGCAAAACCAGATTGTGGATGTAGAATTCTGCTAGCTTGGCTTTGTCTTCTGCTGAGCTAGTATTGCATAATTCGGCAAATTGTTGTGGGTTATGGACTTGTGCAATACCTCTTTGTACTAATGTGTTTATCTGGAACTGTAGCCACTGATCCTTTAAGTACAACCCATAAGACTTTGTAGGATGTCTGCACTGCAGGGCTTCCATGGCCCAACTGGCCATGCAGGCCAATTGTGTTTCCTTTTGTTTCAGCTGCTCTTTCAGAGCTTGTGTTTCAATTTGGCCCTGCTGTCTTGTTTCCTGTAGAAGTGTAATTGGCCCCTCAAGATGGGTGGTCAGCTCTTGTTTTCCTTGCTGCTCATTTGTGGTGTCCTTGGAGGAGGTTCCTACCCCTGCCCTTAGCTCCTGTAGTTGCAATTTCAACTTTTGGTTTTCTTCCTGTAGAAGCGCATGTTGCCAACTAGCCACATGTTTTGCCATGGTGAATTCACTCCTGACCTCCCTGAGTTGATCTTGTAAAGGGCCTATGTCTGCCACACCCTTTGATTTAGCGATCTGCATCCATGTGTGGGAACGGACTCTTTCTCTCTCTAGTTCAAAAAATAGAGGTACAGTAAATTTTTGCGGTATGATCTTTCCCGCCTCCAAGAAGGTGTAGTAGGAGTTCAGATTCGGTGAAGGGCTAGGTTCAGGGATATGTTCTCTTTCTTCCTCTCCAGGAGGTGCTAGCTCACCCTTCTTCGGTGACGAGGGTCCTTCCCCTTCTCTTTGTTCGGTTTCCTGTAGCCGAGCCAAAGTATCCTGTAGGACATTTTCGGCTTCCTGTAGCCGGGTTTTTTCATCCAACAGATCTAACCTTTCTTGCCATGTGTTCTTCTTTGGACTTCCCTTTTCGTAGGTAACTGTAATCTTTGAGGGTGATTTTTCTTTGGGAGAAGCAGGGGTGTCTTTGATGACAATTGGGCTGCTGGACTGCGTCTGTGGTTTCCCTGTTTTTATCCGAACATTTCTCTGGGCTTTGAAGTAGAGAGGAGGGTCCCTCTTCCTCTTTCCTTTTGGCTTAGGTGGCGTACTGAGGCCAGCTAATACAGCCGCTGCCTCCCTGGCCAGAACATCCACCCTCTGCTCCTTTGATTTTGATTTTGCATGGCTTCCTGTAGAAGCCTGTTTCTGTGCTTTTGTGCTTCCTGTAGAAGCTGTTTTCGGGCTTCCTGTAGAAGCCTGCTTCTCCTTTCCTGTAGTGACGGGTGTCTTCACTTTCGCTCACTTTGCTGCAGGGGTATTATCTTTTTGTTTGCTTGTGAGTGCTGGAGAGGTAATTGGGCTGACGTGGCCTGCCCCAACTTTGTCCCTTCTGCTCTTTGACCTTATTTCCCTCGCTGACAGGATGGGGGAGTCAGCTTTTTCTTCAGCATCTTTTTCTTCGTGCTGCTTCTCCTGCATGGTAGTCGGGGTACTTGGGCTAGTTTCCTTCTTTTCCTCGGCCTCTACTTCTTGTTCTTCACCGCTGGAGGAGCCACTAGCTTCGACTAGCATTTTTATGTCCCCATCTCGTGTTAGATTCCTAAATGACTCCCAGGAGAGGGGAACTTTATATGAGTGCAGTGCATCCTCCACAAGCAATTTGATCAGCCCATGGTGTGCGACTTGATCTGGTATACCATCTTTGAACTTTGTAGCGCACTCAATCAAGGATTGTAACAGGAAATAAGGAATGCTTAATTTCTGCTCTACAGGAAGATTGATCCGGTGTCTTAATTCGGTGAGCAGCCTGAAATGATATGCATACACGATGCTGTAACGACCCTCACAGGTGATATATTTCATGATTTGCAAGCTGACTTCGTTCCATGGTGGCAACAGGCTTGTCCTTCTCACCCCATTTTTGTCCTCTGTGAATGATTCTTCAGGTGGGAAGAACTCTTTCTTGGCTTGCTGGCTTAGCTTTCGTTCTTCTTTATCCCACGGGAGACCCATAGGAAGCTCAGTGATTCTACTGATAGACTCCGGGGTGATCTTGAGGCTTAGGCCTCTGAAATTGACTGTGGCCAGCACCTTGGATTTTGGCCTCAGGGCCTGCAAGAATTCCTCGGCCACTTCCTCATCGTACCCCTGCAACTTTTCACAAAAAGACATCCACTGTGCTTGTGTAAAGAGCTCTACCACTGCCTGATTTCTCCTCAGTGTGGTTGAATCAGTGGGCTCTCGCCTGATAAATCCACCCGGCATGATGGCACAATTTTCTTAACTGGAGGTGGTGATGGTGGAAGAGAGTTTAGTTTCGGTGACACAGTGCAGAACAATGCGTATAACCCACAAAAATTTTACAACACAGTCTAACCACTCAACAATCCTGTAGAATTGCAGTATGGGCACACAGACAGCAATTTGTCTACTTCCTCATTTACCCAGACAGTAACTGACAATCCTACCACCTTAAATGATCAATTGCATGAGGAGTCCAGGGTTACCTCGTTACTCGGCCACCTTTTTTTACGTGAACACCCGCGTTCCTGTAGAAGACTGCGTTCCTGTAGAAACTGTTCCTGTAGGACCAGTGTGCAAACTTCGGGGAGGACTGCAATTGGACTGCGGTTGAGGTGCGCTTCACCGGTGTTCTGGTAGCCGAAAGCTTGGCGTATCAACGTGCCAAGGAAATCAGAAGAGCCACTCGAGTTTTGAAGTGGAGGTTGATGAATACATGCGCATAATCTAGCCGATTAGATTTTGAATCGGCGCAGCTCGTGGCGCGGGGGGTGAGCTGTCCCCGCCAGACCGTTGGGCGACATCACCCATCATTTGCCTGCATATTCACTCGCTGCCGCATTCATTCCCACAGATCTGCCGCCGCCCTTTTTGGTTAAACTCGTTTCTCGGTTGACGGGACTATCTTCACGTGCGTGCTGCGTGTTTTCTGTGTCGTGGCTGCCACCCGATCATCCAACTATACCATAACTAGCCGACGTGGCCAGTCAACTGGCCTTACGGCCGCTCAACCATTCATTTCTACGCCATGCAAACAAATCAAAGTAATACTCATGCGATTTGATGGAAGGAAGGTTGAGACACTTACCTGTGCGCGTCTGCACACGATTTTCAGTTTTTGGACGATGGATCTACCTGCTGCACGCGGCTTACACAGACCCGGAAGCTCGGGGTTACAGGCTGCCAACGCTGGAGTGGATGGTTTTGCTTGCATGCGCCCGCGTTTCATCTCGGATGGCGATGCTGTGGACGGTATTCACTCGAGCAGGTTGAACTGTTATAGGATCCCCGCGAGGGGTCTCGTCACAGTCCTTTCTCCTTGGGTGCATGCTGCACGATGGCGGTTCTGGCTTCTCGATCACGATCCTAGCACTCTTGATGCATATGGTATGAGATCTCGTCATTTGTTACCTTTGGAAATGGCTTTCCCGCGAGAACTCATCGGTTTCCTTTGTTGGTGCAGGGACTTGGCCGCATGTCGACACGGGTGGTGGAGCAAGGTAACAGCGTCGTGCACGGGCCCAAAAGAGGCTTGCATGCGTCCACACCAACCCGTGGTCATCAGATCTGTTCATGAAACACATTCTGGGCCGTTCTGATCTTCTACAGGAAGTTTCCTGTAGAAATACAGAGCTTCCTGTAGACAGGCAGCTCTTCCTGTAGAAATTTGCACCTTCCTGTAGAAACTGGCACCTTCCTGTAGAAAATCTGTGTCTTCCTGTAGGAGACTCAATTTATAATTGAAAGTGCACATACCTTGAAGAACATAAGCACTCTTGGAGGAGGTGCTGGTGAGGTGTCCTGGCTGCATGATAAGGACCTTTGACCTTGAGTTGAGAGGCTTCCTCTCCTCCATAGAACACCTGCAATTTGCATGCAAATAACTTATGGATCTTGTTTTTTTTTTTTTTTTTTTTTTTTTTTTGAAAGATAGTAGGGGCGCCTCAATGAGGTTTTCACCCCTACCACCTGCCTTAAGCGCCTCAGAGAGGTTTTCACTCAAGGATCTTTATCTCTTTTTTCTTTTTTTTTTTCTTTTTTGAAAGATAGCAGGGGCGCCTCAATGAGGTTTTCACCCCTACCACCTGCCTTGGGCGCCTCAGAAAGGTTTTCACCCAAGGATCTTTATTATTTATTTATTATTTTTTTTTTATTTTTTTTTAGATTCTTCAGGGTGTGCCCAAAGCAAGGGCAGGACCCTTCTCTATGACCAATACTGCCTTCTCCATTGTTTTGATGAACTCTTGTCTTGAGGGAGGCTTCCTGTAGATCTTCAATCGATGCCCATTGACAAGCATGGGAATGGCTTCCTCATCAATGGTTCGAATGAGGACAGATCCATTGTCATGACACTTTTCCACTGAATATGGTCCCAGCCATCTGGTTCTCAACTTCCCCTTGAAATCTTTGTATCTGGAATCATACAACAAAGCCCAATCTCCCGGCTGAAATTGCTTGTCGTGGAGATGTTGGTCATGCCACACCTTCCTCTGAAGTTGAACCACTTCTGAGTGAAGGAGGGTCTGCATGCGGTGCTCATCCAGTCCATTCAGCTGCAATAGCCTTTCTTGTTGTGCATGGCTGAGATCTAGATCCAGCTGAGCTGCCATCCTCAAAGTGTTATACTCAAACTCAATGGACATCAAAGCTTTCTTCCCATAGACCAGCTCATAAGGTGTGAAGCCGGTGGTGGTCTTCCAAGTGGTGTTGTAAGCCCATGTGGCCTCAACCAGGCGATCTGCCCAATCTTTTCTGCTGCTGCTCACCACTTTGGTCAAGATCCCTTCTAATGCTCTATTGGTGACTTCCACCTGCCCATTTGCTTGAGGATGATAGGGGGTGGAAGTCCTATGCTTGATCTTGTGATGAGCTAGTAGATCTTCGACCATGTTGGAGGTGAACTGGCTCCCTTGATCGGTGACCAGCTCCCTTGGATAGCCAAACTTATAGAAGATGTTCTCTCTTAAGAACTCGACCACCTTCTCTTCTGTTGCTGCTTTGATTGCTTTAGTCTCTGCCCACTTTGTCAAGTAGTCAGTACACACAATGATGTAGGATCTCTGCCTCGAAGAGGGATTGATTGGACCCACAAAGTCCATGCCCCACTTCTCAAATGGCTCAAGAGTCACTTGAGGTTGGAGAGGCATCTCATCCCTTTGGGTCGGTTTCCCCATTCTTTGGCATTGGTCACACTGGCTGACATATCTTCTGACATCTTGATGAAGTGTGGGCCAATAGTAGCCTGCCTGCAGGATCTTGAAGGCAGTTCTCTTTGCTGCAAAATGTCCTCCACAAGGCCCATCATGACAGGTGAGGAGGATGTCAAAGACTTCCTCTTCCCTTACATAATGCCTTAAGATCTGATCGGGGCCAAGCTTGAACAGGTTGCCCCCGATCCAAGTAAATGAGGCACTTTTTCTGATGATTCTGCTCTTCTCTTTTGAAGAGAGGTGCGGAGGGAACTGAGCTGAAACAAGGTAGTTTGCTATATCAGCAAACCATGGAGAGAGTACTGAGATAGCAAACAGATGCTCATCAGGCATCTGGTCATCCACCGTCCCATCTTCATCTGCAGACAAATCCAATCTAGATAAAAAGTCAGCAACAACATTTTCTCTACCTGGTTTATCAACAATGGTTAAATCAAACTGCTGCAATAAAAGTAACCATCTAATAATACGAGCATTCACATCTGGTTTATTCATCAAATATCTAATAGCAGCATGGTCAGTATGTACAAATGTTTGATATCCAGTGATATAATGACGGAACTTGTTTAGTGCATGGACTACAGCTAAGAACTCTTTCTCGGTTACAGTGTAATTCAGTTCTGCTTTGGACAAGTTTTTGCTAATGAAGTAAATGGCATATGGAAGCTTTTGCTCAACTTGTCCTAAGGCTGCACCTATGGCTTTGTTCGAGGCATCAGTGTGGATGTGGAAAGGTAGGGCCCAGTTTGGACCTCTCAAGATTGGTGCTGACACCAACTTGTCCTTTAACTCATTCAAACTCTTCTGACAATCGTCAGTCCACTTAAACTCCACATCTTTTGCCAATAGGCCAAACAATGGTGAGGCTAACTTGCTGAAATCTTTAATGAATCTCCGGTAGTATCCTGCTAATCCCAAGAACCTCCGGACATCCCTTACTTTTTGAGGAGGTGGAACCCTCTTGATGAGAGCAATTTTGTTAGGATCCACCTGCAATCCTTGGGAAGAAATGGTATGGCCTAGCACGGTCCCTTCAGTCATCAGGAATTCACATTTTTCAGGACTGAGGGACAGGTTCATCTCAATACATTTGGCTAGGACTTTTCCCAAGTTGGACAATGCTTCCTGGAAGTTGGCCCCATAAGGAGTAAAGTCATCCATGTATATTTCCACTGCATCATGGACCAACTCCGAGAAGATGCTCAAGACAGCTCTCTGAAAAGTAGCAGGAGCATTGCATAGCCCAAAGGGAAGGACTCGGTAGGCAAAGGTACCCCAAGGACAAGTGAAGGTGGTCTTATATTGGTCTTCCGGGCTGATTTGGATTTGATTGTACTCGCTAAACCCATCCAGGAAAGAGAAGAACTTCTTTCCTGCCAGTCCATCCAACACTTGATCTATAAAAGGTAGAGGGAAATGGTCTTTCTTGGTAGCTTTGTTCAGCTCACGGTAATCCACACAGATTCTCCACTTTCCATTCTTCTTGGGAACCAACACTAGAGGGGACACCCATTCACTATCTGAGATGGGGTAGATGAATCCAACATCCAACAGTTTTTGCAATTCTTCCTTGACAATGTCTTTAAGGGCTGGATTCATTCTCCTCTGAGGTTGCCTAACCGGTTTACAATCTTCTTTGATGTATATATGATGGGTACAGACCGAGGGATGGACTCCTTTCATTTCCTTATATCTCCAAGCAAAAGCATCTAGGTGGTTGGCCAACAGACTACACAGCTCCTTTTCCTAAGAAGGAGATAAGGAGGAGCTGATCTTCAATGCTTTCTCAGGGCCGAACTCCACATTCTTAACTCTGGGAGTAACAGGGTTGGTTGTACAGAGATCCACCAAGGTGCTAGCTTGGGCATTCTCCACCAATTCCTCTAAGGGTAGTGCACTGGAAGGTGGATTCTGGATCAGAGTCTCAATCAAGTCATCCTCGGTTGGGGGGTTTCTTTTAGTGGTATCTAGGGTACACAGAGGTGTTGAATACACCTCGTCTTCTTCTCCTTCCTCCAACCAGAGTGGTAAATCATGCTCTAAAGAAGGTTGGGCAGGAGGGTATAGGACTAGCTGCTTGGACATGGGACCATTTTTGATGGTCATGTTTCCTGCCCAACAACTTATGTAAGCATCTGCAGTAGCTAACCAAGGCCTTCCCAAAATGAGAGGATATCCAGTAAGCTTGGCCTTTGGTTGCAGAACCAGGAAGTCTGTAGGGTATTCCCAAGAATCGATGGAGACCATGACATCCTCCACAATCCCTTCGGGAGTCACGGTGGAGCGATCTGCTAATTGCAGTACTGTCGAGGTCTTCCTCAAGGAACCCTGAAGATTGAGTTTAAGCATGGTATCCCTGGTCATCACATTGATGGCCGCCCCCAGATCAATCAAGGTGTGGGGGATAATGGTGCCATTGATGTGAACATCTACTACAGGACTTCCAGGATCTAGGTACTTTGGGCAGATGACTTGTCCTAGCATAAGGTCAGACAGTTGTCCTATGACATTGATAGTTGAGGCATCTTTCTTCCGTCTGCCTGGGTGTTTGAAACACTTTTTCTTAACCAGTTTGTTGTAAATGGGCACATCCTTGATAGCTTGGAGAAGGGGTATCTTCACACACAACTGCTTGAGCTCTCCCAGAAGCTCATCCTCCTCTGGGTTGGGTTGTGTGGTGGCTGTTAGTCTCTCAGGAAAGGGTGGAATAGGCTTTGGTTCACTCTCCTGATGGTCTTCCTCATCCTCTGGGGGAGGAGGTTGGCGATCTGGAAGAGTCTTTCCAGATCTAAGATTGATCTCCTGGATCTCCACAGCATAGGTAGGACATGAGGTTTCCCCAGTATATACCTGCTGAGCCTGTCTATTGTTGGGGTTCGGGTTCGGTTGAGCAGGCATTTGAGGTTGCCTTAGAGGAGCAGGAGGTAATGGTTGTGGTTGAACTGGTGGTGGAGGCAAAATGGCGGGTGGAGTGTTGTACTGGGGCCTCCACCCCGACTGAGGTGCATTCCATTGAGGCTGCGACTGGGCATGTGAGTGATAGGAATGAGAAGTAGGTTGTGTAGGGTACTGAGGTGGATAAGACCATGGAGGAGGCATGGACCAAGAAGGATGAGCAGGGGGACCCCAAGAAGGCATGGGAGTCGATTGGTTGGGGTTATAATAAGCTTGTGGTGCCCCTTGCATCCCCTGCTGATAAGGTCTAGATCCTTGTGGCCTCCTTTGGTTGATGAAGTAGAGAGGTTCAGTGGGGGCTTCGGTCCTTGGTACATGGCTTTAAACCCAGGTAAGGTTGGACACTGATTTGTTGGGTGGTCCTCCTCACAAACGAAACACACTTCAACCGAATGCAATGGACATTCGTTCTTAGGGTGTCTTCTGGTGCACCTAGGGCAGAAGACAGCCAAGGCTCTCTCAGCTTCTTCTTTCTTCTGCTGGATCCTGAATGTGTCCAGCTGCATGGCAATGGTCTGTCTCACCTCACTCTTAAGATCTTCTAATTGGTTTGTAAACTCATGTTTGGAGAAAGGGACACCAGTGGAGAGGAGATTTCCTCTACCTCGTTTCCTAGCTGCCCTGGAATGATTTCTAAACACAGTCTTGATGTCCTCGTAAGGCAGTTGGTAAATGTCCCCCCCAGCTAACATGTGAAGGGTGTCTAAGAGATCTTCAGGGACTCCTCGGAGTAGAACCAACTTGAGGGATTCAGGGTCAAGTGTGCACCTGGCCCGCTTATAGCTAAGTTGGAACCTCTCCTCATAATCCTCTAAAGACTCATCATTCCCCATGGTCATCCGAAAGATCTCTCCCTTGGTTTCCTTAGACCTACAGTAATCCCTATACTTGGTATTGAAGGCTTGCTGCATCTGAGCCCAAGTAGCGATACTATTCCCAGGTAATCCCATGAACCAGCGTAGTGCTGCATCCTTAAGAGTGGAAGGGAAAAGCTTCAGCTTTTGCTCATCTTCAGTATAGTCATAGGTTCTACAAAGGACAGCAAATTCAAACAGGAAGGTATCTGGATCTTCAGTGGTCAACCCATGGAAGTGAGGTAAGGCGGAGGGGCTAATGTTCTTCATTTTCATCACTCCATTGGTCTCTCGGATGGGGAAAGCTCCTTCTATTCTCTCATCTTCTCTTCTATTATCAGCCATGGCTTCAGATGGAGTGGTCTCTAACTCTTCTTCTTCTATAGGGTCTTGGTATATCTCAAGATGTTCACCTATAGGTTCCTCTGGGTCACTGTCACCAAAGAAGAGAGAAGGGTGACTCAGTGATGTGGTGGGGGTGTTTGGTAGGAATTTGCCTGATCTATCTCGGTTCCTACGAGGCATGGAATGGAAAGGACTTTTCCTTTTTTGATTGCTTTTGCTTTTTCTTTGGTACCTGCAAAACTGAAACAGAGTGATCTACAACTAACTATCTTGCTCAAATGAAATTGCGGAATTGGAAAGCTAATCTAGGAAAGCAAGAAATACTAATCTATGAAAGCAGGAAATGCTAATCTATGAAAGCAGGAAATGCTAATCTATGAAAGCAGGAAATGCTAATTTGTGAAAGCAGGAAATGCTAATCTATGAAAGCAGGAAATGTCTATGCTACTTTTGCAGAATGGAAATGAAGTAAACTATTAGCAGAAAGCAAGAGTATGAAAGTAGAAGAAAAGCAACAATTACTAATACTCTGACGCTTCCCCGGCAATGGCGCCAAAAAGATGGTGAGCTCCAGTATTGTAGCAAGAATGCTACAACTCCTGGGGCTTCCTGTCTCTCATTTTATCAACCCGGTAGTTCGTACAAACTTGGAAGCGACGGTGCTATATGCACAAGTACTAGCTCTTATCGCAGCTGTCACTTGGTCAGCTGGCACAAGTCCACTAGGGCTCAAGCCAACTTCTATAGGCTCTCAGAAGAAGCTTGCTAATTGATGGACGAAAGCTATTCTCAAAGGGAAGCTACTTTACTTGACAAAAATGAACTGAAAGCGAATCAAAGCATGTAAACCTAAGAAACCCTAATTTAACTAGTCTAACCTTTATAATGCAAAGAATATGAATGAAACTTCTACCAATGCTGCTGTTACCTCTAATAAGTGAAAATGCATGGATCTAAGCTGCTTGCATCATAAAAGACATGTTTTTGTATTTTTCCTTTAAGTGTATGGAATGATTGTGATTGTGTGCTAATTAGGGTTTGGTTGTGCAGATGGGATGGAGAAGGAAGGAAAGCGTGGGACAGGTTGGGGAGGCTAGGAGAGGTCCCTAGGGATCCTTAGCATCCATCCACAGAGGTTCCTTGCATTCAGAAGCTCAGCAACCGAGTGAGTGGCCTCCTACAGGATGTCTGCAGGGGATCCTACAGGATACGCAGAGATTTCTACAGGATGTCTACGAATTGCTACAGGATGACCTACCGTGAGTGTTTGAAGTGATGGGTGAGTGATGGAATGGTAGGGGGAGATGTGTAAGGTAGGAATAAGGCTGGTGATGGCTCAGAAGTGGAGGAATAGGATGGGAAATGAGTGTAGGAAGTAGGTTGGAAGATAGAGGGCTAGGTCAACAAAAGGGCTAGAGAATGGAAATACGTGAGGAGTGAAAGACTGTGGGAGAAAACAGAGCGGAACAGAGGTCAAAGATGTGTTTGCATGAATGATCAAGATGGAGAATGAGGTAATGGAACGAGAGAGAGCAGTGTAAATGAAACAAATGCTTATGACTGTCACCAAACCGAAAATGCATTAACCTAAACTACCTGTGCGTATAAATTCATTGAACAGCAATCCAAAACGTGAAGAGAAATGTGTATGAAGCGGTGATGAAGATGTGTGGTGCAGGTGTGAATGATATGGAAGCATCTAACATAACCGTGACTGTATTGCAGCAATCATCAAGTAAAGAAATGCGTATTTTTGGTGGTTAGTTATGGACTGCACCCCAATCTCTAAGGGAGATGGCAGTGAGCCTTAACAACCTTTTTGCTGGAGCTCCAATAGATTATATCTATCCTCTGCTAACCTAAGCAACTGGAAACAAATTTACCATAAGCAAATCCTATCTAAACTCATGAAAAAGACTAATTCAACAACCTGTAATTCAAATTGCATGTGAAAATGAAAACTCAGAGTGCTGAAACGAAATGCAAACAACACTACAGCAGAGGGGATCTATGGCTCTCAGGTTGGGCCCTAACCTGAGAGCTATAGTCTCCTTAAGAAAACTCAGAGCTAGATCAAAATCTGCCTTCTTTATTCATAACTGATGTTATGCCAAAACTGGCTTACAACAAGAACTAACACCGAGTTGTGCTCAAAAATTACAATAGTAATGCGAAAGTTTCAACAACCTATCAAAGGCTACGGCCTCTATACTTATGCAAAAAAATGATCCAACAAGTGTCCTTGATTTTAGGAGCTCGGCTGTCCAACTAGAGTTTAACTGCTGATCCTGTAGGACAGTCATAATTGCTGTTCCTGTAGAACAGTTGTAACTGCTGTTCCTGTAGAACAGCTGGCTGCTTCTAAGCTCGGAGGGGAGATGGATTGGAGCTCGGAGTTCTTGGTGGGAATCACGAGGAATGTCCCAAGACCGTGGACATCCTCTCCTAAAAACCAGTAGTGCCACCTCATTGTCTCCTTGTCTCCTTTTTCGTTGTCTTTTGCTCCCTTTTAATGCCAAAACCTGGAATCATAATGCATTAGTCACGTAGATAGAGTGCCTACCCTTCTTCCTACAAACAACATGAATAAACTAAGAAATGCATGCATAAGCAATAAAAAATGAATGGTTTGAGCAGGTAGAATAGGCCAAAATGAGCCCAAATTGTACCAAAATTGGGGCTCATCACCTTACTGGTTCCACAATGTAACGCTTGATATTTTCCACCTAGACCAACATATCTCCTGTGTGGGCAACTTGTCTATATGTTTCTATGAATGCTTGCACCTCATTGTTGATCTCCTCTTGATTCCTAACCTGTCTAATTTATCCTATAGAAGGGGACCCGTGCAGTTGGATCACTGACTCCAAACTGCTAAACAATTGCTTGTAGGAAGCCAAAACCCTTTCTGCATCTTTGACCAATTTATCTCTGGACTACATTTTGATACAAAGTTGGACTCTGGTATTCTGCATAGCAATCCAATCTTTCCTAGGTACTACTACCAGAGCTTTGGGGTACTTTTCAGACCACTCATGTATTTTATCTAGGGCAGTCATGGCCTCTTTGAGCATGGAAACCCTTTCCTTTGAGTGAGTCTGAATAGCCACTATGGGAGCTATAGTGTGGTGCAGTTTTTCCATCTCCTCATAAACTATAGCCATAGTCTCTCCTAGGATTTCTGTTTTTGATGCGACTATTGTTTGGAAATCAGTTGATCCTATATGTAGCAAGCGAAGTGTCGCGATTTCCTCCTCCAAGTTCCTCTTCCCTTGTTCCGCTACACTGGCCCTTTGCTCGGATGCGTATAACCTATTTTGCAAATCTACAATTTGTCTACTCATTCGGGCTACGTTGTGTTCGGTGGCAGCTAAGAATGTTGTACTGGCAAAGGCAATCATTAGTGGGTTTGACGTGATATTTGGCACGATGTCTGTCATCGTAGTTACCGACAACAGGTCAGATGGGTTTCTGCTGCAAGATCTCTTCCTCTCCTGTATAATCTTGAGGTTCACTTCATCAAATATGATCTTAGTCAGATCTAGAACCTCTTCCTCCTGATCTTTTGTGATGCCTAGCTCTAGGAGGGGTAGGTGCCCATCAGTGAGGGGAGGAATGGGAGGTATGTTTAAAGGAGGAACCTCACTATGTCCTGGGCTTGTATCAACCACCCTACTCATCTCTCCTTTTTCAACCGCTACCGTTCCCTTCTCCTTGTTTGCCCTAATCTCCTCTTCCTGTTGTCTCTTTTCCCTTTCTGCCAGTGCCCGTTGCTTTTCTAGCTCTTCCTCCATGTTCTTCAGTTCTTGTTCTAACCTTTGTTTCTCATCTTGTTTTTTCTCCGCAAATTCTTCTACTCGTCTTTTCTTTTTAGCCTCTTCTTCCCTTCTTTTCTCTTCCTCATCTCATGCTTTATTTTCCTCTTCCTACCTCCTTTCCTCGTCTTCCTGCCTTTTCCTCTCTATCTCGATCTAGCTTTGAGTGTTGGGTTCCTACAATTACTTGCTTTCTAGTTCTCTCTGTCTCTTTAGTTCTCCCTTCTTTCTTGCCAGTTTGGCATTTCTTTGTATGAGTGTAATTTATTCTTCCTCACTGTCGCTTAGAGGATCTTCCTCTTCTTTTCCTTTCATTTCCCTGATGTTTCGGCTCTCTTCAATGTTATTTCTTTGAGGTTTTCATCATCCTGGAAATCATTAAGGAATTCATCTTCTATGGCTTGTTGCTCACTGGGGTTGATCTCCCTTGTGGAGTTATACCAGTTCCTAATTTCGTCCTTGAGGTCCTTCCTAGTGTGGGTGTAAGACCAACTGAATTTTGTCTTCTTACAGTGGGCAGCTACAATCTTTTCGGGGTCGTACGTTTTATAATTCAAGGTCACGAAATGACTCCCCTCGAGTTCTTTAGCTTCTGCTTCCACCTGCTTGAAGTTTTCTACTATGTATGCCCCAATAGTAAGAGGAAAAGGCGGCCAAGGTTTCTTCTTACATTTGTGTAGCACTTCTAAGCAACCCTGTGTCATCTGGTAGTAGACCTCTCGTAGAAGAGTCCTATCTGTGGCGAACCTGGGTAGAGCGTGCAGAGATCTGTGAGTACCAAACATCCTGACTATTGTTTCCTCATCAATAGGGAACCAGTGAGCTACTTTAATCACAATCCTCATGGCTCTTTGGGACATGCAAGGTGGATCTTCCCCGAACGACAATTGGTATAATGGGATGATAAATGTTTTAGATATTATATCCAATGTGGCTCTATAAGCCATGTCCCAAAAAACCTTGTAGTGGTAGTGGATAGGTAGGGGTGCTGATGAGTCCCAGTTGCAGCTCCAGTGTTCAAAGTGGCACCTTAAACAAATAGCGTAAAGGAGGTATGAAGACATATAAAATTCTAGGGGTTGTTCGGGAGCTAGTCTCTGAGTGGTGGCTATGTTGGTTCTCAAAGATGATGACAAGATGCTCGCCCAATTGAAAATAACTCCCTGAGTGGCGATGGCATACATGAGTGGAACCCATGTGCCATAGAACACATCACAATCTGCCTTACCATATGGTCGACACATCATTGCAGTGATTAACTGACGCACCCTATGTAGCCCTTCGGTCTTGTATGCCTAATCTGTCCTGGCCTGGAACTTTGCAAGTTCTTTCCACCAATTCCTCAAGATGTCTTTCGTCGGGGTAGTGAATCCGGTGAGCCACTTGGTGTTAAAAATCTGTTGCTTTTCAGGCAATTTATAGTAGGTGTTGATATTCGAGGAAGCAATGGTAGCTATAGGCACCCCATCATGACCCCTAATCATCCAGTCTTCTGTACTTGTGCATTGTAAAACCCATTTGATGACTTCAGCGCATGGGAATATTGGTGGATGAGCTGCCACTTTATGTAACCTTGACTTTTTGATGTTAATATATACGTGAAATTCCTCTTGTGTCTCTGGGATATCCCTCTTAACAAATTCTTCATAGATCTCATACCAGGAGAGCCTAGTGGTCTTACTTATGTTTCACACCATATCTGCAAAGATAGGTGACAGTTCATCTGGATTTGTTTCCCATGTCCTGCTTCCCGATGAACCTTGAGTTGTTATGGTAGTTGTATGACCCACCTCATCTTCAAAAGAGGAAATGGATATGCACTCAAGCTTGACGTCACCTGGCATGTCAAAAATGCAATCCCACGATGAGAGAGAGGGCATAACCATCTATTGAAAATACCAAAAGAAAACTATCTAGTGAAAGGGAGGTCGTGGGAATGAGGGAGTCGCAAGATATCTGATGTGATAGTGTGACCGAGGCCACAGGTCGGGTGCGACCGTGAGGTCGAGATGTGAAGGAGAAGACTATGGGTTGCAATGGTAGGAGGTCATGGGTAAAGAGGAGTCGTGAGGTCACGGAGGTAGGAGGTCATGGGGAATGGGGAGTCGCGAGGTCGCAGAGTCGCGGAGTCGAGGGAAAGTGAAGTCGTGAGGTCGTGGAGTCACAGAGTCGCAAGAAAGGGAAGTTGCGAGGTCACAGAGTCACGGTGGGAAGGATATCATAGCCACGGGGCATGCGACTGAGGTTCAGATTGTCCCAGAGGAGGCCTTTGGACAACTTAGGGGGACTTGGGTCACTTTCAAAAAGGTAAGACTTCGGTTTCTTGATCTAACTAGGAGGATCAGGTGTAAGGAAGAGTGAAAGAGTAGGGGAAGGCTAGGGTGATTTATAAGGCACAACTGCGAAGGAGAGCTACATAAAGAGCTAAACCCTAGGGCAGAAGGTAAGCTGGAGGTCAGGGGATGCAGTTTATGCCATTTGGAAGAAAATAATGATTGCAGGAGGGATGACTGTTACTTACCGGAATCAGACGCACGCACGAAGTCAGTCAGAGGAATTTATGCCTTTTGGTGCAACCAACAGAGCTCTATAAAATGTGACCAGGGTGCCCTCATATTTATAAAATCATCATACGTGTGGAGATTGTGAGGGTCACGAGGGTGTAAAGCGTGACCTCGCGACTCAAGGGTCGCTTGCAACTCAGGGGTCGCAAAGTCGCATGGTCGCGTAGTCACGTTGGAAGATGTGAATAGGAAATGTGACCTTGTGACCTTGCGACCTTGCGACCTTGCAAGTCATGGAGTTGCATGGTCATGTGATCACAAGCGTTCCTAGCTGTACTAATGCAACTTTGTGACTTTGCAACTTGGAAGGTCGTGGGGGTCGCTTGGTCATGAGGTCATGTGGAATATAAGTAGTCAGAAATGCGACCTTGCAACCTTGCAACTGTCAGGTCGCCGAGGTCGTAAGGGTTGTCTTGGTCGCGGGTATATGCTATAGTCACATTCCAATTATGCAACTTGTTCTTACCTCATGGACTTGCAACTTGGTTTAACTTAGCCAAAATTTGGAATTCCCTAAGATTTATTGACACTAACAAAACTTCGGGAAGGGCATAATGGGGCCAAAGCTTAGGCTTGATGTAGGGGGTCCAAAAATTTTATGTTTACAGGGATTTTTGGAGGTGTTTTCGCAACAGCTACAACAAGACGATATTCTCCCTGGGGTATTATTCTTTAGCCCAATGCACTTGAGGGACATAATTTAGTGTTACTTCTCCATTGACCCACCATTTCATCACTCGTTAGAATTTAATTATACTTTCATTTCTCCGTTTGTCTATGGTCGATAGGTTGATAGACAACAATACAATAGATAGATAATGGTCTATTTCTCGAGCTTGTTAAATGATAGCTCTTCACTAGTTCTTGGATCTTAGCCACTAGTTGAAAATTCCTATTTTGTATACCTGGTGCCCCAAGGTGCTAGTAGCCTAAGAGGCCAAGGGTCACGTCACTTTCCACTTGGCTTCCACTTTGACCAACCATTGATTTCCATGTTGCACTTATGCAACCTCACATTTCATCGTCACACCTGCCACATCACACCAAATTTTGGATTTATATTTTTAGAAGAAAATTTTAATTTGGGTGTTTGGTACCTTAGTATCCTAATATTGGACCCATCATGTGCACATCATTTTCCACTATCCTTGCCACATAAGCTACTACAACTAATCAGGACTTGCCACCTTTCCTTCTACCATGTGTTTCCTATCAAATGTTCACTTGGCCAACCAAAAATGACATTTTCAGTTACCAAGTGTCACCCTCATGTGCTGCCACATTATGTTGTTTTCATCGTGGAACATGGCATCCTATAGGTGGTGTCGAATGTCACCCAAACCCCCACTTGACTACTAAGAAAAACCAATTTTAAGTGACATGTGTCACCCTTTCATAAAGCCACATGATTTTTTCACACGTCATCTTGCTAAGTCACCCACCATGTCAATGTTGACTAGGATACCACCTTTAATTTCATTTGGCACATCAAAAACCATACCCATGCTTGCCACGTACTTCTCGTCACTGCTATTCATTGGATCTGGCAATCTGAGTACACCAAAACACCATAAATGAGACAACATGCACATCTAAGACATATATTTATGTGGAAACCCATAAAGGGAGAAAACAACAAAAATTATGTGAAAATATTGTTGTATGTTGCAACCTACTATTACATCATCTTTTCTAGCACCAACTAGAAGGAGACACCCATCCACTAAATTTACAGTCACCCACTTGAAGGAAGAACCAACTCCCTAGTTTTTACAAGCACCAACATGAAGGAAGCACTCACTCCCTGATATGAAAGAAACAACCTGAAGGAAGCACTCACTCCCTGATATGCAAGCACTAACCTACTTTTCCTAGTAGATCCCTCTTTCACTCAAACTCGGACCTTCAAGCACATTCTACTTAATTTTTTTTTCAAACATTAAAAAATTCAACTCTCAATCACTTAGACATTCTTTTGCAATACAAACATGATCAAACCAATATTTCAAATTTATTTTGCTCACTATGGTTCTTCTTCTCAACCTATTACTGCTACTCATAAATTCTTCTTTCATGCACTATCGCACATTACTACACTTACAAAATTCATACAATATCACACAACAAATTCATATTTTCTATTGATTTGCAACATAATACATCACCAAAACTCTTTCTCATTTGGCCTCAATTTCTCATAAGAACAATGAACCTTATTGTTTTGTTTTTATTCTTATTTTAGGGCTTGGCCCTTCAATTACCATGGGTTTACATCCATGGTATTTACCCATGAAATATTGTTTGACTGTATAAACAACCCAAATTGTTTTACTATATCAATAACCACGAGGATTCAATCATTTCATATGATTTCGATGTTTGATTTTCAATCAAGACTATGGATTAGCTCCTTGGTCAATACTGCAACATTTTTAGTTCCTTCTCTTAACTCCTCATGGAAATCACAACTCTAATAGTTATGACCTCTATGCACAAACCTCCAATTTCATAACCCAAACTTCTTCACATCAATGTTGTAATGTGGTGGTTCTATGGCCGATAGGTCCCCTAGGATCTTATTCTTTATCCCTATGCACTTGAGGGCTATGATTGAGTGTTACATATCCATTATCCCACCATTTTATCACTCATTAGAATTTATTTATACTTCCGTTGCTCCTTTGTCTATCGTCGATAGGTTGATAAACAATAATATAATAGATAAATTATTTTTTATTTCTCGATCTCGTTAACTGATAGCCCTATCTTGGCCACTGGTTGAAAATTCCTATTTTGTAGACCTTATACCCCAATGTGCTAATAGCCTATGAGGCTAAGGGTCACATCAATTTCCACTCGGCTTCCACTTTTACGAACCATTGATTTCCATGTGACACTTATGCAACCTCACATTGCATCATCACACCTTCCACATCACACTAGATTTTGGATTTATATTTTTAGAAGAAAAATGGAATTTGAGTGTTTGGTACCTTAGTATCCTAATATGGGACCCACCATGTGCACATCATATGCCACTATGTTTGCCACATCAGCTACTATAGCTAATAAAAAATTTCCACCTTTCCTTCTACCATGTGTTTCCTATCAAATGTTCACTTGGCCAACCAAATTGACATTTTTAGTTACCAAGTGTCACTCTCATGTGTTGACACATTATGTTGTTTCCATCTTGTCACATGGTGTACTATAGGTGGTGTCACATGTCAACCAAACCCCCACTTGGCCACCAAAAAACACTAATTATAAGTGACATGTGTGACCCTTTCATACAACCACATGATTGTTGCCACATCATCTTGATGAGTCACCCACCATGTTAATTGACTTGGATACCACCTTTCATTTCATTTGGGACCTCAAAAACCATGCCCAGACTTTCCACCTTCAGCTCGTTGCTGGTATTCATTGGATCTGGCAATCTAATAGATTCCTATGTGTTTTAGCCAACCCCTTATGACTAAAGGTTGAGATCAAAAGCCAAGTTGACCAACTTTCCACTCTCCATTAACCTATATACATTTTCCAAAGGAATTCCAAGTGTTTCAAATTAAATCAACAACTAAAACTCATCTAAGGGCCTCCCTTCCTAATCAAAAATCAATGAAAGGTGGGTGGGGTGGGGGGGGGGGGGGGGGGGGGGGGTCAGGATATTTTATATATGTGACTAACTCTCCCTTATGTCTCTGAAGCACACCACATGAATCTCATTGGTCTATCATGTCAAATAAAAAAGATGGTACTTCAATCCCCCCCTTGATTTTTTAATTTTAACGAAGGGTGGGGTTCAAGATTTGTCATTTGTGCCCATGTTAAAACTGAGCTCAAGTGGAACCTTACTTGAACTATAAAACTTCAAAATTCATTTTCCCTTCATTCTATGTGAGTTAGGTCAAGAACCATATACCTTTGGAAATATCTCTAAGAGGAATATTCAATTAAACACTTAGTTTCCTCATTAGAGCTCAAAAACTAAAGAAGAAATGTCTTCAAAGATATTACCTTCACCCTTGACCTCAAGCTAGGCAGCCACACACACAACACTTACCAAGCTCTCCTTGAACAATGATTTGACATCAATGAATTATCAGAATTGACATTAACAACAACAAATGCTAAAAAATATCCCCATTTCGAATTCATAGAGACACCACCCAATATTGCTTTCTGGTCATTGATGGTAATGCCACCACTTAGCAACACACTTCCTGTTAGATTGGAGAAACTTAAAATATTGTAGGCCACTCATTATTCTCCCTCTTTGATTAAAACAATTGTCCTCAGATTTAAGCACTGCTCCCCTTTAACTTATATGAAATACTCCTCTTGATTTTGGTTTATATTCTTGGCTTGAATTATTACTTCCTTCCTTGTACACATTTAGACAACTACCCTATGCTTGTGAAGAAAATTAGTGAAGAGAAGAATGGGGCATCACTCCTAACTTCTGCCTTAAATACTTTAAAGGTTCTCGGGTAAGAGGTTTTGTAAATATATCAAAAACTTGTTCTTTTATTGAGATATATTCCAACCTCACAATATGATCAATCACATGTTCTCTAAGAAAATGGTAGTTAATAGGGATATGCTTGGCCTTTGAATGAAGAACATGATTCTTGGAGATATTGATAGAACTTTTATTATGGTAGATAATTGGAATAGGTTTCATTAGGGGAAGTTTGAGGAATAAAATGGGCCTCCTAAGGAAATTATAAAATAATAGTGGAAACAATAAAATAGGATTAGATTACATCATCAAATTTTAGAGGGAAAAAAGAAAAACTATTTTTTCAACTCGTATTATCAACTTATCTCCCTATGGGTTTACTCAAATTTCGAGCGGGAACAATTGTTGGATACAGAATTTGATTCCCCATCCAAGAAGTAGCCATGTTGCATACTTTGGATTGACCCTGCTATACGAAAAATGAGAAATACATGACAAACATGATTGCAATCATATTTTTCATGTATTTGTCATTTTTCGTGTGATAGGGTCCATCAAAAGTATGCAACATGGGTAGTCTTTGGATGAGGAATTAAATTTTGCATCCATCGAGTACTCTCACTTGAAAATTGAGTAAAACATTAGGGAGATAAGTTGAAAATATGAGTTGAAAAAGTAGTTTTATAATTTTATTATTTTTTAATATTTTTACTTTTTTTACTCCAAAAATGGTGAATTATCCCCCATGGTTGACATCATCTTCTTGAATCCTATTGGTTCTTATAAATTTTATTTTGGTTGTACATTTTTCTTAGGAGGCCTATTTTAGAACTCAAAATTCCCCTAATGATCATGCATTACCTTCATGTCCCATAATTTTTTTTTCATCCAACAAATCTAAGTGCAACTTGTTGTAGCCACTATGTACTTGTCTTCAACAGTAGAAAGGGAGATACTTGTTTTTTTTAATGAACCAAACCATTAAGCAATTTCCAAGAAAGAAAGCACCACCACCTGTGATTTTCCCATCATCTAAAATTCTGACCTAATTAGCATATGTGTATGCAGTTAATGAAACTGTTTGACCCTTTGGATACCATAATGTAAGGAATATGCGTATTGCCTCTAATTGTGTTATAGGGGGGTAAGTATCTTTGAAATGTATTTCCTCAACTAGAACATCGCATTTGCATACCAATCTGACCTTATTTATTACAACTCATCCCTTGTAAAGACCCTTCAATACCAACTATTTTTTGTTTTAAGATATAATATCAACTATTCAATAAATTGTTATTTATAAGAGTTACCAATCTATAGATCCATGACTAATCATGATAATACTTTTAAAATATGTGATATGTCATGATTAATTTTAAATGCTTATAGTTAATATACATATCAAATGCTTAAAATTTCTTATACTAACATCTAAATATTTGAGTTGAGAACTAATTCCAAAGTTCCTACCCAAAGGATCTCTTAATTTACCTGCCAATAATATTGCCATTACATTTCATAAAATTTTACTATTTTACTCTAAAGGTTTTCAACTCAATATATATATATATATATATATATATATATATATTTTAAGCCATAAGGATTACTTCTTATCTTTATGACATTATCATACCATATCTAAGCTTACACAATATCTTAAAAATGGATATTTTCTCTTTTTGATACATCAAACCTTTGATCATTTATGTATTGATTCTATCGTTTGGATGTTCAATGTCGAATATTATTTTTTAGTTTATTGTGAAGTTATTTTGTGACTATTAACCCAAAGTGTTGGACTTTAGTCCATTTTCACATTATTATCTATGTATAGAATACTTTCACATGTACCTAGTCATGAGTTTTCCATGATACGATGACCTTCCAATTATTTACAATCCTTAAGGGTTTATTGTAGTTTACAACATTTCTTCCTTATTAAAGCTTCTCGACTACGATGTTTTATGTTCATTGGACCTAACATAAAATATTTGCTCATATTTCTCGCTTTCCAATGTGGTATAATATGATTACATGTATTGTTATATCGCTTTTAGATTGTTCCATGTGTGGGCGGGAATTTCAACGCTAGTGTCAAGTGTACGATACAACCCCAGATAGCTCCCTCAGAAGTGTATACTGACCTTTCTGCTTTTCATTTGATTGCAGCCACTAGAATAAGCATTAAAGAGTCTGTAAGCCAAATCCAGGAGAATTCAGATAATATACAGACTATATCTCTGTTAAAACCCAAAGAACTATAGGTAGAGGCAAAGAGGCTAAAGACAAATTATTTGCATTTAGGATGTATCTGAGTAGGGATCAATGCCTTAACCCATAAAGGCTTAAATACTTTTGTGCTTGCTACTGTAAGAGATATGACGCACAATAAATATACAGATTCCCTAATAGGCGGGATTGTTGCTCCATTATCCGATGGCCCAGTCTACTTTGATTGTTACCCCAATTTCTCTGTGTATACCTTTGATGAAACCATAGATCAGATTCTGCAATTGCAAATTCAAATAACTGGTTTTGATATGAAGAAAAAGAGAAATAATATAGCCATCCAGACCAAGGGTTGTTTCCATCACACCAATACCCTTTGGCCAGCCATCCGCCATACACCCAGCAGAGACTCAAAATCAAGTATAGTTGTCCTCACTGATGCAAAGAATCAGAAAATTGAGCATCAGACCTTTCGATGGGAAGACTTGACATTTCCATAACACTGGGTTGTAAATAATCCTAAGCCTCTCATTCCTAAGGCTATTACCTCCACTGATATTACAGAAAATTTGTCTTCTGTAGTTATTTCATTCCCCAGAAGATCTACTATTGACCGGAGAAGAATAGAGTTAGCCTGTAAGCAATCCAAGTATTACAGAGATCCTTCCACTGTAGATACAGCTTGTTCCTCTTCATCTTTTTGTAAACATAATTCTTTGTATGAATTAGCCCAGCTTGTAAATTATTCTTCTTTAGAAGTCAAATGCCCAGATTGTCAAGAATTTGTTAATCTGCTTACTCTAGTTGAGTCTAACCTCCATTCAAATCATAACCCTAGAACTGGAATCGCTCCTCCTACTACATCTGTAAATTCATGCCCAAATCCCAAATGCACAGATATTCCTTTCCCACATGAATCAGATCCAGATCATGTGCTCATGATGCATGAACTTACCACTCTCGAAGGAGAAGATATAAGGCTGATAGAGATGATGTGTTTGATGAGACCAGCCAAACCCAGATATGGTTTGGGATACCTTGAGCAGGCAAATGGCCTGATTCCAGATTGCAGATTTCGCCCTATTCCTTCTGACTGTAAAAAGCCCGCAGTAATGGAAATGCATAAGTTCTTCTCACTTATGGATGGATGCTTGAAATCCGAGATTAGTGCCCAATGGATGAAAGCCATGCTAAATTGGGATCTGTACACTAATCCTCAAGCAGATGAGTTCGATCAGAACTATACTCCTGCAGAGAAGAAACAGTTTGCTGACGATTGGAAGCATTATATGGAGATGAATAACACTTGGATATCATTTTATTCATGGAAAGATAATATTGCTCCCTTGAATGTCTTTACCAGTTCAACCAGCACCTCAGCAAGCAACCATGCTTGGACTACACTTGATGGATAAAAAATTGAAACCGCTACGACCTTTCCTCCTTACAAAGGATTTGTCATAGGAGAAAACACAAATGCAGCCAAAGCCATCCCTTTAGTCCAGAAAGATGAAAATGCCTTGGGCATTGATGGAAGGATTCAGACAGCTAGTGAACAGCTTAACTGGACAAATATCGTAGTAAAAGGCTTGGAAATGAATGTTGCAAAATCAATAGACGTCAGGGAACAAATTGATATTGTCCAAGTATCATTAAATGATGTAAATAAATGTTTGAACAATGTATAGTTTGAAACTAGCATGATTCATTCTTATGCTAGAGAGTCATTGAACAAAATAGAAGGAGTAGAAGAAAAGTTAGTTGGTCATTTAGACACAAATAAACAAATTATTTCTGGTTTAACTGGCAAAGTTGAAAAGATAAGTCTGTCTAAAATTGAGAAACCAGTTCCAAACTCCTTTCTTGTAAAAAGAAGCATAAGAATTCAGGACCCTGTGAAATCTGTAGACAGGTTTCCTGCATTATTTCCTAAAGAAGTAGCCATGTCTTCATCAGATACTGAGGCTACAAATAAGATCACAATAGCATCCTTGTTTAAGGATGAAGAAGCAGACATAGGGAAGGAACATAAAGACCAGGATACACAAATCCTCCCTATATATGAACCGCTTGAACACAGGTTCAACAGATATCTAGCACTTGACATAGAAGGCAAAGGAAAACTTCCTGACTCGCACACATTTTTTCCAGATTCCCATAGAGAGTGGAATATAGATAACATGAGTGTAGGCCAAATAAGGCAAATGATTGATATCATGTACACAAAATATAAACTCATGTGTCTACGAGGGAAATCTGAAATTGATGCTTGTAGGACAATTATTCAGTGTTTTACAGGGACACTCCTCAGGTGGTGGGAGATAGAATCATCTCCAAAACTCATAGAAACAATGGAAGCAGAAGTGCTAAAAGATGAGAAAGGAGATGTCATTCATAATCCTGATGGTACAGTCATCAGCAACATGATAGGATCACTTACATCGATGATCTTGGAACATTGGCACAACAGTGAAATAGAAATCACTGATAAAAATGAAGTCATTCTGATGAATTTAAAGTTCCACAAAATGCCTCAATATGATGACTTCCACAGAGATTGGATGCAGAGAATATATGAAGTCAAGGACTCAAAGAACCTGTTATGGAAACAGGTATATCTTGCAGCTCTGCCATCTAAATTTGTTGATTATATTAGAATGCAGGAAGTCTTTCAATTACCTTTTGAGTCATACACATGGGGAGAGATTTATTCTCTCATTACAAGGACATTGGTCAGTCTATGCACTAGCTCAAAGGTAAATAAGTCTCTGGAAAAGCTTTCCAGACTGCTTGACAGAAAATCCATATGTAGCAAATATGGATTAACATTGGATGATCCTTTGATAAAGAAAAGGAAGGCTAAGAAAAAAGCCAAAAGAGAGTTTAAAGAAACTTTCTACAAAAACCGAAGAAATTATCCAAAGCCCAAAGGCAGACATTCAAAGTCGAGGCATGGTCAAGCCTCTGGAACAAAAAGAGGGTATTATAAATATGTTCCCAAAACTCATTATTACAATCCTTCTGATATCCATCTGCATACTCATAAACAAGACAGATGGAATAGAATTACTTGTTGGATATGTGGGAAAACTGGACATACTTCCTCCCGATGTCTAGAGGGTGAAGAATCAAAACTAAATAGGGGAAAGAAGTCCCAAGTCTTTTCCCAAAGAAGAAAACAAGTAAAGCAAGAAGGAATAAGACCAATTGTGTGTATGAAATGCGGTTCTCATGCTCACAGCACAGAACACTGCACGAATGTCACAATCAGAGAAATTGCTTAGCAACACCAAATAAATGAATCTTCTTATGATTCATTTAGTTCTTCATCTAAAGAAGAACTCCATGCTTAGATGGGGCAATATTTAGATTCTATTTCTTCAGATCATTTGTGTTTTGATTATGAAGAATGTGCATGTCATGTCCAATATAATTCTGACTCTGAATATTTCAGTGACTCAAGTGAAGAACACAGGGAACAGCCTAAGCCCCAGAAGGAAAAAGTCCTTATGGCTGCAACAGAAGAAGAAGAGCTAAAAATCCTGTCACAAATCCGTGCCATGGAGGATGGAGAAATGAAAAACCGCCTGACGGAAGCTTTTATGGATCAGCTAAAAGCAAAAGCTTCAAACAGTCCAGGTAAGAAATCTCTCTTTGTTGATGCATCATATGAAAAGAATACAAAATCATTCCAAAGGCATCAGTAGAAGCCTGAAAGAGTAAGATCTCTTACTCTAGGAGAAGTTAGCAGAGAGATTCATAATCTCAAAACCAAAATTTCTGCACTAAAAGCTCAAGTTGTAGAAATTCAGAAAGGAAAACAGATGGCAAAAGAAGACGATGATAATTAGCCATGGCATACTGCTTCTCATAGCAGTAATCAAGAAGTACAAATTGCTGAAGGAATGAAGGATCCAAATTTTGGATTCAAAGACATTAGATTGTTAACTATCTCGTACCAACAACACCATGTTTTGATAAATATCTACATAAAAGGGAAAATGTTTGAAATGATTTCTCTTATTGATTCTAGAGTAGATATTAACATTTTGAATATGAAAAATATTCCAGCAAAATATTGGGTGACTGTAGAAAGAGAAGTGGTAGGATTGGGTAACAAAAAGCTTAGATACGAAGTACCCAAAGCATCTGTTTTCTTTGAAAGCCACTGTATTTATATGAAGTTTGCAGTAGCTAATATTCCAGTAGACTGCATTCTTGGTAATATCTTTGTTGCAGCAGTAGAACCTCATGGGTCACTTAGACTCAAAGGAGGTAAAGCTGGATATTTTATTTCTGTCCCCACCTCAAAAGGGACAAGAAAGAAAATTGAACTCCCATATATCTCCAATCCTAGAATTTCTACAATGGTACACACTGTACAAGATCTAGATAGAGCCGAAGCTAGACTATCAAAATTAAAGGATCTAAAATGTACACTGAGAATAGAAGAACAGCTTAAGCTGCCCAAGATCTAGAACAAAATTGGAGATTTAAAGAAAATAATAGAAGAAGAATGCTGCTCTGAAGAACCTAACGCCTTTTGGCATAGGAAGCAGCACACAGTGGAGCTCCCTTACAAGGAAGGATACACTGGAAAGCCTTGTAAAAGCAGATCCATCCCGATGAACACAGAGTACCGAGATCTTTCCCAGAAAGAGATTCAGTAGCTCCTCAGTAGAATACTGATCAGAGAATCCAATAGTCCTTGGAACTGTTACGGGTTCTATGTCAACAAAAGAGTTGAACAAATTAGAGGCATTCCCAGATTAGTCATAAACTATAAGCCTCTAAATTCAGTCCTGGCTGATGACACCTATCCAATCCCACACAAAGGAGACTTGATCAGAAGGATAGCAGGTGCCAAGATATTTTCTAAGTTCAACCTGAAAGCAGGATTTTGGCAAGTGGCCATTACTGAGAAAGATAAATTTAAAACTGCCTTCAGCATACCAGCAGGACATTATGAATGGAATGTCATGCCTTTTGGACTCAAGAATGCTCCATCAAAGTTTCAAAAGGTAATGGATGATATTTTCAAGCCATATTTTGATTGGCTGATTGTATATATTGATGATGTATTAATATTTTCTAAGACTATTCAGGAACATTTTAAACATGTAAATATTTTTAAGAATTTGGTTAAGCACAATGGTTTAGTGCTTAGCAAGAAGAAGATAGAGGTATTTCAAACCACTATCAAATTTTTGGGCCATACGATCTGCAATGGGCAGATTTCTCTGCAAAAGCATGCATTGGAGTTTGCAGATAAGTTTCCAGATGTTATCACAGATAAGAACCAACTGCAGAGGTTCTTAGGTTGCCTTAATTACGTCAGCAATTTTTATCAAGACTACGCCAGTGATAGAAAAATCTTAAATAAGAGGCTGAAAAAGAATCCTCCTGAATGGACAGAAGTCCATACAAAAGCAGTTAAGGACATCAAGCCCAAGGTAAAATCCTTGCCCATTCTGTATGTTGCTGATGATCTTGCATACAAAATAGTTGAATCCAATGCAAGTAATATTGGATGGGGTGGTATTCGAAAACAAAAGGTTGGAAAAGAAGAGCAAGTTGTTCAATTTGCCTCAGGAGTATGGAATCCAACCGAACTAAACTACTCCACAATAGAGAAAGAAGTAAAGACAGCATGGAACTGCATCAGTAAGTTTGAAGTTTATCTTATTAATGAACCTTTTCTTCTAAGAACTGATGTATCTGCTCTGCAGAAGGTGTTAAAAAAAGACATCAAGAAGGCCGGAGAAGCCAGGTTTGCCATATGGAAGGCTTTATTTGCAAACTTTGACTTTCAGGTAGAGCACACCAAAGGAAAAGACAATAATTTGCCTGATTTTCTTAGCAGAGAATACATTGAAACAAAAGATCATGTCATGATGATCATCATAGAATGGGACCGACACCAGAAACAAGAAGTCTTGAGAACTGTGCCTGATGACCAAGACTGGGAAACCTATAAAAGAAACTGGAAATCCACGTGGCACCTCCGAAATACAAAGGTGCTAGATGCCAATTTGCAGCCACACACTGACCTCCAACACTTTGTTTCAGAAAGAAAAGTATACCCTAAAGGATGAAATTGGATTCATGATATGATATATGATAAAGCAAGACGGGATGGTGACCTTGCAAGACAGGCTTTGGAACAAAATTTTCACAACACTACCACTATTTGGTGCCATGGTGGACGAAGCACAGGAATGTATGAAAGGTATGTCTGCATATACAGGACAAGAGATCTCTGGAATGAACCAGGCCATGTTAGAACCCAGCCAGCTGCCAGATGGCCAAGAAATGATCCCAAGATCATATTTCCAGATACAGTGTATAACTTTGCAGACTACAAACAGCTCTGGTGGGAATTTCTCAACCTCAACGACAAGATCGAAACCTACTACACCAAACACAGGTTCAGTGCCATCAGTCATTTTCAAGGATATCAGCAATGTAAGTGGTTTAGAGACTGGTGGACTGATTATGGAATAAACAGAACTGCCATGGACCCTATAGAACATGAAAAATATTGCAAAAATCTTTGCAAACCATGTATTGAGCAATGTAGTACAGACTGTAATCACCCTGTTTATAACACTGTTAAACAAATGACTAAAGTTGAATGGTCAACTTACAAGTCCTCCCCATATAATAATTCCCTTGAAGAAGATATGAGAGAACACATGGAATGGATTGTATTAACCAAAGTCCAGTACCATATTGTGCTTGGGAAGCCCATGATTGTCTGCAGGATTTACACAAAAGCCTGGGACACAATGCAGTATAAAAGGGATAGATTCCCTGACCTTACTATTTTTTGATGTAAATAATACGGACCAGTCACAAGGGCTTAATTGTGACCATATTTCCCGTGGGCTTTGTTGTACCAAAGTATCCACAATGTAAATGAAATATAATTTTCTCGTGGGCTTTTATGAAAAAGCATCCACTTTGTTTTGTTGGCATGAATAATTTTCTCGTGGGCTTTGAAAGAAAGCATCCACTTTGTTATCTTCCATAGGATTTGCTTTTCTGGACAGAATCTACTATCAGATTTTCCCTGGCATTACCCGAAAGCAACTATTCAATTCCTTAGATGGGAATCTTTGTGCAGACGTCACCTTAGCACTATCTGAAATGTAATGATTCTATCCACCGTTTACGGATGGCCTACAGTGATGTTTGTCCCCTCTCATTCCTATATAATGAGGGTAAGGCTCATTGATGAGGCATTCGAGTTTAGATTAAGTCTAGAGTTTTGTGTGTTTGAGTTAAGTGCCTCTCATGCTCTGCATTTGCAGACATCCTGTCTGATATGCTTGCATCACGAGAAGAACTTAAGTCCTTAGGTGATTTGGGAGCCTGCGCATCAGTGTGCTCGGCACTGGTGAGAACCTAAAGTGGCCAAATCATATAGAGAGTTGACCAGTCTATATATGTGTTGAAGTCTGATTCTGAGGTAGAGTCTATCCTTCGCCAGGTAGCCTCCGGTATTGCTTGTTCCATGCGAACAGCATAAAGCCCGGTAAATGCGAAGATAGTCAATCTCTGTAAGGAAATCTCTTTGTAAGAATTCTTCTGTAAACAAAGTCATATCCATTCTGAAATAAAATGAGTACACCATTCTGTATCTGAATACATCGTCTGTGCATTAATATTGTCTGTTGTGGTAGTAGTTGTCTTTGTGCCTTCATCCGAAGTTCACAGGAAGTTCGCCAAAGGAACGAAGGGACGCCAAGGCCGTTGTTAGGCGAGGAAGTCGTTGTTGAGGCCATAAGAACATGAAAGTTCTGAGTAGTTTCACCACTGGTTCACCAGGAGTCGGTTGTCAAAGTCATATGAAGAGACGCAGCAAGTAGCAAGCTCGTGACAGGAGCCCCTGCTTAAAATTGTCTGCTTTTACAAGGCTTGCTAGTGTATCCGTCAGGCGATTTTTCATTTCTCCATCCTCCGTGGCACAGATTTGTGACAAGATTTTTAGCTCTTCTTCTTTCGTCGCGGCCATAAGGAATTTTTCCTTCTGGGGCTTAGGTTTTTCCCTGTGTTCTTCACTTGAGTCACTGAAATATTCAGATTTAGAATTATATTGGACATGACATGTACATTCTTTAGAATCAGAACACAAACAATCTGAAGAAATAGAATCTGAATATTGCCCCATTTGAGGATGGAGTTCTTCTTTAGACGAAGAACTAAATGAATCATAAGAAGATTCATTTATTTGGTGTTGCTGAGCAATTTCTCTGATTGTGACATTCGGGCAGTGTTCTGTGCTGTGAGCATGAGAACCGCATTTCATACACACAATTGGTCTTCTTCCTTCTTGCTTTACTTGTTTGTTTCTTTGGGAAAAGACTTGGAACTTCTTTCCCCTATTTAGTTTTGATTCTTCACACTCTGGACATCAGGAGGAAGTATGTCTAGTTTTCCCGCATATCCAACAAGTAATTTTATTCCATCTGTCTTGTTTATGAGTATGCAGATGGATATCAGAAGGATTGTAATAATGAGTTTTGGGAACATATTTATAATACCCTCTTTTTGTTCCAGAGGCTTGACCACACCTCGACTTTGAATGTCTGCCTTTGGGCTTTGGATAATTTCTTCGGTTTTTGTAGAAAGTTTCTTTAAACTC
This sequence comes from Pinus tabuliformis, assembly GCA_031772625.1. Lineage (NCBI taxonomy): Eukaryota > Viridiplantae > Streptophyta > Pinopsida > Pinales > Pinaceae > Pinus > Pinus tabuliformis. Next base: position 1,311,991,405 of record CM062820.1, on the reverse strand, counting down.
TCTTTTGGATTTTTTCTTAGCCTTCCTTTTCTTTATCAAAGGATCATCCAATGTTAATCCATATTTGCTGCATATGGATTTTCTGTCAGGCAGTCTGGAAAGCTTTTCCAGAGACTTATTTACCTTTGAGCTAGTGCATACACTGACCAATGTCCGTGTAATGAGAGAATAAATCTCTCCCCATGTGTATGACTAAAAAGCTAATTGAAAGACTTCCTCCATTCTGATATAATCAACAAATTTAGATGGCATAGCTGCAAGATATACCTGTTTCCAAAATAGGTTCTTTGAGTCCTTAACTTCATATATTCTCTGCATCCAATCTCTGTGGAAGTCATCATATTGAGACACTTTGTGGCACTTTAAATTCATCAGAATGACTTCATTTTTATCAGAGATTTCTGTTTCACTGCCACACCAATGTTCCAAGATCATTGATGTAAGTGCTCCTATCATGTTGCTGATGACTTTTCCATCAGGATTATGAATCACATCTCCTTTCTCATCTTTTAGCACTTCTACTTCCATTGTTTCTATGAGTTTTGGAGATGATTCTATCTCCCACCACCTGAGGAGTGTCCCTGTAAAACACTAAATAATTGTCCTGCAAGCCTCAATTTTAGATTTCCCTCACAGACACATGAGTTTATATTCTGTGTACATGATATCAATCATTTGCCTTATTTGGCATACACTCATGTTATCTATATTCCACTCTCTGTGGGAATCTGGAAAAAATGTGTACGCTTCAGGAAGTTTTCCTTTGCCTTCTATGTCAGGTGCTGGATATCTGTTGAACCTGTGTTCAAGCGGTTCATATATAGGGAGGATTTATGTATCCTGGTCTTTATGTTCCTTCCCTATGTCTGCTTCTTCATCCTTAAAAAAGGATGCTATTGTGATCTTATTTGTAGCCTCAGTATCTGATGAAGACATTGCTACTTCTTTAGGAAATAATGCAAGAAACCTGTCTACAGATTTCACAGGGTCCTAAATTCTTATGCTTATTTTTACAAGAAATGATTTTGGAACTGGTTTCTCAATTTTAGATAGACTTATATTTTCAACTTTTCCAGTTAAACCAGATATAATTTGTTTAGTTGTGTCTAAATGATCAACTAACGTTTCTTCTACTCCTTCTATTTTGTTCAATGACTCTCTGGCATAACAACGAATCATGCTAGTTTCAAACTGTACATTGTTCAAACATTTATCTACATCATTTAATGATACTTAGATAGTATCAATTTGTTCCTTGACTTCTATTGATTTTTCAACATTCATTTCCAAGCCTTTTACTGTAGTATTTGTCCAGTTAAGATGTTCACTAGCTTTCTGAATCCTTCCATCAATTCCCAAGGCATTGTCATCTTTCTGGACTAAAGGGATGGCTTTGGTTGCATTTGTGTTTTCTCCTATGACAAATCCTTTGTAAGGAGGAAAGGTCGTAGCGATTTCAATTTTTGATCCATCAAGCACAGTCCAAGCATGCTTGCTCGCTGAGGTGCTAGTTGAACCGGTAAAGACATTCAAGGGAGCAATATTATCTTTCCATGAATAAAAAGATATCCAAGTGTTATTCATCTCCATATAATGCTTCCAATCGTCAGTAAACTGTTTCTTCTCTGCAGGAGTATAGTTCTGATCGAACTCATCTGCTTGAGGATTAGTGTACAGATCCCAATTTAGCATGGCTTTCATCCATTGGGCACTAATCTTGGATTTCAAGCATCCATCCATAAGTGAGAAGAACTTATGCATTTCCATTACTGTGGGCTTTTTACAATTAGAAGGAACAAGGCAAAATCTGCAATCTGGAATCAGGCCATTTGCCTGCTCAAGGTATCCCAAACCATATCTAGGTTTGGCTGGTCTCATCAAACACATCATCTCTGTCAGCCTTATATCTTCTCCTTCGAAAGTGGTAAGTTCATGCATCATGAGCACATGATCTGGATCTGATTCATGTGGGAAAGGAATATCTGTGCATTTGGGATTTGGGCATGAATTTACAGATGTAGTAGGAGGAGCGATTCCAGTTCTGGGGTTATGATTTGAATGGAGGTTAGACTCAACCAGAGTAATCAGATTAACAAATTCTTAACAATCTGGGCATTTGATTTACAAAAAGATGAAGAGGAACAAGCTGCAGTGGAAGGATCTCTGTAATACTTGGATTGCTTACAGGCTAACTCTTTTCTTCTCCGGTCAATAGTAGATCTTCTAGGGAATGAAATAACTACAAAAGACAGATTTTCTGTAATATTATCGGAGGTAATAGCCTTAGGAATGAGAGGCTTAGGATTATTTACAACCCAGTGTTCTGGAAATGTCAAGTCTTCCCATCAAATGGTCTGATGCTCAATTTTCTTATTCTTTGCATCAGTGAGGACAAATATACTTGATTTTGAGTCTTTGCTGGGTGTATGGTGGATGGCTGGCCAAAGGGTATTGGTGTGACGGAAACAACCCTTGGTCTAGATGGCTATATTATTTCTCTTTTTCTTCATATCAAAACCAGTTGTTTGAATCTGCAATTGCAGAATATGATCTATGGTTTCTTCAAAGGTATACACAGAGAAATTGGGGTAACAGTCAAAGTACACTGGGCCATCGGATAATGGAGCAACAATTCCACCTATTAGGGAATCTGTATATTTATTGTGCGTCATATCTCTTACAGTAGCAAGCACAAAAGTATTTAAGCCTTTATGGGTTAAGGCATTGATCCCTACTTGGATACATCCTAAATGCAAATAATTTGTCTTTAGCCTCTTTGCCTCTGCCTGTAGTTCTTTGGGTTTTAACAGAGATATACTCTGTATATTGTCTGAATTCTCCTGGATCTGGCTTACAGAACCTTTAATGCTTATTCTAGTGGTTGCAATCAAATGAAAAGCAGAAAGGTCACTATACACTTCTGAGGGAGCTATCTGGGGCAGTTCCCATCGGGCTGATGGCTGGGATTCTTCATAAGAAAGTTCAGTAAAATTTAAAACTCTACTGGAGCTACTAGCAAACATTTCCCTTAATGGGTTTTCCTCAACCTGTGAATCTCTCTCTTCAAGTTCTCGGAAGGAAACAGACTTTCTGAAAGATTCCATTCTTAAATGAGTATTTTAGTTTTTGAATACCAACCTCAAGAACCAGACGTTACTGGCTCTGATACCAATTTTAAGCAGGGGCTCCTATCACGAGCTTGCTACTTGCTGCGTCTCTTCGTATGACTTTGACAACCGACTCCTAGTGAACCAGTGGTGAACCTACTTAGAACTTTCACACTCTTATGGCCTCAACAACAACTTCCTTGCCTAACAACGACCTTGGCGTCCCTTTGTTCCTTTGGTGAACTTCATGCGAACTTCCTGCGAACTTCGATGAAGGCACAAAGACAACTACTACCACGACAGACAATATTAATGCACAGATGATGTATTCAGATACAGAATGGTGCACTCATTTTATTTCAGAATGGATATGACTTTGTTTACAGAAGAATTCTTACAGAGATATTTCCTTACAGAGATTGACTATCTTCGCATTTACCGGGCTTTATGTTGTTCGCATGGAATAAGCAATACCAGAGGCTACCTGGTGAAGGATAGACTCTTCCTCAGAATCAGAATTCGACACATATACAGATTGGTCTACTCTCTATATGATTCAGCCACTTTAGGTTCTCACCAGTGCCGAGCACACTGATGCGCAGGCTCCCAAATCACCTAAGGACTTAAGTTCTTCTCGTGATGCAAGCAGATCAGACAGAATGTCCATAGATGCAGAGCAGGAGAGGCACTTGACTCAAACACACAAAACTCTAGACTCAATCTAAACTCGATTGCCTCATCAATGAGCCTTACCCTCATTATATAGGAATGAGAGGGGACAAACATTACTGTAGGCCATCCATAGACGGTGGATAGAATCATTACTTTTCGGATAGTGCTAAGGCGACATCCGCAAAAAGATTCCCATCTAAGGAAAGGAATAGTTGCTTTCGGGTAATGCCAGGGAAAATCTGATAGTAGATTCTATCTAGAAAAGCAAATCCTATGGAACCTAACAAAGTGGATGCTTTCTTTCAAAGCCCACGAGAAAATTATTCATGCCGACAAAACAAAGTGGATGCTTTTTCATAAAAGCCCACGAGAAAATTATATTTTATTTACATTGTGGATACTTTGGTATAACAAATCCCACCAGAAATCTGGTCACAATTAAGCCCTTGTGATTGGTCTGTATTATTTAAATCAAAAAATAGTAAGGTCAGGGAATCTATCCCTTTTATACTGCATTGTGTCCTAGGCTTTTGTGTAAATCTTGCGAACAATCATGGGCTTCCCAAGCACAATCTGGTACTGGACTTTGGTTAATACAAGCCATTCCATGTGTTCTCTCATATATTCTTCAAGGGAATTATTATATGGGGAGGACTTGTAAGTTGACCATTCACCTTTAGTCATTTGTTTAACAGTGTTATAAACAGGGTGATTAAAGTCTATACTACATTGCTCAATACATGGTTTGCAAAGATTTTTGCAACATTTTTCATGTTCTATAGGGTCCATGGGAGTTCTGTTTATTCCATAATCAGTTCACCAGTCTCTAAACCACTTACATTGCTGATATCCTTGAAAATGATTGATGGCACTGAACCTGAGTCTGGTGTAGTAGGTTTCGATCTTGTCATCGAGGTTGAGAAATTCCCACCATAGCTATTTGTAGTCTGCAAAGTTATACACTGTATTTGGAAATATGATCTTGGGATCATTTCTTGGCCATTTGGCAGCTGGCTGGGTTCTAACATGGCCTGGTTCATTCCAGAGATCTCTTGTCCTGTATATGCAGACATACCTTTCATACATTCCTGTGCTGCGTCCACCATGGCACCAAATAGTGGCAATGTCGTGAAAATTTTGTTCCAAAGCCTGTCTTGCAAGGTCACCATCCTGTCTTGCTTTATCATATATCATATCATGAATCCACTTTCCTCCTTTAGGGTATACTTTTCTTTCTGGAACAAAGTGTTGGAGGTCAGTTTGTGGCTGCAAATTGGCGTCTAGCACCTTCTTATTTCAGAGCTGCCATGTGGGTTCCGGTTTCTTTTATAGGTTTCCCAATCTTGGTCATCAGGCACAGTTCTCAAGACTTCTTGTTTCTGGTGCTAGTCCCATTCTGTGATGATCATCATGACATGATATTTTGTTTCAATGTATTCTATGCTAAGAAAATCAGGCAAATTATTGTCTTTTCCTTTGATGTGCTCTACCTGAAAGTCAAAGTTTGCAAATAAAGCCTGCCATATGGCAAACTTGGCTTCTCTGACCTTCTTGATGTCTTTTCTTAACACCTTCTACAGAGCAGATGCATCAGTTCTTAGAAGAAAAGGTTTATTAATAAGATAAAATTCAAACTTACTAATGCAGTTCCATGCTGCCTTGACTTCTTTCTCTATCGTGGAGTAGTTCAGTTCGGTTGGATTCATACTCCTAAGGCAAATTGAATAACTTGCTCTTCTTTTCCAACCTTTTTCTTTAGAATACCACCCCATCCAATATTACTTGCATTGGATTCAACTATTTTGTATGCAAGATCATCAGCAACATACAGAATGGGCAAGGATTTTGCCTTGGGCTTGATGTCCTTAACTGCTTTTGTATGGACTTCTGTTTATTCAAGAGGATTCTTTTTCAGCCTCTTATTTAAGATTTTTCTATCACTGGTACAGTCTTGATAAAAATTGTTGACGTAATTAAGTCAACCTAAGAACCTCTGCAGTTGGTTATTATCTGTGATAACATCTAGAAACTTATCTGCAAACTCCAATGCATGCTTTTGCAGAGAAATCTGCCCGTTGCAGATTGTATGGCCCAAAAATTTGATAGTGGTTTGAAATACCTCTATCTTCTTCTTGCTAAGCACTAAACCATTGTGCTTAACCAAATTCTTAAAAATATTTACATGTTTAAAATGTTCTTGAATAGTCTTAGAAAATATTAATACATCATCAATATATACAATCATCCAATCAAAATATGGCTTGAAAATATCATCCATTACCTTTTGAAACTTTGATGGAGCATTCTTGAGTCCAAAAGGCATGACATTCCATTCATAATGTCCTACTGGTATGTTGAAGGCAGTTTTAAATTTATCTTTCTTGGCAATGGCCACTTGCCAAAATCCTGCTTTCAAGTCGAACTTAGAAAATATCTTGGCACCTGCTATCCTTCTGATCAAGTCTCCTTTGTGTGGGATTGGATAGGTGTCATCAGCCAGGACTGAATTTAGAGGCTTATAGTTTATGACTAATCTGGGAATGCCTCTAATCTGTTCAGCTCTTTTGTTGACATAGAACCCGTAACAGTTCCAAGGACTGTTGGATTCTCTGATCAGTCTTCTACTGAGGAGCTGCTGAATCTCTTTCTGGCAAAGATCTCGGTACTCTGTGTTCATCGGGATGGCTTTGCTTTTACAAGGCTTGCCAGTGTATCCTTCCTTGTAAGGGAGCTCCACTGTGTGCTGCTTCCTGTGCCAAAAGGCATTAGGTTCTTCAGAGCAGCATTCTTCTTCTATTATTTTCTTTAAATCTCCAATTTTTTTCTGGATCTGGGGCAGCTTAAGCTGTTCTTCTATTCTCAACATACATTTCAGATCCTTTAATTCTGATAGTCTAGCTTCGGCTCTATCCAGATCTTATACAATGTGTACCACTGTAGAAATTATAGGACTGGAGATATATGGGACTTCAATTTTCTTTCTTGTCCCTTTTGAGGCGGGGACAGAAATAAAATATCCAGCTTTACCTCCTCTGAGTCTAAGTGACCCATGAGGTTCTACTGCTGCAAGAAATATATTACCAAGAATGCAGTCTACTGGAATATTAGCTACTACAAACTTCATATAAATACAGTGGCTTTCAAAACAAACAGATGCTTTGGGTACTTCGTATCTAAGCTTTTTGTTACCCAATCCTACCACTTCTCTTTTTTCAATCACCCAATATTTTTCTGGAATATTTTTCATATTCAAAATGTTAATATATGCTCCAGAATCAATAAGAGCAATCATTTCAAACATTTGCCCTTTTATGCAGATATTTATCAGAACATGGTGCTGTAGATTCACAGGCTGATGAAAACCCATTAAGGGAAATGTTTGCTAGTAGCTCCAGTAGAGTTTTAAATTCTGCTGAACTTTCTTATGAATAATCCCAGCCATCAGCTCGATGGGAACTGCCCCAGATAGCTCCCTCAGAAGTGTAGAGTGACCTTTTTGCTTTTCATTTGATTGAAGCCACTAGAATAAGCATTAAAGAGTCTGTAAGCCAGATCCAGGAGAATTCAGATAATATACAGACTATATCTCTGTTAAAACCCAAAGAACTACAGGCAGAGGTAAAGAGGCTAAAGACAAATTATTTGCATTTAGGAAGTATCCGAGTAGGGATCAATGCCTTAACCCATAAATGCTTAAATACTTTTGTGCTTGCTACTGTAAGAGATATGATGCATAATAAATATATAGATTGCCTAATAGGTGGGATTGTTGGTCCATTATCCGATGGCCCAGTCTACTTTGACTATTACCCCAATTTCTCTGTGTATACCTTTGACGAAACCATAGATCAGATTCTGCAATTGTAGATTCAAACAACTAGTTTTGAAATGAAGAAAAAGAGAAATAATATAGGCATCCAGACCAAGGGTTGTTTCCGTCACACCAATACCCTTTGGCTAGCCATCCGCCATACACCCAGCAGAGACTCAAAATCAAGTATAGTTGTCCTCACTGATGCAAAGAATCAAAAAATCGAGCTTCATACCTTTCGATGGGAAGACTTGACATTTCCAGAACAATGGGTTGTAAATAATCCTAAGCCTCTCATTCCTAAGGCTATTACCTCCACTGATATTACAGAAAATCTGTCTTCTGCAGTTATTTCATTCCCCAAAAGATCTACTATTGATCGGAGAAGAATAGAGTTAGCATGTAAGCAATCCAAGTATTACAGAGATCCTTCCACTGTAGATACAGTTTGTTCCTCTTCATATTTTTGTAAACATAATTCTTTGTATGAATTAGCCCAACTTGTAAATTATTCTTCTTTAGAAGTCAAATGCCCAGATTGTCAAGAATTTGTTAATCTTCTTACTCTGGTTGAGTCTAACCTCCATTCAAATCATAACCCTAGAACTGGAATCTCTCCTCCTACTACATCTGTAAATTCATGCCCAAATCCCAAATGCACAGATATTCCTTTCCCACATGAATCAGATCCAGATCATGTGCTCATGATGCATGAACTTACCACTCTCGAAGGAGAAGATATAACGCTGACAGAGATGATGTGTTTGATGAGACCAGTCAAACCCAGATATGGTTTGGGATACCTTGAGCAGGCAAATGGCCTGATTCTAGATTGCATATTTCGCCCTGTTCCTTCTGACTGTAAAAATCCCGTAGTAATGGAAATGCATAAGTTCTTCTCACTTATGGATGGATGCTTGAAATCCGAGATTAGTGCCCAATGGATGAAAGCCATGCTAAATTGGGATCTGTACACTAATCCTCAAGCAGATGAGTTCGATCAGAACTATACTCCTGCAGAGAAGAAACAGTTTGCTGACGATTGGAAGCATTATATGGAGATGAATAACACTTGGATATCTTTTTATTCATGGAAAGATAATATTGCTCCCTTGAATGTCTTTACCGGTTCAACCAACACCTCAGCAAGCAAGCATGCTTGGACTGCACTTGATGGATCAAAAATTGAAACCGCTACGACCTTTCCTCCTTACAAAGGATTTGTCATAGGAGAAAACACAAATGCAGCCAAAGCCATCCCTTTAGTCCAGAAAGATGACAATGCCTTGGGCATTGATGGAAGGATTCAAAAAGCTAGTGAACAACTTAACTGGACAAATACTGCAGTAAAAGGCTTGGAAATGAATGTTGCAAAATCAATAGAATTCAGGGAACAAATTGATATTGTCCAAGTATCATTAAATGATGTAAATAAATGTTTAAACAATGTATAGTTTGAAACTAGCATGATTCGTTCTTATGCCAGAGAGTCATTGAACAAAATAGGAGTAGAATAAAAGTTAGTTGGTCATTTAGACACAAATAAACAAATTATATCTGGTTTAACTGGAAAAGTTGAAAAGATAAGTCTGTCTAAAATTGAGAAACCAGTTCCAAACTCCTTTCTTGTAAAAAGAAGCATAAGAATTCAAGACCCTGTGAAATCTGTAGACAAGTTTCCTGCATTATTTCCTAAAGAAGTAGCCATGTCTTCATCAGATACTGAGGCTACAAATAAGATCAGAATAGCATCCTTGTTTTGTTCATCGAGATGGCTCTGCTTTTACAAGGCTTGCCAGTGTATCCTTCCTTGTAAGGGAGTTTCTCAGTTTCTTATTTCGCTTATTCATTTCTCATTTTCTCTCTTTGGTTATGCGGCTCTACGGCTAGAATTTTCAACCTTCTTTTCAATGAATCTCCCCCATTTTCATCGACATAATACCAATAGATGGATTTTATTTTCACCCGTGGTATACTACCTCCATCTGTCATACAAATTTCGTTGATTTTGTGCATTGTCGAGTGCATAAAGGTTTCTCCTACAATGTTTCAAGAATATCGCCAAAGGTAAAGGTATTTAAATTTTTTATAAAAATAGTTAAATTCTCTAGTTCTTGAGGTTATAGTTGAAGTTATACAAGTACGTATCTAATGTAGTTTTCGTTATGTGTTTTTATAGGTTTACATAGGTTTTTCGTTAAAAATTTAAGATAGAGTTTTGTTGCGATCAACACAGTTCTTCAAATAGAATGAGAAGGAACTTCCTAATAATGTTCTTCTAGGTGAATATTTACGACTATGTGGTTGGAATACTTTCCTTTATTTGCAAGAATTGTATGTTTGCAAAAAAACTTTTAATTTACCCCATTAAGGTTATAGGGAAGGATTTCACCCATCTTAGGCCCTAGGGTTTTCCTAGAACGAGCAATTTGTACATTATTTATATGTCATACTTCGTCAATAGAATTATAGGTTTCTAATCCTAATTTTTCTAGATGAATTTCCTTTGATTTTCCTTCTAAATAATTGTAAAGATTCATTTTCTTACTGGCTATGTGCCATAATCAAATATCTTAACCTCCAATGGATTATGTACATATTTTCTAGTGATTATTTGTCTAAATTACCTTCAGATTATATTTATATGGTATATTTATTTTTCCCTGCATGACCGCTCCTCCTCTCCTTCTTGTGCAGAGGGGATTTCTAGGACTTATCATGACAACCATCCAAGGTAATTATCTATTTCCATTCTCGGAAAATTCTCTAGTTTCATAATTTTGTTTCTTTTTATTTTTATAGGTGTTCACCCAACAACGAAAAAGCATCGTTATGTTTTGTATGTGTTAGGTATTCAATAATATGGCCTATTCTAGTGTGTGCTACCTCATGGAATTTTTGGAAAATTTGGGATTTTTTCCTGAGTTTTAATAATTTTTTAGTAGTCAAATTCATGCTACCTTTAGGTTAGACAAAATTTTCAAACTTTCTAATTCCTTCTTGGGAAAAAGGTTGTTTTATTTCATATAGACAGAGACTGTAACAAGGAAAATCCTATTGTTTTCATTTTTGTTCCGAGTTTTATTTTAGTACATGCTTATAAGATTTTATGGTTGGACTAAGAAAATCTTCTTGATACAACATGACTCCCTATATTCTCAAACTATATATTGTTTGAATAGGATATTTCATTCTCAAACTAAATAACAATTTTTTGGTTTATCTCATTATTATGTTCTTTTACCTCATGGTTTTCTTTGGACAAATTTGTCAATATAGATATAATGTAACGAAGAAATTTTATGGTTTTCTTATGAATGAGTCTCGTGGTAAGAAATGTTCTATATAAAATATTTACGTTCATTATGTATTCATTTTAATTCTTGAACTTATCCTCATAGCTCAACACTAAGGCTACTTGTCATTGTTCACTAACGATGTATGCATTCATTGTTAGCATCGACTCTTTTATTTTTTCTTTAGAAAGCTTACTACTTTTTAAAATATGTTAGTGTTACTATCATCATCTTGAATATTATTATAGGTATCTACTCACAAAATAGAAGGAAGTTCATGTGAATAGAATGATTGGAGTTTTATAAAAGGTTTACCATTTTCTTTAGCCTACATAATTCCTATATGTTTAGCACATTTTTTAATGTATTCCCTAATTCTCCATATATATCCTCGTTGTAATAGAGTCTCCTCACTATAATAAAGTGTTCACTACATTTTTTCTAATCTTGTATCTAGTTAACTAACATACAACTTATAACTTTACCATACTCCATTATTAAAATCCTTTGTGCTCTTTATATGGAATTGGTTTCCTTCTACCATATGATTTCTCTTGCCCTAACCACTAAAATCATTTGAAGACATATAAATACTCAATGTTGATCATTAGTAATAACTTAATTCTAGTTTATACTTGAAAGTAAAGCATAAATGTACTAAGTGCAAGATATTGGAAAATTAATTCTACTTTCTATTCTTCATTCTAGTCAAGGACATAAAAACTAGACAAAACAATAAACAATTTCCTTTTTAAATACTAATTAACATATATAAGAGTTAGAAGCACCTACTTGAACAATTTTTCATGGGAAATTAAGAATCAAGTATCTAACTCTTCCCAACCTTGACATAACCTCTATTGGTCCCTTCAAGGAAAATAAGGCATGTGATTCTTCTTCTGCCTTTTTCTTACTGCTTCTCTCTAGTCTCTCCAATTCTTCTCTCTCAGAAAATTTTGAGATAAAACGAAATAATATTATAAATGTATTATCCATCTACCACTCTTTGGGTGTTTATTAACTGTCTCCACCTAATCAATAGGTGGCAATTAGCTAACTTCTCATTAATGAGATCTTGTTTCCCACTTATGAAGACAAGTCCTTGTCTTCTAGGAAACATTTAATTGGACAATATCATAATTTCATAAATAAACCTAATCACCGAGATTAGATGCCTAGGACTCGCTAATGGATAAAATAATAATATTTTTTTTATTTGAATTTGTTGATAGTGTTGGACCCGCCAAAATTCAGGGGATCTCCCCGATATGAAGTCCCAACTAGACCTCAAACCGTTCAGAGTAGGAGTCCCAACAGTGGGTGGTAATGTAATGCCTTGACTGTGGTAGTGCGTAGAGGTAAGTAAGATAACTTTGAGTGAGAGCAAGTGTGTGACCCTGGGGAGAGTCAAGTGCAGTGCATGAAGGTTCTAACACACGAAGGGGAAAATTTAGTGTGCCCCTTAGAAGCCTATAATAGTACGCATCTTGAAAGGAACACATGAGCGGAATGACATTGCAAGCTAAAGTGCAAAATAGTACACAAATTAAAGTGATGAGTTAAACCAACAACATGCGTTTAACAAGATTCAAACAATTGTATACAAAGTAGTTCATAAGAAAATGTGTAAGTTAAATAACATACATTGCTAAAGCAACCAAAATAGTCCAACTACAATAACAACATATGCATGAAAGTGTGTTAACTCTGATATTATTATTATTATAAGAAAGTTTCATCCATACATACACCATTGATGACCACTAGCCCCAATAGTGGAACATTATAGTCAAGAATGCCTTCTTTTCCAAAGAAGTATACCCACTCTATGTTATGGAGAATCCAAGACTCGTCACAATACTCCCAAGCCTTTTCTAAGCCTAAGTCTAGCGAAAAGTTTGACTCCCAAATGACCTTTCTATGAGTTATGAGGTTCTATTTATAACAAAGGGTAGGGTAACCCTTGACATTCCCCTTTGTGACTCTTTGACTACCCTCATGACTCTTCAACTTCCTTACAAGTAACTCATTAAATAACATGATGACCTTTCACATTCCACTAATCACACTTGGAATTTCACTTACAACATATTTACAAATAATATTACATTTTCCACATGTACCCATGTAAGACAAAATAGGCTAGAGACAGCCTAAAAAGACAAAACACTATGATTTCAAATTTTGGGGAAAGACCAACTCGGCAACCTCCACTTGGTGCTTCTAAGTCACATATTGATGCCAAGCTTGGTACTGTGTCATGGTGTCCCCATACTACTTAATGGTGTCTGAGTATATGGTCTTGGAACCTGTATCCAACTCGTTATGAAGCATGTGCAACATGGTGTTGACCATGACAGGACCACCAATGTACTTCTGCATGTTATGTGTGCTTAGCTCCAAGTCTTCCCTGGTGGCCTCTCGCCTTAGTTGCTCCATGTACTCATCAATCTCTAGCCAGACTTGGTTCTTGGGTTTAGCCTCGATGAGGGAACCGATTGATGGGATCCTGTGAATTCTTACCATGACATCCAATGTTGGGTCCCTATAATACTAGTGATTACCCCATTACTATTGTAGTTATACCCCTTATTTATATTGTTGTGCCCATGTAGTGCCCATATTGTTATTATTGTGCCACATAGAATCCCTCTATTGTTATTTTTGTGGCCTACAATATTATTGTTATGTAGGCTTTGATTGTATTGGGACCACTTAGACTCCTATATATAGAAAGGAGGTATTTTCATTTGTATCATCCAAGAATTGTTCATTTATGTAATGTAAAGGAGGTTGCCCCCTCGAAGAGGCTGAATTCTAAGGCGTGGATCTCTCTTTTCTATCTTTTTTTGAGCTGGTTTCATAACATTTGGTATCAGAGCTTTGGATTCTAGGGTTTCGCTGCTCCAAACAGGTCATCGTGGCATTTTCGCTATAACTTTTTTTCTGTGACGTTTCAGAAGTCGCAAAAAAAACCCATTTGAGAAGAAATCGCGCTGAACCTTGGGTCCGAATTTCAGAGTTTTTCGCGCGATATTTGCGGAGATATGATCTGAGGAAGTTGGTCTTTTTGCAGACTCCTGAATTACATTCAAAACAGGTGACCTGGGGAAAATCGTCATAACTTTCTTTCTGAGCATCGGATTGAAATTTCGTAAGAAGGTACAGAAAGAGGACAGACTGTAGTTTTCTTTTATATATTTTTCAGATTCAAAGGTTGAAACAGTGACACGTGGCACGTCGTACAAGTTCGCTCTACTGAACTAGTCTATAATCAAGTCACTGTGGGAGATTTCGCATAACTCTTCCTTGGAGAATCCAATTTGGGTCAGACTTGTGGCATTGGAAAGAGGACATAGAGGGCTACTACAGGTCACAAATTCAGAACTAGATGATCAGAAAGTACAGAGATACATCAGAGGCAATATCGAGCTCCTACAAAGTGAAAAAAGGTGTGTAGATTTTCTTTAATTTTTGCTTAAGCTTGGTTTGAAAATTTATTTTGAAGGAATTCAAAGGGCATAGTAGAGCATTATTATCGGTAACTGATGCCCCGAGGAAAGAAAATGCAAACACCTAGTAAGGAACCTGAAAGCTCTAGCATGACTCATGAAGAAGAGGAAGAAATGCTACATGATATATCAAAATTACAAGAACAAGTGCAACAAATGTCACTTGCACAAAAAGCAACAGAATCTAAAATGGATGGTTTAAGGAAAGATGTAGAAGCTAAGATGGATGGCTTAAAGAAAGGTGTAGAAGCTAAGATGGATGGCATGGAAGCTAAAATTGATGGCATGGATGATAAGATGGATAAGTTGCTACAAGAAATAGTCACTAATGGGTGAAAGAGTAGTAAAGGAAACTCATGATGAGAACAAAAGAAATGTTAATCATGATTCCATAGACTCTAATGTTGGATCGAAGACTCACCATGTTCCAAAAATCGATATGAGGAAGTTTGATGGCAAGGATCCCGCCACATGGATATTACAGATGGAGCAATTCTTCGATCTCAATAATGTGCAAAACACACAAAAGGTACGTATGGCAACTTTATATTTGGAACCAAATCAGTTTGTATGGTATCAATGGCTTTGTTCTCGTAAACAATTTATCACTTGGGCAATTTTTACGGAAGAATTGATAGCACATTATGAGGATACAAAAAGCAACACTTTTTTTAGCCAATTGATAAGTCTCAAACAAAAGGGTTCAATAATGGAGCACATTGAGGAGTTCCAAAAATTGAACATAAGGGTAAAAGATATTCCAGAGGAGCATAGGATTGATGTGTTCATAGGGTCTTTAAAGGATAATATCCAACATGATGTGCGCCTTTGGGAACCTGATTCATTAGAGAAGGCATTCAGGTTAGCAAGAAAAATGGAAAGCAAAATTATGGCAACTAGGAAGCATACCATTCACAACTATAAAGATGGAAGTGTTGTTGCCCATAGTCTTCCACAACCTACAAGGTTGACACCACAACAATTGGAAGAAAAAAGAGCAAAAGGGCTTTGTTACAATTGTGATAGCAAATACACAAAAGGTCATAAGTGTGCTGAGAAGAAATTATTCTACATAGATTGTGAAGAGGAAGAAGAAAAGGAGCAAGAAAGGTCAAAAGAAGAGGATATATTCCAGGAACAAAGCCTAGATGAAGAACAAATAAATCCGACCATATCTTGTAATGCATTGGCGGGAATTACCACTCCTCAAACCATCAAGATAGAAGGACAAATCAAGAAGAAAAAGGTAATAGTGTTGATTGATTCAGGAAGCACCCACAATTTTATTCATTGTAGGGTAGCAAAAGAATTGAATTGCTTCCTATATCCAGCACCAGAGTGTCAAGTGATGATTGCAAATGGAGGAACAATAAATTGCTCTGGAAAGTGCCATAATATCAAGCTATCCATGGGAGAATATGTATTGACTAGCCCAATGCTTTCCATTCCAATGGGAGGTGCTGATGTTGTACTAGGAGTCCAATGGCTACAATCCTTGGGTACAATAGCTTTTAATTTTCAAGAACTTTTCATGAAATTTTCTGTGGAAGGAAAGGAAGTTGAATTAAGGGGTATTGCAGGGAAACCAGGAAAGATAATCAGCTCTAATGGTATGACAAAGCTTCTAAAAAAGGAGCAAAGAGGTGTAATTGCACAATTATGTTCGCTAGATGTTTCCACATTGGAATCATCTATTTCTCCAGATCTCCAAAAAGTCCTGGACAATCATTCCAAGGTATTTGAGACTCCCAAAGGTCTCCCACCTATGCGTGATCATGATCATGCTATTCATCTGATTCCAGGAAGTGTTCCTCCAAACATCAGGCCGTACAGATATCCCTATGTCCAAAAAAGTGAAATTGAACGTATGGTTGCAGAAATGCTAGAGGCTGGTATAATTCAACCGAGTCAAAGTTCTTTCTCTGCTCCAGTAGTATTGGTGCACAAGAAGGATGGATCATGGCGCATGTGTCCGGATTATAGGGAGCTCAACAAGCTCACTATTAAAGATAAGTTCCCCATTCCTGTCATTGATGAATTACTGGATGAATTGCATGGATCAATTTACTTCACCAAGTTGGATCTTCGTTCAGGATATCATCAAATCAGAATGAAGATTGAAGACATTCCGAAAACGGCATTTAGAACTCATGAGGGTCATTATGAATTTTTGGTCATGCCTTTTGGCCTTACCAATGCACCTTCAACATTTCAAGGTTTGATGAATTCAATTTTCAAACCATTCCTTAGAAAATTTGTGTTAGTATTTTTTGATGATATACTAATCTACAGCAAGTCTTGGAAGGATCATGTTGAACATGTTGACAGGGTGCTACAACTATTGGAGGAGAAACAATTATATGCAAAAAGATCCAAATGTTTCTTTGGAGTCCAGGAGGTGGAATATTTGGGTCATATTGTATCTCATGAAGGAGTTAAGGTAGACCCTAGCAAAATTAAAGCCATTAAGGAATGGAAAATCCCCACATCCATAAAGCATCTGCGAGGATTTCTTGGGTTGACAGGGTATTATCGCAAGTTTGTTAAGAATTATGGGAGAATAGCAGCACCTCTAACAACATTATTGAAGAAAGATGCATTTTCATGGACTCCGGAAGCAACAAAGGCCTTTGAACATCTTAAAGAGGCAATGTGCCAAGCACCGGTCTTAGCTACACCGGACTTCACAAAAACCTTTATTGTGGAATGTGATGCTTCAGGAAATGGAATTGGTGCTGTTCTAATGCAAGATGAAAGACCCATTGCTTTTGAAAGTCGTCCAATCAAGGGAAAGTTTTTAAGAAAGCTATTTATGAGAAGGAAATGTTGGCAATACTCCATGCACTTAAGAAATGGCGACCCTACCTAATGGGAAGACACTTCAAGGTAAAAACGGATCATGATAGCCTTAAATACTTTTTAGAACAAAGATTATCCTCTGAAGAGCAACAAAAGTGGGTCACAAAGATGTTGGGTTATGACTTTGAAATCATCTACAAAAAAGGGAAGCAAAATGTGGTGGCAGATGCACTCTCAAGAAAGGATGAGGATGTGGAAGCATTGTTGTGCGCCATTTCTATTATCCAACCAGATTGGATAAACGAAGCAAGGGAGGAATGGAAGAATGACGAAGAAGTGTGGGCACTTATTCGAAAGCTACAACAAGATTCCAGTACGTCTGATACATTTAGCTGGAAAAATGATTCGTTATGGTACAAAGATCGCTTATACCTCTGTAAGAATTCCCAGCTAAAACAAAAGATTCTTATGGAATTGCACACTTCTCCCTTAGGAGGGCACTCAGGATTTTTAAAAACTTACCACAGGGTTAAGAAGGAATTTTTTTGGGATGGCCTTAAATCAGATATTCAAAAGTTTGTGGCGGAATGTTTGGTTTGCCAACAAAATAAAGTTGAAACAATTAAGACACCGGGTCTATTACAACCTTTATCCATTCCAAGCCAACGTTGGGAGGAGGTTTCAATGGATTTTATCACAGGTTTACCCAAGTCTGAGGGAAAGAGTGTCATCATGGTGGTAGTTGACAGACTTACCAAGTATGCACACTTTTGTGCATTATCACATCCATTTAAAGCCAGTACAGTTTCTACTGCATTTATGGAAACAATTCAAAAGCTACATGGAAACCCAAAGATTATTGTAAGTGACAGAGATCCCATTTTCACTGGAAATTTTTGGACAAAATTATTTTCTTGTCTTGGTACTCAGTTAGCTCATAGCTCATCTTATCATCCTCAATCTGATGGGCAAACTGAGATAGTAAACAAATGTTTGGAAGGATATCTTCGTTGCTTTGTATCTGATAAACAGACACAATGGGTCAAATGGTTGCCTCTGGCTGAATGGTGGTATAACACTTCCTTCCATACAGCAACAAAAATGACCCCATTTATGGCACTTTATGGGTATCAACCACCATCCATCACATCATATTTAAGAGAAAATTCTAAGGTTCAGGCAGTGGAACATCACATCGAACATCAACAACAAGTCCTCCAACTCTTAAAGGATAACCTCGTGTTGGCACAAAATAGAATGAAACAACAGGCAGATCAACATCGCAGTGAAAGAAGTTTTGATGTAGGTGATTGGGTATTCCTACGGCTACAACCATATAAGCAAATGTCCCTCAAGCAAGCTAAGAAGGATAATAAATTATCACCAAAGTATTATGGTCCGTACAAGGTGTTGCAAAAGATTGGTACTATGGCATACAAATTGGAGCTTCCTGCAGCTTCTCGATTGCACCCAGTTTTCCATGTTTCATGTTTAAAGAAGGTTATAGGCGACAAGCTCCCAGTTCAAACAATATTGCCAGAACTTGACGAGGAAGGAAAAATTATATTGGAACCGGAAGCAGTCACAGA
Source organism: Pinus tabuliformis (assembly GCA_031772625.1). NCBI lineage: Eukaryota > Viridiplantae > Streptophyta > Pinopsida > Pinales > Pinaceae > Pinus > Pinus tabuliformis. The sequence goes on along the minus strand of CM062820.1, from coordinate 1,311,972,619 downwards.
AACAAGAACTCGACAGCTACGAAATCGATCAATTTCAGAGTATCTTATCAAGTGGAAGAACTTATCCGCTGAAGATTCCACATGGGAGGATGAGAATTTTATGCAGAAGTATCCAGAACTACTCAAGCGTTGAGGACAACACTTTTTTGAAGGAGAGGGGCATGTTGGGTCCCTATAATACTAGTGATTACCCCATTACTATTGTAGTTATACCCCTTATTTATATTGTTGTGCCCATATAGTGCCCATATTGTTATTATTGTGCCCCATAGAATCCCTCTATTGTTATTTTTGTGGCTTTATATTATTATTGTTAGGTAGGCTTTGATTATATTGTGACCCTTAGACTCCTATATATAGAAAGGAGGTTTTTCATTTGTATCATCCAAGAATTGTTCATTTATGTAATGTAAAGGAGGTTGCCCCCTCGAAGAGGCTGAATTCTAAGGCGTGGATCTCTCTTTTCTATCTTTTTTTGAGCTGGTTTCATAACATCCAAATAGTTGTACAACCGTGCATATGAGGCATGTATGTTGCTAAGAAATGGGGCGATATGCTCGTAGTTTTGGATCAACATCTGAAGCTTTTCTTTCTCCATCTCTGCCTATGGCTTCATCCTCTTGGCTAAGTGAACGAAGGTTCCTTTGTACTGCATTTTCCATTCTTTCACATGGGCAATGGTAGCATGTGTGTTTTTGGGAGTTTGAAAAACTCTTTGCTCTATTGTTGTAGGCCATGCACATAGACAACTGCTTTATGCACGTTGAAAAAATTGTCAGAGAGCTTCTGCAAGGTACTCTCAAGTGTTGATACTTCAGCAAGTATCACCATCCTCATTTCCCCCATTACGGAAAATGCATTCTGTGATGATGCTTAGATTTGTTCTACCTCTTTCCTGGAATCTTGCAAGTTCTTTTCCAGTTATTCATTCTTGGTCATCAGGTACTTAACATTTGAGCTTGTTACATTTGCACAGGCCAAGCTAGCTTCAACAAGGGTAGTTGGATGTTGCCTAGTGTCTAACACTATCACCCTTTCCTTGATGAATGTATGTGATGCGTGATCATCCAGGAAGTGATTCCTCCATGCCTATACAATCCTCTTCCACAACTCATCAATTAATAGATTGTACACATCCATAACTGGATCATCATCAAGGAGAACAACTTCTTCTTGCTCGCTTGGGACTGGTTCTGACACTGGAGGTCATGGAGACTAAGAGATGACCTCTGGTGCTCTCGGCATAAGGTCAGTTTCTTCATTATGTGGCTCCTACTCCAACTCTATGTATGTCACTTCGATCAATTTCTCAATCTGTTGAGCAAGATCATGATCCTACATCCGTTCACCCTCTTCTTCAACTGATGGTTATTCTGACTCATCAACTTGTATGGGCATTGTTTGTTTGTCCATCACACCTTGCCTTTGTTCCTATTCCTGTTTCTTCTTATTTTCTCTTTCTCTCCTCCTCAGTTCATATTCCTCCTTCAACTTCTTCTTTGTCTTTTGCAACTTCAGTTCTTCTTTCTACACCCTCTTCTTTTCTCTCTTCCTTCGCTCTACTCTCTTTATCTGTTTCTCCCTCTTTGTTTCCACTGCCAAAGTTTCTTTCTCCATGATAGGATATACCCTCATCTTGCATCACGTTTGTATTGAGGAGGCCAAGGTTATTACCAAGGTTGCCCATTTCCATCACCGTAAATTTAGGGAAGCGATTGAAATTGAAAAAAGGCCTAACAATCTCAATAGGGATGATGGCTGGAAGATCAATCGTTGTTGGATCCTTGCCCTTTCTTCTTAGTCTTGTCAGGGTTTCCCCTTTTCCCCGCTTCCTTCTCCATAAAGCTTCTTTTTCCTTCCTCCTAGGGTTCTCTTTTTAGTTATATTTTCTGCTATTGTCCTCCTTGCTAAAAATAAAAAATAAAAAAATAAAATAAAATTAATTAATTTATAATAATAATTAATAAATTAAAATTAAAATAATAAAAATAAAAATAAAAATTGACACTCGTTTTAATTTGTATTACTATTTCCTTATCAAAGATTTCATGTATATGATTATTCCTATTTGTTAATATGTTTCTACCTTTACCATTGAAATTAAATAAAAATAAAAATAGAAATAGAAGTCAATTTTGATCAATTTTAACCTATACTCTTAATTTTTTCCAGTAAATCATAAATATAATTTTTGAATTCATAAATTAATTAATTAATAATTAAATAAAGTAATAAAAACCCCCTTTCCTCATCCCTAGCAATTCATTTGATTAAATAAATTAGGAATAGGTAACTTAATATAATAATTAAAATTTGAGAATATAAATTTCTATTATATATAAACCCCCCTTTTACATATATGATTAAATAAATTATAAATGAGTTGGATTGAATAATTCATTAACCTAAGTAAAATATATTAATATGTTAAAATTGAATAACTAATACATTTCAAGTGGTTATTTATTCGATTACCTTTGAATTATAAATAATATTTTATTTTTATTTTTATTCTAAGCCGTTTTAGATAGCCGTTGTTGGTCAACCCAGTCAACCTAGCCGTTTGGAGGATCTGCTCTCTCTATATAATTGACAACCTTGATCTAACTCCTCAACTTGTCCTGACGATGAACCACACTAGTTGGTTCGAAACGCGTCGACAAAGGTTTTTCTAAATGTGATTTACGTTGAAAAATCTTCTATATATGTTATGGATCACAGAAGCCTCAATTCAACAATTGATTCCCTGCATGGAACAACCATTGCATCTAAGGTTCATCATTTTGAATGAGCACACTTGCAGGTTTCGAAGTTGAAGTCAGATCTTGCTTTTCTGAAGAGATGCAAAGATTCATCCATTATCCCGGTCTTCGCTCAGATCAACCATCACCTCCACACTCCTTCTAACCATGGGGTATTCCTAAAAGCCAGTTTAGCATTAATAAGATCCAAAATTAATAGAGTCAGGAGAGACCTGGGTTGGCTCTCTCAAAATCTTCTGAGTTTGCACTTGGAGATTTCGAACTTGATCTCCGCCTCCCTGTGGGCCAAAATAGATGCATGCTCTACATTAAAATCCATGCGTCTAGAGGATATCAGGGGAAAGAAGCAAGCTTCGAAGTTTTTGAAATTAACTCAGAAATCTGGGAGGTTCGATTTAGTAAAGGGTGTCTCCCAGAGCTGCATTTCTACTGATCAGAAATCGGCCCTCCGCTCGTGGTTGGTTTCCGCTCCTAAAGTTGGTTCTGGCTCGTCGCCTCTAACAGCAGTTAGAGGAATCTCGATGGGTTCGCACACAGAAGCAATTTATGGTTCCTACATTCAAGTGGACAGGGTTAATCCTGCTTCCTGAGATATTCATAGTGATCAGCACTCCTCTAATCAGGAGCTCCCCCTCGCTGTCTTAGTTCTTAATCCTGCCGCATGCCTAAAAGGCTGTGCTTCAGGCCCAATTTCCCTGGCGATCCTGTGGTGTTCTCTTCCTCAGGTTTTGAGGATCAGCATGGCGCTTAGCTCTCCGCGTCACCGGAACATTCCACATCCCACAGCGTTGATACTGCCAGCTAGAGAAATTGTTTACCTGCGCAGCGTGGCGTTCAGCTCCCTTCGTCGCCGGATCCTTCCACCTCCCTCGATGGTGATGTTGCCAGCCCAAGCTCATTGCTCCATAATCAGGTGATTCGTTGCCATCCGCAGGAGTTTCAGTTTAATATTTCTCATAGTTATAACTACAATAACAATAATATTGATAATAAAAATATTAATAATAATATTCATGGTTTATGTAATAATAATACTATTATTCATAATAATAATTTGTTATGTAATAATAATATTATTATTCATAATAATAATTTGTTAGGTAATAATAATAATGATAATACAAATAATAATAACATTAATTTATGCAATAATAATAATAATAATAATAATAATAATAATAATTATTATTATTATTATTATTATTATAATTTCAATTTTTTAGATAACAATGATAATAATGAAAATAATAATTTTTTAGATAATTATGAGAACAATATTAATAATATTAAACATTTTAATAATAATAATAATAATAATGATAATGAATCTATTAACGATAATAACATCAATGATATTAATTTATCGCTTGAGAATAATAACTATGATAGCAATAACAATGAGGTCTTGAACCTGGATAAGAACATTCTTCCCCCTCCCTCCCGGAGCAATAGAGTTGTCAATTTATCTAGTTTCTCTTTTCCCCCCTCTGTTTTTAGACTTTTAGGCAAAGGTTTAAACTTTGCCCTAGCCCCTAGAAAAATCCCGGTGGATGATATTATTTGTGATGTGGAATACGGGATTAAAGATCTTCCAGATAATATCAAGGACACTATTAGGCAAGATTGTGCTATCGTCCTTAGAAAGGCTAAGCCCCTCCAGAAGAACCTCAGTAATGAGGAATTCATTTCCCTTAAAACCTTAAACTAGAACAAAGATATCGTCATTCTAAAGGCTGACAAAGGAGGAGTTGCGGTCATTCTTAACAGGGATGATTACCACAAGAAGATGTTAGATCATCTTCATAATAGTGGTAGTTATAAAAAGTTTCACAAGAACCCTCTTAAGAAAATTTCTAAGGTGGTAGCTCTAGCCATCAAATACAGTAGCTCTGTGAATTCCCTATGCCATAAATTCATTGAGAGTAGTCCCATTACTCCGAGAATTTATGTGTTGCCAAAGATTCACAAAGAAGGGGGCCCCCTGAGGCCTATTGTTAATACCATTGGTGGTCCGACCTACCTTTTAGCTAAGTTCCTTGCCCTTAAGCTAAAGCCCTTTGTGGGTTGTACAGAGTCCTCCGTGAAAGAGTCTGCATCCTTTATTAATGAGCTTAAGGATATTAAGCTTGACCCTGAAGACATCCTCGTCAGCTTTGATGTGGTCTCCCTTTACACTTGTATCCAGATAAAGGAGGCCTTGGAAGTAATCTATCGCCTAACAAATCGCGATACCGCTCAGCTGGTTGAGATTTGTCTCACCTCCACTTTCTTCTATTTCGAGGGTGAGTTCTTTGAACAGACCTGTGGTGTTGCCATGGGCTCACCCCTTTTCCCTATTGTTGCGAATCTTTTTATGGAAGATTTTGAAGCCAAGCTTTAGCCTCGGCCCATCTCCTACCCAAGCTGTGGAAAAGGTATGTTGATGACACTAATGTCATCTGGTCCAATGGCCAAGAGGAGTTGGATCTCTTCTTTAATCACCTCAACTGCCAATCCTCGGCCATTAAGTTCACCATGGAAAAAGAAATCAATGGTTGCCTCCCCTTCTTAGATATTCTTATTTCTAAAAATAAGGATGGTTCCCTCTCCCACTCAGTATTCCGGAAGAAAATGCATACTGAACAGTATCTTCACGTCGATTCCCGTCATTTCCCCGCTCAAAAATTGGGGGTTCTTAACACCCACGCTACTCGTGCCCTTAGGATTTCGGATAATAAGAGCTTCGATAAGGAAAAATCCCATATCCTTAATGTCTTTGTGGAGAATGGCTATAGTAGGCGCCTAGGTCAGAAGGCTTTTCTTAAAGCCTCGAAAAAACTTGATTGTTAAAAAAGAACCTAAAGAACGCCTGCTAGGTGTCCATCTTCCCTATGTCCAGGGAACCACGGACAAGATTGCTAGAATCCTTAAGAAGTATAATATTCCCTCAACCTTTAGGCCCCTCAACACCATTCGAAAATCCCTCTGATTGGTGAAATATCCCATTGACCCTACGGACATGAAGGGTGTCTACTTGATCCCTTGTTCTTGTGGGACCCCCTACATCGGGGAGACTGGGTGCTCCATCCATCAAAGGTTGAATGAACATGTAGCTGACCTAAGACATGGGAGAACCAGTCTTCAGCATTAGCAAAGCATGCAAAAAAGACCAAGCATCACGTTTGTATTGAGGAGGCCAAGGTTATTACCAAGGTTGCCCATTTCCATCACTGTAAATTCAAGGAAGCGATTGAAATTGAAAAAAGGCCTAACAATCTCAATAGGGATGATGGCTAGAAGATCAGTCATTGCTGGATCCCTGCCCTTTCTTCTTAGTCTTGTCAGGGTTTCCCCATTTCCCCGGTTCCTTCTCCATAAAGCTTCCTTTTCCTTCGTCCTAGGGTTCTCTTTTAGTTATATTTTCTGTTATTGTCCTGTTCTTGTCCTCCTTGTTAAAAAAAAATAAAAAATAAAAAATAAATTAATTAATAATAATAATTAATAAATAAAAATAATAAAAATAAAAATAAAAATAAAAATTGAAACTCGTTTTAATTTTTATTACTATTTCCTTATCAAAGATTTCATGTATATGATTATTCCCATTTGTTAATATGTTTCTACCTTTACCATTGAAATTAAATAAAAATAAAAATAGAAATAGAGGTCAATTTTGATCAATTTTAACCAATACTCTTAATTTTTTCCAGTAAATCATAATTATAATTTTTGAATTCATAAATTAATTAATTAATAATTAAATAAACTAATAAAAACCCCCTTTCCTCATCCCTAGCAATTCATTTGATTAAATAAATTAGGAATAGGTAACTTAATATAATAATTAAAATTTGAGAATATAACTTTCTATTATATATAAACTGTAGAAATTTTGAATAATTTAACACATATTCATAGAGATTATCCTGATCATACAATTATAAGCGGAACATGTATAATATATAATCTCCTCTATGTTGATCATCAATTTACAGAAGCAGAAACATTCACAGGCACACATAGAAGCATCAATCAAACTCATTAACACAGTATGTATCCCGGGGAAAGCATCTCGCTAAAAACCCCACACTATCTGTATATTATATTGATTGAATCATGTAACAATACTCAGCATAATACTTCTCACAAGTATCTCCACCTGTTACACACAATACAGCTCAGATCTGATCTTCAAATCTATTCCACTGCTTGCTTGCCTCCACTGCTCAATACCTGCTCAAGAACTGATGAGAATGGCTTCCCAAACTCGTATTTCACCTCAAAATAATCACTCACACTTTGTTGGACGTGAGCAAAGGCTACAATACTGGGCAAATGCGTGAGCAAACTCATTGGCATACTCAATCCCTTGATTGTGCAAGATCTGGTGCACAACTATAGTCACAACTGATAGCAATCTGATTCTCTACCACCTGTCCCTGTTGAACTGAACATGCACTGACATGCAACTGAGTTAACTAATGTATTCTATAGTTGCATTATGATTTAATAACTAGTGAATTAATTAATAACTAATTCACCCAACTCATCTCTAGTCTATTGATCAGTTAGAGTAAATACAACTAGTTTAACAAAGCTAAACTGAACACAACTCCATCAACTGCACAATCAACTCCACCAAACTCAACTGATTGAGTTCTAACTGAAGTCATGCATGCAACAACTCAACTGACTCATAAGAAAAGCGTATTTCCTTCTGACAGCTGCATGTGCCACCTCTGTAGCTCAAACTGAAGTGCTCCAAGAGAATAAGATCAAGTTTATAGTCCAAATATTATTATGAGACAATAATATTTGACTTTTCTATTTTTGACAACCAGTCTAAAAATAGACTTTGATCACTCACACTGTGATCACTCACACTTTGATCAAAAAATAGAAGTCCATCTATTTTTCCCAACTTGACCAATCATCCATAAACAACAACCTGCAATCCATAGACATGATCCATATGTCTAAAAATAGACATAGTCTAAAAATAGACTTGTGCCAAAAATAGCCTGCGGGCCCACTTAGTGAAGGCGACTCTTTTCACTAAGCTCCATCATCTAGTTGCACTCTCAACAAGCATTTCTTGTTGCACACTTTTCAACACTCCCTCTCAACAAGAAAGGCTTCCTCTCAAACCCGATCCTGTAACTCTGGAATGTTCTCCATGCAACACATCTGGCTGGTCCACTTGCTCTGTCATCAAAGTCTCTAACTGCTATTGCCTCTGTCGACTGAAACTCTGCATCTCTGTGCTCTTCAGTATCTGACTGCTCTAGCCTCTGTCACTTTGATCTCTGACTGCATCCGTGCTGCTGCTGGTTCTATCTCCCAGCATTGCATCCACACTGCACCTCCCAACTGACCTCCCTGTTGGGATAGAAACATCCTCTGATGCTGAAGCTCTACCTGCTGCTGAGAAGTGCTCCCTCTCTGACATCTGCGCTACTGCAACATCTCTATGCATCTCGCACCATTGCACACCTCTCTGTGCCACCTAGCACTGTGCAAAACACTTGTGCCTCTCGCATTGCTATAGCCTGCTAGCTATGCGCTATCCTGGGATTCCCTACACTGTCGCTCTCTCTGCCGCTCCATCCGCATCTGTCTCTACCCAATCAGTCACTTCCTGCTACTACACATCGGGGCTCCCGTAGCAAGGTCTCATCCAAGAGGTTGGGTACCTCAAGGATCCTGCCCCTCCTCCTTGGGACAATCATTCCACATCACCCCACCTCCTACCTAGAGGTATGGCTGCATGCAATCCCTCAGCCCACCTGGCTCAAAGTTTCCCCCTACTGGAGGTCTCTGCATGAGTAGATGTCTCTACTCGATCTCCTCTCAGCTTCCCTTATTGTGGCTGCTCCACAACCTCCTGAAGCTGTTGCACCAATCGTGGCTCCTCCACAATCATCTGAGACTTCTTCTGGCTCTGCATGTTGAGAGGTAATATATGCTCCCTCTCAACCACCAAGTCTCCATCAGTTGCCTCGTTACTCAAGGCTTTGCATGCATCTTGAACCTCAAGAGCATACAGGTTCCTGACCCAAGAACCAATCTCATGACAACGAAAGCATCTCACCTTCGACTTGTCAAACTTCTTCCCATCATTGGAAGAACAAGATTCGGAAAGAGAAACCTTTCCCTTCCCCTTCTTCGCCTTACTCGCTAAGGCACAGTTCTCCTCATCATGCATAGATGAAGAACTGTCTCTGGTGCTCCGTCTAATCTCCTCCTGCATCAAATCCGACCATAGTCGTTCCCAATTTGGCAGTTTCTCCCTTCCATTCACCGAATCCTGGTAGCTATGCCAACTCTTAGGAAGGTCAAGGAGTCTAGAAACCTTTCCCTTCCCCTTCTTCGCCTTACTCGCTAAGGCACAGTTCTCCTCATCATGCATAGATGAAGAACTGTCTCTGGTGCTCCGTCTAATCTCCTCTTGCATCAAATCTGACCATAGTCGTTCCCAATTTGGCAGTTTCTCCCTTCCATTCACCGAATCCTGGTAGCTATGCCAACTCTTAGGAAGGTCAAGGAGTGCTAGACTCACCATCCTCATCCGACAGTCACCCCCACACTTCCCAGCTCATCCCGGCATTGGGTGAACTTCGTGAGATATTGGGGCATATTGTCTCCATTCTCACACTTAATGTTTCTGAGTTTCGCTCTTGCTTTGGAATTAAATTCAAATTCCACCAGCTCAAAACTCAACCGCTTCCGATCTAGAATTCGTGAGAACACAATATTTCTCGTATAGAGATTGACTGTATGGGCATTCACTGGATATCTCACCTTCCAAAGGAAGGATGAATCCAGAGGCTACCTGGCCCGATTACAGACTCTGCCTGAAGAAATAGAATGTAAACACTTCTTGAATAGTAGATCTGATGATCAATCCTCGCTTGATATCATGTAAAAATCTCTTCTACAAATCAAGCAGCTCCGATACCATGTAGAAATTTTGAATAATTTAACACATATTCATAGAGATTATCCTGATCATACAATTATAAGCGGAACATGTATAATACATAATCTCCTCTATGTTGATCATCAATTTACAGAAGCAGAAACATTCACAGGCACACATAGAAGCATCAATCAAACTCATTAACACAGTATGTATCCCGGGGAAAGCATCTCGCTAAAAACCCCACACTATCTGTATATTATATTGATTGAATCATGTAACAATACACAACATAATACTTCTCACAAGTATCTCCACCTGTTACACACAATACAGCTCAGATCTGATCTTCAAATCTATACCACTGCTTGCCTGCCTCCACTGCTCAATACCTGCTCAAGAACTGATGAGAATGGCTTCCCAAACTAGTATTTCACCTCAAAATAATCACTCACACTTTGTTGGACGTGAGCAAAGGCTACAATACTGATTATACACTTATAAGCGGAACATGCATAATACATAACCTCCTCTACGTTGATCATCAATTTACAGAAGCAGAAACATTCACAGGCGCACATAGAAGCATCAATCAAACTCATTAACACAGTATGTATCCCGGGGAAAGCATCTCGCTAAAAACCCCACACTATCTGTATATTATATTGATTGAATCATGTAACATTACAAATTACAATGCTTATCGCAAGCAATCCAGTACCAGCTACACCTGTTACACACAATACAGCTCAAATTTGATCTCCAAACCTATTCCACTGCTTGCCTGCCTCCACAGCTCAATACCTGCTCAAGAACTGATGAGAATGGCTTCCCAAACTCGTATTTCACCTCAAAATAATCACTCACACTTTGTTGGACGTGAGCAAAGGCTACAATACTGGGCAAACACGTGAGCAAACTCATTGGCATCCTCAATCCCTTGATTGTGCAAGATCTGGTGCACAACTATAGTCACAACTGATAGCAATTTGATTCTCTACCACTTGTCCCTGTTGAACTGAACATGCACTGACATGCAACTGAGTTAACTGATGTATTCTATAGTTGCATTATGAGTTAATAACTTGTGAATTAATTAATAACTAATTCACCCAACTCATCTCTAGTCTATTGATTAGTTAGACTAAATACAACTAGTTTAACAAAGCTAAACTGAACACAACTCCATCAACTGCACCTCCAGTCCACTAAACTCAACTCACTTGAGTTCTAACTGAAGTCCTGCATGCAAATATTAGTCATCCCATGAGTAACCACGTATTTCCTTCTGGGATCTGCATGTACCACATCTGTAGCTCATCCTGAAGTGCTCCAAGAGAATAAGATCAAGTTTATAGTCCAAATATTATTATGAGACAATAATATTTGACTTTTCTATTTTTGACAGCCAGTCTAAAAATAGACTTTGATCACTCACACTGTGATCACTCACACTTTGATCAAAAATAGAAGTCCATCTATTTTTCCCAACTTGACCAATCATCCATAAACAGCAACCTGCAATCCATAGACATGATCCATAGGTCTAAAAATAGACTTGCGCCAAAAATAGCCTGCGGGCCCACTTAGTGAAGGCGACTCTTTTCACTAAGCTCCATCATCTTGTTGCACTCTCAACAAGCATTTCTTGTTGCACACTTTTCAACACTCCCTCTCAACAAGAGAGGCTTCCTCTCAAACCCGATCCTGTAACTCTGGAATGTTCTCCATGCAACACATCTGGCCGGTCCACTTGCTCTGTCATCAAAGTCTCTGACTGCTATTGCCTCTGTCGACTGAAACTCTGCATCTCTGTGCTCTTCAGTATCTGACTTCTCTAGCCTCTGTCACTTTGATCTCTGACTGCATCCGTGCTACTGCTGGTTCTATCTCCCAGCATTGCATCCACACTGCACCTCCCAACTGACCTCCCTGTTGGGCTAGAAACATCCTCTGATGCTGAACCTCTACCTGCTGCTGACAAGTGCTCCCTCTCTGACATCTGCGCTACTGCAACATCTCCATGCATCTCGCACCATTGCACACTTCTCTGTGCCACCTAGCACTGTGCAAAACACTTGTGCTTCTCGCATTGTTGTAGCCTGCTAGCTATGTGCTGTCCTGGGATTCCCTGCACTGTCGCTCTCTCTGCCGCTCCATCCGCATCTGTCTCTACCCAATCAGTCAGTTCCTGCTACTACACATCTGGGCTCCTGTAGCAAGGTCTCATCCAAGAGGTTGGGTACCTCAAGGATCCTGCCCCTCCTCCTTGGGACAATCAATCCACATCACCCCACCTCCTACCTGGAGGTATGGCTGCATGCGATCCCTTAGCCCACCTGGCTTGAAGTTTCCCACTAATGGAGGTCTCTAGATGAGTAGATGTCTCTACTCGATCTCCTCTCAGCTTCCCCTGTTGTGGCTCCTCCACAACCTCCTGAAGTTGCTGCACCAATCGTGGCTCCTCCACAATCGTCTGAGACTTCTTCTAGCTCTGCATGTTGAGAGGTAATATACGCTCCCTCTCAACCACCAAGTCTCCATCAGTTGCCTCACTGCTCAAGGCTTTGCATGCATCTTGAACCTCAAGAGCATACAGGTTCCTGACCCGTGAACCAATCTCATGACAACGAAACAATCTCACCTTCGACTTGTCAACCTTCTTCCCATCACTAGAAGAACTGGATTTGGAAAGAGAAACCTTCCCCTTCCCCTTCTTCGCCTTACTCGCTAAGGCACAGTTCTCCTCATCCTGCATGGATGAAGAACCATCTCTAGTGCTTCATCTAATCTCCTCCTGCACAAGATCTGACCAAAGTCTCTCCCATCCTGGCAGTTTCTCCCTTCCATTCACCGAGTCCTGGTAGTTATGCCAACTCTTAGGAAGGTCAAGGAGTGCTAGACTCACCATCCTCATCCGATAGTCACCCCCACACTTCCCAGCTCATCCCAGCATTATCACAGAGATTATCCTGATCATACAATTATAAGCGGAACATGTATAATACATAATCTCCTCTACGTTGATCATCAATTTACAGAAGCAGAAACATTCACAGGCGCACATAGAAGCATCAATCAAACTCATTAACATAGTATGTATCCCGGGGAAAGCATCTCGCTAAAAACCCCACACTATCTGTATATTATATTGATTGAATCATGTAATAATACACAGCATAATACTTCTCACAAGTATCTCCACCTATTACACACAATACAGCTCAGATCTGATCTTCAAATCTATTCCACTGCTTGCCTGCCTCCACTGCTCAATACCTGCTCAAGAACTGATGAGAATGGCTTCCCAAACTCGTATTTCACCTCAAAATAATCACTCACACTTTGTTGGACGTGAGCAAAGGCTACAATACTGGGAAAATACATGAGCAAACTCATTGGCATACTCAATCCCTTGATTATGCAAGATCTGGTGCACAACTATAGTCACAACTGATAGCAATCTGATTCTCTACCACCTGTCCCTGTTTAACTGAACATGCACTAACATGGAACTGAGTTAACTGATGTATTCTATAGTTGCATTATGAGTTAATAACTTGTGAATTAATTAATAACTAATTCACCCAACTCATCTCTATTCTATTGATCAGTTAGAGTAAATACAACTAGTTTAACAAAGCTAAACTGAACACAACTCCATCAACTGCACAATCAACTCCACCAAACTCAACTGATTGAGTTCTAACTGAAGTCATGCATGCAACAACTCAACTGACTCATAAGAAAAGCGTATTTCCTTCTGACAGCTGCATGTGCCACCTCTGTAGCTCAAACTGAAGTGCTCCAAGAGAATAAGATCAAGTTTATAGTCCAAATATTATTATGAGACAATAATATTTGACTTTTCTATTTTTGACAACCAGTCTAAAAATAGACTGTGATCACTCACACTTTGATCAAAAAATAGAAGTCCATCTATTTTTCCCAACTTGACCAATCATCCATAAACAGCGACCTGCAATCCATAGACATGATCCATATGTCTAAAAATAGACATAGTCTAAAAATAGACTTGCGCCAAAAATAGCCTGCGGGCCCACTTAGTGAAGGTGACTCTTTTCACTAAGCTCCATCATCTAGTTGCACTCTCAACAAGAATTTCTTGTTGCACACTTTTCAACATAAACCCCCCTTTTACATATATGATTAAATAAATTATAAGTGAGTTGGATTGAATAATTCATTAACCTAAGGAAAATATATTAATATGTTAAAATTGAATAACTAATACATTTCAAGTGGTTATTTATTCGATTATCTTTGACTTATTAATATTTTATTTTTATTTTTATTCTAAGCCATTTTAGATAGTCGTTGTTGGTCAACCCAGTCAACCTAGCCATTTGGAGGATCTTCTCTCCCTATATAATTGACAGCCTTGATCTGACTCCTCAACTTGTCCTGATGATGAACCACACTAGTTGGTCGAAACGCATCGATAAAGGTTTTTCTAAATGTGATTTACGCTGAAAAATCTTCTATATATATTATGGATCACAGAAGCCTCAATTCAACAATTGATTCCCTGCATGGAACAACCATTGCATCTAAGGTTCATCATTTTGAACGGGCACGCTTGCAGGTTTCGAAGTTGAAGTCAGATCTTGCTTTTCTGAAGAGATGCAGAGATTCAGCCATTATCCCAGTCTTCGCTCAGATCAACCATCGCCTCCACACTCCTTCTAACCATGGGGTATTCCTGAAATCTAGTTTAGCATTAATAAGATCCGAAATTAATAGAGTCAGGAGAGACCTGGGTTGGCTCTCTCAAAATCTTCTGAGTTTACACTTGGAGATTTCGAACTTGATCTCTGCCTCCCTGTGGGCCAAAATAGATGCATGCTCTGCATTAAAATCCATGCGTTTGGAGGATATCAGGGGAAAGAAGCAAGCTTCAAAGTTTTTGAAATTAACTCAGAAATCTGGGAGGTTCAGTTTAGTAAAGGGTGTCTCCCAGAGCCGAATTTCTGTTGATCAGAAATCAGCCCTCTGCTCGTGGTTGGTTTCCGCTCCTGAAGTGGTTTCTGGCTCCTCGCCCCCGACAGCAGTTAGAGGGATCTCGGTGGGTTCACGCGCAAAAGCAATTTATGGTTCCTACGTTCAAGTGGACAGGGTTAATCCTGCTCCCTGAGATAGTCATAGTGATCAACACTCCTTTGATCAGGAGCTCCCCCTCGCTGTCTTAGTTCTTAATCCTGCCGCATGCCTAAAAGGCTGCGCTTCAGGCCCGATTTCCCTGGCAATCCTGTGGTGTTCTCTTCCTCAGGTTTTCATGATCAGCATGGCACTTAGCTCTCCACATCACTAGAACATTCCACCTCCCACAACGTTGATACTACCAACCAGAGCAATTGTTTACCTGTGCAGCGTGGCGTTCAGGTCCCTTCGTCGCCGGATCCTTCCGCCTCCCTCGATGGTGATGTTGCCAGCCCGAGCTCACTGCTCTATAATCAGGTGATTCGTTGCCATTCGCAGGAGTTTCAGTTTAATATTTCTCATAGTTATAACTACAATAACAATAATATTGATAATAAAAATATTAATAATAATATTAATTTATGCAATAATAATTATTATTATAATTTTTGTAAAAATAATATTAATAATAATAATTATATTAATAATAATAATAACAATAATATTAATAATAATAATCATGGTTTATGTAATAATAATATTATTATTCATAATAATAATTTGTTAGGTAATAATAATGATGATAATACAAATAATAATAACATTAATTTATGCAATAATAATAATAATAATAATAATTTATGTAAAAATAATAATATTAATAATAATAATAATTTTGTATGTAATAATAATAATTTCAATTTTTTAGATAACAATGATAATAATGAAAATAATAATTTTTTAGATAATTATGAGAACAATATTAATAATACTAATAATTTTAATAATAATAATAATATTGATAATGAATCTATTAACACCAATAACGTCAATGATATTAATTTATCGCTTAACAATGAGGTCTTGAACCTGGACAAGAACATTCTTCCCCCTCCCTCCTGGAGCAATAGAGTTGTTAACTTATCTAGTTTCTCTTTTTCCCCCTCTGTTTTTAGACTTTTAGGCAAAGGTTTAAACTTTGCCCTAGCCCCTAGAAAAATCCCTGTGGATGATATTATTTGTGACATGGAATACGGGATTAAAGATCTTCCAGATAATATCAAGGACACTATTAGGCAATATTGTGTTGTCATCCTTAGAAAGGCTAAGCCCCCCCGAAAGAACCTCAGTAATGAGGAATTCATTTCCCTTAAAACCTTAAACCAGAACAAAGATATCGTCATTCTGAAGGCTGACAAAGGAGGAGTTGCGGTCATCCTTAACAAGGATGATTACCGCAAGAAGATGTTAGATCATCTTCACAATAGTGGCAGTTATAAAAAGTTTCCCAAGAACCCTCTTAAGAAAATTTCTAAGGTGGTAGCTCTTGCCATCAAATCTAGTAGCTCTGTGAATTCCCTATGCCATAAACTCATTGAGAGTAGTCCCATTACTCCTAGAATTTATGGGTTGCCAAAGATTCACAAAGAAGGGGCCCCCTGCGGCCTATTGTTAACACCATTGGTGGTCCAACCTACCTTCTAGCTAAGTTCCTTGCCCTTAAGCTAAAGCCCCTTGTGGGCCGTACAGAGTCCTTCGTGAAAGACTCTGCATCCTTCATTAATGAGCTTAAGGACATTAAGCTTGACCCTGAAGACATCCTCGTCAGCTTTGATGTGGTCTCCCTTTACACTTGTATCCCAATAAAGGAGGCCTTGGAAGTAATCTATCGCCTAACAGATCGCGATACCGCTCAACTAGTTGAGATTTGTCTCACCCCCACTTTCTTCTGTTTCGAGGGTGAGTTCTTTGAACAAACCTGTGGTGTTGCCATGGGCTCACCCTTTTCCCCTATTGTTGTGAATCTTTTTATGGAAGATTTTGAAGCCATGCTTTAGCCTCGGCTCGTCTCCTACCCAAGCTGTGGAAAAGGTATGTTGATGACACTAATGTCATCTTGTCCCATGGCCAAGAGGAGTTGGATCTCTTCTTTAATCACCTCAACTGCCAATCCTCGGCCATTAAGTTCACCATGGAAAAAGAAATCAATGGTTTCCTCCCCTTCTTGGAAATTCTTATTTCTAAAAATAAGGATGGTTCCCTCTCCCACTCAGTATTCCAGAAGAAAAAACATACTGAGCAATATCTTCACGCCTATTGCCATCATTTCCCCGCTCAAAAATTGGGGGTTCTTAACACCCTCACTACTCGTGCCCTTAGGATTTCGGATAATAAGAGCTTCAATAAGGAAAAATCCCATCTCCTTAATGTCTTTGTGGAGAATGGCTATGGTAGGCGCCTAGGTCAGAAGGCTTTTCTTAAAGCCTCGGAAAAACTTGATTGTTAAAAAAGAACCTAAAGAACGCCTGCTAGGTGTCCATCTTCCCTATGTCTAGGGAACCACGGACAAGATTTCTAGAATCCTTAAGAAGTATAATATTCCCTCAACCTTTAGGCCCCTCAACACCATTCGAAAATCCCTCCAATCGATGAAAGATCCCATTCACCCTAAGGACATGAAGGGTGTCTACTTGATCCCCTGTTCTTGTGGGACCCCCTACATTGGGGAGACTGGGCGCTCCATCCATCAAAGGTTGAATGAACACGCAGCTAACCTAAGACATGGGAGAACCAAGTCTTCAGCGTTAGCAGAGCATGGAAAAAAGACCAAGCATCACGTTTGTATTGAGGAGGCCAAGGTTATTACCAAGGTTGCCCATTTCCATCACTGTAAATTCAGGGAAGCTATTGAAATTGAAAAAGGCCTAACAATCTCAATAGGGATGATGGCTGGAAGATCAGTCGTTGCTGGATCCTTGCCCTTTCTTCTTAGTCTTGTCAGGGTTTCCCCTTTTCCCCGATTCCTTCTCCATAAATCTTCCTTTTCCTTTCTCCTAGGGTTCTCTTTTTAGTTATATTTTCTGCTATTGCCCTATTCTTCTCCTCCTTGTTAAAAAAATAAAAAATAAAAATAATAATTAATAAATTAAAATTAAAATTAAAATAATAAAAATAAAAATAAAAATTGACACTCGTTTTAATTTTTATTACTATTTCCTTATCAAAGATTTCATGTATCTGATTATTCCTATTTGTTAATATGTTTCTACCTTTACCACTGAAATTAAATAAAAATAAAAATAGAAATAGAGGTCAATTTTGATCAATTTTAACCAATACTCTTAATTTTTTCTAGTAAATCATAATTATAATTTTTGAATTCATAAATTAATTAATTAATAAATAAATAAACTAATAGAAACCCCCTTTCCTCATCCCTAGCAATTCATTTGATTAAATAAATTAGGAATAGGTAACTTAATATAATAATTAAAATTTGAGAATATAACTTTCTATTATATATAAACCCCCTTTTTACATATATGATTAAATAAATTATAAATGAGTTGGATTGAATAACTTATTAACCTAAGTAAAATATATTAATATGTTAAAATTGAATAACTAATACATTTCAAGTGGTTATTTATTCAATTACCTTTAACTTATTAATATTTTAACTTTATTTTTATTCTAAGCCATTTTAGATAGCCGTTGTTGGTCAACCCAATCAACCTAGCCGTTTGGAGGATCTGTTCTCCCTATATATTTGACAGCCTTGATCTGACTCCTCAACTTGTCCTGACGATGAACCACACTAGTTGGTTCGAAACGTGTCAACAAAGGTTTTTCTAGATGTGATTTATGCCGAAAAATATTCTATATATGCCTTTGGGTTCTCAACAATCTTCCTCTTTCCCTTGTCCTACACTAGATTGTTGCCTATTGTTGTTGTTGTTGTTTCTTCTCATGTTGTTGTTGTCTTCAAAGAATATTTCCAAGATATTGCTATATTAACTGGCTCATGGAGTTTGGAGGCATTGTAACAATACCTCCAAGGGTCCTCCTATGGCTAATGACATGCCCCGTGGATCCATGGAAACCACACCCTCACACAGTGGTCCTTGTAAATATTGTGGGGATCATACAGATTATAGTCTTTGGTGCCGAACTTGAATTTCACTATATCATTGGCCTTGACATCTTCATTCTTCAAGCTCTTAATCTCGTATAATCTTATCTGAAAGGGAAGAGCGGGCCATGGCACTTTCTTCTTCCTATGCAGTCTTGCTAACAACCCTTTCGAGAGGTGATATGAGACCTCTTGCGTGATCAGCTTGTCAGTGGCATACCTTGGTAGAACATGCAGAGGTTTCTTTATGCCAACACTTTGATGAAGTTTCCACCTAGTGCGGCATACCAATCTATAATGTTCTACCTCCATTTCTTCTTGGGACATGCAAGGTGGATCCTAATCAAAGATAAGCTTGTACAATTGGATGATAAAATGGTCAGTTAACTTATCCATCAATCCTTCATAGTTGTAGTCAGAAAGCAACTTGCAATAAACATTGACGACATTCTCTTTTGGTGTCCATGTCCAGCTCATGCCAGGGAACTACTACTAGGAACATATTGCATCAAGTAAGTATGTAGACATGTAAAATCTTGCTTTCTTATTCTTTGGAAGATTCTGAGAATTAGTCACATGGATCTTCAACTGATGAGTGAATAAATCTGACTAGTTGAATGGCTTCCCATCATTCACCAATTGGTCTAGCATGACTACCCAACCTCCAGGAAAGGTTTCTATGTTCTCTTAACCATATATTATGTAGGAAAATATGATCAAGAATTGATAAGCCTTCCCGAGGGACCTTGTCTTGTAAACATGTTTGGGTGTCTGTATAAACTTTGATGGCTCTTTCACCCAGTGCTCGATGGTATCTCTAGTGTTCACAAAGCTATGGGTGGCATAGAAAAATGAGTCTATGTGCTTCACCAGCTAGGGTAAATGATAAATCTGCTAAAGTTTTCCACCTTGAAGGTGGCAAGCTCTATCCCACTAGCACTACTTAATGTCATGGTTTGTTCATATGTCTGTGAGACAATCAAGCTGATAACGTAGGCACATGGGAAGTCAGGGTACCTGCATGCAACCTTGTATAAGCCTAACCACTAGATGCTAAGATAAACTTGTAGGTCCACCAAGTCTTCCTTGAAGTCCTATGCAAGAGTATCCTTGATTTGCTTCCATGTCAATGTTGTGCCCTTCTCGATGAACAACTGTGTGTTTGCATAAACTCATAGATCAATTGTTATCTTCTCAATTTCTTCTCCAGTACTACTCTCGATGGTTTCCTTTGACGCAACTATCTTGGATGCCATGTTAACTATAACTTCTAGAGATATTCTCAACAACTGTTATACCTGTGGGACAAAAAGGACATTGATGGCAAGCAAATGTCAGCTTAAAAACCAAAGAAAATTCAAGACAAGAAAAAGAAACAAATTAGGCTCATGATGGGACATATTGCATAATTATGGTTGACAGAGGTCATTGGATGACTATGGGAACTACGCATTGGGTAGTCCCAACAGTTAGTCAGGATTCTTGGTGACTGGAACTGCGCAATGCGTGGTTCAATCTTGGGCCAAGGCCAGGAGAGACTGTGCATTGCACAGTCTCAGTGGCCAAGCTTGGAGGTTGGATCCTAAAACTACTTAGTACACAGTTGGAGCTAGGCTAGGACAACCTCTGTGCAATTCCAGAAGCCAAGGCAGAGGCCTTGAGCTCCCAGATTGCGTAGTGCATGCAATGAAGAGTGAGAATTGGGCAAGGGGAGCCCATATCTTCCTATGGGGAGTGTGAAACCAAGCAGATATGAAGGATGGTGTGATGTTGGGTGAATATTTGATTAAGTGATGATGCATGCAAGTGAAACAAGTGAAGACATCAATCAAACTGAGGGAAAAATGAAGCATGCGAAGAGAGTCACTGCAACGACAACCGTTGGTTAAAAAACGGGAAAACACATACAAAACCTGGGAATGGTAATCTAAAACTTGAAACAACATTTCTACAATATAAGAAAAGTTAAAACACCAGTATTCATTCAAAGAAACAAGTGAAACAACGCTCTCACAAGCTAAACAACAAAAAGTGGTAGCAAAAGCGGCAAAAGACTAGAAAATCAAAACTCACTCGGAAAAGTGATGACAATCACACCGAAGTTTACTTGATGTCCTTGGGAATGAAAAATCTCCAAAATCGAATGTGAAAATGATCTCTATCAGTTTCGATTAAATAGAGTTGTTCAAGTTAGGATTTATGACATGCATGCCACAAATCAAGGAGAAAGCGACACTTGGTGGTAGTTTCTAGAAAAACTCAAGTGCCTCCTCTAGGACGCTAAAAATAGATCCCTAGTTTTTAGGGATAATTTTTGTTTTTCACCTTTTTTCTTTTTTTCTTTTTGGGAAAACATTCCATGCATTGCCCAAAAATATTTTGCAATTCTAGGAAGAACTAGGCAACTCTCTAGCTCATTCATTGATAGTTTCTGAGCATAGTAGGTTCTGTGCAATTTATGGGTTGAGTGGCTACGGGCTGCCTCTTAATTCTGTGCAATTTCCCAACTCAAGGTTGGGTTCCATCTAGTTATGTGCATTTCTTAGGCTCAAGGCCCACTGGTACTCATGAATGTGCAATTCCCAAGAGCAAGGCCAGTTGCTGTCAAGAATTGGGCAGTTCTCTATAGCAAGCCCAAAAATATTGAAAAATCAAATCAAGAGATCGGCTTGTGGGTTAGAAAATGAACTAAGTGAGAAAACACAAGCAAATATTGAAACACTAAAGCTCATTTGAAGAACAAGTACCTGGATCAGTGTAAGATGAGTTTTTGTGGTTTAGAAAGGAGGCTCCAAAATGAAGCATAGGAAAAAATTTGGAGGGTGGTTGTAGCCACTACAACATTGGCGACACACTGGTAGAACTCCAAATCCCTGTGCAAACCTTGTCTCATGCAAAGTGAGTCTATCTCTTCCAGAAGTATTGTTCAATCCTTTGATTATCATGGCTCCTTCACTAGCTTGAGATAAAGATGTAGTCCCTGCCATTCTATTTATCGATAGGGCACATACCAAGCCAAGTCAAACTGAGTTGTTTTGATTGGGGATGAGGGGTATATAGATGCACAAGTAAAATAGACTCTCAAAGTTTTAGTTTCATATTTGGTGTTGCTCTGCTACCAGCAGGCCTAGATACTACCCCAGCAGAGCCTAAACAGTACCCTGACGTAGTTACTTGCTTCACCTTTATGTGCAGGAAGCCTTTCACTTCTTTTGCCATTTATTTTATATATATTTTTTTCATTTTTCAAATAATTGTGCATAGGCACTTATTTATTTCATGAGGCAGAAGAGGAATCCCGACATATTGAGAGTAGAAGAGGTTGTCCCTTCAGAGAAGGATATTTATATATACCTCTGACATACTTATTAAGGTTTTCCCCCTCTCCTTACTCTACTTTACTAAGTTAACAAGGTTTAACTGAATATATAAAACCAATTAGAGTAGGTGATACTAGTTAAGAGTGAAAGCATCGTGATTCCATCATGACTCTCTCTGAAAGGAACATATTTTCCATCAGGGTATCATCGACTATAAGAAATGCAAGATTCACATAAAGAGAGGGAATAGATAAATAACCAAGTGTTGATAGTTGTACAAATTCCTCTTGGATTTCACCCTGCTTGTCTAAGAATCCAAACATGGTTTCATACAGAAACTAACCTACAGGTGCAAAAGCAAACAAACAAAGGAAAGAAGCAAGACAAAGCAAAAAAATAAGGAAATCATGAAATAAGCAAGAAAATCAAACACTACTCCTACTCCTAACCTAAGCATAGCATAGACCAAATCCCATGAAGTGATACTTCCAATGTAGCCATCGACACATTGGCTAGCCCATGTAGGCAAAAGAATGATTGATAAGAAAGATATGCAAGAAAACCATTAGACAAGAAATATAAAACAAAGTAAACCATTTCGCTCAAAGCTTGAATGCATCCATAGAAAAGAAAAAATTGAAAGCACATGAAAGGAACTCTATGGATGTATCATGGTGCCTTGTCACATTGCACGTGGAAGACAAGTATGTACACACCTTCAAACTTGAAAAATGAGAAAACATAAAGAAATAAGAAAACTTCCATTTCGCAACAGTGCTTGCTACATATGACTCCTCCAATTTATGAGCAATAGGATCGTGTGATTCTGATGGAGTATGCGAAAACTATGAAATAGAATGGTTTTCAATGTGAACAACAGAATGATGAGGAGCATGGAGAGATTCAACAGATTTATGATCAAAAGTGGAACTAAGATCAAGGCTACGAGAACCTAAAATAACCATTAAATCAAGTTGAAGTTCCTCGACAACTTGAGGAGTTTCCAATTCATGAGAAGCTGGATCATCAAAGACCGATGGCTTTGAAAGATCAATAATATATAAATTAGAATCGTGATTAGATGAGTGAATGAAAAGATCATAATAGCCATGATCAAAAAATTCAAGATGATGGATAGTGACATCCTCATGATCTAATGAATCATAAAGAGGGGATGATGAAAAACAAGAAATTTCACCCTTTGTGTTTTCGAAAAGGTGAGATGAGATCTTGGGTGGATCAAGGAGGATAGATTTTTCCTCTCCACAATCAAATGAAAAATTGGAATCCCACATGTTCTGTGAATTATCATAAATAGAAACATCCAGACATGGATTTTCACAAGATGAGACAAAAATGGCATAATTGTGGAAGATGTCAGGATAAAGTAGAAAAGGTGTAGATAGAAGAAGGTCATCCTTCACTACATATTCCTGTTAGACTCCCACACATACTCATAAAAAATGATAGCACAGTTTGGTTGTTAAACACCAACTCCATTCAGTACTTGATCCTTGTGAACAACACATGTGAGATCAAGATAGATGAAAAAACACACCAAAATCTGGAGGCAAAAAGGGGCCAAAGGACAGAGGCTAAGGAGATAAGACCACATGACAACCATCGGGATTACATTCCAAATCTATGCAAAAATCCTGAATAGGTGGGGTAGGAGGAGATGGTGACAGATCAACAAGTGTATTCTCAACTTCTCCCACCTTGACCTACGAAGCTAGAGATGTTTGATGAGAAGAGGACGAAGGGTCACTTGGGACAACAACCATGTCCATCTCATATTTAGATGCTCTAACACCGAGGTATGTTGGGAGAGGTTTGAATGATTCTAACTCATGTGGATTCTCAGAAATGTGAACAAGATATTGAAATATTTCCTCCAAAAATTCCCAGTCAACTTCATCTTCAGGAAATTCATAATAGTAGTGAAGAAAACAATTGTGAAAATATTGAAGAGATTTGTTAGGTAATTTTTGTAATTTTAATTTTTTTTATTAAGTGCTTTACAGTCATAAAGAATGAAAGAACAACATAATATAAAGGTTGCAGGCAATGTGTGACACCATTTCTTTACGTGCACTTTGAACATGAAAGTGAACAACCCATAGTCAATGTCATCTGAGGGGACATCATGTCTATCACAGAAGCTAGTAAAAGAAATTGTGTGCATGAACAAGGGTGTTCCATTATCGCCATTGAACTTATATCTGGACAAGTCATCTATAATTCTCGTCATCACTTTAAAATCAATAGCATGAGAGAAACATGTGGGCGTTATGATTTCAACAGAATTCATGAAATATGTGGAGAAATTCAAAACAGACGTCAAGGGCACAGCTTGTCATCTGGACCTCCTTCTAGCACTAGAAATGTTGACGATACTGGACCTACCAACATTCAAGGGATTTCCCCGATATGAATTCCCAACTAGACCTCAAATCATTTGGAGTAAGAGTCCCAATAGTGGGTGGTAGTGTAATTCCTTAATCATGATAGCATGCAGAGCTAAGTAAGATAACTTTGGGTGAGAGCAAGTGTGTGACCCTATGGACAGTTAAGTATGATGCATGAAGATTCTAACACACTGAGGGGAAAAGGAAGTGTGACCCTTAGAAGCTTGTAATAGTACACAACTTGAAAGGAACACACGAGTGGAATGACATCACAAGCTAAAATGCAGAATAGTATGATTTAATCCAACAACACACATTCAACAAGATTCATACAATTGCAAACAAATTAGTCCATAAGAAAATGCGTAAGTTAAACAACATACATTGCTAAAGTAACCAAAATAGTCCAACTACAATAACAACATATGCATGAAAGCATGTTGGCTCTGATATTTTTATTATAAGTGAAAGTTCCATCCATACACATACCATTGATGACCATTAGCCCTAATAGTGGAACATTACGGTTTAGAACACCTACTCCTCCAAATAAGTATACTCGTTCTACGCTATGGAGAATCCAAGGCTCGTCACAATACTCCTAAGCCTTTTCTAAGCCTAAGCCTAGCCAAAATAGTGGCTCCCAAAAGCCCTTTCTATGAGTTATGAGGTTATATTTATAACAAAGGGTGGGGTGACCCATGATATTCCCCTTTGTGACTCTTTGACTACCCTCATGACTCTTCAACTTCCTAACAAGTAACTCATTACATAACATGGTCACCTTTCACATTCCAAAAATTAGACTTGGAATTTCACTTACAACATATTTACAAATAATATTACATTTTCTGCATGTACCCATGTAAGACAAAATATGCTAGAGACAACCTAATAAGACAAAACACTATGATTCTAAATTTTTGGGAAAGACCAACTTGGCAACCTCCAATAGGTGCTTCTTAGTCATATATTAATGCCAAGCTTGGTAGTGTGTGATGGTGTCCCCAAACGACTTGATGGCGTCTTTCTGATAGCGGACTCTTGCCTCCATGACATCTAGGTATACGGTCTTGGAACCTGTATCCAACTCATTCTGAAGCATGTGTAGCATGGTGTTGACTATGACAAGATCACTAATGTACTTCTGCGTGTTATGTGTTCTTAACTCCAAGTCTTCCCTTGTGGCCTCTCGCCTTATTTGCTCCATGTACTCATCGATATCTAGTTGGACTTGGTTCTTGGGTCTAGACTCAGTGAGGGAACCAATTGATGGGATCATGTGCATTCTCACCATGACATCCAAATTTTTATACAACTATGCATATGAGGCCTATATGCTACTGATAAATGGGGTGACCTGCTCATAGTTTTGGATCAACATTTGGACCTTTTCTTTCTCCATCTCTACATGTGGCTTCATCTTCTTGGCTAAGTGAAGTGGGGCCTCTTTGTATCAAATTTTCCATTATTGCACATGGGTGATGGAAGCATGTATGTTTTTTATGGTTTGAGCAAACTCTTTTCTCCATTATTGTAGGCCATGCACATAGAAAACGTCTTTATGCATGGTGACAAATCCATCATAGAGCTTCCACATGGTACTCTTAAGTGTTGATACTTCATCAAGTATCGCTTTCCTCATCTCCCCCATTGTAGAAACTACATTTTGTGATTATGCTTAGAGTTTTTATACCTCTTTCCTGGAAGCCTACAAGTTCTTTTCTAGTTGTTCATTCTTGGCCATCAGGTACATAACATTTGAACTTGTTGCTCCTCCATAAGCCAAGCCAGCTTTGGTAATTTCTATTGGATGTTGCATAGAGTCTAACACTATCACCCTTTCCTTGATGAATGAAGGTGATGAGCGATCATCTAGGAAGTGCTTCCTCCATGCCTGTACAATCATCTTCTTCAACTCATCAAATGATAGAATGTACACATCCATAATCAGATCATCATCAAGGAGAACAACTTATCCTTGCTTGCTTGGGACTAGTTCTGACACTGGAGGTGGCAGAAACTGAGAGATGACCTCTAGTGCTTTAGACATAAGGTTAGTGCCTTCATTCTATGGCTCCTACTCCAACTCCATGCCTACCACTTCGATCAGTTGCTCAATATGCTAAGGAAGCTCCTGATCCTGCATATGTTCACCCTCTTCTTCGACTGTTAGTTGTTCTACCTCATGAACTTGTATGGGCATTGTTTTCTCTTTCATAGCGCCTTCCCTTTGTTCCTCTTCCTTTTTTTGCTTCTCTTCTCTTTCTCTCCTCCTCAGCTCTTGTTCTTCCTTCAACTTCTTCTCCATCTCTTGTAGCTTTAGTTATGCTTCCTGCAGCCTCTGTTTTTCTCTCTTCCTTTGCTTTTCTCTCTTTATCCACTGCTCCCTCTTTGCTTCCACTTCCAAAGCTTCTTTCTCCATGATAGGATCTGCCCTCATCTTGCAGCTTTGCTCTGCCTCTAGGTTCTCAACAATCTTCCTCTTTCCCTTGTCTTGCACTGGATTGCTGCCTATTGTTGTTGTTGTTGTTGTTGCTTCTTGTGCTAATTTTGTCTTCAAAGCAGCTTTCCAAGTTATTGTTATATTGACTAGCTAATTGCATTTGGAGGCATTGTAACAGTACCTCCAAGGGTCCTCCTCTGGCCAATGGCATGCCCAGTGGATCCATGGAAAATACACCCTCGCACAATGGTCCTTGAAAATACAGTGGGGATCATATGGATTAAATTCTTTGGTGTCGAACTCAAATTTCATTATCTCATTGGCCTCGACATCTACATCCTTCAAGCTCTTAATCTCATATAATATGATCTGGAAAGGAAGAGCAGGCCATGGCGCTTTCTTCTTCCAATGCATTCCTACTGATAGCCCTGCGAAGAGGTGATATGAGACCTCTTTCATGATCATCTTGTTAGTGGCATACCTTGGTAGAACATGCAAAGGTTTCTCTCTGCCAAACACTCTAATGAAGGTGCCACCTCGTGAGGTGTACCAATCTGTAATGTTCACTATCGCCTCCATTTCTTCTCAGGACATACAAGGTGGATCCTACTCAAAGATAAGCTTGTACAACGAGATGATAAAATGGTCAGTTAGCTTAACCATCACTCCTTGATAGCTGCAGTCGGAAAGCAACTTGCAATGAACATTGACAGTAGTCTCCTATGGTGTCCATGTCCAGCTCATGTCAAGGAATTGTTGTTGGGCACAGATTGCATCAAGTAAGTATGTAGACATGTAAAATATTTCTTTCTCATTCTTGGGTGGATTTCGAGCATTAGTCACATGGATCTTAAACTTATGAGAGAACAAATCCAACCAATTGAATGGCTTTCCATCATTCAACAATTAGTCTAGCATGACTACCCAGCCTTCAGGAAAGGTTTATGTGTTCTCTTGACAGTATATTTTGCAAGCAAAGATGATCAAGAATTGATAAGCCTTCTTGAGGGACTTTGTCTTGTAAACATGATTCGGTGTCTATCTATACTTCAATGGCTCTTTCACCCAACACTTGATGGTATCTCTAGTGTTCGCAAAGCTATGAGTGGCATAGAAAGATGAGTCCATGCACTTCACTGACTAGGGTAAATGATACATCCGCTAAAAAATTTCCACCCTGAAGGTGGCAAGCTCTATCCCACTAGTACTGCTCAATGTCATGGTTTGTTCATCTGTGTGTGAGGTAATTCAGCTGATAATGTCCGCACATGAGAAGGTAGGGTACTTGCATCCAACCTTTGCTAAGCCTAACCATTGGATGCTAAGGTAAACATGTCAATCCTCTAAGTCTTCCTTGAAGTATCGGTTTCCTCATCCCCACCATTGCAGAAACTACATTTTGCGATTATGCTTGGAGTTTTTCTACCTCTTTCCTGGAAGCCTACAAGCTCTTTTCTAGTTGTTCATTCTCGACCATCAGGTACATAAAATTTGAGCTTGTTGCTCCTCCATAGGCCAAGTTAGCTTCGGTAAGGGCAGTTGGATGTTGCCTAGAGTCTGACACTATCACCCTTTCCATGATGAATGCAGGTGATGTGTGATCATCCAGGAAGTTCTTCCTCCATGCCCGTACAATCCTCTTCTTCAACTCTTCAAATGATAGATTATACACATCCATAATCATATCATCATCAAGGAGAACAACTTATCCTTTCTCACATGGGACTGGTTCTGACACTAGAGGTGGCAGAAACTGAGAGATGACATATGGTGCTCTTGACATAAGGTTAGTGTCTTCATTCTGTAGCTCCTGCTCCAACTCCATTTCTGTCACTTCAATCAGTTGCTCAATATGCTGAGCAAGCTCTTGATCCTGCATATGTTCACCCTCTTCTTCAACTGCTAGTTTTTCTAACTCATCAACTTGTATGGGCATTATTTTCTCTTTCATCACGCCTTCCCTTTGTTCCTCTTCCTTTTTCTGCTTCTCTTCTCTTTCTCGCCTCCTCAGCTCTTGTTCTTCCTTCGACTTCTTCTCCATCTCTTATAGCTTTAGTTATGCTTCCTGCAGCCTCTGCTTTTCTCTCTTCCTTCACTTTTCTCTCTTTATCCACTGCTCCCTCTTTGCTTCTTCTTCCAAAGTTTGTTTCTCCACGATAGGATCTACCCTCATCTTGCAGCTTTTCTATGCCTCTGGGTTCTTGGCAATCTTCCTCTTTCCCATGTCTTGCACTGGTTTTCTGCCTATTATTGTTGTTGTTGTTGCTTCTTGTGCTAATGTTGTCTTCAGAGCGGCTTTCCAAGTTATTTTTATACTGCCTAACTAATTGCATTTGGAGGCATTGTAATAGTACCTCCAAGGGTCCTCCTCTCGCCAATGACATGCCCCGTGGATCCATGGAAAATACACCCTCGCACAGTGGTCCTTGAAAATAAAGTGGGGATCATATGGATTAAATTATTTGGTGTCGAACTCAAATTTCACTATCTCCTTGGCCTCAACATCTACATCCTTAAAGCTCTTAATCTCGTATAATCTGATCTGCAAAGGAAGAGCAGGCCATAGCACTTTCTTCTTCCAATGCATTCCTACTGACAACCATGTGGAGAGGTGATACGAGACCTCTTGCATGATCATCTTATTAGTGGCATACCTTAGTAGAACATGCAAATGTTTCTCTCCACCAAACACTCTAATGAAGGTGCCACCTGGTGAGGCATACCGATCTGCAATGTTCACTATCGCCTCCATTGCTTCTCAGAACATGTGAGGTGGATCCTACTCAAATAGAAGCTTGTACAACGGGATGATAAAATGGTCAGTTAGCTTAACCATCACTCCTTGATAGTTGCATTCGAAAAGAAAATTGCAATGAACATTGATGGTAGTCTCATATGGTGTCCATGTCCAGCTCATGCCAAGGAATTATTGTTGGGCACAGATTGCATCAAGTAAGTATGCAGACATGTAAAATATTGCTTGCTCATTCTTGGGTGGATTTCGAGCATTATTCACATGGATCTTAAACTGATGAGAGAATAAATATAACATGTTGAATGGCTTTCCATCATTCACCAATTGGTCTAGCATGACTACCCAACCTTCAGGAAAGGTTTATGTGTTCTCTTGACTATATATTCTGTAGGCAAAGATGATCAAGAATTGATAAGCCTTCCTGAGGGACTTTGTCTTGTAAACATGATTGGGTGTCTATCTAAACTTCAATGGCTCTTTCACCCAACACTTGATGGTATCTCTAGTGTTTGCAAAGCTATGGGTGGCATAGAAAAATGAGTCCATGCGCTTCACTGACTAGGGTAAATGATACATCCGCTAAAATTTTTCCACCCTAAAGGTGGCAAGCTCTATCCTGCTGGCACTGCTCAATGTCATGGTTTGTTCATCTGTGTGTGAGGTAATTCAACTAATAATGTCCACACATGGGAAGGTAGGGTACTTGTATGCAACCTTTGATAAGCCTAACCACTGGATGCTAAGGTAAACATGTTGGTCCTCTAAGTCATCCTTGAAGTCCTTTGCAAAAGTACCCTTGATTTTTTGCCATGTCAATGTTGTACCCTTCTCAATGCACAATTGAGTGTCTGCATAAAATGGTAGATCAACTAATATCTTCTCAACATCTTCCCTAGTACTGCTCTCGATGGTTTCCTTTGATGCATCTCTCTTGGATGCCATGTTAATTTTAATTTCTAGAGAGATGGTCAACAATTGTTGTACCTGTGGGACAGAGAGGACACTAATGGCAAGAGAATTTTAGCTTAAAAACCAAAGCAACCTCAAGACAATACCAAGAAACAAACTAGGCTCATGATGGGACAGATTGCGCAATTATGGTTGACAAAGGTGTAGGTTTTTAACCCCGTACAGAAATTACCTGCATACGAATTCTAAAAACAGAAAATAAACAATGGCAAGAGAATAACACATAACAAAAATATACACGGAGATGTTCCCCTAGATCCCAAAATCGGGACTACCAGATTGATTTTTCATGATGTTCCTTTCAATGTTACAATACATATATATACATGCTAAAGCATCCATAAACCCCAATCCATTAGCCTTGGATTAGAACATAACTATAGTTCCCCAGACTGGATCTACAAAATACAATGGATCGAAAACCATCACGCCCAAAACCATGTGCAAAATCCATGCACAAAACCATAGGTAGGTCCACCCACCTAATATAGGGTCCAATTTTTTTCCCGGGGTGCTGCCCTAGACCCCGTACAGGGGGTAGTCAGCCCCCCTGTGACCCCCCAACAGTGCCCCATGTAAAGTACATGGGGGTCTACCTCCCTCCCCTGCGCATGTGCTAGTCATGGAAAGAATATAACACAACCAAACAAAATGTCACTAGATGTCCCAACAGTCGGTCGAGAAACTTGGTGATTGGAACTACACAATGTGCAATTCAGCTTGGCTCAAGGTCGGGAGAGAGTGTGCAATGCACAGTATTAGTGGCTAAGATGGGAGGCTGGCTCCTATAATTGCACAGTGCACCATTGGATCCAGGCAAAGACAACCTATGCGCAATTCCAAAAGCCAAGACAGAGACCTTGAGCTCCCACATTGTGCAGTGCATGCATTGAAGAGTGATATTTGGGCAAGGGAAGCCTAGATCTGCCCATGGGGAGTGTGAAATAAAGAATAATTGAAGGATGGTGTGATGTTGAGTGTAGATATGATTAATTGATGATGCATGCAAGTGAAACAAGTGTAGGAATCAATCAAATTGAGGGAAAAATGAAGCTTTTGAAGAGAGTCGCCGCAATCACAACCGTTGGTGAAAAAAATGGGAAAACACATACGACACTTGGAAAAGGAAATCTCAAACTTGAAACAACACTTCTACAAGATAAAAAAAAGTTAAAGTGCCAAAATCCATTCAAAGAAATAAGTGAAGAAACACTCTCACAAGATAAACAACAAAAAGCAACAAAAAAGTGACAAAAGACTAGAAAAGCAAAACTCACCCAGAAAAGTGATGATGATCACACCGAAGATTCCTTGATCTCCTCAAGAATTCTAGAGATCCAAGATCGAATGTGGAAATGAGCTCTGAAAACAACGACTAAACAGTTTTGGTCAAGTTAGGGTTTATGACGGGCATGCCACAAATCAAGAAAAAAGCGACACTTAGCGGAAGTTTCTAAAAAACCTCAAGTGCCTCCTCTAGGCTACTAAAAATAGATCCCTAATTTTTAGGGATTCTTTTTACTTTTTTATTTTTTCTTTTTTGAGAAAAATTTCCATGCATTTCCTAGAAATATTACACAATTCTAGGAAGAGTCGGGCAACTCTTTGGCTCATGCATTTTGTAGTTTCTGAGCATAGTGGGTTCTATGCATTTTTTGGGTTGAGTGGTTTTGGGTTGCCTCTCAATTCTGCACAATTTCCCAACTCAAGGTTGGGTTTCATCTGTTTTTTCACATTTATTTGGCTCAAGACCCACTGGAACTCATGACTACACAATTCCCAAGAATAAGGCCTATTGCCTTCAAGAATTACACAGTTCTCTAAGGCAAGCTCGAAACTGTCAAAAGACCAAGTCAAGAGATCGTCTTGTGGGTTAGAAAATCAACTAAGTGAGAAAACACAAGCCAAGACTGAAAGAATAAATCTCTCTTGAAGCAAAAGTACCTGGATCAATGCAATATGAGTTGTTGTGGTGTAGAAGGGAGGCTCCAAAACGAAGCATAGGAAAATTTTTGGAGGATTGTTGTAGCTACTATAATAGAATTGTAACCTCTTTCCTCTTTCATTGATTTGTACTTGGACATTAATTTCCCATTTTTGTCTTTATTTATAAAATAAAAACACAATTAAAACTTTACAAATGATAACTTTACAACATTTATCAATAGAAATATTATTGATGATTTAATGTCTATCTGTCTTTTAATGTAGCATACTAAATCAAAATTAAACTTATACACATTTAATTACAAGGAAATCATTAAGCTGAGGGGTATAACATCCTCCCATTCTTAAATTTGACAATGTCCTAGTGTCACAATCAATACTTTCTTCTTGGAAATCATTTCGGAATTCCAGCCATAGACGAATAAGCTTCCTTGAAAGCATTTTTTAGCTCCCAAGTCGCTTCCTCTAGAGTGAAATATTTCCCTTGAAATTCCAACTACACTACATATCTGCTTCGAAGTGTAACCACCGTACGGTCTAGAATACACAGTGGTTTTGCTATGAAATCTCCCTTTGGTTCCACTTATACAACATGTCAATCAATCACATGAGATGAATCATGTACATACTTATTTAATAATTAATCATGAAATGCATTATGAATATTAATATTGGCTAGTAGGGATATTTGATAAGCAACAAGTCCAACTCTAGCTAATACTTCAAAGGGTCCATAATATCTAGGAGATAACTTAACACAACTGCCAAGTCTGAGTGTAATTTCTCAAGTTTTACCTTCAATTATACATGATCTCCTACATTGAATTATTCTGAGTTCTTTTCAGGTTTGCATAGCTTTTCTGGTGATCTTGGGTTGTTTTCAAATTTTGTTTGACTTGCTTGACTATCTCTTCCATTTCCTTTAACATGTCTGGTTCTAATATCAATCTGTCTTTAGGGTGATCCCAACTTAACGACACCTTGCATATTCTTCAATACATTACTTCAAAATGGCTCATTTTTAGAGAGGTTTGATACCCAACTTTATAGGAAAATTCATTTAAATGCAAATAAACCTCCCATTTAGTTTGCTTGTGTTTCACATACATCCTTAACATGTCCTCTAATATCTTATTGGTCCTTTCTTTTTGACCATTGGTTTGAGGATGATAAGATGTACTAAAATTTAACTTATTTCCCATGTTTTCAAATAACCCCTTCCCAAATTTAGAGGTAAACTTTGCATCTCTATCTAAAATCACAACCTTAGGTACCCCATGAAGCCTAAAAGTTTCCCTCATAAATTTTTTTGCAATGTTCATAGCTTAAAAGTAGATTTTACTAGGATGAACTATGTTGTGTTTCTAAGCATTTATACCACAACCATAATGGAATCATGTTGTTTCCTTATTTTTTGCAATCCGGTGATGAAATCCATTGAAATGGTCTACCATTTCCATTCTGGAATGGGTAGTGGTTGAGACAAACTAGTAGGGTGTTGATGAGATGCCTTAACTTGCTGGCATTCAAGACATCTTACTACATATTCAGTTGTCTCATTTCTCATATTTGGCCAATAAAAATGTTTTCTTAATACAATGATCAATTTTTTATAACCATGATGACTAGTTGTTGGTATTTTATGTAGCTCATCTAGAAAAAAAATTCAGAATAATGTCATTAGGTATGTAAACTCTGCCTCTTAACAACAATAAAGCTTGTCTGTTAACTGAAAAATCACTTTCCTCTTCTTCGATTTTATCATATTTTTGCACCTCTTCTTGAAATTTCAGATATTCTAAATCAGATTTTTTTTAGTTGCTTTTTTCTTTCTATCAAATATGTTGACCAATTGTTTTCTAATATAACAAAAATTTGAGTAATTTTTTTTTCTTAAGGCATCCACTATTTTATTTTACTTCCCTTTTATTATCATTGCTATCAACACCCTCCAAAAATTTTCTCACACTTGAATTTTGGAGGCTACTGAAGATCTTATGATCTGTCTTCCTATGATCACACCGTGGTTGTTTGATGTTTGTAAAGTGTGTAAGTCTTCTTCCTAGTTTCAAACTGTCAAGTCACTTGCACACACATGCTCAGTCTTTAATGGTTTTCGTGAACACACTTCCTTTATGTAATCTTGAAAATGCATTGCATCCTCCATCAAGATAATGCATGTGCAATTTTCAACCCATGGTGACAGTCAGTACACACTTTCGTCGTCAATCTCCCTCACTTTGGTTGCCTTTATAGTTTTATTACATATAATTTTCTCAATTGTCACTTTTGCGCACTTTCAATTTCACAAGTGTCACTTTCACATTTGCATATGTCTCTTTTTCTTGTTTTCACTTTAATAAGTGGTGTTTTCATGTTATCTTCACTTTGACATGTGTCACTTTCAAGGTTGTTTGCATTTTTTAAGTGTCGTATTATGTTTTCCCCATGTCCATGTGTTGTTTATGTTGTTTTCCCTCGTGCATGTGTAGCATCTTTGCACTTCACTGAGGCTAATTCGGTAACACTCTTATACATTCAATGGTATTACATGTCATTAGAATATGTTCTAGACAAATTCTAGCAACTTAGCATACATTTTGGTCATAGTTGTAGTAGTTGTTGTAACTCGTGTTCTAAGTGTTGTAATGTGTCATTTCAACTATCGCACATAGAAACAAGTGTCGCTTTGTTTCCGTTCAAGGTGTGATTATTATTCATGAGTCATATGTATTCTTCTAGCTTGTATTGATGGTTTTATGTATGTGATCCAAGATTGAGTCGTGTTCAGATGCATTTTCCTCTTTTACTTTGTTGATCCCACACTTAGACATTTCAAATCCATTCTTGGTCCCTTAGCCCAGTGAAAATTGTGAAGCCTTTAGCCCTCTTACCGAGTGTGGAGCACAGCCTAACCATAGGCCTCAATGATGCAATCTTACTCCCAAATATTGGTGCAATAATTCCCTATTAATATTACCCCGAATATGTTGCACATTATGATCCTCCTGTGGGCAGTCACTTGATCCTTCTTTCTCATGTTGACTCACTGCACTGAGTTTTAATTACCTGTTCCTTGCATGGAAAATGAACCACTCCTAGCTAATAGCATAGACCTCTTCAATCCTTTTAGAAAGACAAAAAATGTAATGAAAATATCCTCCTATCCTCCGAGTTGAGTGAGAACCTTCCTAGGCCAAGTGGCTCTTTCATGTGGCATTCCTCAATGAAAAGCACACTCCAAATGGTCAAGCACCCATTTTTGGGTCAAATTTCACTAGCCTAGGATGAAAATCACATTAAAAAGAAATAGTGACCCCTTGCTGAAGAAAAATGTTCTTTATTTCAAGCCTCCTCTTCCTTTGAGTGCATGGTGCACTTCCGAAGGCTAAAGATTCACCCTTCCCCCTTCCCCAATTTTCTTTGCACCCAAGTCTTTCCTAATCTCTTCCTCTAGATCCCATGGCATAGTGGGGAAGGCTAAAGGAACCCTCCTCTATATCTTTGACCAGTTAAACTACGCTCTCCTAGAAGTCTTCTTTTCCCTTGAGTGCATGTCACAGTCCTAAACACTAAATGTTTCACCTTCCCTCCTTCCCAATGTCTTCATGCACCCAAGATTCCTTAACCACTTTGTCTAGAGTGCATGGCATAGTGGGAAGGCATGAACGAAGCCTCCTTTCTTCCTTTGACCAATCAAATTGTGCTCTCCTTGAAGTCTCATTTTCCTTTGAGTGCATGGTGCAATCCTAAAGGTTGAACCTTTCACCTTCCCTCCTTCCCAATGCGCTCATGCACCCTAATCCTTCCTTAGACCCTTCCTTTTAGTGCATGGCACAGTAGGGAGGGATAAAGGATGCCTCCCCTCACCTTTGACTGGTCATATTATGCTTTTAATATTTCCTCTCTTTTGTTTGGAGCATATGACACAACCTTGAAGCATGAAGCTCTCCACCTAGTCCCTTCGGCTTACCCCACTACGCTGGACCAAGGAGAGCTCCTCTTTATAATGCATAGCACAATAAAAATGAAGAGTGGAATGCTCCTAAGCCACTAATGAGTTTGATTGTGCCCACTTAATCAAGCATTCTTATTTTGACCCTCTCACAGGCCTATCATGATAAAATCATTCCATGAGCTAGGTAGTGATAGAATAGATGTTTTAAGATTGATTTTGCCTTGCCATAAATGATCTTCAATAACAAGAGTACTATCTCAACATAACAAGGTGATGCTCAAGGAATATAGTAAAGAATATGAACAAGGAACACACGGAGAAGAAGCACAAAGAAGAACAATTCTAAATACATGAGCAGATCATGGACCAAAATAGAAAGTAGATATTGCATGATGACTCAAAGGATCCTAATATTTATCAAAGAACCTTTGGAGGGTGAATAGGGGGAAGAGTGATATCACCAACATATAGGGGGTCTCCCCAATGTGAAGTCCCAACTAGATTTCACACTCTTTGGAGTAGGATCCCCATCTGGAGTATCAACCAGATCGCCATAACACAAAGGTTCATCTTGGTTTCAATGGATCACAAAAGATATTATATACATAAACATTTAATAAGAAAGTAATTTGAAAATGTGAAACACTGATTGTAATGTATAAAATGATACTTTCATTAGGGGGAAACAAAAAGTGAGCCTCTAGAAGGAAGTAATATTACTAACCTACAAGGGAAAAATGAGCCAAGAAAGAT
Organism: Pinus tabuliformis; assembly: GCA_031772625.1. Lineage (NCBI taxonomy): Eukaryota > Viridiplantae > Streptophyta > Pinopsida > Pinales > Pinaceae > Pinus > Pinus tabuliformis. The sequence continues at coordinate 1,311,935,330 of CM062820.1, read as the reverse complement.
TTGTTAGTTATCTAGTGAAATAGTTCAAATAGACATAATTCTCATTAAACCAAGATAAGTACTAAGGCCACCGAAATAATTCAATTCCCTTACTACATTTGAATGAAACATATATAGAAAACATCCAAAGAATAGTCCCAAGACATTCAAAATACATGTATGAAAATGTGTTGGCTCATCGAGCTTCAATTATAAGGTGAAAGATCCAAGTATGCACTTACAATGGCAAGGCACTAGTTCTAGCAGTGGAACAATAAGTCACTTCTTACTTCTCCAAATAATTGTTTTCTCTCCTTTGCCAAGTAGAGAAGCCAAGACTAGCTCTCAAAATCTTAAGCCTCTAAAAGACCCTTGCTTGAGTTATGAGATTTATTTTATAACAAGAGGAATGAACTTTCATCTCCCTCTGAATATTGGTTTACCCTCATGAATCTTGGACTTCTAATAGTTCCTTTTTACTTCTCAACAACTCTTGAACTTATAAATGACCTTTGGACTTCTCTTCAGGACATTTTGTCCATATATGAAAAAGTGACTTTTAGTTTTCCACATATGACTCTTAGACTTCCAAAGAGTGTGAAATCTAGTTGGGACTTCACATTGGGGAGACCCCCTATATGTTGGCAATATCTAGCACCATCAAAATTTTGGTGCTAAAAGGAGGGTCAGATAACAAGTTGTTCCTATTGAGTTTGTTTGAATATTTTATCTTTAATGGCTCATCCTCAAATTATACTCCTACTGTGTTTCTCTAATTTATTCAATGGTAAACATTGTAGAAATTCTCACTGTAGGTCACCTGATAATGCAATGTACTAAAGAAAAATACTTAATCTACTTCTACAATCAAACTTGTGGAAGCTTAATCAATTTTGAGCAAGATCAATCGGAACACATATAACAGAGAAGAAGAAATCATACACATGAAACACAGAAGAATACTCTGGGGAAATCCTCAGCTAAAAACCCCGCTATCTGTATTATCATACAAGTGGAAATATCTTAGGATTACACAAAGTTTTAGCTCACAAGCTATCCAGCTATCAGTAAAATCCCTCACTGTTGCTCCTAGATAGAATAGACAACACATATTCCTTCCTTCAGTCCTCCAAGCCTACTATTTCCTTGTGCAGTTTATCCTGGTTCTTCCAGCTGCAACCTGTGTGATAATCACCTCACACACAACACTGACCTCTGAAATAACTGTGCAATCCTGAAGGAGATAATTCCTTCTGCATGGATGAGTTTCCTATATAGGAAAATTCCTTCAACTGATAGTACATTGTCCCATCCTTTGATCTCAACTAGGTCTCTGTCTAAACTGACATGCATGAGTTATTTGTGAGAGAATATTCAGTTATCTGAAGTACACTAGTTTCATGCATGCATGCATTGACTAACTGAACTCACAATCAGTTCCACAAACTGCTGGAACTAATCTAACTGGACTTAACTTAGTTAACTGAGCTAACTAATTACAACTCAAAGTACAACTCATCCTGATCTCCTTAATTAAGGGATAACTTCCTCAATCAAAGGGATAATTGTTGCATGTCTTCACATAGACTTAATGTTTGATTCTCCAACTAATTAACTCAAGATGAATTAATTAATTATTTTTCAAACAACTACTAAGATCAAATTCGAATTTTAATTCTCAATTTTAGTTCAGGGACTAACTAAAATTGGAATCTATCCCAAAATGTTATTTATAGCAATGTTATTTTTAGAATTTCTTTTTATCATTCCTTGTTGCCATTTCCAACACTGGTACATGAACTGCTATTTATAACAATGATATTTATAGCATTTATTGTTGCTATTTTCAACAAAATTTTAATCCCTGACGAGCCTCTTTATGACTTGTATCAATTGAAATTTCATGGTGAGGATGGAACATCCATACCAAAGCACATTTTTTATTTTCTTAAATTTTGTTAATATTATGAAATCGATGATGAAGATTCTGCTTATGTGCTTTTCTTCCTCACTCTTGAAGGTCATGTTAGTTGATGGTGTCATGCCTTACCGTCCACCTTTATTCATTCTTTTGATCGTTTCCTCAAGGATATTCATCAAGATTTTGATGGGTGTGATTACCAAGATGTTTTCAAAAGAATCAACCAACTTAGAATGAATACTAATGAATCAATTAAGGATTTTTCTAATATATTCCTTCACTTATGTTATGAGTTTCCTGGAGAAGATTTGGATTTGGATTTCCTTAAAATTAATCTTTAAAGTCTAGTTCGAATCTGTTACATGATGAATCTAAACCCATAGATGTTTTTGTTTCCCCAACTTTTCTAAAATCTGAGTCACCTCCTATCTCAAAGGAGGAATGTAGCGAACCTTTTGTTCCTTTTCCTCCTCCTTTTTCAGTAACAATTTGGGTGCCTCCTTGTGATAATGATTAGGTTAGGAAACCCACAAATCAAATTAATTATCCATCTTCTCAACCCTTTCCCACATTCCATGATTCAGATTCAATGGAGGAAACCTTGGAATGGTTCATGGAGCCTGAGCTAGAGGTTAATCCCTCGATTTCGCAAGATGGTATTAATGCTCATAAATTTAGTCTTGAAATTTATTTGAATTCCTATCATCCTCTATCATCTCTTTCACATGATCCCTTTCCCCATGATTTTATTGATCAATATATTCCGAATCCAAATAGTGATCAGGTGCAAGGCAGTAACTCTACACAGGTAGAGGAGCAGGAAAGTGAGGATTATTTTTATCTTTCTTCTCTTTTCTAAAATCCTCTGTGTCAAGATTATGTTCTTCCATCCTTGGTTGATTTTGAATCTAGCAATATTTGTGATTAATCAAATGAAACCTATTTGTCAAATCAATCCAAAGTGTTTGGAAACCATCATTCTGATGATGATGATTCTATTGATGTACATGGTGAAGAATTCCCAAGTGCACCTAATGATATTTCATTTTCTCAATAAGGTTTAGTTTTGGAAGATTTATACCTCAAATCTAATTCAATCCAAAAAGATGTTATTTTGGAAGCTTCCCCTTCACCTCACTGAACCTCTTGTGTCACACTGGTTTTCGGTGTCTTGTCCTGCCTTCCTAAGGTGGAGGCCTCAGCGAAGCTCTTCTTTGCTTCCATAAATATTTCCTTAGTGTGATTAAGTTTAACAGCAACTTATTTCTCAAGAGATTTTCAGACCCATCCATCTTCTTCAAGTTTCTTACCCTTATCTATGTCAATCATCATATGGCTTCATAGTACAATATTAATACTTTGATCCTCTCTACAGGGCTCACCCCTCATCATTTGTAAATTCTACGTATGCTGCAGAGTCTGTGTTTTCTTCTCTTGCATTTTAGCTATTAGCACCAGACATTCTTCTATGGCATGGTTGAATTGTCTACAGTTCTAACACGAAGAGTGTGTAGGATTCAGGAAGTCTCGCGAGAAGTGCCTCGGATGTCCACAGTTGTAGCAGATAATTTGACAACGACCTCTACCAGGTCCTCCTCCTCCTCCTCCTCCTCCTCGGCCTTGAAAACCCCCACGCACTCCTCCTACACCTTGATCTGGAGGCTGAGTTTATGCTTGCATATGGTAAGTAGGGGTTATTTCCATCATTAGCTCATAGCTTCGACAGTGGCACTCATCATGGCCCACTGATTTACAGAAATTACAGAACAGCTGCTAGGGTTTCTAAACGAACTTCTGAAGTAAGTGGTAGTTATCCATCGCATGTTGCCCTATAACTTGACAAATTGTGCACCATAGTGCAGCTCCAGTGCTCGGGCTAGCTGGGGATTCTGGCTTCATGGGGGTTGCCCCCCCATAATATAATTCACGTATACTGGACAATGATATTTATCGTGCCCGTGGCTCTTACACTTCAAGCACCAAACCTCTGCATGCAATTCTGGCTTAGCCTCCTTTTCTTTCTTTAGACTCTATAATTCTAGGTGTAGGATCGCTAACTATGAGTGAATCTATTATACCCCTAGGTTCATATCCTAAATAGGTGATGTGTACAGCCTCATCGCGATCTCCAAGGATTCAGCTTGTGTAGCTATCTTCTGCTGTGACAGAGGGATTCTTAAATGCAGCAAAATCGATGCGATAAACCAGTCGAATGCTGGGTATCTGGGATCTGCATGTTAGCCTGTCTGATCTAGCACTTCAACCTCTAATCAATGTGCCAGGGTGTCTCATTGGCTCTCATTAGGATCTCCTTAAATTCAATAACTGACTGCACCTCAGGTTTAGGCTTACTAAATTATTTGTTCAAAGTTGTCTGAGTCTCTGCTAATGATGCCCGAGGATTATCAGCACAATACTTAATGTACTAGGTCAGTGCGTGATCCTGCAAGGTGGTAACCAATGGCGCCTTCTTTATATTATCATCGATGACTTGTTGCACTGTCCATACATCATTTGCAACAACCAGAACTGCTTTAGATATTCACTTCTTATGCCCTTTAATATCGACATCTTCTTTACGTTTGCCATGATGAATGGTGGAGGTGGAGGCAGAGGTGTAGGTGAAGGTGTATGCGGTGGAGGTGGAGGTGGAGTGGATGGATGAGATATCCTCAAAATACCCTGGGTTATTAGCTGAACAACGCTTCGTAGTGTAGTAAGCACCGCCCTTTCGTTGTCGCTTGAAGGAGGTTCAATCAATGGACTATACTCCGTACTTTATCCATAATTTCTAAAGAGTCTACCACTTCACGTAGCTCTGACATTAAGGTAATGGAATTACTCTCTTTTCACATAATAGCATTTTAATCCAAGTATTCAATGACCTTAAATACTTACCTCACGGTCCTTTGAAGAATCTTCGCTCTGCCTTGCTATAGCTAACTGAGGTATCAACTACAAATTCAGTAACAAATCCTCCCAGAATTTGATCAAGCAAATGATCGACAACCCGCATGATCTTGTTTTCAAATGCCTCTAGTCGTCGCACCAATTCTAGGGTCCACACTATGGGACTATTGAGTTTCCAACTCCCTTGACTATCTATCAATTTAGTTAAACACTCATATAATTCAAATGGGAAAGTGCAAAAGAAGTTTCTGTGTACCACTACATATAGATACCTATTCAACCAATCCTCCTTCGACAAGCACAGATTCCTCTTTTCTTGCATCACAAACTCATGAATCTTCTGATCTAACCACTTTTCAATCTCTTTCTTAGTCGTATTCCAATGATATGACATCACACATCTCTTTAATCAGATCTTGGTCCGAGTAACAAAACCATTTGTGGGCTTAGGGGGTCTTGACCCAGGTTCAAAGTTAGTTACGCCAACCAATAAAACCCTACATTGTTGGCCCTTTCGGCAACAACCCACGTAGCGCAAGTTGTAGTCTCACCCGAAGCAGTATTGGGGGATGCAAGAACCAAGTTTCTGCATCCAGAAACTAGCGCGATGTCTTCCAACACCTTGGATCTACTTCTGCACAGATCAATAGAATTCTAGGGCTATTTACCATAACTAGCTTAATATTCCCTCCAGACCTTCATTAAGGTCTACGATCAATCCTTGGAGACCATAAGCATTCGATTTACCTCCTTTCGCACATTAGCAAGCAACCCTAGATCGGGTTCCACGTAGATCTACTTGATTCATCAGAAAACATAAGAGAAATAGCTTCTAACTTCACAGAAGTGGATAACCATTCATTTCATATATTATTAAGACAGATTCAGTGAGTTCGCGTGGCATTCATTCAATAATTCAGAAAACATATCATTAATCGACAACATATAACATAAACAGATTTAGTGGAAATACTCAGTAATTCTTCAAACAACTGTATTTATTGAACTTAAACTCACCTATTACAGACTCTTCTACCTTGCGCACACAGCTGCAGTGATCCACGCACTCATCTGCGGACTCTACCCAGGCCTCCTGCACACTGGGCTGTAGAAGCCTTCCCTTCTCTATCTAAGCGTAGGAAGCAAAGCCTTCTTGCCTTAGCACTTACCCAATACAAAAAAACTCTTCAATGTACCCAATTCTCTATCCAAAGTTTCTTATAGACTCACTATGACTCAATTATTTATAGCTTTTCTAATACAATACCATGGCCCCGGCTCATGGGTGAGTCTTCAAAACTAACCAAAACAAGGGGCTAAGACCCCTTTCAATCCTATCTATCTGCATGCTCCGCATCCACATTTCATGGAGACTTCACATATTTTACAAAATTCTTTACAAGAAATGACTAAGTTAACTCAATTCTACCCCTAGGGACCCCATACCAACACTTAACATCGGGGAAAACCACCCGGTCAGGAACTTAGAATAGCTCCTTTTCCATTTGGAATGGTGGCTTTGACTAGAATTATGGGACTAGTTTCCCTTAATAAAATATATAAAAGCAAATGTTATATATATAAGTTTAGTGCTGATTATGTAAATGAAACTAAGAATGGAAATATAAATATTAAAAATATCTACCCCAAGAAAGCATTTTTTTATATATGCGACTTATAATGATCTCACATTAAATATGACAATATAGATCATCAAATCCTTTGTGAGTTTAAAACATATAAATATAACTGATTTAACTAAATAGTTAATTAAATCAGTGGTTGAAACACATCACACATATCAGATATCTTTGTTCATTCATATACTTAAAATATTTCAATTAAACACATCAATAATGATAAAGCTTAATTGCTAGCAGAAATGTATATGATAAACAAAAATATAGTAACCATTCAAATCATAAAAAGAGTACTAGTATTCAAATAATAGTACTCGATAAATGTTAACTCTGCTCATAAGTGAAATAGTAGTGGTTCCTCTTTCTATTAAGATTCTTCCAAGATATAGTAGTGCAAACCAAAAACTTTCTCGTAGAAATTCGAACCATTCCTCCATAGTAATGAAGGGGATTTATAGTTTGTAATCTAAACATAAATCTAGAAAAGTGCCATAGAATGTTGAAGTGGTTTTAACAAACCATTACTAAAATTAAAGTAAAAGACAATAGTCACTTGTAGTTGCAAAAACTTCACTCTCCACTAATTTCCCCACTCTTGCACATATCTGTCATTGGCTTTAATTCAGGTGGATGATGGAGTTGTGCATGCCTCTATGCAGTAGATAACAATTATTCAGTGTTGAAAGTAAATGAGTGATTATGCTAGAGAGACGTTTCAGAATCAACGACTGATTATGTAGTTTGATTAGGAAATTCCAATGGCATTTTGAGTCAATCTTGCCATACTTTTGTTACCAATTTTTTACATCTGGCAACAATCTAATGATTTCTTTAGCCAAAGGATTGATTTGTTTCCCACGTGTTGGTATTTTTCAATCTCTGTTACAACAATCCCTTCAATTTATAACTGTATTGTGGCACATGGTAGAAATTCTTCAAGAATTCTGGTTCAAACCATTACTTCTCCTTATCGACCCTGGGTTCATCCCTGTTACAGTAAAACAAAGCTTTTATTAAACATATACACAAACTGAATTGAAACTTAACATAATAAAATCCCTATAAAACCAATGAAAATAGACTTTTTGTTTATTATAACAATGACCTCTTGGACATGACAAGTGGTGAAAATCATATGGTACTGGAGAAATGGATATTGGCAGTTTAAAAAATGGGTGCAAATGAAAATCGTCGATTGATCGGATGCGGTGTCATAATGACTTCTTTTTTAAATATCAATATTGCATCCATTTATCGGTGATTTGTGACATGACATACCCTGCAAACTTGTGATATGACGAATGCGAAATCACAATCAACTCAATTTAATATCAATATCACATCCATTTATCAATGATTTCAAATGGTCACACATAACAAAATCTTTGATTAAACAAACGTGATATTGCGATTAGATCAAATTTAATACCAATATCACATCCATTTATTGGCGATTTCAAATGGTTGCACATAAAAAAAATCGTGATTGAATGGACATGATATCGCGATTAGATCAAAGTTAATACCAATATCACATCCATTTATAGGTGATTTCAAATGGTTGCACATAACAAAAGTTGTGAAATGGGAGTGTATGCGATATTATATTAAACTCCTTTTTATAAGTATATCGGGTCTAAAAGTGATGATGTAGTTGGAGATCGAAGCGGGAGGAGCTTTAGGATATCGCAATTAGAGATCAAAAGTTGGAGGGGTATGATGTATGGGCATATTGGCGAAGTGTCATATCAGAATATCAGCGGGATATGAATATCAGAGATCAGAGCCAATTGGAGGTGACACATAATCGGTGATCAGAGGTTTTGAGTGGTAACACATAACAATAGTTCTGATAAGTGGACACAATTATGTATTAAATAAAATCTATGATTATATCGGGTCCGGATATCAGAAACTGGAGCTTATCAGAGATCGACAGTTAAGGGATGTCAGAGTTGTTTTAAAATAGTTTCGAAATGAAAACCTCTGATATGGATAGCCTTTGTAATAGAGAGGGGGTGGAAAATATAAAGGGAGGAGGGATATCACAAATATTTTAAGTTTTGAATAAGCGCTGAGGTGGGTCCTTCCTTTGGGCATATATCCATTTGTTTACTTGGAAAGAAACTACAACCACTTGATATAGTTCAGGACTTTGGATATCGGGGATTCTAAGGAATTCCTCCAATATCAAAGCTCTAATATATGTATTGAAAACTACAGCCACTGATAATAATAATGAAGATCTTGGTCTCAGGGGCTATGATTTATTCATTAATCTAAGATGTTTAGAAAAACTTACTTAAACAAATTGTAAATAAAAGGCATATTAGACTTGAAATGAAGTAAACACACTCAAATCCTACATGCAAATGCAAAAAGGGTCCCCATAATTTTATTATATGGCTAAAATAAAAATTAAATGGGGGGTTGTTGAGTACTACAACACTACCACAAGCAGTTGTTGGGTAAAATTAATTGCTTAATAAATAAATAAAACAACTAATCACCTAGACATTAATTATCAACTCGAGGAGCATCTTTTTATTTCAAGGCAATCAGTAAAATATATGCATAACAATACCAACAACTAAGATTGTTCTATATGATTTTGTTCTATACTATCAAGCTCATTCAACAAGAAATAAAATGTAAGACTTGAATAACCTTAGTAATTTAAAAAGTAGAAAATAAATGTCAGCAAAATAATTATGCTAATCACACAACTTGAATTATTTCTAAATTAAATCACACCTTGCTGAATTGGAAATTTAAGCTATTGCACTCAACATAATTAAAATACTAATCTAGAGCAACAAATCAAATGAAATCTAGAAGTTGCAGGAAATAATAAATCTGGAAAATGCGGAAACTAACAAATTACTTGATTAAAATGGAAATTTACTTTAAAGAACAATGATTAAAATTCAAAGAAACAAGCACACAACTAAACTACTGTAGATGTTCAAGGCAGCGCCTCGTCCAAGGTAGTGGGCCCAACTGCCCAAGGCTCAGTTCCACCTTGATAAATAACTCAAATCAGATTACAAATAACAGATGTAGAACTCAATGGATAGCTTCCTTTATTAAAATATATGACAGAAATAATTACAACATATTGAAGCTCTTAGCTTTGCCTCAAATTCAACAATTGTTCATCTCCCATCTCTCATCTCTTATCTCTTTTTCTACATCCTATATAATAATTGTCCATCTCCTATCTCCTAATTATCTCTCCATTATCCCCCAATTCTCCCCAATTATCCTCTAATTCCCTCCTCCTCTTTGATCTATGTTTTCATTTAAATACACAGAGAGAAAATGGAAGTTACAACAAATTTGATTACAAACTGATTTCCATTACAAATTTGGATTGTACAAAAAAAATTAATCTGCAATATCATATCTGAAAGATCTTTACATAAACATTCAGCAGGAACAAGTCCAATTTGGTATTTCAATTGTAAGAATTTGGAAAGCGGCCGCAACAACAAATCTGAGAAAATCGTCTTTGAAGAACCTTCCATTTCTCTTAATACAGACCGAATTTTGGAAAAATTCTTACCACAAAACTAATTCGGTCCGTTCTGGACAAAACCCATGTTTCGGATTTTCTAGATTCTCCTTCATTTGTCTAAAACGTCCAATGCAAAACTATCACTTCTTATTCCAATGAATTTTTGAGTTGGAATATTTAATTATGAGTTGGAGATCAAATTTGCAATCTGGAAAAGATCTTGGAGGCTAAAATCATGAGTGATGTTACAACAAATCCATTAATAAACCATCATTGGTAAAATCATGCATAATAATCATCAATTTATTAAAAATAAAGGAGAAGAAATAATATTTATCCATAAGAGCATAAATAATTATAAAATGGAATTATATGATAAATTATGATAAATGACGTGATAAAGAAGGGTAGAAATGGATGAAATAGGCATCAAAAAGTGATAATAATAATAGTGACAAATTAGTGGCCCAACAATAGTATCTTTCATTTATTGGGGGTGGTTTCCTCTAGCAAGTCGGAGCCTACAAATATATGTAATGAATTGCAACATATGAAGAAGAATATTTATTGTTTTCTCCCTTATGGTTTTCCACGTAAAATATTGTGTCTATTTTTGATGTGATGGTTTCTTGATGTGTTAATGATGTGATGATAGCTTTATGATGGATTTTTCTATCTGATGATATGATTCTTATGGTTATGGTTCATTTCTATGATGATTTTTTTATTATGGAAAGTTATCAAATGGTAAAATTTCTCTCACACTAATTCAATTTCCCCCTTCCCAATGTGACTTTTACCCCAACAAGTGGAATCATGGCAAGTTAATTTCAAAAGAGTTAACTATTGTAAGGTTGAATTCAAGGGAAAATGGACATTACGATAGAAGTTGGTAAGCCTTATATTTAATCGATACAACCATGCATTTTTGAAGATGAGGATGGAGACCTATCTCATCTCCTTGGGAACAAAATTTTGGGCAATTTTTAAGACCGAATATAAAGTCCCCGATGCTATTCTAACATAGATAGTATAGAAGGTACTCTACACATTTAATGCATCTGATAAACAAGCTATATTATGTGGCTTGGAAGAATCATAATTCATCAAAGTGATGTAGTGTAAGTCAACTCATGAGCGATGGAATAAGCTCAAAACTTATTATGAAGGGCATGTGAAACTTAAACAATTCAAGTTGCAAGCTTTCAGGGGACAATTTGAAATTTTGAATATGGAAGAATATGAGGACATCGCTCCATATTTCTTCGACTAGAAAACATATTCAATTCCATTACAGGTCTTGATGAAGAAGTCAAGGATAGCTCTGTTGTTTGAAAAGTTTTGAGATTCCTTCCATCAAGATTCAATCCCAAAGTACCAACCCTTGAAGAACTATCAGAAGTAGACAAGATTTTTGTGGATAAGCTTCATGGAACTCTCTCATCATATGAGCTAATAATTGAGGAAAAATCAAGAGTCAAGGAAGAAAATTTAAAGGTAGCAAAAGAAGTGAAAAAACAAGAAAACCAAACTCGAACTTCGATGAAGAACAAGCCAAGTTTATCTAAAAGTTAAAAACAGGAACCAACAAGTTCAAAGGTAAGCTTCCTTTCAAGTGATATGAATGTGGAAGGATAGATCATTATGCATCTAAATGTCCTTATTCCAAGATGAATGATAGTGATGATGAATCAAGATTCAAGCCATAATATCAAAAGAAGAAGAAATCCAGTAAGGAAAATAATTTCTACTCAAAAGAACAAAGTGACAGTGAAAGAAACGAAAGTGTGACCGATGAAGAAAGGGGTGAAATATTATTCAATATTAAGGTTTAAGAACTGAAGCAGAAATAAACTATGAGGGAGAAAGTATAAGTGCATTAAAGGAAATAAATATAATCAAAAAGAGGAAAGTCAACTAATGCATCAACTTCAATAAAAAAAGGCTAAATTGAGACACCATCCTTGATCTCAAAGTCAAACTAGAAGAAGAAAAAAGGGTAAAGGAATTTATGTTTGAATAGCTAAATGAGAAGGAACAAATTTGTGAAATACTAGAGGAAGAGGTTTTCCTCCTAAGAGAAGAATTCGAGCAGCTTAAATCAAATTTCCATTAAGGGACTAAATCCCTAGATCACATTCTCAACCTACAAAGGTCTCCTCTCATTAAAATGGATCTTTCTTATCAAGAAAATTGATAGGTTCCCAAGAACATGGTTCCCCAAGCTCATCAAATGAAGATCATCCCAAGGGGCTCAATCAAAAATTCTTTGCATATAGTATTAGTTCTCTTGAAAATCCAAAGCAAGTGATGAACCAGGCCAAGCATGTTCATTTCAACAATTCTCAGGACAATTATGGGAAATAGAAGAATACAAGAAACTAGAGTAAAGAGAAGGTATCTCTTATGATAAGCAATCTTCACAAAGGATCCATAAGAAAAAATGAAGTAGGCATTGAAAATAAACAGATGAATATGGCTTCTCAAAAAGCATCCATGAGCAACATTGAAGGAATTTTTGGAATTCAACAAATAAATATCGCTCCTCCAAGGAATAACTTCATAATGTCAAGTTATCTCTCCATACCCAAGTATCGAAATAAGTTCCTTGGTTATTAATATTCATGTACAAAATTTGGGCACAAAGTGTAGGATTGCAGAACCTATGATGTGGTAAGGTATATAGGATATGATCAAGTGCCTAGATGGATGCATGTGGACCAAATTAGGAGAGTGCCTAAACCATTTCCAGAAGTTTTGAATCCCAATGTTGAATGTCAGATATGTCATAATGAATGTCATCCAACACGAGATTGCAGACTCAAATTTAGATGGTACAAGGGAGAAGGTATTCCCATCAATAAAAGGACTAATTCTACAAGATCGAGAAGAGGTCAAGAAGGATCTCAATTATATCTGATCTCTTAGATCTAATCCCTTGGTGAAATCTTCTTCAAGACCACCATTTGAATAAAAAACTGAAGAAGCAACTGTGTGCAGGTGGGAGACAATTTTTTTGGGACATCATTTGATAAATAGTAAATAGGCATGTTATAAAGAGGAGGAGATATCATTACATCCAAAGGTCAACAGAAATATAGAGAGAATTAGCAAGCACACATGTATAAAGGAAACTTAAGGATAAGTAGAGAATGCATATATGGGAAGGCTTGAATGGATTTGGAATTCCAAAAATTTAGGGTTATACGTCAACCAAGCACATGATGTGGTCATATGGTTTAACAAGGCATGGATACATTGGTTCGTCGGTCATATGGATGTTTGAGGTCAAGTGTTGACCTCAGTTTAATTCGGGTTCTATGGTTGGCCCATAAGAAACCCTGGGACCACATGATATATTATAAATAATATTATTGTGATTCCACCAAACCATCAATTCAAGAATGCACATGTTTGATTTCTAAGGTTATTTATGACTTCTTTATTTTGGTTCATGGTTGGAGGTTTTATGGTTATAGTTAATTTGTTATGACATTCTCATCCGAGGGATATTTTGTTCATAGGTTTTTACTATAACTGATTTCAATGTGATTATTTACTGATCTGGCCACAATTGATTGACCATGACAAAATCACATTGGAAGGGTCACAGTTTGAGTGGGTATAATTGAGATGCATCACATGAAGACATGAACCTTTGACTCACATGGATTGGCAGGATTATGAAACACTGGGCTGACAAGGACTGTCCATGAGGTGGCCCACATCCCTGGTTCACTTGGAACTAACTTCATCATAAAAAGGGATTGTGAGAAGATAGTGTTGCAATCAACACCCAATAACACAATTGGAAATGTCTTTGTAATGGGAAAATTGAGGTCACATGTTCGTGTTTTAGCAGTGAATAGGTTAAAAGAATTTTATTTTTTTATGGTTATAACTTCCATTCTATCAAATCATTAAATAGACATCCAATGAAAATTGTGTATCCCTAATGTTGGGATATGTTCATTTTGTAGAAGCATGCCCAAAAAGTGGCAATCTGTAAAACCATTGATTTATTATATAGTTTGGTATGGTTTTTATGATTTTTTGGGGTCATTATTGATCCAAATTGTATTTTAGAAGAAGATCCATGATCAAGGCTCAGAGGTGGATGCTTCTGGAGGCTTAGAGAGTCTTGTTGACAAATATTTAAAAGTCAAAATCTCTATTGTGTTTTTTGAAGTTCTATTAGCTCGTTGTAGCGGTTTTTGATACATGATGAAATCAAGATCTGAGAAGTGGTTTGTGTGACTAGGTTCATGAAAAAGTTGGAGCAGATTATGGACATCAGCATGACAGCTAGTGACAAAGATTGATATGATTTTATTTGTAGTGATAACAGTATTTTCAAGGTGTGGTAGTGTTTGTTGTGGTAATAATTAGACTGACATTATTTGCAGTTTTCAGTGACAGTGCATGTGCAAGTTGTGATGGTGAAAATATGTATAGGGTATGAAAGTGGCAATAGTGATTGTATATTGTGATTATTTCTCTTTATTATCAGATAACGATATATGATGATAGTGGATCCATTTTAAAATTGATATGAAATAGAGTTCCACAAGGAGTTGAAGAAGGAGGTGGGTTCCTCCATCGAGGTTGGAGCCTTAATCAAGTTGGATCTTTCTCATTGAGGTTGGAGCCTTAATCAAGTTGGATATTGCTCATAATTGACGTTGGAGCCTAAAGAAAGTTGGGACCTGCTCATCATCAGGGTTGATGCCTAAATCAAGTTCTATCCTATAATGATCAGTTACTTGCATACTTTTGAGGTCAGTGCCTCAATCAGGATGTAGTATACCACAACTAGTAACTTTCATTTCTTGGGGTTGGTTTCCTCCAACAAGTGGGAGCCTACAAATATATGTAATTAATTGAAGCATATGAAGAAGAAGAATTTGTGGTGTTCTCCCATATGGGTTTGCACGTAAAAGCTTGTGATGTGATGGCATCTTATGTTTTATTTATGTGATGGTAACTTTATGATGCATTTTTATATCTGATGATATGATGGTTATGGTTATGGTTCATTGTTATATGATTGTTTTATTATGAAAATTTATAAAATGGTAAAATTTCTCTCACACTAATTCACCCACCCCCTAGTGTGACCTTTGGGCCAATAGTTTGATATATTTTTCTCTTGTACTTCATTCGTTATTTGAGAATGTATTTATATCAACCTAGGTTTTCTTGGTTTCCAAGAGATTTGGGTGTTGAGTTGATTTCTTGGTCCTATGCCTAAGGTCTTCAATTATTTCAAGTCTCAAATGCAAAATTTATTTGCATCTTTCTAATTGAATTATATCTCGTCTCTATGCTTTTGGTTCTTGTTTTCTTGAAGGTTGATATTTGCATTGGTTTCTTTCATTGGTCTAAAGTGTTTCAGTTTCTTTTGGTTGAGATTCTGGAATATCATTTATTTGAATTTCATGAATCTCATATTTTTTAAACTCTTGAGTCTCTTTGATTTGGAGCCTTTTGAAATCATTTACTCTTACTTGTTTGAAGGTCTTGAAATTCTATTTGTTGGAGTTATTTGGCTTAAGGTTTTGGAATTTCTTTTGTTGAAGTCCTTATATTTCATTTTTCTTTGAGGTCCTTAGTTTTCATCTTCTTTGAAGTTTTGGATTTTATCTTTAAAAGAAAAACAAAAATTGCTTATGTGTTTCCCTTTCATCTTGTCCTTTCTCATTTCATTTGCTTGAAGGTTTGTACAAGTCTTTTTGTGCTTTTAACTTTGGTATATTACTAGTTTTTGACACATTATTGTTGCTTCAAAGGTTTTGATTTGCATTAGTGCATTATTGCACTTGTTTTCTTGTCATGATTCCTAGTTGTTTCCTTTGATGTTTTTTTCTTAAGACTTATTAATTTACTTTAGAATTTTGCATTGCATACTAGTTGCATTGGATCATACATTTGAGTGTTTTGTTGACTTTGAAATTGTGAGTTCTTATTTATAAAAGGAAAATAAAAAGTTGTGTTTAATAGTCGTGGAACCTTTGTGAAATAACCTCTTCATTGAAGACAAAGAATTGCATCTCATGTAGCAAGGTTTTCTTATTTTATTTCTTTGTGTCAGATGATCATCAGTTGCATGTCCATTACCTTGAGTAAACAACAACCACTGAAAATAAACACTTCATAAAATACACTATACCCTTTATTCTTGTCTTAGAACATCAAGAATTTTATGTTTTTAGGGGCTTGGAATAGGTTTGGAGAGTAAAGTCTCCAAGGCCACTCAAATTGAAACTATAATTTAAATAAAGAGTGGAAATCAAGTGTCGCATAGATTTTCGAGGAAGCTCCTCTTACACAGGAGTTAATCACTAGGTTGTGTACTAATAAGGAAAGAGAGATACCCCCTATCATACTTGTCGGAGCACCTATCCATGACTATCCCACTCAGCTTTTGATTGTCATCCGATGACCTCAGTTTCCTTTCCTAAGGACCACCTAGGTGACTACAAGGGGGGATATCTTTGGTACCTAAGACAGACGTTGTATCACTAGCATAGTACTTCTGGAAGGTTCCCTGTGAAGTGACGGTACTTGCATCATTCAAGGATATTTTCATAAGGTCAACGTAAGTGTTCCTCCTTTGGAAGACCCTTTATATACTCTTTGATATTGTGATGTCTAGTCCTAATCATCTGGAGTAGTAATATTGGAGGGTTGTTCACTTTTTTTTCTCTAGGATTTTTATAGTGGTGTGATTTGTGCTCTTTGTATTTAGTTGGACTTAGGTTGTCTTATATTGTGACTCTTGAATATCTGATTTTGAATGGTTGACCAACCACTCCACTAGTCTTGAAAGGCTCCTTTTCTTTCGCTTGAAGGTGCGGAGTTTCCTCCTTAAGGGAAAAGGTTTGATTATATTGGCTCTCTTCCTTGAAAGTCAACTAAAGAAACTCATCCTTCATTGAAAAATTCCGAAAGGGAAGAAACTATGCATAAGTTGTTTATGACCAAATTTCCTGAGGATACCAACCAAGGGACCCCTCCAAAAGTGGATCCTTGTTCTTTTTCTTTCTTTGGAAATGTCGGTGCCCCCTTGATGACCACCTTCAATATTCCTTGATTGAATGTTGGACTACCAATTTGTTTGTGGTCCACTTTGAATATTATGAATGCTCTTGAATCTTCTCATATAAGCACTTTATTTCAAGGGAATCATATGGATGTTAACCCTTCATCTTATTTTCCAGATAAATATAGGCTTCCACTTTCTATTCTACCAACTAGTAATGAGAAATCAAAAAGGACGAAAATCCATCTCACGAAATTCTACCTACTAGTAACGAGAAATCCAAAAGGACCAAAATTAGGAGGAATAAGAAAAAGAATCAAGTTCTCCATGAAATTTCACCAACCTATGAAATTCATGTTGGTGATGACCCATCAGTCGTTATAAGTCATGTTGTGGGAACACGTCCAATCCAAGGAAAATTTTAAGGAAGGAAGTTTGTCTTAAAATTTAGAAACCTTGGTGAATATTACTAGTCCCTAATATGCAAATTGTAAAATGTTTGGTGATATTTTTATAGAAATATTATATTTATAATGATTTTATATTAGTATATATAAAATATTGGCGATTTTTAAGGTAAAACAATTGTGTACTATAAAATTTGTGTGAATAATTTTTAGAAAAAATGGAAACAAACGCATTTGATTTTTGGAAAAAGCATGAAAAATTAGCCCACCTACGAATATTAGCCCCTAAAATTTTCTCTAGTCCAATCATTGTTAGTCATATTGGAAAAGAGACACCAACCTCTGCAAGTCATGTTGCGACGAATCACCATCCTTTGTGTGTCATGTAGGGGGCATGACTCTGGTTATGCCTAGTCCTACTTGATAAGAGCCACCAATCTCTACTAGTCATGTTGGAGACCAATTACCAAGCATTGAAATTCATGTTGGAGAATTACCACCAACCCTTGCAAGTGATGTTGAGGCAATTGATACTAATAAGAGACCTAGGCATAGAAGATTTAAACCTAATTTCCCTTGTAGGCTTTGCAAGGGAGATCACCTTACTTATTTGTGCCTTAATATTTTTGTGGCACAAAGGTTGTCATCCATGTCTAAAGGTTCTTCTACTCCTAAAGCTCCAATGGTTTCTTAGTAATCTATTCAACCATTAGTTGATGAAGTGGTTGACCAATGCAATCTTTGGAAGATCTCACTCCTATTTAGTAGGGTGAAGTGTCTACTGAGAAAATCTTCTTCATTTCTAGTTATAAATCTTCTAAAATAGGGGGAATGCAAGTATCTTCAAGTGTACCCCCTCCAAGTTCTAAGAGTGTTTCCTTTTATTAGGATAATTTTGATGAACCTCATTTTCCTTATTCTACACCTTTTCAAATAAAGGACGGATTTTATTCCATAAATGTCTAACGATATATAGAGGATAAAGGATCCTATACCAGTATTTTATCCTCCTCAACTTTGAAAGATTTGGGTTCTCCCAAGTTGTTGACTGGTACTAGTCAGTTGTTGGCCTATGATAGAGGACTTGGTGAGACTCTGGGTATCCTTCCTCAATTTCTTATCATATTAGGTGGGAAAACTATCTTGGTCAATTTGAGGTCCCTATAATACTAATTTAGTCCCTTTATTGTTATTATTAGTATATCCCCCTTATTATTATGGTTATACCTAGTCTTGCTCGATAAGAGTCACCAATATCTACTAGTCATGTTGGAGGCCAATTACCAACCACTGAAATTCATGTTGGAGACTTACACCCAACCCTTGCAAGTCATGTTGAGGGCATTGATACTAATAAGAGACCTAGGCATGGAAGATTTAAACCTAATTTCCCTTATAGGATTTGCAAGGGAGACCACCTTATTTATTTGTGCCTTAATATTTTTGTGGCACAAAGGTTGTCATCCAAGTCTAAAGGTTCTTCTACTCCTAGACCTCCTATTGTTTCTCAGTAATCTATTCAACCATTAGTTGATGAAGTGGTTGACCAATGTAATCTTTGGAAGATCTCACTCCTATTTAGTGGGGTGAAGTGTCTACTGAAATAATATTCATCATTTATAGTTATAAATATTCTAAACTAGGGGGCATGCAAGTATCTTCAAGTGTATCCCATCCAAGTTCTAAGAGTATTTCCTTTGATTGGGATAATTTTGAAGAACCTCATGTTCCTTATTCTACACCTTTTCAAATAAAGGATAGATTTTATTCCACAAATGTCTATCGATATATAGAGGATGAAGGATCCTCTAATAGTATTTTATCCTCCTTGGCTTGGAAAGATTTGGGTTCTCCCAAGTTGCTGACCAGTACTAGTCAGTTGTTGGCCTATGATAGAATACCTAGTGAGACTCTGGGTATTCTTCCTCAATTTCTTATCATATTAGGTGGGAAAACTATCTTAGTCAATGTGAGGTCCCTTTAATACTAATGTAGTCCCCTTATTTTTATTGTTAGTATATCCCCCTTATTATTATTGTTAATGTTGCCCCCATATTTTTATTGTTGTGCCCCATAGAATCCCACTATTGTTATTGTTTTTCCCTTACATTGTTATTGTTATGTAGGCGATGATTATATTATGACCTCTTAGACTTTTGTATATAAAAAGGAGGTATTTTCATTTGTATAATCCAATAATTGTCCATTTATGTGATGTAAAGGAGTTCCCCCTCGAAGATGTTTATTTTCAATTTTCTGATCTATCTTTTCTTTTGCCTTGTGATCTGGTTGCATAACATTTGGTATCAGAGCTTTGGAATTCTAAGGTTTTACTGCTTCAAATAGGCTATCTTGGAATTTTCACTATAATGTTTTTTATGCGAGGCTTCAGAAGCTAAAATTTTGACCAAGTGGAGTAGAAATCATGGTGAACTTCTTGTACATATTTTAGACCTTGCTTCACTATATTTTCTGAGATATTGTCCGAAGAATTTAGGGTTTTTGCAGGCTCCATAATTCAATCTCAAACAAGTGACCTAGGGAAAATCGTCATAACTTTCTCTCCGAGCATCAAATTTGAATTTCGTAAAAAGTGACAGAAAGTGAACGAATTTTAATTTTTTTAATATCATTTTCAAGATCGAAGGTTGAAACAGTGACACGTGTCATTCCATACAAGTTCACTCTATTGAACCAGTCTATAATTAGGTCATCGTGGCAGATTGGGCATAAATATTTCTTTAAGAATTAAATATTGGTCTGATTTGTGGGGTTAGAAAGAAGACTTATAAAGATATAGGGAGTAATATTAGACCTTGGAGATATGAAATTACATAGGTACAATAGTTTCAATATCAAGCTCCTAAAAAGAAAGAAAAAGGTGTGTATTTTTTTAAAATTTTGCATAAATTTTGTTTGAAATTTTTTTTGAAGTGATTCAAAAGGAATAATGAAGCATGGATATCATTGTTTGATTCCAAAATGCTTCGAAACAAAAAAAAATGGACACACCTAGTAAGCAACAAGAAATCTCTACTATGGCACATGAAGAAGAGGAAGACATGCAACATGATATATCAAAATCACGAGACCGAGTGCAACAAATTCAACTATCGAAAAGAGTTACCAAAAATGAACTAGAAGATTAGATGGATGGTTTAGAAGAAAAAATAAAAGGCAACATGGAAGGCTTTAAGGATGGTTTAAAGTTAGATATGTGATTTTTATAATAAACATGGGCATTATGAATGTCAAATTGGAAGGGTTGACAAAGTTGTTGAAAGAAAGGCTTCCTAGTGATGACAAGGTTGTTGAAAATGCACCAATAAAATCTTGATTTAATTTTGTCCTTGAATTAAATTAGGAATAAAATTTTAATTCCACATCACAAGGAAACTTGTACGAGTTAATTACGTTAATTTGACTTAGTTGGCTTAGTTAATTCGAGTTGAGGGTCTAACTTGAGTCATGTAGAGTATCTCCTACTTTATAGGAGCCCTGGTTGAGTTTATTTTGAGTTGTAATTAATTAATTCAGTTTAACTGAGATAAATTCAGTTAAAGTAGTTCCAACTGATGGAGAACCAGTAGGAGCTCAGGCAGTGGGGTATTGATTCATGTGTTCAACTAGTTAACTCATGATTCACTCATAAATAACTCATGAATGTTAGATCTGAGAGTTACCTAGTTGAAATTAGAGTTCAAGGGTTGTGTACTATCGGTTGTATAATCATCCAAATTGTACAAGTGGTGCATGCAGTCAGAGGAAGTCCTATGAGGATTATGTAATTCTAATTGAGTAATTTCCCTAATTAATAGAGTCTAATTCCCAAGGAAATATCACAAATAAATAGGGACTTAGGTAAGAAAAAAATTGGTTAATTATTGGCCTAGACTTGACTAGGAAGTTGTGAGACAAATAGTGATAGTGCAGAGGTTTCTTAGTCTTGAGCAAAGAATTGTAATCTTCTCATATTCTCTGGCTAATGCTATATATAGATATCATGGTTTTTTAGCTGTGGCTTTCCCTAGGAAATCATTTTGTAATGTGTTCATTGAATTCTTTCTCTTGTATGCTTCATGATTTCTCGATCGATTAATTGTTTTTATGATGAGTAGAGTAGATTCAAGTCTTTTGTTTTAGAAAATTACATAAGCATTTTGAAAATCTATAAGGAATTTATACATGGTGTCAGAGCTAAAATCACACTATAAGAGTAGAATGCAAGTTTTTCTTTGTAGGTGAAATCGAATTTGCAAGATCATTCTTCAGAGACAACATGATTCATTCTAAAGATTGAGACTCGAATATGCCCTTGAGGGTAGTTCGAACTATATTTCTTGGACGGACAAGATGGAGGAAGTGTTGGAAGATAATGGGCTGAAGGAATTCATAGACAAAGATATTTCTAAGTCTCCAACAACAGATGCTCAAGATCTAGCAGAGTGGAAGAAATGTGTTACAAAGGAAAGAAGGATCATACTAGAAGGAGTTTGAAATCATATTGTCTCAAACCTCCACAAGAAGGATACACCATATGTAATGTGGCAAGCCTTGATCGACTTGTTTTAGAAAATAAATGACCATGGGAAGTTCGCATTAAAGGATAAGCTTTGAAAGATCAAGATGGAGAAGGGTGACACAATACCACAATAATTGAGAAGGTTCACCCAATGTCAAGGTGAGCTTGCAAGCATCAGTATTACAATTGTTTAAGATGATCTGGTTAGCCTATCACTTCTAGGCACTCCCAAGAGTTGGCACAACTACCAAGATTTGTTAAATGGGAGAGAGAATCTACCAGAGTGGGAGAATTTGTGTTCCAACTTGGTGCAAGAAGAGATCAGGCAGAGCACCAGATATGGAACCTCATCCAAGCATGATGATGAGGAGAATTGTGTCTTAGCTCGAAAGGAGAAGAAAGGGAAAGGAAAGAAAATCCAATCCAATGGATATTCTAGTCAGGCAAGAATAAGGACTTGTCGAAGATTAAATTTTTTCACTGTCATGAGATGGGACACTATGCCATGAAGTGTCTACACAAGAAGGTTGACAAGAAGCCCTCATGAGGAGTAGTAGGAGAATATTCACAATTAGAGTTGGAATTCACCCTCATTACATGCATGGTGACATCGATGATGGGTAGTGTGTGGTATCTGGATAGTGGAGCTTCATTCCACATGACAGGAAACAAAGCATTTTTCAATGACTTGGATGAGAAATACCTCTAGATGCACATTGAGATGGGAGATGATAGAAGGTATGGCACGATCGACATCGGTACTATTACTTTTCAAAGGGAGTCAAGGTCTCCTCTCACATTAAAATATGTCATCTATGTTCCAGGTCTGAAGAAGAATTTAGTTTCAGTTGCTATGTTGGAGGACCATGGCTATGATGTGATATTTAGAAAAGGAAAGGCTTTCCTTCATCACATAGCCACAGACAAGTGAAGTGGATCAAAGTTCAAGTGAAAAACCTCTATAAATTGGATGTAGAAGACTGTGTAGCTTTGAGCACAAAAGCATAGAAGGTGCAGAGTCGAGACATCAGTGAATTATGGCATAGAAGATTGGGCCACTTGCACCACAAGGCTTTGAAGATCTTGCAATAGATTTCTACAGGACTTCCCAAGGGTGCACTAGAGCAGAGAGATATATGCAAAGGGTGTACATTGGGGAAGTAAACCAAAGCCACCTTTCGTGATAAGGATAGTCGAGTGCAAGTGATCCTTGAAAGGGTTCAATTAGATGTGTGTGGACCATTCTTGACAGCCTCCATGGCCAAGCACAGGTATTATGTAATATTTGTAGATGATGTCTCATGTAAGTACTAGACTTTCTTCATATAGAAGAAACATTAGACGTTCTCTAAATTTTTTGAATTTAAAGACCTTGTTGAGAAAGAAACAAGAAGGAAAGTGAAGGCTCTCAGGAGAGATAATGGTGGAGAATATGTGTTGAATGAATTCAAGAACTTTTATGTATCAGAAGGAATTTGATGGGAGTTAATAGCACCCTATAACCCATGACAGAATGGGGTGGTTGAGAGGAATAACAAAAATATTGTGGGAGATGCATGGGAGGAATTACATGATCAGGGCCTACTTTTGCACTTTTGTGTTGAAGCATGCAACAC
This sequence comes from Pinus tabuliformis, assembly GCA_031772625.1. NCBI lineage: Eukaryota > Viridiplantae > Streptophyta > Pinopsida > Pinales > Pinaceae > Pinus > Pinus tabuliformis. The sequence goes on along the minus strand of CM062820.1, from coordinate 1,311,911,776 downwards.
AATAGTATATGTGCAGAATAGGAGTCATAATCAGATTCTCATGATGAGTAAACCAAAAGAATATTTTTATGGTAAGAAACCAGATTTGGCACACTTCAAAATCTTCGTTTCATCAATTTACTGTCATGTTACCAAGGATGCAAGGAAAATGCTAGAACCGACAACTGAGTTGGGTATATTTGTGGGGTATATGCCATCTGACAGGATGACAATTGTTTGTATAGATGTCAATTTCGATGAAGAGAATGCCATGAGATGTTCCCTTGAGAGGGAGCTTCAGTTACATGCAAATGAGGAGCTTTTAGCTCCAAAGTAAGAACCTCAGCATGATGTGGAGCAGCCACATGCAGAGGAGCAGAGAGTGGAAGCACCCACTCATGCAAAGACTTCCATAGATGGAAGGAAGTGCACCGAGAAGCTGAGAGATTGATGCATGATGCTAGAGATAATGTGGGAACACCCACATCATATCACAGGAAGAGGGGATCATCAGATTAGTACACTGGCTACATGGATTAAATGAGCAAGAGTGTAGAGATTGAGCCATCCTCATTCGAGGAAGTAGTGAAGAAACTAGTATGGGTCGATGCCATGGTACATGAGTATGACTCCATTATCAGAAATAGTGTTTGGGAAGTGGTCCTAAGACTAGCTAACAAGTCAGTGGTGAGTACCAGATGGATCTATAAGGTAAAGAAAGTAGCAGATGGGAGTGTTGAGAAACACAAGGCCGGATTTATAGCTAAAGGGTTTTCTCAGGTGGAGGGAATTAATTACAAGGAGAACTTTTCTCCAGTAGTAAGGTATTCTTGAATCAGATCTATTTTAGAACTTTCAGTGCAGATGGGATGGAATATACATCATATGGATGTGAAGGAAACATTCCTCAATGGAGTGATTGAGGAAGAGGTGTGCATTGAACAACCAAAAGGATTTGAGACCTTCAATAGAGAGTCACATATGTGCATATTCAAGTGAGCATTGTGTGGATTGAAACAAGCACCCGGTGCTTGGTACACCATGATTGACAACTATTTCACCAGGTTGGGCTTCACAAAAATTCAAGCAGATGCAAACATTTAACATATTGTGGTTGAAGGTAAATTATTGATTATATTATTATATGTCGATGATTTAATTCAAATAAGTGATGAAAATATAGTCAAATATTGCAAAGAGGATCTTGCAAGAGAATTCAAGATGAAGGACCTGGGGCTCATGCATTATTTCCTTGGTATGGAAATATGGCAAGGAGATGAGGAATTGTTTGTCTCTGAGGGAAAGTATGCCAATGAGATACTGAAGAAGTTCCACATGGAGAGAAACATACCCATGGAGACTCCTCTAGTAGGGAATTAGAGGAAGGAAGATGCTACTTCAAGTGAAGTAGTGGAGGCTACTATTTACAGGAAGCTTGTGGGTTCACTTATGTACTTTGTGAACACACGACTGAACATATGATTTTCAGTTAACCAACTTAGTCAAGCAATGGTCAAGCCAACCAAACTCTATTGGAAGGAAGCTAAACATGCGTTGAGATACCTCAGAAGCACCACTTCGTTTGGTATTTGTTACAGACAAACAAAGGGAGTGAAGTTGCAACGGTTCAGGGATGCAGATTGGTCAGGGATTCCATCATACAAGAAGAGCACATCAGGGGGAATATTCATTTTATTGGGCCAAGAATAGTTTCTTGGTGTATCAGGAAGCAGAGATCAGTTGCACTCAGTTCAGCAAAAGTAAATTACATGGCTTCTAGTCAAGCAACTTGTGAGGCTATCTAGATGAGGAAGATCCTTGTTGGGTTATTTGGTCATTAGATGGATCCTACAATGATTATTGTGACAATCAAAGTTGTATCAAACTCTCTAGGAATCTAGGTTTTCATGATCGTTCCATGCATATTGACATCTTGTATCACCATCTACGAGATTTTGTGTAGAGGAGAATCATGTTGTTGGAGTACATTCCTATAGAGGAACATGATGCAGACATCTTGACTAAGGAACTGTCAAGAGGAAAATTTGAGTACCATAGAGGCAGGATTGGGGTATAAGTTAATTTGAGTATAGAGGCAGGATTGAGTACGAGTTAAATAAGTTAATTTGACTTAGTTGGCTCAGTTAATTCAAGTTGCGGGTCTAACATGAGTCATGTAGAGTGTATTCTACTTTATACGAGCCCTGGTTGAGTTTATTTTGAGTTGTAATTAATTAATTTAGTTTAACTGAGTTAAAGTCAGCTAAACTCGTTCCAACTGATCGAAGAACTAGTAGGAGGTCAGATAGTGGGGTGTTGCTTCATGTGTTCAACTAGTTAACTAATGATTCACTCATAAATAACTCATGCATGTCAGGTATGAGAGTTACCCAATTGATATTTGAGCTCAAGGGAAATGTACTATCATTTGTATAATCATCCAAATTGTACAGGTGTTGCATTCAGTAAGAGGAAGGCCTATGAGGTTTTCACAATTCCAATTGAGGAATTTCCCTAATTAATAGGTGCTAATGTAACACCCTCCTTCCACATCCACCCAAGTAACCATTCCAGCCGGATTAAACATGAGACGAGGGGCTAATATGATCAAATTCGGCCTCCTATGTGACCTCAAGGAAGTGGAATCGATGGAACATCACACACAGTCATCCAACATCATCAACAAAACCCTTAGGAGACAAGTCAACCACTCAGACAGCCTGTCCCTAGGTCCCACTATTGTTTTGGACCTCTTAGGCCATAATCACTCTCATGCTATGGTCAAGGGAGTGACCAGAAATCCAAAGTCGCTCTCATAGGCTTGCCTGCCAGCGACTGTGGACCAGAATTGTCAGTTCTATGCCAACGACCCCGGCATTTAAGCCACTTTTTCAGGCCCAGAGCCTAGACCACTTCCCATAATGGAATGATAACTTGGAATCAGGAGATGTACAGGGAAATAATGATACGAAACAAATAAGTTGATCAAGACCTTAACCAGACCCCTACTAGCCATGATAGGCATTTCATCAAACATATCGCGAACATGTAACCTACAGGTGTAAACAATAGAATTAACTATAGAGATATCATACTTATCTGAGAATCGCTATGAACCATTTTTCCCTCATGCCATTTGCTGCATTAACATCTATTAGGTCATAGACACATTATCCATTCATGTACAAGTAAAACATGTTGAGAGCCATACATAGCTGTTGACACAAAATGTACATATAACCAACATAATAGGAACATAAATATCATAAACATATCAACCATAAAAAATCATATATACATTAGTACATTTTCACATGAAAATCAAGGGAATGAATTTATCATTAATGAATGCAACAAACCAACCAGAGATGGGACTACCACGTTCCACCCAACCATAGAATGGGTGAGCCAAATATCTCTTTAGCCATTCACCCATGTGCCATATTCCAAGCATGAATGTGGGATCTCATAGAACACATCAATAAAAACTCATCCAGGGCTTCCAAAGGTGATCCACCTCAACCCATCAAAATTATTCCACCTCACAGTCAGACATCACAAAACCATCATCAGATTGGTCTCCATCCAAGCCTTTGAGGGCTTCCATAGCATTTGTCCAACCAAGGCTTCCAGAACTAGTAACTCAACCCACATCTTATACATGGATTCCAAAGGGTTTGTCCAACCAAATCTTCTAGGACTAGTAACTCAACCCACCAACAGCTTCTAGAGAATTTTTCCAACCAAGGCTTATAGGACTAGTAACTCAACCCAAGTTGTTATAGGGCTTCCAGAGCATTTTTTCAACCAGAGCTTCCAGGACTAATAACTTGACCCAAGTTAAGGAAACATGAGAACCAACCAAAAACAAACAATGAAAGTAAACCCACAATCAACATGGTTATCTAGGAAATGTCAAGGCTAGGCAATCCACTGTCGATCTAGGAAATCCTCCATGCCAATGATAGATCACAACTAAGAAACCACATGCATATGCCATGCATTCCAAAACTAGTGAAGAAATCATACATGCAACTAGGTACCTAAAAACAAATTTGATGTAGTTGTTGATGTTGATTCCTTCTTGTGCTTTCCTACTCTTCATTTTTCTTCTTGCTCCAAGAATCCAAGTATGTCACACCCTCCAAGAATGCTCCAAGAAAACTCTAAGTATCCAAGAGTATGTGAGAGAGAGAGAGAGAGAGAGAGAGAGAATAATTAGAGAGCCCCAACACTGGACTGAAAAAAGGCTACCAAATAATCCTCATAAGCCTTTGTATGGATGAGGCCTCTATTTTCTTCATTTTCCATTATTTTCCTTCATTTTCCTCTTCACATGCAACTTGTGACCTTTCATCTCCTTTTCCTCCTAATTTCCATTATTTTCATAAATAAATGTGCAAAAAAATGCCTTTTTCCTTCTTATCCATTGCCTTTGCCAATTTTCTTAGCCATGAACAACCAAATGAACACCCCGTAGGATGACTTGCCCAACATTCAGCTTGGAATTAGTGTCCCATCGACCGTAGTTATTGTTTTTAACTTTTATTACATATAACTTTCTCCAAGGCTATTACAAAACCCTCCCCTTTAAGGGACACCATCCTCAGTGTTCAATCACACATATACCTCAAAAACCTATTGAAAGAAGACAAACTACTCATGGAGCTTTATAACATAGCTCAATGCATTATTTCCAATGAAAGATTTGCTAAGGAGAAAAACATCATGAAAACATGACAACATACTGCATAGTGGAGCTTTATAAAAAAACTCATTATAGTATTCACAATGATCATCCTGTTGAGTACCAACTCATATGTCATCATAACATCATGATAACATAACTGCATGACACCCATACCAAATAGTGGATCTTTATAACATAGCTTGTTATGATATTTACATCTATACACAGGTGTACATATAGCAACATCATCGATATATATATGTATATGTATATGTATATGTATATGTATATATATAGATACACACACAAAAAACATATGTCAAATCATATACCAAGACATATATCAAAACATGTACTAAACTCCATGTCTAATCATATATCAAAACATCATATAGCATATATCGAACCATCATAAAGCATATATTAACCACTGTAAAGAAAATACCAAACCATCATAAAACATATACCAAACCAACATAAAGAAAATACCAAACCATAATAAAGCATATACCAAACCACCATAAAGCATATACCACATCACCATATCAAGCTGCATTTCCTTAATCAAAAAACAAGGAAGGATACATAGCCAGCATCTAATCCGACATCTCCCATGTAGCTTCATCGGGCCTAAAGTTCTTCCATTGCACATTAACTTGCTTGATTTCTCAGTTCTGAAGCATGAGCACCTTTTTCTGCAATATACACTGAGGCTCCGGCTAGCCTTCTCCATCTGATTCCATCTGCAATACAGACCAGTCAATCACATGATCAACATCCTTAACATACTTCCTAAGCAAAGATACATGGAAAACATCATGGACTTTCACTTTCGAAGGTAGTGCAAGTCAATAGGCTACTGGCCCAATCCTCTCAATGATACTGAAGGGTCCACAAAAGCATGGTGTCATCTTGGCACATGATCTAATTTGCAAGGAGCTCTTATTCAATTTGATGTGCAAGTACACATGTTCCCCAACCTGGAACTCCTTGAACAACCCACTCCTATTTGCATAGCTCTTCTACCTATCATGTGCTACCTTTAGATTCTTCTTGATCACCTATGTTTCTTGTTCCATGTTTGTCAACATATCTAGTCCAATCAATACCCTTCTAACCAGATCACTCCAACTGATAGGAGTGTTACAATTCCACCCATACAGTTCCTCAAAAGGAATCATCCTCAATGAATCTTGATAACCGTTGTTGTATGTGAACTCTACCAAAGGGAGATAGTCTTCCCACTTCCGTTGTTGATGCATCACATACATCCTCAACAAGACCTCTAATATCCTATTGACCCTCTCTATTTGTCCATCCGTCTACGGGTGATAAGTCATGTTGAAGACCCACTTTGTGCCAAAACCGGCAAATAACTCCTTTCAAAACTTGGAAGTGAACTTCACATCCTTGTCTGACACGATTTTCTTTGGAATGCCATGCAGTATAACCACATCTTGAATTAATACCTATGCTAAATCACTAGCTGAGAATGTAGACTTCACTGAAATGAAGTGTGAAACCTTTGTTAACCCATCCACAATGACCATGATACAATCATGTTTCTTCACTATCTTCGGCAACCCTATGATGAATTCCATGGAAATGACCTCCCATTTCCATTCTAGAATCACAATCGGTTGTAGCAAACCACCTGGATGTTTACACTTTACCTTCACTCGCTGAAAATCAAAGCATATAGCCACAAACTCTATGACATCCCTCTTCAAATTATGCCAATTATAATATCTCTTCACCGATGTCAGTGTCTTCTAATAACCCATGTGACTTGAATATGGGTTCACATGAAACTCCCTCAAGATCACCTTCTTGAGCTCACTTATATCTGATACATATATCCTGTCTCGTAACCTGACCAATCCATCTACTGTAAGACAATAATCCATAACATGTACACCTCCACATGTATCTGTACCTGTACCACTACCTCTACATGTACCACTACATCTACCTATAATATCACTTGTACCTGTACCAGCATCCTACTGCAACCTATACCTAACATTCTATTGTCCTTCCTGCAAGATTCTATCTTGTAAGTTCGTCCCATAGGAGCTCATAGTTGCCAACTAATGTACATGTACCCATCTTCTAGGAGCATCTACCACCCTATTCTCTTTACCTTTGATGTACCTGATCTCAAAATCAAACTCGTTGATCATGGCCAACCATCTAGCATGTCTAACATTCAGATTCGATTGGTCAAACAAATACCTCAACCTAATGTGATCACTCATAAGTACAAACCTCATGCTAAGAAGATAGTGTCTCCACATCTTCAATGCATGTATGATTTTTGTTAACTCAAGATTATGTGTCAGGTAGTTCTGCTCATGCTCGTTTAGTTTCCGGGACTCATAGCATACTACCTATCCATCCTACAAAAGGACTCCACCAAGTCATCTCTTATAAGCATTTGTGCATAGCAAAAACTCCTTATCTGGATCTGCAATCTGTAGTACTAGTGCATGCCTCAACAACTTCTTAAGCTGCTCAAAGCTAGCTTCACACTCCTTTGTCCATTCGAACTTCTTACCTTTCCTTTGAAATGATGTAATGGGATAATAAATATGTGAGAATTTCTTGATGAACCTCCTGTAGTATCCTTCCAGACCCATGAAATATCTCACCTAGTCCACACTCTTAGGAGATACACAGTCCATGATGGCCCTTATCTTCTCTGTATCTACTGCAATTCCTTCCTTGGAGACAAAATGTCCCAAGTAGTGCACCTCAATCTGAAAGAAACTACACTTCCTGAGCTTGGCATGCAACCGATGCTCCCTCAGCAACCTCAACACTGCTGTTAAATGCTCAGCTCACTCTTCCTCATTTATACCAGTATATCATCAATGAACACAATAACAAACTTATCCAAATATGGATGCAACACACTATTCATCAAACACATGAATGTAGCTAGAGCATTAGTTAAGCCAAATGGTACAACAAAAAACTCATAATGCCCATACCTGGTCTTGAACGCAATCTTGTAAATTTCCTCCTCTTTGATGTGTACCTGATGATATCCAGATCTCAAGTCAATCTTCCAGGACACTGTTGTTCCCTTAAGTTGATCGAACAAGTCATCAATCCTCAGAAAAGAGTACCAGTTCTTGATAGTCACTTTTTTCAACTACTTGTAATCAATGAATAATTTGAGAGTACCATTTTTCTTCTTCACAAACAATATTGGTGCATCCCATGGTGAAACACTCAGCCTAATGTATCCCTTGTCCAACATTTCCCTCAACTACAATTTTAAAACAACCAACTCATGTGTGCTCATCTTGTAAGGTGCTTTCGATGTTGGAGTTGCCTCTGGAATTAACTCAATAGAAAATTATACCTCCCTGTGAGGCGGAAACTCTGTAATGTCCTTGGGAAATACATCCTAAAACTGCTGCAAAACTGGTACTTTTTCAACACATCCACATCCTCAGCCTCCTTATCCTTATCACCAGAAATGTGTACTGCAAATATCTTGCACCCCTTCCTACAGCTACGCTTTGCTTTCGTAGATGTCACCATCCTAATTGATCTAGATTTATTATTACCCTGTAAGACTCTTGGTTCTACATTGTCATCAACACACTCAATAGATTTATCATAGCAGTCTACCTTGGTTCTATGTAGATACAACCAATCCATGTCTAATAACATACTGTATGAACCCAACGGTAATACATTTAAATGTGTTGTTGTAGGAATACCATTTAAGTCAAATGCGTAAGCTCTTACCTAATGATGCACTTGCTTCTTTGTACCTATAGACAACTTCACTAACCAAGACTCTACATGCAACTCCTTATTCAAACCACACTTATCCACCAAGTCAGGACTAACATAACTATAATTAGATATGGGGTCAATCAAAATAGAAATAACTTAATCACAAATCTCACCGTCCATCTCAATGATAGATGCTTGATGTTATGTATGCCTATTATCCATGGCTTCATAGATACGAGGAATACTCTAGCCTACATCTCCAACAATCTGCGCCTCAAGTGCACTGTATATCTAAGGTCTACCACCCTGATTCTATGGCAAATCTCTCTGGCGATGATCTTTGCCACAAGTCCAACATTCTATAGGCTTCTAACCTCCTTCCTTATTCTTTTCTTTAGATTGATGTCCCTATCCTCTATCGAATGCATTGAACCTCTTAGGTGGTGCAAAATTCTCCTTGTTATCTGTACCATGTGGCCTTGCTCACTTTTTATCCCATTTTCCTTTGTTCTTTACATCACTTCTCCAGCTTAGCTTAGTTTCAGTGTTGTGCTTCGATTATTCATATCAATGCTTTAGCTTTTGAATGGCCTCATACAATGATCTAGGCTGATCGAATTCAATCCTATCTTTGAATGAAAATAGTATTCCACTAATGAATCTCTGAATCTTAGCCTTCTCCTCCTTGAGGTAAGGCACATACCTCAACAATTCCAAAAACTTACTAGTGTACTCATCATTTGTCATGGATCCCTCCTTTACTTCATAGAATTGTTTTTCAATGTCATCAAAGTATCTCTTAGACAGATACTTTTTCTTGGATAGCCACTCAAATTCACTCCACGTCAGATCTTTCTCATTTATGTCCCTGAAATTCTTCCCATCTTCCCACCAGATGTCTGATTTACCTTTAAGACTGAAAGTAGCCACTCTAGCTTTCATGTTCTTTGAGTATTCATGCAACCTGAAGAACTTCTTCACACCGAGTAACCAAGCCTCTGCATCCTATGATCTCTTTATTTCTCCATCAAAAGTAGGTGGCTTTTCTTTCTTAAAATAATCCAACAAGTATCCCCTATCACTCCTCCTGTAAGGATGATAATGGTGACAATCATAGTGCCTATATGAATCGGAATTGGAATCATACCTAGGTCTATCGCTTCTCCTCTCTGGAGTGTTCAACGATTTGCCATCTCAAATTGTGTCATCTCTATCTCATTGGTGACCTCCATGTGATCTATTTTTGTATGCCACATTAGGTTTGTCCTCCTGCTCATGACTAATCCAATGTGGTCGTTGTCGCTGAAAATCTGACAAGCTTTGGAGTATCATTGTATTTACCTCTACTAGCTTTCCTATGTCTGTATGATTTTGTCATTATCTGCCTTACAACTCCTTATCTCTTGATTTAAACTTCTCAGTGTTACTTCCAAATCAGAAGATTTCCCAACACCATACTGCTCTTCATATTCATAGGGAGAGTCTCTGTAGTCAACCATCTTGCTAGCCATTTAATATTTCTTCCTGCAAGGCATAATATGTCAGATAAACCAAATCACAATAAATCAACATACCTTAGTATAGCTCAGGGAGGATACCTTGTCTACAAGATCACCAAATCAGCGTGATACATGTATAACATAATCATAACATCATATCGACATACGCAAGTAAATGTATCAACTCTTAAACATCACACTAACTAGGGTCTAGTCATCAATGCAAGGCCATATAAATAATTCATGATATGACCTCATGCATGACAATGGCCATCACTCCATTGTACACATTGCCGCATGCAACCAACAATATGCATAAGGAATGTTAAATCAACTACACCTATGCATAAATGTATGTAGTCGAATATTGTAATCAACCTACAAGACTGATACATGTTTAATCCAAATATTCAATAATGTAACCTAACATTCAAGGATGTAATTAGGCACCATAAAATCAACATGTAAGTGACATATAATCCATACACATTCAGTCACATACTTATGACAATTCATTTCATGAAATCAATATCAATTCTCCATAATAATCATACTACAACCATACTCAAGAATCAAGCAATGTAACAAGTACATGGTATGTAAGTATAAGAGACACACATGCAACTGACATGCATGTATGACCAACACCTTCAACCCATCTAGTCTGAGAGTTGAACCATGCTCTGATACCACTCTGTAACACCATCCTTCCACATCCACCCAACTAACCATGCCAACCTGGGTAAACATGAGATGAGATGATACTATGATTAGATTTGACTTCCTGTGTGACCTCAGGGAAGTTGAATTGATGTAAAATCACACATAATCATCAAACATCATCAATAAATCCCTCAGGAGACAAGTCAGCCACTCAGACAGCTTGTCCTTGGGTCCCACTATTGTTCTGGACCTCTTAGGACATAGTCGATCTCATGCTATGGATAAGGGAGCAACCAGAAACCTAAAGTTGCTCTCATACGCCTGCCTGACAAGGAATGTGGACCACAATTGTTAGTTTTGTGCCAGCAACCCTGAGATTTAATCCACTTTTCAGGCCTAGAGCCTAGGCCACTGCCCAAAGTGGAATGATAACTTAGAATCAGGAGATGTACAAGGAAACAATGATGAAAAATAAATAAGTTGATCAATACCTTAACCAGACACCTACTAGCCATAATAGGAATTTCATCAAACATATCGTGAACATGTAACCTACAGGTGTAAACAACATAATTAAGTGTAGGGATCTCATACTTATCTGAGAAGCATTGTGAACCATTTCTCCCCCATGTCATTTTTTTCATTATCATCCATTAGGTCATAGAAACATTATCCATTCATGTACAAGTAAAACATGTTGAGAGACATACATAGTTTTTTCCACAAAATGTACATATAACCATCATAATAGGAACATAAATACCATAAACATATCATCCATCAAAATCCATATGTACATTAGTACATTTTCACATGAAAATCAAGGGAATGAATTTCTCTTTAATGAATGCAATAAACCAACAGGAGATGGGGCTACCACGTTGCACCCGTCCATAGAATGGTTGAGCCAAATCTCTCTTCAACCATTCACCCTAATGTCATATTCCAAGAATGAATGTGGGATCTCATAGAACATATCAATCAAAACTCATCTAGGGCTTCTAGAGGACATCCACCTCAACCCATCAAACAGTTATTCCACCTCACGGTCATACATCACAAAACTATCATCAGATTGGTTTCAATCCAAGCCTTCTAGGGATTCCAGTCCGTTTTTCCAACCAAAGCTTCCGTAACTAGTAAATCAACCCACATCTTATATAGGGCTTCCATAGCATTTGTCAAACCAAGCCTTTTAGGACTAGTAACTCAACCCACCAAGGGCTTCCAAAGCGTTTTTCCAACCAAGGCTTCTAGGACTAGTAACTCAACCCAAGTTATTACAGGGCTTCTAGAATGTTTGTTCAACTAGGGCTTCTAAGACTAATAACTTGACCCAAGCTAAGGAAACATGAGAACCAACCAAATACAAGCAATGCAAGTAAACCCGCAATTACCATGGCTATCCAGGAAATGGCAAGGCTATGCAATCCACTTTCGATCCAGGCGATCCTCCATGCCAATGACAGATCACAACCAAGAAACCACATGCATATGCCATGCATGTCAAAACTAGTGAAGAAATCATACATGGAACTCAGTACCTGCAAGAAAATTTGATGTAGCTGCTGATGTCAATGCCTTCTTGCACTTTCTTGCTCTTCCTTTTCCTTCTTGATCCAAGAATCCAAGTATGTCACACCCTCCAAGAGTGATCCAAGAGAACTCTAAGTATCCAAGAGTATGAGAGAGAGAGAGAGAGAATAATGAGAGAGACCTAACACTGTGTTAGAGCCTAGATTTGCCTCAGGCTGAAAAGACAAGGTTCTAGGTCCACATCAAACCACGCTCAGCCTCGTAGCTAGCCCTGCGAGGACAAGAGAGGGCTCTCTCTGGGTCAATCTCAGCAAAAGATAATCGATGGGGCTCGAGATGACTGTAATAAAAGCTAATCTTAGGCTAGGTATGAAGTGTAGGGATTTGTTTCGAGTTTTTGGGGGTTTTTGTTGGAAAAAAGGGAAAGGCAAATTTTGGGTCCGGGGATGAGGGCCAGTTCTTGCAGAGTTCAAGTTGGGGCAAGAAAAGCAATGGTAGAGATGTCTTAAAATTAAATGAATGGATGGAAAGGATAGCTGAGAAGCTGAAGAGGGCAATATTATATCAAGGATCCTCTACAAACTGAAGAAAACATATAAAACTAAACCAAAGTCAAAGGCAGAGCATAACTGTTTATGAATTCCACCTTAAGTACTCATTAGTTTAATTGAAGAAGACAAGAGAAGGGAAATGGTATACATACACATTCATGAACTTACAAATACATGGAGAAAAACACCATACAAACACAGAGCCACAAGGATCCCAACAAGTGCTGCAAAACCCTGGTCTTTCCTTTGCCAAAATTGCAGAAATGAAATGTACAATGAAGTGCCTAGCAATCCCAAGTGTCCAACCATGAAAATGACTGAGAAATTACATGATATAGACAAGCCTAACTCCTTCCCATGCCTCTAGGGGTTGAGCTCATCATTCTAGGAGCTATTTCAACCAATTCTAAACAAGGAACTGAAATCTAGGTAGTCAAACAACTTACCCCTATATGCTAGGAAACTGATTCATTCATTTAATTTTCACTTTTTAGTGAATGAATCCTCTAGAACAAGCAAAAATGTGCCAATATTACATCATGGTTATCAAATTACATCATGAAAGGTCAAGTGTAACATCAAAAGGTAAAACTAGTCAGAACTGGGCGAATTTCTACGCTGAAGAGTGAAAATGAGGGCAAATTTCTCTATGCGCCGCGCCAAAATTTTCTATGCGTTGCGCCTCTTTGGAGCTGATTTTTAGGCACTTATCAAAGTCCAAATTGAGCCCAAGATAGCTCGTTGGAAATCCCCACCTGTCTAATTTCCAACCCAAGTGGAATTTCTGGATTTGGTGTCTATTTGCCCCTCCAAATGTCCAATCTCCCAAGACTGCTTCCTGTGTGTCAAAATAGGGGCAGTGAGGTCATTTTTTGAGTGTTTTTTGACCTTTTGAGGGCTCAAAACCTCCTCAAATTTCTTGGCCATAGGTAGTCAAGCATAACGTTTCATGAAAAATCTTTAAATGCAAACTTTTTTTGATTTGGAGCCCTCTAGAAAAAGCGAGCGCCACGTGGCACGGCGCATAGGGAGAAAAACCCTGTGTTAAAAATTTTTGTGCGTGGTGCCTTTTTGCAGCCCAATTTTGAGGACCTTCCCGGTGTCCAAATTGGGGGTAGTATAGCTCATTGGAAATTTCTTTGAGTCTACTTATCCTTTGACTCATCAAGCAAGTCATTTGGCCAACCAAGCTAGGAGAAAACTTGATTTTCCCAAGGTCACTTTAGAGGTGCATCAGTTCTCCCGCGGCAACTGTATTTTTGACATTTCTCTAAAACCATGATGCCTGTGTAAAAAGTGAAGGACATTTTTCTTCCTTGGCCTATTTTGGACAAAAACCTTTCTCAATTTTTCCAAATTCATCTTTCCTTGCTCAGAAGCATGATATGAAGCTCTTGGGACAACAATTAGGGTTTGGGGATTTATGATTAGGATTTGGGAAAAATGGGAACTTGGGATAGGGGATTAGTAGATTTAGGGGGTGGGTAACTTAAGGAATAACGGAATCAATGAAAAAGGGATAAGGGAGTAAACTTGGTGGCAAAATAGTCATCTAAACCCTAAGCAACAATTTTTGTTGGAGGAACTTAAAATGACAGGGTTCAACTTCTTTAAGAAATCACCATGAAACAAGCAACATGAAGTAAGCACCCAACTTGGATAGAAAATGATAATGGAGGCTCTACCTGACAAATCTGTGCATTTTTGGGAGATTTGAGTGATTTGGGCAAGTTCTAGCAATTTTTGAACCCTCTGTCTGTATGTGCCGCGCGGCCAACCCAATGCGTCGTGCCTCCCCAGTGCGTCGCGCCAGTGTTGTTTTACACTGCAAATGTGGCCCAATGCGCCACGCCTGGTGGGTGCACTGCACCTCCTTCCCAGTGCACTGCGCCGCTGAATTGGAGCGATTTTCACCTAATAACCTCACTTGCTTACCAAAATTGCTCTATGTTGCTTCTCCACGTTTCCACTTTGACTCTTTGATGTATTTAGAATGCAAATGAACTCTTGGAACACAAAAATGATATGTATGCCAAGGATTTAACTCTTCATTTCAAAAACCAATTTATCATGTTGCAAACTTTGACATTTCACTTTGAAACTCTGTTTTTTGCTTCCTTTATGATTTTTTTGAGCTGAATGATGGACCTCTTGTCTTTTTGTGCAGGGATAGCTATCATTAGATTCAGAAAATGAGACCAGGGTTGTGCTTGAAGAATTTCACAACTGAAGGAGCTTTGAGAATTACATATTTATTACATTTAAGATAAAATGGACGATTTTTCTTCAAAACAGAGTTTTGAAGAAGAATCATGATCAATCATATTGACGATGAAATTTATATCATGAAAACTTATTTCAAACCTCCCTCATATGCCTACTAGTATTATTGGACACTTTGAAGACCAAAGCCTAAACCTAATGACTGACATGACTCTTAGCTAACCAAAAGACCATCCATAATGACTGTAAAATTGACTTTGATGAACTTTAATGCTCAAACACGAAACAACAGGTACATGACATGAGGGAAGTATGGAGACAAGACCCTTCCATCAGAAGATCGATGCTCCTAATGGAATGCAGATGATCGAGATGAATGAGACACCTAAAATGCAACAAAAGAGGTTTTGATCTCTGATGGAGGGCTAAACAGACCGACTCTAACACACTGAACTGACAAAAGGTTACCAACTGATCCTCATAAGCCTTTTTATGGACGAGGCCTCTATTTTCTTCATTTTCCATTATTTTCATTCATTTTCCTCCTCACATGCAACCTGTGACCTTTCGCCTCCTTTTTTCCTAATTTCCATTATTGTCATAAATAAATGTGCCAAAAAATGCCTTTTTCCTTTCCAAAGCCTTATCCATTGCCTTTTCCAATTTCCTTAGACATAAACAACCAAATTACACCCCCTAGGATGCCTTGCCCAAAATTTAGCTTAGAATAAGTGTCCCATCGACCGTGGTTATTGTTTTTAACTTTTATTATATGGAATTTTCACCAGGGTTGTTACAACTAATTCCCAAGGAAACAATGCGAGGAAATAGGGATTTGGGAAAGCATAAAATTAGTTAAGTATTGGCCTAGGCTTGTATATGAATCTGTGAGACAGAAAGAGATAGTGCAAAGGTTTCTTGGGCTTGAGAAAAGCATTGTAATATTCTCGTATTTTCTGACTATTTCAATATACAAATAGCAGGGGTTTTTAGCTATGGCTTTCCCTGGGAAATCACTATGTAATGTATTGATTGAATTATTTCTCTTATATGCTTCATGATTTCTCAATCGATTAAATGTTTCTATTGATGACTAGAGTAGATTCAAGTCTTTTGTTTTAGAAAATTACAAAAGAATTTTGAATCTACAAGGAATTTCTACAAAGGTAATCCATAAAAATCATGATGAGGAAAAAAGGAATATGAATTATGATTTTAGATAATCCAATGTTGGGTTTAAGACACACCATGTTCCACAGATTGACATGAGGAAGTTTGATGGCAAGGATCCAATAACATGGATACTATAGTTGGAGCAATTCTTTGATCTACGTGATGTGTCGCACATACAAAAGGTACACATTGCATATTTACATTTAGAACAAAATAAGTGTGCGTGGTATCAATGGCTTAGTTTTCATAAATCAATTGTCACTTGGACAAATTTTGTGGAAGAATTGGTAGCACATTATGAGGATACAAAGAGAATTAGCTTCTTTAGCCAATTTATAAATCTCAACGAAAAAAGATTCATTGGAAGAGCACATTGAGGACTTCCAAAGATTAAATATCAAGACAAATGATGTTCCAAAGGCGCATAGGATTGATTTCTTCATAGGGACTTTAAAGGATAACATCCAACATGAGGTTCGCCTTTGGGAACTTGATTCATTGGAGAAGGCATTCAAGGTGGCAAGAAAATTTGAAAACAAAATTATGGCAACAAGGAAGTCTACCACTCACAATTATAAAGATGGAAGTGTTGTCACTCCTAGCCTCCCATAACCTACAAGGTTGACACCACAACAATTCGTGGGGAAAAATCAAAAGGGTTTTGTTACAATTGTGATAGAAAATACACTAAGGGCCATAAGTGTGCTGAGATGAAATTATTCTACATAGATTGTGAAGAGGAGGAAGAGAAGGAACAAGAAACATCAAAAGAAGAGGATCTACACCAGGAACCAGCAACAGAGAAATAATAAATAAATCTGACCATATCTTGTAATTTATTGGTAGGAATTATCACTCCTAAAACTCTCAAGATAGAAGGATATATTAAGAAAAAAAAAGGTAATAGTGTTGATCAACTCTGGTAGTACCCATAATTTTATTCATTGTAAGATAACCAAGGAATTGAATTTCTTTCTATATCCAGCACCAGAGTGTCAAGTGATGATTACAAATGGAGGAACTATAAATTTCTCAGGGAAGTGTCATAATATCAATCTAACTATGGGGGAATATGTATTTAATAGTCCAATGTTTTCCATTCCAATGGGTATTGTTGACGTTGTATTAAAAGTCTGATGGTTACAATCTTTGGGGATGATAACTTTTAATTTTCAAGAACTTCTCTTGAAATTTTCTTGGGAAGGAAAGGAAATTGAATAAGGGGAATCGCAGGGAAACTAGTGAAGATAATCATCTCTAATGGCATGACAAAGATTTTGAAGAAAGAAAAATGAGGCATAATTGCACAATTATGCTCACTATATTTACACACATCAAAATCATCAATTTCTCCAAATCTTCAAATAATCTTGAACAATCATTCCAAGGTATTTGAGACTCCCAAAGGCCTCCCACCTATTTATGATCATGATTGTGATATTCACTTGATTCCAGGAATCATTCCTCTAAACACCAGGCCTTATAGATATCCCTATGCCCAAAAGACTGAAATTGAACGTATGGTTGAAAAAAATGCTAGAGGTCAGTATAATTCAACCTAGCCAAAGTTATTTCCCTGCTCTGGTAGTATTGGTGCAAAAGAAGGATGGATCAAGATGTATGTGTTCAAATTATAGGGAGATCAACAAGCTCACTATTAAATATAAATTTCCCATTCCTGTCATTGATGAATGGTTGGATGAATTATATGGAGCAATTTAATTCACTAAGCTAGATATCCGTTCAGAATATCATCAAATTAGAATGAAGAATGAAGACATTTCAAAAATAGCATTTAGAACTCATGAATGTCATTATGAATTTTTGGTCATGCATTTGGCCTTACTAATGCATATTCCATGTTTCAAGGTTTAATGAATTCCATATTCAAACCCTTCCTTAGAAAATGTGTGTTAGTATTTTTTGATGATATACTAATATAAAGCAAGTCTTTGAAGGATCATGTTCAACATGTTGACAGCATGCTCAAAGTATTGGAAGAGAAATAATTATATGCAAAAACCTCTAAATGTTTCTTTGGAGTATAGGAGGTGGAATATTTGGGTCATATTGTATCTCATGAGTGTGTTAAGGTAGACCCTAACAAAATTAAAGCCATTAAGGAATGGAAAATCCCCACAATCCTAAAGCATATTCGAGGATTTCTTAGGTTGACAGGGTATTATCGCAAGTTTGTTCAGAATTATGGCAGAATAGTAGTTTCTCTAACAACATTACTAAAGAAATATGCATTTTCTTGGACTCTAGAAGCAACTAATGCCTTTGAACATATTAAAGAGGAAATGTACCAAGCACTGGTCTTAGCTACACCAAACTTCACAAAATCCTTTATTGTGCAATGTGATACCTTAGAAAATGCAATTGGTGTTGTTTTAATGCAAGAAGGAAGAACCATTGCTTTTGAAAGTAGTCCAATCAAGGGAAAGTATTTACACATAACTATTTATGAGAAGGAAATGTTGGCAATACTACATGCACTAAAGAAATGGCCACCTTACCTAATGGGAAGACACTTCAAGGTGAAAAAAAATCATGATAGCCCTAAATACTTTTTGGAACAAATATTATCTTCAGAAGAGCAGCAAAAATGGGTCACAAAGATGTTGGGTTATGACTTTGAAATCATCTATGAAAAAGGGAAGAAAAATGTGCTTGCATATGCACTCTCAAGAAAGGATGAGGATGTCGAATTTCTCTATGTCATTTCTATTATCCAACTATATTGGATAATTGAAACAAGAAATGAATGGAAGAATGACGAAGAGGTATGGACACTCATTCAAAAGTTGCAGCAAAATCCCAATACATATGATACATTTATGTGTAAAAATGATTCATTATGGTACAAATATTTATTATATCTATGTAAGAGTTCTCAAACCAAACAAAATATTATTTTGGAGTTGTACACGTACCCCTTAGGAGGGCACTCAGGATTTTTAAAAGCTTACCACAGGGTCAAGAAGGAATTTTTTTGGGATTTCCTTAAATCTAATATTCAGAAGTTTGTGGAGAATGTCTGGTTTTCCAACAAAATAATGTTGAGACAATCAAGACCTTGGGTCTATTACAAACTTTATCCATTCCAAGTAAGCGTTGGGAGGAAATCCCAAAGGATTTTATCACAGGTTTACCGGAGTCTGAAGAAAAGAGTGTCACCATGGTGGTAGCTGATAGACTTACCAAGTATGCACATGTTTATGCATTATCTCATCCTTCTAAAGTCAGTACAATTGCTACTGCATTTATGGAAACAATTCAAAAGCTACATGGGAACCCAAAGATTATTGTAAGTGATAGAGATCCCATTTTCACTAGAAATTTTTGGACGTAATTATTTTCTTATCTTTGTACTCAATTATCTCATAGCTCATCTTACCATCCTCAATCTAACGGGAAAACTGACATAGTGAACAAATGTTTTGAATGTTATCTTCATTACTTTTTATATTATAAACAAACATAATGGGTCAAGTGGTTACCTATGGCTGAATGGTGCTATACCACTTCCTTCCATGCAACAAAAATGACCCCATTTATGGAACTTTATGGATATCGCCCACCATCCATCACATCATATTTAAGAGAAAATTATAAGGTTCATGCAGTGGAAGAACACATGAAGCATCAACAACAAGTTGTCCAACTTTTAAAGGATAACCTCACTCTATCACAAAATCAAATGAAACAACAAGTAGATCAACCTCACGGTGAAATAGGTTTTGACATAGATGACTAAGTATTTTTACAGCTACAACCATACAAACAAATGTCCCTTAAGCAAGCTAAGAAGGATAATAAAATATCACCCAAGTACTATGGTCCTTACAAGGTGTTGTAAAAGATTGGTACTATGGCGTACAAATTAGAGTTTCCTGCATCTTCTTGAATAAACCGAGTTTCCAATGTTTCATGCTTAAAGAAGGTTATTGGTGATAAGCTCTCAGTTCAAACAATATTCCCTAAACTTGACGAAGAAGGAAAAATCATATTGGATCCTGAAGCATTCATGGAAACAAGAACCTAACAACTACGGAATCGATCATTTTTAGAGTATCTCATTAAGTGGAAGAACTTACCTACTAAATATTCCATATGGGAGGATGAGAATTTTATACAGAAGCATCCAGAACTACTCAAGCCTTGAGGACATTATTTTTTTTGAAGGAGAAGAGCATGTTAAGTCCCTATAATACTGGTGTACTCCACTTATTGTTATTGTTAGTGTAGCCCCCTTATTGTTATCGTTAATGTAGCCCCCATATTTTTATTGTTGTGCTGCATAGGTGCCCACTATTGTTATTTTTGTGCCCTTACATTATTATTGTTATGTAGGATCTAATTATATTGTGACCCCTTAAACTCCTATATATAGAAAGGAGGTGTTGAGTCAAATTATAGACTTATAATTTGGTTAACATAAATCATCAACCTAGTGCAGGTAAGCTTATGAGATGTTTCACAAAATATATACAGGCTTAATATTGTGAGTGCTTATTAATCTAACCAGTCAACCATACACATAACTAATGCCTCTTTTCTGCATCAACATTTAGCAGCAAAGGCTATGGGGTGGATTGAAACATCCCTCTATAGCTCTTAGTATTGCCGATGTTGATTAGAAAAGATAAGAAATCAAATTTACAGTGATTTAAGGAATTCACTCAATAATTTAAATCAAATATTGATTAAGTAAAATGCACAAATTAACATGAAACTTAAACATTTAATCATTTGTTGCTGATATATGAAAAA
Source organism: Pinus tabuliformis (assembly GCA_031772625.1). Classification (NCBI taxonomy): domain Eukaryota; kingdom Viridiplantae; phylum Streptophyta; class Pinopsida; order Pinales; family Pinaceae; genus Pinus; species Pinus tabuliformis. The sequence continues at coordinate 1,311,890,933 of CM062820.1, read as the reverse complement.
GAGTACATTAACTATGTGAACAAATTACTACTGCATAACAAATTTAGAATACACACACACTACACTAAGGGAGGTGTGAGCAAAGGGGGCACTCCCTCACTCACAACCCCTTTAGAATTAGAAGAGATTTCTCAGTAAGATATACAAGACATATAATATTATATTAATCTGAAAATATCACAATCAAGTACAGCTTAATATATAGTATCAGCCAAAGCTAACCCAACAACCCCTTATAATATGAAATACAACCGAATTTATACATATGTGAAAGCCATATGTGGCTCGAAATATGGAAAACTACTAATACAAGCCATCGCTAAAAGTACTGGTACAAAGTATCAAAGTTAGATATACTGATTCTAATCCATGACTGAAAGCATGGATTAGACAAAATTCGTTACATAGTTGTAGTTTCCCTTCATACAGCCAATGAGAAGAGGTCTACAAATTTGGGTAGTTTCGTTGGTGGATTTGAAACAGCCAATAGGACAGCATCCATGTATGATGAATTCCCCACAAAACCCATGTTCTCATTTGATTTAGAAATAAGTGGAACATAGCTAACCATCGATTTTGCTGTAGAAAATCTAGGCGGTTGCAGGAAATCTGCATCTGCATGAATTCTGGATCGTCTAGAGGAAATAGGATCGCACGAGCTGTTTACAGGAAATGCGAGGTTATTTTGAATCAAAACAAATCTGCATAAGAACTCTAGATTAGTTGGCATGATAATTCAATAAGGAAACAACTAGCTTAAGGAATGCTTAAGATTAAGGTAAAAGACACTTTTCATGTTAATTTGCATACCTCCAGCATATAGCACCCTTTTGGCCAAAACCTAGATATTATAACTGAAATAAGCATAATAGGGATCAAGGATAGTTCAAAATGGGAGAGGTAAAGTCTAGAAAAGGTGTCAAAATTGGGCAAAATCGAGCCTCAACATCTCCCCCGCACTTATCTTCTTGAATGTTCCTTATGCAAGAAAAAATGTTGCATCTTCCGCAAAAAGAAAAAGAAAAAGGAAATCATTCCTTGTCCTAGGTTGCAGCTACTGCAGCCAACTAATTTGCTACCTCTGCCAACTGGTCCAATTGGTTACCACTAGATTCTACAAGAATCTAACTCTTGTATAATCCATTCTTCATTTTCAGATGATCAATTTGAGCCTGCTTCTTCTTCATGATTTGGGTTGCTTTCTAAACCCAATCCTCATGTTCTTTCTGCATGCGCGGGATGTTCTCTTTCAGGGTCTCATTCTCCTTTCTCAAAGCTCGTTTCGAAATGGTGAGCTCAGTGATAATTTCCTCCAATTCCTGTAGAGACCGCTTTTTTTAGGGAGTTACCTCCCCTTCATGATATCCTTGGAGGGATTGGGGCGAACCACGATCCTCCTTTTCTTGTTGTTCTCCTGCTGTATCATTTCTGCTTCCATGCAGCGGGGAATCCTAGAAGGAAATTACTTCTTCACCAATGAATTCAACTGACTCTATCTTCTCCTTTCCTTTGGGTGGGTCGTGATGTTTTTCCTTCTTTTTGTTAGGTGTCTTGGGCAGCGCCTCTTCTTCCACGGTATCCATTATAGCCAGCTGAATATCTTGGATCCTGGTAAATCTCTTAGAAAAGGTGGAAGTGCCATTCTTTGACTTAGAATTTTTACCCACAGTCTCCCCAGTCACCACCACTTCTTCATCTTTTTCTTCTTCTTTCGTCTGTAGCCCGCAGGTCCGAGGCTTCTTCTTCTTCAGTTCTTCTATAGGCTTATTCTTTGTGGACTACGAAGAGTCAGGGTCATTTTTTCCTTCCTTCTTTATCAGTGGCCCATGAGTCTGTGGCTTCTTCTTTGATATTTTTGATGGTTTTTCCTTTGTAGACTTTGAACGGTCAGATTCTTTGTCTTCCTCTTTCTCCTTTATTTGTAGCCCACGGGTCCGTGGCTTTTTCTTGGGTTTTTCTGTTGGTGTTTCCTCCATGGACTATGAAGAATCAGAGTCTCCACAAAGTAATTCTCGGCCATAAATTCCTCCATGTCTTCTTCTTTTCCTTCAAAACCTCTACCAAGATGATTTTCACCAACCCATGGTGATAGAGTTTTTCCTCCAAACTGCCCCCCCCCCCCCCCTCCTTAGTGATCGTCGAAATCTTCATTAGAGATATTCTCAAATAATATGGAAAATTCAACAGCTTTTCATGAAAATGTGCGAGGAGTTGAATGTGAAACAAGAATGCAAGCCCAAAGAAACCTTCACACGTTATATACTTCTGTAGGAAAAATAATAGGTGCCGATACTTACTCTTTAGGAAGTCTTGTGCAATCCCTTTGCTCCAGTCAGGGTCTGAATGCTCGTTCCAAGGAAAGGACGCACACAAACCCCTGTTGAAACACTGATTTTTGAACCAACGCTCCCCCTGTTGTGGAATTTTGCATGCCTGAGCCACCAAACCCTCGGTTAATTTGAACTGGACATCCATGACTTGAGTTTTGTTGCCATTCAAATTCAGGGTGAAAGAATTTGTTACCTATGAATTGTGGCTACTAAATTTTTTGAAACAATGGCAGCCACCCTACTTTCTCCAATCTCGCCTTACTACGAGGGGCAACTTCCAGCAGTTCAGGTCCTTGCAACTCGAATCGGACGAGGGCATGCAACTTTGACATGGTGAAAAATGGGGAAGACAGGATGCATGCACTCTTCAGAAATACCATGCTAAGCTTTTGCAAAGGATCGCGTGACAAGGGAGGGCTTAATATGGAAAATATCGGAAAGCACGAAGATTTTGAGAAACAAGTCATGATCATGATTATCATCATGATCCGACCTGTGGAAGGACATGGAGAGTACATCCACCAATCATGTTAGAATCATGGTAATCAAGCATGGAGCTAGAGTTATGATGCAACAGTTTACAACCTTCTTTTGTGCAAGGGTAACCATAGCTTGAAATCATACAAATGTTTTAAAATTAAAGCGTCAATTACCTCTTACCTCAAGTGTCCTGTCACCGGCTGTACCTTACCGAGCTTACCTTCCAACGGTCTAGTCCTTGGATGACATGTGCTTGTCCTTGAAATGATAACCCACTTAATAATTAAATCAGATGTATGATCTCATAATTCATGATCTTGGCCAGTAACTAAAACTTGTCAGTACTTTATCAAATAATTTAAACTAATGTTCTGTCTATGACTTTTTCTTTTCAGAAAACCAGGATGTTGCTGCAGGAAATGGAATTGTGACTATTGAGCCTTCTGTAGAAAATGGAACTGTAACTGTTGAGCATTCTGCATGAAATCGAACCATGAATTGTGAACTTCTACAGGAAATCGAACCACCAGAAAAACACTTCTCCCTCGTTTGTGTACAGTTCATTACACATGATTAAAGGTGTTGATGTCGAATGTGCAATGACCTCATTGGATTACCAGCCATTGAGGTCAACTGTTAACTAAGGCGAGGCCCATCACCGTTAATGAGAGTGAGGACCAAGGTACCCTGATGCATCCTATTGGGTGTGAATTGATGATTTGTTGTTGAACCCCCCTATAGGATCCAACAGTCAAGGAGCCATAGTGATTCCCCATTTCTACTGGCGAGACAACCTATCATTAGGGCATACAAGCGTCAAGGCATCATAAGACTCTGATCTTGGACCCAGATAATTTTTCGATGTCGATGGGCCAAGATTGTTGGAAGAAGGGCCTTAAGAAATCCCACATCAATCCAACATGAGTAGTCCAAGATTAACTGAAAAACAAAATTTTATTGATAGGATACTAGAGGACCTACTGACCTGTTGCTTTAATGAGCCCATGTTAGGATATTCTGACACATAGGAAATAGTTAAGTATAACTTGGTCTAGTGCAGAGTTAGGTAAAGTGTGTTTCTTTACTATGTACATTTGTAACTTACAATCTGACAGTCACAATATGTTCTAGACATGAAGTGATCTGACGGTTCATTCTCTCCTCGGTATTACTGACACTTGATCCATGGCTTAACACCCGATTGGTCCATGATCTCTATTTAAAGAGCATGGAGGGTCATTTGTAGGGTGACCATTCATGAGAGAAGATTATGTAAATTTTCATTCTTTTATTAATAAATTGCTTGAAGTGGCCATGTTAGCTCAGATCGTGGATTGTTTCCCTCTTTGAGGGTTTTAACCACGTCAAGAATACTAGTGTATTGATATGTGATCTATTTGTGAGTGGTGTCCTTTGGGGTTCTATCTGAGGAAGTTACCCTATAAATTCCTACATGGTATCGGAGCTATTTGAGGGCTGCATCCGTTGGTGATCCAAATCCAAAGACGGTACAACTGCATCTGACTATCATTTCCTAGATCTACTATTTCTAACTACTTTTGGACCGAGAGGACTGATCTATTGTCTTAGGAGCATCTGTTCCAATGAGGAACCCCCTTTGTTTCACGTGAAAAGGTTTCTGGTAGCCCTAGCTACGTCATTTTTAAGATCTGGAGGTATACAGTCTTTATTTGCAGTTTTAGCTATACATCTCTCTGTTTATTTCAGTTTATTTAGTTCTCTGTTTTTTTATTACCGGATCTATACCTTTCATTTCTGCGTATGCTCTTTGCCTTGCGACTATGTGCGATCTGGGAAAATCAGAAATAGAAAGGAAATATTTTTCTCATGCGTATGTTATTTTCTGTCGTGCCTTAGTGTGATCTCAGAAAATCGGAAACATTGAGGAAAATATTTAGTTTCCAGTGAAAGTTAACTTCAAGCCATAAGGTTTGGTTTTTTTGCATGTCCATGTTAGGTTGTGTGGTTTTTTGTTTTGTAGGAAAAAGAGCTTTTTCAAGTAAGCACACACCCCAAAGCTTCAGGGACTAAAAAAAAACCCTTCCTCTTTTCCAAAAATTACTAACCTTTTAAACTGGCTCACTTGGTCCAATGTTACTTTATGAGAATAGAGGTCTTGGGTTCAAGTCTTTCTTTTTGTTGATTTACTTTTTCAAAAAGCACATGTAACTTATGTTTTAAAGTTACTTTATGTAAAAGTGTTCTCACCCATTATAAAAAGCAAGTCACTTATAATTCTAAAGTCTCTTTATCTTTTATTTAAGTTACAATTTAGTGAGTAGCTCATAAAGTACCATTGTAAAAGTGACTTTCACTTATTTATAAAAGTGGGTCACATAAAATCTTTTTTAAAGTTAGTTAATTAGATTAAGTTTGGAAAGTGGGGGGGTTTTTTTAAATTTAACATTATCATTCACTTCTGCACATTCACACACTTCGTCGACATCTTCAACAACTTTTCTTCAAAGAGCCATAACTTCTTCATTCGGAAGCTGTTTTTAGAGCCATTTTTTAATCAGCCTAATTTTTTGAGATTTTTCTATTGAAACACTTAGTTTCAGTGTCCACATCTTCAGTTTCTATTAAAATGGAAAGTCCATGCCAAGTTATTCTTAACAGCACCAACTACTTCCAATGGTGGTCCTACAGTGTGGATTTACTTAGAAGAAAAGGTCTTTACCAAATAGCCTCGGGCTAAGAAACTAAATCTAAAGATAAAGATAAGGCAGTGTTGATGCCCCGAAATTCGTTGCAACAACATCGGGGAAACCACCCGGTCCGGAACTTAGTGCAGCTCCTTTTCCGTTTGGAATAGTCGCTCCGACTGGGGATAATGGGACCAGTTTCCCAAAGATTATAAGTAAACGGGATGGATGAATGATTTACGATATAAGGTGATAACAAATAAATAACTAAACTACAAGAAAAATATAATAACTATAAACTAATCCCGGGACTTATCGATTCATAGAATGCAGCGTTTGATAATCTATGCTTAATGGCAGGCATATAGATGACACTAACAATAAGCATAAATGTTTAAATCATTTAAGATTGCTCTGCATAAGTAGTTATGCAGGGCGATAATAGCGAATTACTACACTCAGTCATTTATATCATTGTTACACGCATGAGTAAGAGAGATAACAAATCACAAAACATTCAATAGTGATATGAAATGCAGACTTGTTGTTATATTGCATACATGTAATCAACAATAGCAAAAGTAATAACACAGCAATTCATATAATAGAAAAGAGAACAGATACAGATAATAGTACCATGCAAGCTGTTTGATCAATCCACTATATTAATCGCTATGTCGCGGTCCTTCCTTCAAACCAGAAAGCATTCCAAGCAAACGACAATAGTGCACAATTTACTTAAAACAGCCTTCCAAGTAAAATTAAGAACCAGTGGTCGAGTCTCAAAAAGAATACAGACTGAAGCACAATAGTGCAAACTTCAGCCTTTAAGTCTTTTACAAAATTTTACGACCCTTTCCAAAACAATGAAAGGGTCTATAAATACTATACTAATCTAAATATCTAAATATCTAAAAATCTACAACTGAAAAGCTACTAAATCGGCATTAACAAACATCATCTTGCATTTTGGTGATTCGGCAGTCGGCGGCGATGCTTCAGTCAGAGGTCTCTTTGCCTTTACTCCTTCGCTGACATATCGCCAGCATTGGCTCTACTTCTGGTGGAGTATTGAGGCGTGAAGTCAGCTGTGCATCATATGTGGCATCTTGAATGTCGGCAATCAGGTATCGGAGAGCATCTGTTAGACAGTTAAGAGCCGACCTTTGAGAATGTGGTTTAATCAGGAAAAGCCAGTATGCGTCGGCGGTCAAGGTATTTATTCCAGCAATTAACCGCCCTTGTTTCTCCAGATCAGGGTAATTCCTGTGCTCCAGCATGTTTGCTGTTGTTATGTTTCCAGGTGTGCATTGGGAAATCATGTTTGCCAGATACAATGTATCATTGACTAGATTGATCATGTTGCTGGCAATCATTTTGCATCTCGAGGCTGCCCTTTCTGCTTTCATCACCTGTGTGTTCCATTCCATGAAAAGTATATCCTTATATGTTACATGGATTCGGGAAAAGTTTGCTGCTTGCCCTTCTGGAGTGTCTTGCCATTCAATATACTCTGTTATATCGTCTTCAGCCTGATCCAACTTACTCCTGGCTTTCTCTATTTGTTCACACACTGCTGTAGATGTTTCACAAAGTGATTCAGCGTCAACAAGTTGTTGGCACAAGAGCCTGATTTGAGATATCAATGCGCTGTTTATTCGAGTTGCCTCTGTTCTGAAATCATCAATACTCTGGGCGCTCTTAATACCTTCGAGCTGTGCTGATAGCTGAATTATTTGCTCGTCTTTAGATTTCATCATCAGCTCATTAGATGCTTTTAACTGGGATAATGACTCTGACAATTCTTTTGCTTTTTGAATGTCACTTTGGTCTATCCTCAGTTTTTCGATTTGCTGGGTTAACAAATGATTCTCTTGTTGTTGGGCCAGCAATTGTTCCTCTACCTGCGCTGCCTTATTCTTTGCCTCAATTACTTCTGCTTGCAATGCGTATATCTCATGCTCTTTAGTCTTCAAAAGAAGACTTACTTCGGATGCTTTGTCAATAGTTGCCGCTGAATAAGCTCCCGCAAATTGCGATAGCTTTGTCAGATCTTCAGAGGGATCTAATTCTCCCTTCCAGACGACATTGCCCGTGACTGTGTGCTCAGGTGAAATAGAAGGTTGATCAAGCCTTCGTCTTTTCCTAGAGCGTCTAACAACGGCTCTATGCTTTGGGCTGTAGAAAATGTCTAGAGGAGGAATTTCCTCCACCTGAAGATCAATTTGATCGGATGGGTCTTGAGTAATTACCTCAACATTCTGTACCATGGGTGGGCCGCTGGTTCCTTCTAGAACCGGAGAAGAAGTAGTATCGGGAGCTTTATTTGTTTTGGAGGCGTCTGAGTCTTTGGAGGCTTCCTTACCACTTATAATGGAATCGAATTGGTTCCATTCTTTAATCAATTCAGGATCAGTAGAGATTTGCTCACCTTGTTCTGTGTGGGCTTTACTCTGTTCTTTCTCCTGTTCAATCCTCTGCTGTTCCTCGAATGCCTTCCGCTGTTGCTCCTCTTGTGCTCTTTGCTGTTGTTCCTCCAATTCCTTCTTTGCCTTCTCTTCTTCTTCTCTTTTCCTCTGTTCTTCTAACTCCTTTTGCTTTCTTTGCTCTTGATCCTTTTGTGCCTTTTGCTGCCTTTCTATCTGCTCCCTTTGATGCTTTTCTGCTTGCAGCTTGTTTTGCCTTTCCTCCTGTTGTTTATCATACTCTTTAGTTGTAACAGGAGATAGGTGTATTTGCTGCTGACCAGACTCGCTTGAGGAGGATGTTGGGGTTGTGGATAATAAATCTAGAGGCAAAGTTTGCAACCTTTGCTTTCTAAGTTTATTAAATTCAGTTAACTCCACATCTTCATATCTCAGTGAAGCAAGTTGTCTGACTTGGCTTATTGAATCGGCACTCATGAACAGGTCATCAAACTGATCCTCCTGATGGACGACCTTTGATAGTTTGGCCTGTTCCAAGGCAATGAAAGCAGTCTTTTTTGGATCATAGAGTCTATTTGGAATAGAAGCTAGGGATATCATTTGGAGTTTTGCTGCTTCCTTTTCTGCATGCTTGTAATTTAGCAGCGTATAAACTCCAATTCTTAAAGGAAAAGAGGGCCATCCTCTCTTTTTCTCCTCTTTGAGAGTTTGTGTGACACCCTCAGACATAATCTGGTAGGAGATTTCCCGGGCTAACAATTTATCTGGGATGTACAGGGGGAGAACATGTGGCCTAGCCTTGCTTCCAAAAACTCTAATATAAGTAAAATGTTCTTCGCCGAACCAATGGGCTACGGCTGGTAGGTCAAAAGAAGCTTCATAAGAAATTCTAGGGATAGGTCTGTCAAAAATAGAGTAGTGAACGGGCACCATGAAACCATTGCAGATTTGATACAAATGGTCTTTGTGGGAGGGTTTCCACAATTTCCGATGATACAAATGAATAGGTGTTGGGTCGTGGGTGGTCCATCTCCAACCAAGGACAGGAAATTCAGAATTAAAACAAAGGGTATCCATAATGTAAGCAGAGTAATAGAAGGGTGGGATTTTTCTCTCGGTGACTCTGGTTTTGGCCCTAAACTCACGAATAGCTATGACCAATTTATCGGACAGAATAGTGGCCCAATCCATGATTATACTATTTACGGCCGCTTCCATTAAGGGGACCATATCAACATGGATATTAGCAGAGTCATGAAATCCCCACAATCTACACATCATAATCCCAGCATAGCAATAAGGTGAAGCCAAAGAAGCATTGGAGTACTTACCCGACATATCATGCTTGTGTTTAGCTGGATTCTGCCTCCAATCTCGGAGCGGTTCGGATGGTGATTCATTCTCTTTCGCGAACTTCTCCACAAAGGCTCTGTTATAGACTTGCTCAGGTTTGGGCAAATGATACATCCGTCTCAAGTCGTCAGGCTTGAAGGAACCGAAAATCCTTCCATCCTTAGTATGGAAGGTTCTATCAGTGAGAGTAATTTCTTCAATTGCCCAACGTACCACATCAGTATAAGGCAAGACTTGTTCTCTGGCTGCTATTCTGTGCAGAAAGGAGTCAGCCAAATCTTTAAGAGTTGCCTCAGACTTTCTTAGTTCATCCACACTAGCCTCCGTTACTGTCTTTTCTGGTTGTTCTGCTTCTAGCAAATTGTATGTACCTTGCCATGTAGTGCCAGGAAGACCAGTGCATGTAGTATCTGAGATTAAGCCTTTCTTTGAAACTATAGCAGCTTGGCCTGAGACAGGTGTCGTAGTAGAACCTGCCACCTTCTTGAACTTCTTTCCCATCATATTCTGACTTCTCTCGGTTGAATTCTACACAAATGCAAGAGAAATCGTAACAAGGAAATAACAATGACAATCCATAACGGGATAGATATATAACTTGAAGCGTGGTGAGATTAATTCTAAAAGTGGCTGCGGATCTAATGATTTGAGAAGGCACCGCAGATGCAATGATGGTGATTTTACAGCCTGCAGCCCCATAAATGACCATTACTTAAGTTATTAAACCGAATGACCCCTTAAAGCGTGCAATAGATTTTTTCAAGGTCTAATCGTAATTGTTCGTTAATTCGAAGGGGAAAAGCTTTAAATACGCATGCATTACCTTATCCCTTTACTTAACGGCATTTTGAAATTTGTGCTTTTGTTAAATCGGATTTAAATATAACTTTAAAGCTTTGAACTAATCACCTTTCAGGTCATCATTAAGAGTCATCGCATCGCATCGGGGGTGTGAGTGACATTATCATTTGGGAAAGGTCTTGGCGAATGCCGATTGCGACATTGCATCATATTTAACTTGCGAACATAATCCCTAAATGCATATCGATTGACTTACCGACTACCGATAGCGATATTACATCGCATCGGGAAAAGATCTGAACGTCTTATGAAGATGTATGGGATTGTGCCGACTACCGATAGCGATATCGCATCGGGTCGAAGCTTTAAAACACTTTTCATAAGAAGCAGCGCCGATAGTTGATTGCCGATATCGTGTCGCATCGGGGAAAAGGCATGTGCTTTTTCTGTGTGTGCATTGGCTATCGCCGATGGCCGATAGCGATATCGCATCGGAAAGAAACAAGGTAGCAAATGATCTTGCGATTGCTCTTTCGGACTTAACCAAAAATTGCTTATTATTTGTTCAAAAAGGCTTTTATTGACAAATTTCATTTGATTATCATTCCTTTTCGAACAAATTCATTAATGCCAATTAAAATTTTAAAAGGGACCCATTTCATATGTTAATTGTTTGTGATAAAAATGTTATGAAATGGGGGGTTGTTGTAGGGCACAACAGGCAGCTAAATGGGAAAATAGGCAATATCAAGCACGTGGGTTGATAGGGATGTCTATTTCTCCAGACCTTAGATTCCATATCGCAAAACTTGATACCCCTAATGAAGCAATGAAAAAGCTCACTAAATTTTTTGGAATTAAAAATGAAATTAGAGCCCATAAACTTGAAAATGAGTTGCTTATGTTGGACCCCAATAATTTTTCTTGCATTGAATATTTTTTGTCCAAGTTCAAGACCCTTATACTTCTCTTGGAAGGTGTTAAGTTTAAGAAAGAAGATGGTAGCCTTATCTATTCCATTTTTACTAAGTTGGGACCAACCTACTCTGTGTTTGTTTCCATCTTCCATTCTACTAGAGAAGCATTTATTTCTCAAGGACAAGACTACAAGTCCCCCTCTTTTGATGCCTTTTGTGATTATTTAATAAGAGAACAAGAAAAAATCTTACATCTTGGTCTTCGTAATCTTGGAAACTCTTCTAAGAAAGCCTTAGCCACCCAGCAACATCCAAATTCAAAGAATCCTAAGAAGTAGTATCCTAAAAAGAATGGTCCTAAACCAAACAAGGGTCCTAAGCAATTTCAGTCTCAAAATGAAAAATCATTTCAACAAAATGATAAGGAAAATAAAAATAAAGGGAAGAAGACTGATAGACATTGCAACTTTTGTAATCGAGATGGCCACTTAGAATCCAAATGCTTTAAGAAGATGGAAGCCTTGGAAGCAACAATGAAGAAGCATAACATCCATTTGGAGCACTCTTCAACTTTAACTTCATCTTCAAGAATAGCACTTTCTTCATGTGGTTGTCAAGCATCTCAGTCTGGTTATGCACTAAACGTATCTTCTTCTTCTCATTCTCATGAGTGGCTCATTGGTTCTGGAGCTTCTTATCACATGGAAAAAAACAAATCCATGTTTTCTTCTTTAAATTATTGTAACACCAAAAATATATATGTTGAACTGGAACTATTCATCTAGACAATGGTAAATTTAATGATGTATTATGTGTTCCAACCTTATCCTACAATCTTCTATCTGTAAATCAGATAACTCATTCAGGTGAAGGTAAAATCGTTGAATTTTCACCTCATGATGTTGTAATTAAGTACCTAAGAGATCCTAGACAGATTTTAGCTATTGGCATTGATGATGGTTCTACAAGGTTTTATAAGTTTAACAAATTTGGGTCATCAACAATTCCCTCGGTATTTGTTGCTCATAATGATGAAGTGAGCAAACTTTGGCATGAGCAATTTGGTCACTTAAACTATCACTCCCTTCAAAATCTATGTAAATAAAATATGGTGACTAGTCTTCCTATGGTATCTTGCAAAGATGGTGTTTGTTCCAGATGTGTACTCAGAAAACATCATCGGGGTAGTTTTGAAAAGTGTGCCTCTTGGCACGCCTCGGCCCCTTTACAGCTTGTGCATAGTGATTTATGTGGTCCACTTCTAGTTGTTTCATTCTCTGGCTACAAGTATTTCTTAACTTCCATTAATGATTTCTCCAAACACACTTGGGTATATTCTTAAAACTCAAGAGTGAAGTCTTTAACATGTTCTTGGCCTTTACGGCCTTTGTTGAGAAACAATCTAGACATCAAATTCTTAAGCTAAGATTAGATAATGGCGGAGAATATGTTAACAACAAATTCATCAACTTTTTCACTGAGCATGGAATTAAAATGCAACATACTATTCCATATACTCCAAAACAAAATGGTGTAGCTGAAAGGAAGAATCACACCTTAAAGGAAATGGCTAATTGTATGCTTCAATCTAAAGAACTTAGTCTTAAATTTTTGGGCAGAAGCAATTAACTGTGCAAATTACATAGTAAATCACACTCCTACTAAGGTTTTAAAAAATATCACTCTAGAATAAGCATGGAGCTCAATTAAACCTTATGTAAGTCACTTTTGTGTTTTTGGAAGTGAAGCATGGGCCCATATTCCAGATGAGAAACATAAAGCTTTAGAACCTAAGAGTGAAAAATGTATTTTTGTTGGATACTTTGAAGATGTTAAAGGATATAGACTTATTCCACTTAAGTCCAAAAATGTTATCATTAGAAGAGATGTAAAGTTTGTTGAAAATATATTTGCCTATGAGCCTAGTTCGGTGGATGTCCCACCTCTCTCTATCCCTTCTACTTTTTAAAATATTTCTTCTTCAAATGATGACAACGAGGATGACAATGCTCCCCCACCTTCTCAATATCCTCCTTCAGCTCCTCAGCTTCCAAAATGGGTTCGTGCTACTCGGGATATAGTAGGTGCTCTTGCAAGTGATCCTGCAGATCAATGACATACACAGTCTCAGTTCAATAGAGCATCTTCCTTACTAGCTTAAGCTTCAGCGAATGTGATCCTAACACCTTTGTAGAAGCTTTAGGCCATCCAGATTGGGACGTAGCTATGAATGAAGAATATCATTCATTATTGGCAAATGATACATGGGATCTTGTTCCTCTTCCAAAGGGATGAAAACTTGTTAGATGCAAATGGGTTTACAGAACCCAGTATGGACCAGATGGAAAAGTTGATAAACATAAAGCTCGTCTTGTTGCTAAGTGTTTTTTACAAGTTGAAGGCATTGACTATGCTGAAACCCTCTCCCCTATTTCCAAAATGAACTCTATCTTCCTTGTTCTTTCCCTTGCTGCCTCTTTTAAATGGGAAGTCCATCAGATGGATGTTAAATCTGCCTTTTTGCATGGGGACTTGCATGAATAAATCTATATGGAACAACCTCCTAGATTTATAAAACTAGAATCCAGCCTTGTATATCGGCTTAAGAAATCTCTTTATGGTCTCAAGCAAGTCCCTTGGGTTTCGTATGCCAAAATGGATAGCTTTCTTTTAGATACTGGCTTTTCTAGGTGTCATTATGAAAATACTGGCGACACCAAGAAAGTGGGTAAGTCTCTTATCATTCTTGTTCTTTACGTTGATGATTTTATCCTTATTGGTAGTGATCCAAAGCTTACAAACCATGTGAAGTCCAGCCTTAAAAAGAAGTTTGAAATGACAGACTTGGGACACTTTGCATTATTTTCTTGGTCTTCAAGTCTTGCAATCCAAGGAAGGTATTTCCCTTTCCCAGTCCAAGTATGCCTATGATCTTCTACACCACTTTCAAATGGAAGACTATAAGCCAACCCCTTCTCCCTTTCAGTCTAGAGCCAAACTTTCAGTCACTTGTACTTCCCCTGAAATTGACGCTACCTTATACCGTCAACTTGTAGGAAAACAATTTTATCTGACCCATACTCGTCCTGACCTTTCCTTTGTTGTTGGCCTTATTGCTCAGTTTATGCAAAACCCACATGAAAGTCATTGGAAAGAAGCTAAAAGAATACTTCGTTATGTTCGAGGTACAATTTAGTTTGGGATTCATTACAGTGTAGAAGCATCTCCTCTATTGATTGGTTTCATTGATTCCAATTGGGTTGGTGACCCTGATGATCAGAAGTCTACTGCAGGTTATGTCTTCACTCTTGGTTCTGGACCTATTACATGGGCTTGCAAGAAACAAAGTGCTATCTCTCTTTATTCAGTAGAAGCAGAGTATCCTGGCACCATAGAAGCTAGTAAGGAAGCCCTGTAGCTTCATCAGATCCTGTTAGAGTTTTGCTTTCAATAGCAGCATCTGACTACACTTTGGTGTGATAATCAAAGTTCCATTCAACTACGCAAAGATCCAGTCCAAAATCAACGCAACAAACACATTGAGATAAACATGCACTTCCTTAGAAAGCTCATTCATGGCCATGTTCTTGAAGTGCAATATTGTTTAACCAATGATCAAGTTGCAGACATGTTTACAAAGGCTCTCGCAGAGGCAAAGTTTAATAAACTTCGATTTATGGTTGGAGTTCAGGAAGTCGTCACTAAGGGGGGATAGGCTCTAATGCCTCCTTCCTTCTCCTATTGTGTCATATTTGTACATACTTCAATCCTATCCCAAGTTGTTCTTAAGTGATTCAGGAGGATCTCATCAGATCAGTTACAGAGGTTCAGTTTCATCATCAGCATTCAATCCGGTGTCTTCAGCTTCGACAGTGTTGCTAATGGCTTTCATAGTGATATGGTTTTGTGCCTAGCTATCAACATGTGGTTGTCGTCAATTCCGCCAGGATATGGTTATCGACATGTGGCTATCATCAGTTCCACCAGGATTTGTTTTTCAACATGTGGTTGTCATCCGCCTCTTATGATTTAGTGTCGACATGGATTTCTCGCCCTTTTTGCAGGGGTTTGGTTGTCATCATCATGATACAACTGTCACGAATGTCACTTTGTGACAATTTGATGTAAAAGGGTTTTTTTTATGTAAGGCTAAAACCTTGACTAAACCCTAGCCCTAAAAGATATAAAGGAAAACATCAAAACCTAAGTCTAAAACCAAAACCCTAAACCCTAACATAACCATACACTAAATAACATTACCTAAGTCCTAAACCCTATCAGGCATATTACAATACAACAAAACGTATTAAAAAACATAAAACTATGTTCAAAACCCTACTCCTAAGTTAATAACTCTCGGCCTTTGAAAAACCAATTCAAAAACATTATAAAACAAAATATTAGTCCCTAGCCGCCATCAGCTAACCACATCAGCACTATGCCATGTGAGCGGCTAGAGGAGATTGGGCGGAGGTTAGCATTAACCATAGTGGAATAAGTTGTTGGGCTTGGAAATCATAGAGAAGACCGTGTCAGATGTGGTTATGTGCACATATGTGACTAGCCGTCAAGGTTTGTAAAACTATACGGCCTAACCGCAGCGGAACTGTCCAAGCTAACCGCATGGCATGTGAATAGCTCTCCGTTGGAACTGCCAGGATCACCGCACCATAACCATAACCACCTGGGGT
Organism: Pinus tabuliformis; assembly: GCA_031772625.1. Lineage (NCBI taxonomy): Eukaryota > Viridiplantae > Streptophyta > Pinopsida > Pinales > Pinaceae > Pinus > Pinus tabuliformis. Next base: position 1,311,875,269 of record CM062820.1, on the reverse strand, counting down.
AAGCGCGGAGGTGGCAGCCTGCGGCTGGTCACATGTAATGGCCGCCCTCCTCTTCCCGGTCAGCAAACCATTTACAGTTTTTCTTTAATATAAAGTTTATTTATGGGTTTTCGTTGCAATTTAGGTGCATAACTAATTCAACTACCATGTAACCTTATCCAGGTGTTGAAACATGGTTAGACTGAAACCAACAAACCCTAAAATCAGCCAATTCATTCCTAAATTTGGAAGAAGGAGTTTGAATGTACTTGGAAGGTTGTAAGAGGCAGTTTTTTCTCATTTAAGTGGAAGAGAATGGTTTTGAGTTTCATATGCAGGTTCTAGAGGTTAGAGGTTGTTTTTTTTTATTGTAACAGGAGCATCAGGAGTTGGAATTGGGAACCATGATAGGCGTTGGAAAGATGGTTCAAAGAGATTTCTTATGACAGTGACCAGAAGTGCCTACATGAACAATCAATTTGGTCAATTCTCTGTGTAATTGACCTCCTTGGTTTCAATCCTAATAAAATTCGCCCATCTTGAAATCGAACCCTGAGACGTAGTCCATCAAGGACGAACTCTGTAGTCAATTTTTTTGTCTAGTATCGCTGTGTATTTGCAATTTTCAATACTGTTTTGCATCTTACTTATGTTTTCTCATCTATCGTAAAGCCTTCTTCTCAAGAAATTCTCACGATTTTAGCACTTTCAGTTAACATTTTATTCATTAATGGCATAACCAATTCTACATCAGTTTTAACATATGATCATTTCAGATCATATAATTTGGTATTAGAGCAAGTTGCATTTGTAGAATTTTCCATTGAATGTTAACCAGGTCAAAGTCGCAACGTGTAGAAGGAATCCTTGAGAAGATTGATCCAGAGATTGGAAAGTGATGAGTCGTTCATAAGTCAACCATGACATGATCTGATGCAGGTGAAAATACTAAAACTAAGATGAGTGATGAATAGTTTCAACAAGCATTCTTGACAATGCAACAGATGTTGGGAGAACTCTACGAAGATAAGAAGGTGAGAGATGCAGATTCTTCTTCAAAGACATCGAAGAAGGACAAAGGTTAAGGCAAGGTTGATAAACCACCTTCACCTCAATCATCTCCATCATCATCTTCTTCTTCTTCTTCTTCCAGTGCAGAATTTGAAATAGAAAAGAAACCAAAGAAAACATCTCTTTTAAAACTTGATGTAAAATTTGAGTTACCTATTTATGATGGAGAAATGAATACTGCAAAGCTAGATAACTGGATTAAGAAGTTAGAAGTGTATTTTTGTATTCAGAACATTTCTGATGATAAAATGAAAATTTAATTAGCTACACTTAGAATGGGGGGAATGGCTTTAATCTGGTGGGAAATTAAAACTCAGATAGATGTAAAGCGAAAAGGAAAAGTCATCTCTTCATGGTCTAAGTTTTTAAAAGCTCTTAGGAAACAATTCTATCCTTTAGGATACATGCAGCAAGCTGTTATTAATTGGCAGCATTTGAGGCAAGGTAAAGGGCAGAGCATTTAGGAGTTTACTCAGGAGTTCAGAAAGAAAGCATTGGCTCTTGGTATTTCATTGGATACACATGAAACTTTATTAAAATATATCAGCAGTTTACATTCATATTTGCAACATACTTTATTGATATTTAATCCTAATGATTTTGATGAAGTGTGTGTTCAGGCCATACATATTGGATCAGGTGGTAGACCATTCAATTTTTCATCACAATCATCCAAAGAGTTGGAAAGCAAAGATTCGAATGACAGTAAAGGGAATAACAATTCGAAGAGAAAGCAATCAGCGATATCTCAGAAGGAAAGACCTACTTGTTCTCATTGCCAGAGAATCAGTCATGATGAATCGAAGTATTGGAAACTTCATCTAGAACTTAAGCCCAAAAAGTTCCTTAAGGAGAAGGATGAAAAGAAGGCAATTGCAGCAGTTCAACAAGATCTAGGTTCTGATTCAGGTGATGAAAGGAGGATAATTGCCATGGTTACAACAGGTAAAACTTCTGACACTAGTTAAAATTTGAGTACTATTGCATCTTCATCAAACATAAATCCTTCAAATGAGGATAAAAGAGTTGAATGGTTTAACATAAGGATAAATTCTTAGCACACAAAGATAGATACAATGTTTGACAGTGGATCACAGATAAATTTAATATCTGAATGTTTAGTTAAGAGTTTGGGTTTGGACATACGGAATCATCCAAGACCTTACCCATTAGGATGGCTAAATAAATCAACTCAGATAAAAGTCACAAAACAGTGTCGATTAAGATTTTCCATTACAACTAATTATATTAATGAAGTGGAATTAGATGTGGTTCCAGTAGACATATGCGGAGTTGTCTTAGGATGTCCTTATCTTTATGATCGTGATGCAATATTTTACAGGAGAGAGCATAAATATCACCTTAAGAAAGATGGGGTTGAATTTATTGTCAAGGAACATCAAAATAAAAATCACTTGAATTTAGTTGTTGCTAATTAGATGAAGTGATTAATAAGTTCAAATAAGAGATTTGTAATCATGTGTGTAAAGGAACAACATAAGAAACGACATGATGTTTGTTCAGGTTATGAGTCTCAGCTTAAAGACAGTTTGATCAAAGAGGTAGAAACTTTTCCAGTTCTATTTAAAGAAACCAAACATCTTACTCATAAGCAGGGAATACAACATGAATTACAGTTTGTGCCTAAAGCTCCTCCTCCTAATGTCAGAATGAATCAATTCAGTCCAAGTTTGGAAGTTAACAATTACAGGGATGCAGGTCAGTATTGGGGAAAGTCAGTGTTAAATTTCTCTTGTATTGTGTCACCAATTCATATTTCAAATAGTTTGGCAGCCTCTTTCCAAGTAGAGAGGAAGCCTATTTGTTTTCACATCAAAGCCTTTTCCAAAGAAGTGTCAAAGCATTTAAGGGAAACTTATGCATCAGGGGAAAGTGCTAATCAATGGAAACATCATTTAATAAACGATGAAATAGTGATTCAAACAAATCAACAACTAATTCAATAATTTCAAAATCAAACTAAGTTGCAATAGTCTCCATATTACAATTTTATGGGTTTCTTGCAGCAAGTTCACTTAGTAATCAGGAATCAAGAAATTATATCAAGTCAAGTAGCTCGTTTGATGTCAAAAATGTCTTTGATTGTTTATGTCGTTCCACAAAATATATTGTTAATACGTGTCAACAGTATTGAACAATATCCTATAGAGACTATTTTCAAAGATGATTATGAATCACTAACTCATGGTATTTCGTGGAAAGAAATCAATTTCCATGTTCACAATAGGCTGTTTGACCATCGTCACAAGTTGCACATATTGCAGATGGAGGGAAGATGTCACCAATTCAAAATGTATCATCGTCGGCATCATCAGGGTCATCACTTGCAGGTGGTTGATCAAATGTATTAGTACATCATCGGGACAAGTTGGAAAGTGAGGGAGCTCTACCCTCAGCAACTATTTGTTTATTCAAACTTTTATGGTCCAAAATCTTTCAAGTGGAGAGGATTGATCAGGGAGGATCTCGTCAGATCTGTTGCATAGGTTCAGTGTCGTCGTCAGCATTCAATTGGGTGTCTTCATCTTCGACAGTGTTGTTAATGATTTTGTAGAAATTTTGAATAATATGACACTTATTCACAAAGATTATCCCGATTATACACTATTGCGGAATACATGCATAATACATAACCTCCTCTACATTGATCATCAATTTAACAGCATCAAAAACAATGAAACATCAATAGGATGCACACATTAACACAGTATGTAACCCGGGGAAAGCTTACAGCTGAAAACCCCACACTATCTATATATTAATGATTGAGAACATGTAACATTACATAGTACAATACTCCTCACAAGTATCCAACACTATCTCCACCTGTTACACACAATACAGCTCAGATCTGATCTCCAAATCTCCTCCGCTGCTTGCCTACCTCCGCTGCACAATCCTGCAAGAGAATGAATGAATCCAAACTCGTTCCAAGTTCTATTTACCTTGGAAAATCACTCACACTGGAAATCACGTGAGCACAGGCTATATCACTAGGCATATGCAATTCTCATGGGCATACTCAATCCTTTGATTGTGCAAGATCTCATGCACAACTATAGTCACAACTGATAGCAATCTCAACCTCTAACACCTGTCTCCACTGAACTGTACAGGCACTGAGTTAACTGATTTATTGTTCAGTTGAATTATGAGTTAATAATTAGTGAATTAATTAATAACTAATTCACACAACTCATCACTTAGTCTATTGGCCAGTTAGACTAAATACAACTAGTCCAACTAAGTCAAACTGAACACAACTCCATTAACTACTCATCCAACTCCACAGAACTCAACCACATGACTTCTAACTGATGTCCTGCATGCAATAGATCAACTAACCCACAGATAAAGCGTATTTCCTTCTGACAGCTGCGTGTGCCACATAAGTAGCTCAAACTAAAGTGCTCCAAGAGGATAAGATAAAGTTTATAGTCTAAATATTATTATGAGACAATAATATTTGACTTTTCTATTTTTGACTAGCAGTCTAAAAATAGACTCTGATCACTCCTGTTGTGATCCAAAAATAGAAGTCCATCTACTTTTCCCAACATGACCAATCATCCATAAACAACAAACTGCAACTCACAGACCATGATCCATATGTCTAAAAATAGACATAGTCTAAAAATAGACTTTGCGCCAAAACTTGCTTGCGGGACCACTTAGTGAAGGTGACTCCTTTCCACTAAGCTCCATCATCTTGTTGCATTCTCAACAAGCATTTCCTGTTGCACACTTTTCAACACTCCCTCTCAACAAGAAAGGCTTCCTCTCAAACCCGATCATGTAACTCTAGAATGTTCTGCATGCAACACATCTGCCCGGTCCACTTTGCTCCAACAACACTTGGAACAAAAACACTCCCAATTGACCACTCCGTTGGGCTAGGAACATACTCTGATGTTGAAGCTCTACCTGCTGCTGGCAAGTGCTCCCTCTCTTACATCTGCACTATTGCAACATCTCCATGCATCTCGCACCATTGCACACCTCTCTGTGCCACCTGGCACTGTGCAAAACACTTGTGCCTCTCGCATTGCTATAGCCTGCATGCTATGCGCTGTCCTGGGATTCCCTACACTATCGCTCTCTCTGCCGCTCCATCCGCATCTGTCTCTACCCAATCAGTCAGTTCCTGCTACTACACATTGGGGCTCCCGTAGCAAGGTCTCATCCAAGAGGTTAGGTACCTCAAGGATCCTGCCCCTCCTCCTTGGAACGATCACTCTGTATCACCCCACCTCCTACCTGGAGGTATGGCTGCATGTGATCCCTCAGCCCACCTGGCTCAAAGTTTCCCCCTACTACAGGTCTCTGCATGAGTAGATGTCTCTACTCGATCTCCACTCAGCTTCCCTAGTTGTGGTTACTCCACAACCTCTTGAAGTTGTTGCACCAATCGTGGCTCCTCCACAGTTGTCTAAGATTTCTTCTGGCTCTGCATGTTGAAAGGTAATAGACGCTCCCTCTCAACCACCAAGTCTCCATCAGTTGCCTTGCTACTCAAGGCTTTGCATGCATCTTGAACCTCAAGAGCATACAGGTTCTTGACCCATGAACCAATCTGCTTCACCTGTCCAGTGATGATGTGTCTAAGGAAAACCTTTCCCTTACTGAAGACTACATCATAGCCTCTGTCTTCCAGCATCGCGATCGACACCAAGTTTCTCTTCAGTCCTGGTACATACTTGACATCGGTCAAGGTAAGGCGAGCTCCATGCTCCCTCTAAAAAATAACCGTGCCTACACCTAAGACACTATACTTCTCATCATTACCCATCGCTATGAGTATCTGGAGATCTTTCTCCTCCAAATTACTGAACAAACTTTTGTCACCGGTCATGTGGAAAGAAACTCCACTGTCAAGAAACCAACCAGTTCCCATCATGGATGAAACCATGCATGCGAAGAGTGTGAAATCCAACTCAAACTGTGAAGCAAGTGCCTCACCTTCATATCCTTCCCCGGATCCCTTCTTGGACTTCTTCTTTGGGCAATTAGTAGCATAATGGCCCAACTCATGACAATGAAAGCATTGCACCTTCGACTTGTCAACCTTCTTCCCATCATTGGAAGAACTGGATTCGGAAAGAGAAACCTTCCCCTTCCCCTTCTTCGCCTTACTCGCTAAGGCACAGTTCTCCTCATCATGCATAGATGAAGAACTGTCTCTGGTGCACCGTCTAATCTCCTCTTGCACAAGATCCGACCAAAGTCTCTCCCATCCTGGAAATTTCTCCCTTCCATTCACTGAGTCCTGGTAGCTATGCCAACTCTTAGGAAGGCCAAGGAGTGCTAGACTCACCATATCCTCATCCTCAACAGTTAACCCCACACTTCCCAGCTCATCCTGGCATTGGGTGAACTTCGTGAGATACTGGGGCATACTGTCTCCATTTTCACGCCTAATGTTTCTGAGTTTATCCTTGAGCGCCAACTTCCTTTGGTCGCTCTTGCTTTGGAATAATTCTGTCAACATTTTCAACATCAAATATGGAGAAGCCTTTCCATGGAGGCTGGACACAATGTGATCCCTCACGCCCTCCAATAGAATCCTTCGACACTTTGCTGTCTTCTTTTGCCAATTCCCGACTTGAGCAGCATCAGTAGGTTTTGGGACATCTGCATCTATGAACTCCTTCAACCCATTATCATCTAACACCACCTCCATCCTGTCCTTCCATGCAATATAGTTTGAGCTACCCTCAAGGGCATACTCCAATCGCAATCCGTTGAAATACATTTCAACTTTGACACCAAGAAAACACTGCTGCAAATTCGAATTCCACTAGCTCAAAAAACTCAACTGCTTCTAATCTAAAATTAGTGAGAACAAAGTATTTCTCGTACAGATATCAACCGTATGGGCATTCACTGGATATCTCACCTTCCAAAAGAAGGATGAATCCAGAGGCTACCTGGCCCGATCACAGACTCTGCTTGAAGAAATAAAATGTAAACACTTTCTGAATAATAGATCTGATGATCAATACAGCACTGATATCATGTAGAACTTATTCTACAAATCAGCTCGTTCTGATACCATGTAGAAATTTTGAATAATATGACACCTATTCACAGAGATTATCTCGATTATACACTATTGTGGAATACATGCATAATACATAACCTCCTCTACATTGATCATCAATTTAACAGCATCAAAAATAATGAAACATCAATAGAATGCACACATTAACACAGTATGTAACCCGGGGAAAGCTTACAGCTGAAAACCCCACACTATCTGTATATTAATGATTGAGAACATGTAACATTACATAGTACAATACTCCTCACAAGTATCCAGCACTATCTCCACCTGTTACACACAATACAGCTCAGATCTGATCTCCAAATCTCCTCCGCTGCTTGCCTGCCTCCGCTGCACAATCCTGCAAGAGAATGAATGAATCCAAACTCGTTCCAAGTTCTATTTACCTTGGAAAATCACTCACATTGGAAATCACGTGAGCACAGGCTATATCACTAGGCATATGCAATTCTCATGGGCATACTCAATCCTTTGATTGTGTAAGATCTCATGCACAACTATAGTCACAACTGATAGCAATCTCAACCTCTAACACCTGTCTCCACTGAACTGTACATGCACTGAGTTAACTGATGTATTATTCAGTTGCATTATGAGTTAATAATTAGTGAATTAATTAATAACTAATTCACACAACTCATCACTTAGTCTATTGGCCAGTTAGACTAAATACAACTAGTCCAACTAAGTCAAACTGAACACAACTCCATTAACTACTCATCCAACTCCACAGAACTCAACCACATGACTTCTAACTGATGTCCTGCATGCAATAGATCAACTGACCCACAAAGAAATTGTATTCCCTTCTGACAGCTGCATGTGCCACATAAGTAGCTCAAACTGAAGTGCTCCAAGAGGATAAGATAAAGTTTATAGTCTAAATATTATTATGAGACAATAATATTTGACTTTTCTATTTTTGACTAGCAGTCTAAAAATAGACTCTAATCACTCCTGCTGTGATCCAAAAATAGAATTCCATCTATTTTTCCCAACATGATCAATCATCCATAAACAGCAAACTGCAACTCATAGACCATGATCCATATGTCTAAAAATAGACATAGTCTAAAAATAGACTTTGCGCCAAAACTTGCCTGCAGGACCACTTAGTGAAGGCGACTCCTTTCCACTAAACTCCATCATCTTGTTGCATTCTCAACAAGCATTTCTTGTTGCACACTTTTGACATGGTTTTCATAGTGATATGGTTTTGTGCTTGGCTGTTGACATGTGGTTGTCATCAGTTCTGCCAGGATATGGTTATTGACATGTGACTATCATCAGCCCTACCAGGATTTGGTTTTCGACATGTGGTTGTCATCCACCTCGCAGGATTTAGTGTCGATGTGGATTTCTCATCCCTTTTGCAGGGGTTTGGTTGTCTTCATCATGTTACGATTGTCGCAAATTTCACTTTGTGACAATTTGATGTAACAGGTTTTTTTTATGTAAGGCTAAAACCTTGACTAAACCCTAGCCTTAAAATTTATGGAGGAAAACATTAAAACCTAAGTCTAAAAACCAAAACCCTAAACCCTAACCTAACCATACACTAAATACCATTGCCTTAGTCCTAAACCCTATCGGGAATATTAAAATACAACACAATGTATTAAACAACATAAAACTATGTTCAAAACCCTACTCCTAAGTTAATAACCCTCGACCTTTGAAAAACCAATGTAAAAACATTATAAAACATAATATCAGTCCCTAACTGCCATCTGCTAACCACGTCGGGACTATGCCATGTGAGTGACCAGAGGAGAATGGGTGGAGGTTAGCATTGATCGTAGTGGAATAAGTCGTCAGGCTTGGAAACTACGGAGAAGACTGGGTCGGAGGTGGTTATGTGATCAGATGTGACTAGCCGTCAGGGTTTGTAAAACTATTTGGCCTGACAGTAGTGGAACTGTCTGAGCTAACCACATGGCATGTGAACAGCTCTCCGTCGGAACCGCCAGGATCACTACACCATAACCATAACTGTCAGGGGTAAGCGCAAAGGTGGCAGCCTGTAGCTGGTCACATGTAACGGCCACCCTCCTCCACCCGGTCAAAGAACCATTTATGTTTTTTCTTTAATATAAAATCTATTTATGGGTTTTCATTGCAATTTAGGTGCAGAACTAATTCAACCACCATGTAACCTTATCTAGGTGTTCAAACATAGTTAGACCGAAAACAACAAACCCTGAAATTATCCAATTCATTCCTAAACTGGGAAGAAGGAGTTTGAATGTACTTGGAGGGCTATAAGAGGCAGTTTTTGCTCAGTGAAGTTGAAGAGAGTGGTTTTGAGTTTCATGTGTAGGTTCTGGAGGGTTAGAGGTTGTTTTGTTTTCAGTGTAACAGGAGCATCAGGAATCAGAATTGGGAATCGTGACAGGCATTGGAAAGCTGGTTTAGAGAGCTTTCTTATGATGTGTGCACATTAATTTTGGTAAATTCTCTGTGTAATCAACCTCCTCGATTTCAATCCTAATAAAGCGGTCACCCATCTTGAAAGCAAACCCGGAGACGTAGTCCATCAAGGACGAACTCCGTAATCAATTTTGTTGTCTGGTATCGCTATGTATTTGCCATTTTCAATACTGTTTTGCATCTCACTTATGTTTTCTCATCTGTCGTAAAGCCTTGTTGTCAATCAATTCTCACGATTTCAGCACTTTCAGTTAACATTCTATTCATTAATTGCATAATCAATTCTACATCAGTTTTAACATATGATCATTTCAGATCATTAAGGGGGGATGTTAGGATATTCCAACACATAGGAAATATTTAAGTATAACGTGGTCTAGTGCAAAGTTAGGTAAATTGTGTTTCTTTACTATGTACATTTGTAACTTACAATCTGACGGTCACGATATGTTCTAGACATGAAGTGATCTGACGATTCATTCTCTCCTCGGTATTATCGACACTTGATCCATGGCTTAACACCCGATTGGTCCATGATATCTATTTAAAGAGCATGGAGGGTCATTTGTAAGGTGACTGTTCATGAGAGAAGCTTATGTAAATTTTCATTCTTTTATTAATAAATTGCCAAGTGGTCGCATTGGCTCAGGTCGTGGACTGTTTCCCTCTTTGAGGGTTTCGACCACGTCAAGAATACTGGTGTATTTATCTGTGATCTATTTGTGAGCAGTGTCCTTTGGTGTTCTATCTGAGCAACTTACCCTGTAAATTTCTACACAGGGCAGTCGATGCTCGCCAGATTTAAATTTTAGAGAGTCTAAAATACTTGGAAAAGAAGACTCCAAGGGGGCTCCTTTTCCGTAATTAGCCCATTGGGCCCAGAAAAAAGGAATAAAATTATACCCAATAGACATTCCTCTCATGGTTTACTGAGCATTAGGAGGAACAAAGTGAGCTCATTGTATCAAGAAGAGATAGTGGAAGGAACGACTCCTTCTCTCACCATCTCTAGCTCTCTTTTATTCACAATTTCTTCCACAAATTCCTCCTTAGATTTGGGTTTTTGATATAACTTGAGTCTATTCCCATTCACCAAGAAGGTAACATTCCCATCATCAATGGTTTTAATCTGAATAGATCCATTATCAAAAACTTTCTCAATTTCATAGGGGCCTAGCCAATGTGTGTTAAATTTCCCTTTAAAGTTCTTAAATTTTGAATCATACAACAATGCCCAGTCTCCCTCCTTGAACTACATCTTTTTAATGTATCTGTCATGCCATTTAGCCCATTATTGTTGAATCAAGTCAGTATGCTGAAAAGAATCTTACCTAATCTCATCCAACTCATTGAGCTGCAAGATTCTCTATTGCTGAGCTTCATCAAGGTCTATACCCAAATCTATTTCCATCTTGAAAGTTCTGATCTGAAATTCAATGGGAAATAAAATTTTCTTTCCATACACCAATTCATATGGAGAAAAGCGAGTGGTATTTCTCCACGTGATCCTGTAAGCCCACAATGCTTCAGGAAATACGTCAGAGAAATCATTCTTATGTAATTGCATTGTCTTGGTAAGGATTATTTCCAACACCTTATTTGTTTATTCCACCTGCCCATTGGCCCGTGGATGATAAGGGATGGACTTTGGATGAGTAATCTGATATTTCTACACAATTCCTTGCATGAGTTTTGACAAAAACTGAGTACCTTGATCAGTAACTATATCCCTAGGTACCCCAAATCTTACAAAAATATCAGAGAAAAGAAAATCTACCATTTCTTTCTCTGTTTCTCTAGGTAGTGCTCTTGCCTCCAACCACTTTGTAACATAATCAGTATAAACTAAAATATACTTCTTACCTTTGGACATAGGGTAGATGAGACCTACAAAATCAAGAGCCCACCTCTCAAAAGGTTCTATGAGAACCTGTGGCTACAAAGGCATCTCGTCTGATTGTACAGGTTGCCCTATTCTCTAACAGCTATCACACTTTTGGACATACTCTTTTTCATTTTTAAAAATACTTGGCCAATAGTAACCACAGAGAAGAATCTTATAAGTTGTTCACTTGTCTATAAAGTTTCCTCCACACGGTTCATCATGACAGGCCCTCAATATGTCATAGATCTCATCTTCCCTCACACACCTATGAATAATCAAATTAGGTCCAGTAAAAAATAGATCTCCCCTAATCCAAGAGTAATCAGCACTTTTCCTAATAATTCTCTTTTTCTGACTAGATGAAAAGTAAGGGGGGGGACTTTCCTGTAGCAAGGTAATTGGCCATGTCTACAAACCAAGGTGTTTTGACAGAAATAGCAAACAATTTTTCATCAAGAAAGCTCTCATTAACAGGAACATCCTCACCTACATGGTTGAGTCTAGATAAGAAATCAACTACCTAATTCTCTTTTCCCAGCCTATCCAATATTGTGATCTCAAATTCCTACAGCAACAAAAGCCACCTAGTGGTGTTGCCATTAGTAACTAGTTTTTTTATGAGATATCAAATGGAAGAGTGATAATTATGTACAAAAAATTCATAGGCCGTGATGTAATGTCTAAACTTATTAATAGCATAAATCACAACAAGGAATTCTTTTTCAACTATTGTGTAATTCAGTTTTGTAGGAGTTAAATTTTTACTAACATAATAAATAGCATGGGTTACAGGATCCCCCTTTTGACCCAATACTGCTCCTATGGCTAAATCAGAGGCATCACTGGAAATATGAAAGGGAAATTTCCAATCTGGGCCTCTCAAGATAGGTGTTGAAGAAATCTTTTCCTTAAGTGTATCAAATGCAGCTTGACACTCATCATTCCAATAAAATTCAGATTCTTTAGTCAATAATTTAAACAATGGAGAGGCTACCTTTGTAAGATTTTCAACAAACCTCCGGTAGTAGCCTGCATGTCCAAGGAAACTTTGAACTCCCTTTTGATTGCTTGGTTGAGGCAGCGTTGCAATAACCTCAACCTTTGCCAGATCAAACTTAATTCCTACAACAAAAACATGATGACCCAAAAAAATACCTTCAGTCATAATCATAAAACATTTTTCATTACTTAATGAAATATTATTTTCTCTACATCTCTGCAAAACTTTATCAATATTATGTAAAGCTTCTTCAAAAGTATCACCCATAACTATAAAATCATCCATATAAACCTCTATGCAATGATGTAAAAGGTCAGAGAAATACCAAGGACCACCCGCTGGAATGTGGTTGGTGCATTGCATAGACCAAATGGAAATACACTATATGCATAGGTACGCCAGGGACATGTGAATGTTGTCTTTTCCTATTCCTTTGGATCTATCCTAATCTGATTGTAACCACTGAACCCATCTAGGAAGTAAAAATACTTTTTCCCTGCTAAAGTGTCCAACACTTGATCTATAAAAGGAAAGGGAAAGTGATCTTTTAAGGTAGCCTTGTTTAGTTCCCTATAATCTACACACACTCGCCATTTACCATTCTTTTTAGGGAAAATAACCAGTGGAGATACCCACTGGTTATCTGAGATAGGATTGATGAACCCTACATTTAATAATTTCTGTAATTCATCTTTCACAATTTCCCTTAAAGCGGGGTTCATCCTCCTTTGTGGTTGTCTCACAGACCTAGCATTTTATTCTATATAAATATGATGAATGCATGTGTCTGGGTCAATGCCTCTCATATCTATATATTCCCAAGCAAATGTGTCTGAAAAATTTTGCAATGATTGAATTAACTGCTTTTCTTGTTTAGGGGTCAAGGCAGAATTAATATTCAAAAGTTTTTCAGGAAAAAACTTCAACTACCGTATTCCCCCATTCATTCATGGAATATGCAGGAAATGCAGATAAGCGGGAGCTAAATGTAGTTCAGATTCTACACTATGTTTAGGAAAATCCTACAGATTAGTAATGATATCTAAATTATGACTATACTGCCCTTCTACTTGCTACGAAAAATCTAGATTAGAAATACAATAATTTATCAAATTTTCTTCTGAATCCTCTCTGAGGTTCATAGCTTGGGCTATTGTCAAAACTCGTCGATTACATTCTGAATCATGCTCTTCTTCTTCAACCCAATGTGTATTTTCTGATCTTAAGAGGGGTTGAGCAGGGGGATACAAATTAATGTGCTTTGTTTCAGCTCCATGAGTGATGGTCATGTTTCCAGAACTATGCCCTATATAATCATATGTCGTGGCTAACCACGACCTCCCCAAGATTAAAGGATGCCCTCCTGTTGAAGCCCCGAAAATCGGGTCGACAACAAGGGGAATACCCACCCGGTCCGAACCTTGGTTGGCAGCTCCTTATCCGTTTGGTGTAGCGGGTCCGACTGGGGATAATGGGACCAGTTTCCCAATCTAAGGGTGTGTGTGTGTGAAGAGTTGGATGTTGCTGATCTAAGGATACTTAAAGCTAATCTAATTCAAACTTTTAAACTAACTTTATGCTATTGTAATCTAATGAAAAACAACACATCTAATCTATGCTAACCCGGGGTGTATCTCTTCTATTATGCGATCTAAAAATATTTCAAACAATAACTGGTAATAAAGATCATTCAGCTATCATAAGAATAGAAATCAATTAAGATGAACTACTTTGCATAAAAAGTTAGGCAAAACAGTTGTGAACAACATATCGCATAATAAGTTATTCATATATTAGACATAAATAAATGACTCCACCGTACAAAAGTGCCAAATGGTAACTCACACATTCATGCAATAACATATAAACAACTAAAACTGTATATCACTTTAAGAATATAAGCAGAAATGGCCAAGAGATAAAAGTACCATTTATGACTGATCCTACTCATAAGCTTCAAGCAACAATGATTTATCTCTCCTTGCTCCGACATCTACTAAGAGTACAGAAGTGCAACATCAGTAGCAGATATCAAATGCAAACATTAATAAACCTTGATCCATCCATTCATCAAAACCCCCTCCGAGGGTACAAAAGTGCATGTTCTGAGGACAAGTTTTTGACAAATTTCTGGACCCTTCTCCAAATGCATGAGAAGGGTTTAAATACTGCTAACTAGATAACTTAATTACATAAATTTAGGATACGGTTTAAATGACCGCCCTTCTTCTAAAGCAAAACTATTTCTAAAAACTGAATCTAATTCATAACTATTTCTACATTTGCTCCTTAAATGTTGCGAGCATTCAACATTCGCCTGGGAAGAGTCGGCTAGTTGCCTTCTGCTTTTGTTTGAGTTACACAAACAGAATGGCAAGCGCTGGCACCACTTTTTAGTACACTAGAAGATATTTTTGAGAATTATCTTCTGGTTGGGCGAATTTACTGTGTATGTACTTGGCAACAACCCAAATTTCTCTCAAACTGCTTCTGCTTTTGCTATTTCGGTTTCCGGACTTGCGAATGACTAAGCAAATTTAGGGACTTTGCTTTCTGAACAATTTTCTTAGTGATGCGCGATTAGCGCTAGGCGCTAATCGCGCATCGAAAACTGCCTCTATTCTTTATTCTGGGCTTTTCTGGTGCGTTTTCCTTTTTTATCGCCTTTTTCCTTTACCGGGTAGAAGTTTCAAGATTTTTGGTAAACACGCTGCTTTTGTGAGCTTTCTGACCCTGAATGTTGAATCTCCTATTAACCTCAGCATCTGTTAAGTGATACTCTGGAATCTGTGGTTTTGTTGCATGCGGCATCTGTTCATGAAGGCATCTCTTCTCTATTCTCCGAGCATTGACGCTTTCCCCTTTTCCTTAGATGTTTCCTGCTCATTGCTTCATATTGTTTCCTATTTTTCATTCCTGCAGTTCACGCAAAGGAAAAGAGTAATGATAATAAATACCGATACGAAAGCTCTAACCTCTATGAATGTATAAAATCATGACACCCATCGTGAACTGACTCTTCGAAAAACACAAAACCGTCCTTCATTAACACTTTGGCATATGTTCATTAATTTCTTTTAAGGCGCGCGCCTAATTTTTGGTTTATGGACAACTTTTCATGAATGTTGAGCCGAGGAAATTTGCAATGGGCGATAGCAGCATCGCGTCATCGCATTACCTAGATGTGTCATCGCAAGTTTTTTCAGATCGAATTATCGCAGATCGCGTTTATCGCAGATCGCAGATATCGCAAGATCGCAGCATCACGGATCGCATGAGTCATTAAATCATTGTGTGCTGCTTATGCGATATTGCGATATGCGACGTCGCACATCGGCCGTCGGAGATTTCTTAAGATTTTCATCTAATAGTGCTTCTTAATGTGTGCAATGCGATGAATTTCGCGTCGCTTCTTCGCAGCTTTTTATTATGCTCATAAGGGGATGCTTATCTTCTCCACGCGATGCGACATAATTTCAAGGAGTAGAATACAAAAAGTTTTATAAAATATTTTTTGAATTTTTTATTAAGGGTCCCCATTTGCTTAGTGTTATTGCTAATACTAAACAAAGAGGGGGGTTGTTGGTGGCCACAACAATGGCGATTCACTGGGAAGAATCAGTTATCTCTGCTTTTCTATTGAATCTTAACTTCCAAAACAGAAAAATTTTCATAAGTCTAAATTTTGTTATGGACAGATAGAGTACATTATGCCTTATCCTATTAATGATATTTTGTTTCAACCTTTTTCTATTCTAATTGTTTGCTTCCTCAGGCTTGTTCTTGTACTTATATCAACCACTACTTGGTCTTTTTAAAGATAAAATAAAGTCTTCTCCGTGTGCTGGCTTTAAAATATGCTCATTTGTCGTAGGTAGAGCCTCTGCTGCCAGCAGGCATCCATAGCCTCGACAAGGTTACCTATTACCCAACAATGATCCTTTATCCTGCTTAAGGCTATCTACAACTTTTCAAAGAAAAACCCATTTTGACACTTTTTCCCTTTTTTATTCTCAAAGAACAATGTCTTGGTTTGGTAGCCAAAATTATGACACAGTCATTCACTTGATTTACACTTTTGCTGAACAAGCTGGCTCGTGATGAGACCCCTTGTCTTTTGATTGCAACAATCTTGAGTCGTTACCCTGTTTTGGTGGACAGTAGTGGCAAAGTCAGCAAGTTATAATATCTGTGATCATGATAAGCCGGCTCGTGATGAGACCTCTTATTCTTTGAGATATAGTGTTTCTCGGATTGTTCCTCTGAATGTTGCGATTTTCTTTAGCGGGGAGGAAGTCATTGTTTTTCCTTAAGAAAGCTCTGGACGACAATAATAGAGTTTGAAAACAGCAGTCTTATAGAGAAGCCTTATTTTGTTATTGATACCTTTCATTGTGCTGATATAAGACAATTCCTTCGCTAAAGGTTGCTTTCATCAAATTTTCAAGTTGAAACTAGTATCATATCTAGGCTAAAGTTTTTAACTGTATTTGTCAGTAATAAAAATCAGATTTTCAAAAAAAATTTCTACTTATACAAGCGAAAGCTCAAAATCTGAAAGAGAATTGGTGTCTTTTCCGCGAATACCTGTAGTAACCACTCACAACTGGTTTTATTATGAAAAAGAAAAGAAAAACTATTCTACAAAATAGAAGAATAATCTTCTATGGAAAATATATTTTAAGGATTTGTCCATTAACAGGCAAAGAATCCCTTCTACCTGCTAAATCCTGCAACACAAATGTTGATGGACCTATGAATTCAACAATCTGAAAAGAACCAAGCCACATCTTTTGAAATTTCGTATGTTTGCCCTTTTCTTCATGAGCCTTATCCCATTTCAAAACTAAATCTCCCATCTGAAAAAAAAAAAATTGGTCATTATGCTTGAATCGAAATAGGATTTTATTAGTGCTTGGTGATGAGCATGGGTTTTCTTAGCTTGTTCTCGTTGTTCCTCTAATTTAATTATTTCCATTTGTCTTAGTTGTATGGAGGAAATAGATACTTCATCGATGTATTGTACTAAAGACAAAGAGGGGATGACTAAGTGAGTTGGAAGAACCACTTCTTTCCCATAAACTAAATTAAAGGGAGAAGTGTCGATTGAAGCTTTCTTCATTATTCTATCTGCCCATAAAGCATTTACCAAAGCTTTGTGCCAATTATTTTGGTTCTGGTCAACTGTTCTTTTAATAATCCTGATTAGGTTTTTATTTGTTGACTCAGCTAACCCATTACCTTGCGGATAGTAGTTGGCCGAATATTTCAGTTTGAACCCTCTTTTAAGTGCAAACTCAGTCATTGCATTTCCAGAAAAGTATGATGCATTATCAAACATTAAAGCCGTTGGCAATCCAAACCTAGTGATTATAAATTGATCTATGAATTCAATAATATTTTCAGAATTAGTTGTCTTGAGAGGAACTGCTTCTACCCATTTAGTAAAATAATCTGTTGCCGTGAGGATGTATCTATGCTGCTTAGAAGAGTGAGGAACGATCTCACCTATTACGTCCAAGCCCCACTGACTGAATGGTTGCTCGATGTTTACCAACTGTAGTGGCAGGGACGGCTTCTTTTGTCTTCCAGCAGTTGTTTGGCAGACTTGACATTTCCTTACGTAACTGTGTGAGTCTTTGAACAGCGTAGGCCAGTAATATCCTGCACGTAAGATCTTATGTGCAGTAGCATCTCCAGCATAGTGTCTGCCTGCTGGTCCGTCGTGGAGTTCCTGCAAAACTTTTTCAGCTTCAGTTTTCTCAAGACATCTAAGAAGAACAGAATCATAATTCTTTCTAAAAAGAACATCATTTATGAGCTGATATTGTTTAGCTTTCAATCTCAGAGCTCTTTTCTTAGTGTGATCTAGGTGTGATGGAGCATATCCATTCTTAAGATAATAAATGATGTCAGCATATAATGATTCTGCATCGTTTAGGCTTACCTCATACAGTTGTACTTGTTCAGATGAATTTTCAGAAATCTGCGATGCCCTAGCCAACATTTTGCAGAAGCCTTGACCTCTTACAATGTTTGCTGGCTTGATCTCAAGGTCGTATTCCTGTAAAGCAGTGATCCAATTTTCTCTTTTCTCACCCACATTCTTCTGTACTAGAAGATTTCTTACCGCTGGAAATGGTACTATGATCTTAGTATGGGTTTTAAGTAGGAAAGGTCTGAAATATTTGACCGCTTTGAAAACAGCATATGCCTGTTTCTCCACGTCTGAATAGTTGAGTTCAGCACCTTGTAAATTTGAGCTAAAAAATGCGATTGGAGCTTCCGCTTTTTCTTGATTTGCTTGAGTTAGGATCGCAGCATATGATTTCTCTGAGGCAAATGTGTATAAGATAAAAGATTCTGAAAAATTCGGGGTTGCTAAAGATGGAGCATTAATGATAGCTTGTTTGATCAGGTTGAATGCTTCATGTTCATCTTGACCCCATTTGAAATTTGAATTCTTTTTAATCATGGTTTGCAAAGGAGACACAATTCGTGAAAAATCTGGGACAAATCTCTTTACAAAATTGATTTGACCAAGGAAAGATTGCATGGCTTTTTTATTATGAGGTAGGGATATTTCAGAAATTTCTTTGATTCTGTCAGGCTCGATGTGAATACCAAATTTTGACACTATGAATCCTAGAAGTTTCCCTTCACTTAGTGCGAAAAAAGATTTCTTTGGGTTAAGTGAAATCCCATACCTTAAACATCGTTGAAAGATCTGTTTTAAGTCTCTGAGATGGTCGCTTTGCTTCTTGGAGTACACTGTTATATCATCCAAATAAATTACTATGGATTTATTGACTAAACCCTTGAATGCGATGTCCATGGCTCTCTAAAATGTAGCACCGGCATTGATCAAACCAAATGGCATCTTCCGATATGAGTATGTGCCCCATTTAGTTCTGAATGTGGTTTTCAACTGATCATCGGGATGTACCAGCACTTGATTATATCCTGAAAATCCATCCAAGAAAGACATCAGTTCTGAGCCTGCTACTTCCTGTAATATCTACTCCATAGGTGGGAGAGGAAAATTGTCTTTTTGACAGGCTTTGTTGAGATTTCGAAAATCGATGCAGATTCTAATATCTCCGTTTTTCTTTCTAACGGGTACCATATTGGAGACCCATTTGGAATGTCTGACGGGGAAAATTATTCTGGCTTTTAACAACTTATTTAGCTCGGTTTTTATCTGATTTTCTAAATTGGGGTGGATCTTTCTCAGTTTCTGTTGGACAAGTTTTTCGTTGTCAATCATAGGAATAGTGTGCTGAATGATAGAAGTGTCATACGTCTTCAGCTCATCGTAATTCTAGGCAAAGACATTTTTATATTGTCTCAAAAGATGAATATACGCTAGTTTTTCTTCAGGGGCTAAGCCAATGCCTAGATTAATGTTTTGTGGTTTATCATCGGTTCCTAGGTTTACTAATTCGTAGTTCAGAGCTGAACTGCAGAGCTTTGAATTGGCAGACCTTTTAAACCGATTTTTCAAATCGTATAAGTCTTCTAACTTAACCACCGATTTAGGTATAGCATTATCAATGCCATTTTGTTGTATTTGTCGATCGTGATGGTCTTTGTCAATTATCTGATTGGAGTAGGATCCTTCGGAAGTGAGAAAATTTACAATATCGGGATCGTCATTGAATACTCTCCAATTTGTAATGTTGTTAGGGATGGATGGTCTGAAGATTAATTCTATTGAGAATCTATCTGGACTAAACTCTTCGGAGGGAATAAGCCTAGAGGCTACGTTAGCCAAAAGGTCTGCGCTTGCGTTTTGGAGTCTTGGGATTGAAGAAATATTGAACGCTATGAAATGCTCAGTCAGATCTTGCACTAAAGATTGATAGTGTTTTAAATGACTTGATAGGCAATGAATAGTGTTACGTACCTGTTTGAAAACAATCTCAGAGTCTCCGAAGACTTGAAGATACTTGACGTTCAACCCGATTGCTTTGTATAGGCCTTGCACCAAGGCCTCATATTCTGCTGTATTGTTTGTGCAATCGAATTCGAGTCTGCACGTAAGCATGGTCTTATTTCCTTCTGGACTAATCAGAACGCATCCTGCTCCTGCTCCTTCGTTAGATTTAGAGCCATCAAAATATAATTTCCAAAACAAAGATGTATTTACAGGTTTATCTACAAAATTAACACACTTTGAATTATCAGTTTGAGAAAAAATTTCGACTTGGGACAAAACTGAATTTTCTAAGTAAGGTGATGTATGAGCATTGAAATTGCCGAGAAAAGAATCTACCGAGTAATTGCCTATGATACTACTGTTATACGCTACTGCTTCATTTTCTCCCTCCAATTCCGTTACTATGTACTTCTGGTGTAACTCTCGTTCAAACTTTATTTGATTCGATTTACCATTGTAAGGTAACCACATGTGTGACCAGTCGGTTGAAAAGTATCCATGGAGTTTCTCGGACCAATCCCTGCTAAGAATCAAGCCATAGAATTCTGGGATATCAGCCACTAGAATGTCAATAACCTGACATACCTTTGGGTTGGATGACAATCTTATGGTTACTTGATTAAGTTCACCAATCACTTCGACTTGAGATCGATCAAGCTGAACTATGCGCACTGCGGATTTTTGTGGTTGAACATTTAACTTGGCACATATTGATCTGGGTAAAATATTCGTTGAAGCACCAGAATCTACCAAACAATTGTGCACATTTTTAATGAAAATTTCATAAGTGAGAAGGAAAGGGGGAGTGTGAGACCTTGATCTTCCTCCAATCAAGGTGATGTCATTAGGATCAATCTTATTAATCGTGTTGGTTGGAGGTTTTCCCATGTTGTGGGAAGCTACAGCTGTAGGCAAAGATGTAATAGGCACGGCATGTAATTCTTTCATCATTATCTTCTGTTGATGTTTCAATTTGCTCAATTCGTAAAGGGTAATATTAGCCCTAGTCTTTTTCATGTCGTCAATAATATTGTATTCCATCTCATCAGACACTATTAGTGTTTTTGATGGATTTGTTTGATCTGATTGGACTGGGCTAGGTTGAGTCGCTTTAGTGGTCGTTTTTTTTGTTGCGACTTTATCTTTTGCTGCAGAGCTTGTGCTCTTCTGCTTAGGGGTAGTTTGGAGAGGATCAAGTTAATTTTTGCTTCGTGTGCTAACCGGAAATGCTTCTTGATCTTCTTCTTGTGGGAGGATGAAATCCCACATTCCTTGTAATTCCACAACTTCTTCGTCATCAGTCTGCCCTTCAGTGGTATTCTCTTCTTCTTCCTCTTCTTCGGATTCGACATTTGAAATAGCGTTGGGTGGTTTCACATCCATTGAAGGACCTCTTTTAAAAGCTTTGTAGGGCTTTTTCGAAGAAGTTTCTAGTACTTGTTTTTTCATGTCAATCATCTCATTGGACATGGTCTTTAATACCTTTTGCAATCCTTCCAAGTCGAAAGGGTCTTTCGTTTGTTTCCTCTTGGAGTCTTCCTTGAAGGTGATTTTTTTAGACTTGCGTTCCTCTATCGCAGATCTCTTTTCCAGGGCTATTATGCGTTTCTCTACTGCTATCTCCTCTGTCAAGTTTTCAACTAAGGTTGTTTTATTTGCCCTATCCACGAAGATTGCTAAGTTTGATGGTAAGGCCGTAATATACCATTCACAACGTACTTCTTCGCTGGGTTGGGAAGCAGTGGGAATTTTGTTGAGGATCTTATTGAACCGTAAATTGAAATCTTTGATGGGTTCTCTAGCCTTGGCTTTAAGATTGGATAAGTCATTGATTAACGTTGCCGTTGATCTGTCATCACCAAACTTGGTAAGGAATTGACTTTGGAAAATGTCCCAACTTGTGATAGACCCAGAGGGTAATGAAAAGTACCATGACCCGGCTGTTCCTTGCATTGTGTAGGGAAAAAGCCGAACAACAACATCTTCGTTAGTAACTCCGTTGAGATTGACAGAAAGCATGAAATTGTTAATGTGTTCTTCAGCTAGCATGCCTGTTTCTGGATTGAATTTGGGTAGCCATTTCTCAGGATGGGTCGGTATTTGACTCAAGGGTGGAGGCATTAAAACTGCCCCAGGATTATTCCATGGAGACTGGGCCATCGTTGAGTTGCTAATGAATGAAAGTGCAGAAGATGATCCCTATGGCTGGGAAGATGAGGACACTATGATCGTAGATGATTGAACAGGGGTTGTGGGAGTTCCAGTAAGCAGATGGATGATGGTTTGGAATGAAGATGCGGGTGGCTGACTTCGCAGTGAGGGAGTTGAAATGGAGGATGTAGATGAAAGAGTCTCACTGTCAGACTCTTGTGGTGTTTTCCTCGCTCTTTTCCTGGTGGGGAGAGGCAATTCAGTTGGCTGGATGCCAAATTTGTCACTCTTTAATCTGGTCAGGGGATGAGCAGGATTGTACTGCGAAGTCACACTGCTTTGAGATTTATCAGACCTCTGAGTAGAAATGGAAAATCCCTGGAGTTTGTGAATCAGAGTTTGAACTTCAGGGGGTTCAATGGTAGATTGGTCTGAAATACTAGGGTGTGTAGTAGCGGTTAATACTCGAGCGACTTCTGACTCTGGATTTAAACGTACTGGGGAAGTCGGGGGAGTTGATGAGGGCGATTTACTCTCATAATGGTATTTAGATTTTGATTTAGGTGCCATTCATAGTTCGGGCCCTCCTTCTAGCGCCAGATATGTTGAAGCCCCAAAAATCGGGTTGACAACAAGGGGGATACCCACCCGGTCTGGACCTTGGTTGGCAGCTCCTTATCCATTTGGTGTAGCGGGTCCGACTGGGGATAATGGGACCAGTTTCCCAATCTAAGGGTGTGTGTGTGTGCAGAGTTGGATGTTGCTGATCTAAGGATACTTAAAGCTAATCTAATTCAAACTTTTAAACTAACTTTATGCTATTGTAATCTAATGAAAAACAGCACATCTAATCTATGCTAACCCGGGGTGTATCTCTTTTATTATGCGATCTAAAAAGATTTCAAACAATAACTGGTAATAAAGATCATTCAGCTATCATAAGAATAGAAATCAATTAAGATGAACTACTTTGCATAAAAAGTTAGGCAAAACAGTTGTGAACAGCATATCGCATAATAAGTTATTCATATATTAGACATAAATAAATTACTCCACCGTACAAAAGTGCCAAATGGTAACTCACACATTCATGCAATAACATATAAACAACTAAAACTGTATATCACTTTAAGAATATAAGCAGAAATGGCCAAGAGATAAAAGTACCATTTATGATTGATCCTACTCATAAGCTTCAAGCAACAATGATTTATCTCTCCTTGCTCCGACATCTACTAAGGGTACAGAAGTGCAACATTAGTAGCAGATATCAAATGCAAACATTAATAAACCTTGATCCATCCATTCATCAAAACCCCCTCCGAGGGTACAAAAGTGCATGTTCTGAGGACAAGTTTTTGACAAATTTCTGGACCCTTCTCCAAATGCATGAGAAGGGTTTAAATACTGCTAACTAGATAACTTAATTACATAAATTTAGGATACGGTTTAAATGACTGCCCTTCTTCTAAAGAAAAACTATTTCTAAAAACTGAATCTAATTCATAACTATTTCTGCATTTGCTCCTTAAATGTTGCGAGCATTCAACATTCGCATGGGAAGAGTCGGCTGGTTGCCTTCTGCTTTTGTTTGAGTTACGCAAACAGAATGGCAAGCGCTGGCACCACTTTTTAGTACACTAGAAGATATTTTTGAGAATTATCTTCTGGTTGGGCGAATTTACTGCGTATGTACTTGGCAACAACCCAAATTTCTCTCAAACTGCTTCTGCTTTTTCTATTTCGGTTTCCAGACTTGCGAATGACTAAGAAATTTAGGGACTTTGCTTTCTGAACAATTTTCTTAGCGATGCGCGATTAGCGCTAGGCGCTAATCGCGCATCGAAAACTGCCTCTGTTCTTTATTCCGGGCTTTTCTGGTGCGTTTTCCTTCTTTAGCGCCTTTTTCCTTTACCGGGTAGAAGTTTCAGGATTTTTGGTAAACATGCAGTTCACGCTAATTTGATATGAAAGCTTTCTATGACATGACACCCATCGAATGACTCTTTGAATCTCCTATTAACCTCAGCAATGTTGTTTGCAGTGCATACTCTGGAATCAGATCATGGTTCTGCAGATATACAATCGCAGTCTCCATAGTCATCGCACATTAATGAGCTCCATGCGATAAAACAATCAAAGTGTTCCTTATGGGATGTCCATTGATAAAGGTGGTACACCACAGGCTATTCTAGGGTCTGCATATTTTTCAGTAACCAATAAAGGTGGTCGATTCTAGGAATTTTTCAGTAACAAATTCGAAAATTAAAATTACAAGCTTTCCACCTACTTGAATTGTAGAGAGTTCTCTCTTTTGTCTTCTTGGCCTCTTAGTACATAGCTCCCTCAATGTTTTGTCATAAATTGGAATATCCTAAATTGCTTACAATAACAGGATCTTAATGCACACATTTTTTAATTCAGACACAAGATCAAACTCAGGTTGTTTTAGTTTCATTTCCAACCTCTCTAGAAAAGGAGGTTGGAACATATGGGATGGGGAAGGTTCTTGTAGCCTTGAAGTAGGTTGTTCTGCTAGTTCAGGTGTGGTTTCAACTTTAGGAATTTCTAGAGTATCTTCCTCCACAATCTCTTCAATTATTCCTGGCTGAGTCACCACTTTTCTGGATCTAAGCTAGATTTCCTACAATGACAGTAGAAATTCCTGTAACATAGGAAAAAAAAATTCCTACAGTGACTGTGGTGCAATACAGTAGGTAGGAAAAGTGGATAAGTGACCAATCCAATATTATGAGCGGATTGGATGGTTTTATTATTGGGGTTAGACACTGGTTGGGTAGGAAGTTGCATAGGATGAGGTTGATTTGGTGGGGTAGGAAACTGAAGTTGTTGATGTTGAGGTTGAATCATTTGTTGTTGTGTAGGATGTGGTGGATATAAATTTTGAGAGGGAAAATTCTATGTAGTAGGGCAAGAGAAGTTCCCCTACCAAGGCTGTTGTGGAGACCAAGGCTGCCAAGACATTGCAATATTCCATATCTCATTATGAGTATAAGGAACTTGATAATGTGATTGAGACATACCTGTAGCATGTGGTTGCCATGGAATTTGAGGTGCCATTGCATAAAGTGCATTGACAGCCCCCTGATATGCTAGATATGGTGCTTTAATTTAGGGAAGTGAAGTACATTGATCAGTAGAATGCTCAGCTTCACAGATTTGGCATACCTCTATACTATCTGCAGGACATCCCCTCAAGGCATGCTTCTTCCTGCATTTCGAACAGAACACAGACAAGGTTTTCTCCAATTCCTCCTGTTTCTCTTGTTTCTTCTTAGCCTGCAAAACATCTAATTGTGAAGATAAAGTGCTATGAATATCAGTTTTAAGATTTTCAAATAGATTACCCATTTCAACTCTGGTTACTCCATCTCCAGGAACTGGCTTGACAAGCATAGAAGAAGTATCTCTTGTTCCTCCTCCAAGTTTAGAATTTCCTCTTCAATATCACCAACATATCTCACATACCTCATCATAGCTCAACTTTGATATGTCACCTCCTCCCATTAAGTTCAAAATATCCAGAGATTCTGGTGTGATTGCCTTGAGAAAAATTGTTCTTTTAGTGCCTTTGCTTAGTTGATTCATCTTGGATCTCTATAGATTATACTGAAATATTTCCACCAAATCCTCAAGACTCTCCCCCTCCTTCTGAGTCATGCCAAAAAATTCTTCTCTCAGGTCCCTAGTCTTGCAATAATTTTGATATTTCTTCAAGAATACCTTTTTCATTTCATCCTAGGGTGTAATGGAGTTTGAAGCTAAACCCATAAACCACCTGAGATATGCATCCTTCAATGTTGCAGGAAAAAACTTTAGCTTCTGAGCATTGGAAGAATAGTCATATATCCTACATAACAAATCAAACTCGAACAAAAAAGCACTAGGATCTTCACTGGTGACTCCACGAAAGTTAAGGATGAGGGAGGAATATTCTTCATCTGAGTTGCTCCACCAACCTCCCTAATAGGGAATTCAAATGTGACCAGTTCCTCTTCCTTCTCATCATATCCATCTATGTGGCCAATTCCCTCTTCATGAGCCATTCTAGACCAAAAAGAAGTGGGACCTTTGTAAACTACAGATTCTACAGAATCAATGGTTTGAAATTCTGGTTCTTAAATAGGATTAACAAGGAATTCATTTTCAGGCTGACCACTGAGAAGAGATGTTGTCTTCCTTGTAAGGGGAGATTCGAAATGGATAGCAATAGAAGATTTTCCTATAGAATTTTCTATTGTGGAAGTAGGAATATGGTCTAGCCTCTTCTCAGGACCATAGACCTCCTACCCAGACTCTTCTTCCCTTGTTGCCTTGTATCTTGCAGACTTCTTTTTCCTTGCCAGTGTATTAGTAAGTGAAGTGGTGCTCACACCATCACAAAAGACCTTTGTAGATGTTGGACCCTACCATCTACTATGTAAACAAATTCAAAGAAAATTACTTACCAAACAATCATGACATTGCTTTGGCAAATTTCTAACCTCTACAGGTGCGTAGGCTTTGCCCTTCTTCTTACCCCTTCGACTCTCCCAGTCCTAAAAATTTCAAACAATACATATAATACTAAAACACTTTAGTATTATCCCTTAGCACCTCCCTGGAAACAACACCAAAATATTGAGTCAAATTATAGAATTTGGTTAACATAAATCATTAACCAAGGGTGGGTAAGCTTATGAGATGTTGCACAAAATATATGCAGGCTTAATACTGTGAGTCCTTATTAATCTAACCAGTCAACCATACACATAAATAATGCCTCTTTTCTACATCAGCATTTAGCAGCAAAGGCTACAGAGTGGATTGAAACATCCCTCTGCAACTCTTAGTATTGATGATGTTGATTAGAAAAGATAATAACTCAAACTTATAGCAATTTAATGAATTCACTCAACAATGTAAATCAAATCTTGATTAAGTGAAATGCACACATTAACATGAAACTTAATCATTCAATCATTTGCTACTAATAGATCATAAAGATTACATTAGTTGTGTGAACAAATTACTACTACATAACAAATTTAGAATACACACACACTACACTAAGGGAGTTGTGAGCATACCCCTCCCTCACTCACAACCCCTTCAAAAGTAGAAGATCTTGCTAATTAAGATAGACAAAACATATAATATTATATTAATCTGAAAATAACACAGTCGAGTACAATATGATATATAGTATCAGCCGAAAACAACCCAGAAACCCCTTACAAAATGAAATACAACCGAATTTATACAAATGTGAAAGCCATATGTAGCTTGAAATAGGGAAAACTACTAATCTAAGCCATCAGCTAATAGTACTAGTACAAAGTATCAAAGTTAGCTATACTAAGTCTAATCCATGACTAAAAGAATGGATTAGACAAAATTCGTTACATAGTTGTAGTTTCCCTTCATACGGCCAACGAGAAGAGGTCTACAAACATAAGCGGTTTCGTTGGCGGATTTGAAACAACCAATAGGAAAACATCCGCGTATGATGAATTCCCCACAAAACCCATTTTCTCATTTGATTTAGAAATGAGTGGAACATATCTAACCTTTGATTTTGCTGAAGAAAATCTTGGCGGTTGCAAGAAATCCACGTCTGTAGGAATTCCGTAGCGTCCGCAGGAAATAGGATCGCACGAGCTGTCTACAGGAAATATGGGGTTGTTCCAAATCAAAACAAATATGCACAATAACCTTAGATTAGTTGGCATGATAATTCAATAAGGAAACATCTAGCTTAATGAATACTTAATATTAAGGTAAAAGACACTTTTTCATGTTAATTTGTATACTACCAGCATATAGCACCCTTTTGGCCAAAACCTAGATATTATAACTGAAATAAGCATAGTAGGGGTCAAGGATAGTTCAAAATGGGAGAGGTGAAGTCTAGAAAAGGTGTCAAAATTGGGTAAAACCATGCCTCAACAGGAGGTCCTATCATTTGTATCATCCAAGAATTTTTCATTTATGTGATGTAAAGGAGGTTACCCCCTCAAAGAGGCTAATTTTCAAGTCGTTGATCTATCTTTTCTTTTGTTTTGTGATTTGGTTGCATAATAGTTGATGTGGTAGTGGTTGGTGACCCTTTGTTCTTCAATATGCTCCTTAGGCATGATTATGTCTATGATATGAATGTCGTGGCACCTACGCTCTTTTGAGTGATGTAATTTCTTCACAATGGAAGCATTTTCACTATTGATCAACTTGCATCTGACAATGACCATCCTAATTCAACTTTAGCTCTGAATACCCCTTGGTATGTTCTTACTGTTCAAGTAGACTCTACCCTCCCATAGGTGAATTATGTGGCATTTTATCCTTAGTGTTCAATTATTTCTGAGAAGGGTCCTTTGAACTAATTTTTTCCTTCTTGGGACTTAGTCCCAATAGTTTATCAAGTGATCCCTTCAATGGGGTATGGTATCCCATGTTCCCCCTATTGATCATTCTAGTTCTCATGATTTCTTGGATGTCGAATTTCCTTTTGTTGACGATGTTGGACCTGCCAACATTCAGGGGATCTCCCCGATATGAAGTCCCAATTAGACCTCACAATGTTTCGTGTAGGAGTCCCATATGGAATATGGCCAGTTTGTCGATGGAGTGAGTTTTAATCATGTGCCTTAGCTGAAATAACACATATAGTGGTGTACAGTGACTTTGGTGGGAACAAGTGTGTGACTCTATGGAAAGTCAAGTGAAATTCATGAAGGATCTAACACACAGAGGGAAAATGATTGAGTCCCTTAAATTCTTGTAATAGTATGCAACTTGGAAGGAACACATGATCATAAAGACATCAGAAGCTAATATGTGAAATAGTTCACAAGTTAACAGTGATGGAAATATACAACAACACACATTCAAAAATATTTGTACCAATGCAAATGAAATAGTTCATAAGCATAAGCATAAGTTAAATAACATACATTGCAAACATAACAAGAATATTCCTACTATATTCACAACATATGCATGAAAATGTGTCATCTCTAAGCTTTTATTAAGTGAAAGTTCCAATCATACATATACCATTGATGGACCACTAGCCCCAATAGTGGAACATGAAGTCAACACCTACTCCTCCAAAGAAATATACTCTATGCTACAGAGAAGCCAAGGCTCTCATAAACTCCCAAGCTCCTGATTCTAAGCCTAAGCCTAGCCAAAAGCTTAGCTCTCCAAAATCCCTTTACATGAGTTATGAGGGTCTATTTATAACAAATTGGGTGACTATTCACTTCCCCTTATGACTCTTCAACTTCTTTACAAAATTATTCTTTACATTCATTACAGAATCTTTACATTCCACAATTGACACTTGGAATTCCATTTACAAATTAATTACAAAATAATATTATAATACACTCGTACCCATATAAGACAAAATTACGTAGAGCCAACTAGACAACCTAATAAGACAAAATAGTTAAGCTTCAGTTCAGGGGAACTCCAACTCAGCAACTTCCACTTGATGTTTCTTGGTTACGTAATGGTGCCAAGATTTGTACTACACGATGACAACCCCAAACTATGTCATAGTGTCAGGAAGGAAGTAGACTCTAACCTCCATGGCATCCAAGTACACTAACTTGGAACCGATTTGAGTTTCCTTCTTAAGAAGGAGCAACATTGTGTTGATTTGCACAGGGCCACCAATGTACTTCTACATATTTTTCCTTTTTACTTCAAGATACTCCTTGATGGCTATCTATCTCAACTATTCCAAGTATTCTTTAATCTACTTCTTGATCTGATTCCTACGCTTGATCTCCATGAGTGAGTCAATTGATGGGATCTTGTGCGATTTCACCAAGAAGTCTAGGTTGTTGTACAATCATGCATATGAGGCTTGAGTGTTGGTAATGAACGAGGCGAGTTGTTTCTTATTTTGGATGACCATACAAACCTTTTCTTTCTCCAACTCTACCCCTTGCCTTGTTTTCTTTCCCAATTCAAGTGGTGCCCCATTGTATTGCATTGACCATTCATGCACGAAAGCGATAGTTGATTGCATAACCTTAAGATTTTTGACATAACCTTTACAATTGTGTTTCAAACCATGCAAGTGGAAAAATTACTTATGCATGGTAACAAGCTCCTCATAAATACCCTACATGGTCTCTCCCAATGTCGATACTTCACCTAGTATCATTGCCTTCAATTCCTCCAGATAGACCTATGTGAGATATTTCTTTTGTAGCTAGGCTCAGATTTGTTCAACCTCTTGCCTAGAATCTTGCAAGTTCTTTGCCAATTGTTTATTCTCAATAATAAAATATTTCATATTTGACTTTGTAGCACCTACGAAGGCCAATTTGGCTGGGGCAATGGAACTTGGATTCATTCTGGTGTTTGTCATGATCACCCTTTCTCTGATGAATGCAAGAGATGCGAGATAATCCGGAAAATGATTCTTTCTTGCTTGTATGATCTTTTTTTGAAGATTGTCATAAGTAAGATTGTACGTGTCCATAACCAGTGCATCATCGAGAGGAACAATTTCCCCTTCCTCACTTGGATTTTTCTCTACCGGAGGATAAGGAGGCTAAATGGTGACTTGTTTTGTACTTGGAATCAAGTCGACATATTGATTCTGTGGCTCTAGTTCCTCCTCCATGACATGGATTTTGATCAACTCCTAAATCTCTTGAATGAGCTCTTTATCCTGCACATGTTTTCTCTGCTCCTCCAATTGTCAATTTTGTTTGTGTTCTTCAGCTTGTCTTTGCGTTGTTTCTTGTGCCATTATTTTTTGTCTTTCCCCCTCTTCCTACTTCTCCGTTTCTTCCTTAGATATCATATGCTCTCGTTCTTCCCTCTACTTATGTTCTACTTCTTGCACCCTTTGTTTCCTCTTCTTATTCGTTTCTATGGCTGCTCTCATAATGACTAGATCTGCTTTGATATTGTGACTTTGTTCTCCCCCTCGACTATGGAAAACCTTCCTCTTTCCCTTCTCACACAATGGGTTCTTCTCTCCTGCTGGTGTTGCCTCTAGAGTGATTTCCTTCTATGGAGCAACTTGTGAAATTCCTGCAAAACTAATTGGCTTCTTAGACCTAGAGGCATTGTAACAATTCTTCCATGGCTCCTCTTTGGGTGAGTGAAAAGTCTCGCTTAGCCACTGGAAATTGATCCTCACATAGTGGTCTCTACAAAAATTATGTGGATCATATGGATTGAATTCCAAAGTACCGAATGAAATTTTTTTTGTCATATTTCCTTCGGTATCCGTGACTTTTAGGTTCTTGATCTCATATAGTCTAATTTGGATAGGAATAATTGGCCAAGGTGTAGTGTCAATGAACCAGAAATGATGCACTTATCATTAATTGTAATATCATATCCCCATATCCTCAGCATATAACATTATAATTGATAAAATATGCTCAACACATGTCAACACATTAAATTATCCTCAACATTATGTAATAATCATCTACCGAAAATAACAAGTTCTTTGAATCTGTTACAGCTATAAAACTATAGAAAATAGAATAAACCTAGAAAAATAATCGAGTAGCGCAACAATTGCATCAACAATAGATAATACCATGTTATTAATTCGAAGAAGAGTTAAAGGAATATCTACAACGAAAAATATCATATATTGTTTGGTTAATGTGTTATGATCCAAATGCACCAAAATGATTCGAAGAGAAGCCCTACAATTATCACGAACCCCTACTCGATCACAATGTTTTATGTTGAGAATATGGGCATATGATGTAGTTCCAATGAACCAAAAATGATGCACCTATCATTAATGCTAGTACCATATCCCTATATTCTCAGCACATAACATTATAATTGACAAAATGAAATATTTGATCAACAAAGTGGACGCTAATGACATAGATGATGATATCATGGCCATTGACCAACTTTCATAGCAATAACAGGTTGTTAAAGCACTCGTCTAATTCGAAACACTATGAAAAAAATCCATATTTCATTTTTCAATTCTCAAGTGTAAGCCAGTTTTCGTAAGTCATCTGCTTATAGACATATATTGTTTGTTTACTTAAATAAAATAAGTAATTAAATAAGTCATACTAAAAGTAGAAACTTATTTTATTATATGAAGATTTTCCTTGTGTGAATCCCATATTAAAGCTTGTATTGTAAGTCCTATCAGTTACAGTAGTGAATTATAAACGAGTATTTGTAAACCCTTGAAAAGAGACAAAATTACAAAATTGTGTTATGCACCACTCATTCACCTGCACAAACACACAGTAAAAACCTCGCACAATGAAAATTAAAAGTTTTAATCATTATGTTCTCCCACAAATACCCTATACTCTGCAAATATTTGTAGTTATAAAATCAAATATATATGCAATCCCCCCCTCCCCCCCCCCCCCCCCCCCCCCCCCCCACTACACATACTTCATACTACACAAAGTAAAATATTTGTACAACGAAACATAATAATATTCCCTGCTCTCTTGCACATAGCCCTTCATACGATATATGATCAAGAAATGTGTACAAGTATTAGATTTGTTCAGAAAATTGATATCCTATATTGTAAGTCATAAAAGTTACAGAATTCAATTTTAAATGAGTATTTGTAAAGCATTACTGAGTATGGAACTTGCGAAGAGCAAGTGATTATGTGTTTCTACATATGGAAAAGAAGCAAAATTACAAAATTGTGTTATGCACAACCCGTTATCCCACACAAACCCACAATAAAAACACCCCACAATGAAAATTAACAAATTTAATCATTATGTTCTCTCGCAAACACCTCGTCCTCTACAAAGATTCATAGTTCTAAAATCAAAGCTCTACGCAATTTCTCACCTACACATATTTCCTACTATGCCCAGTAAAATCTTTGCATAACAAAACATCATAATATTCCTCGTTCTCTTGCACATACTTCGTCTTTCATAAACATTCATACGTTATACGATCTGAAAATTTATAAAAGTATTAGATATGTTCAAGAAATCGACAAGCATATGCGATGCCTACACAGTAAAATCTCTAGTGAAACATAATAATATTCCCCATTCTCCTACACATACCTTCATACTATACATAATCATAGTTCTTTCGAAAATGCCCCATCCTAATTTCGTCTTTGCCATAAAAGCTCAACACAGTAAAATATCTGCACAATGAAATCTCCTGCACATACCCTGTCCTCTACAAAGATTCAATTCTAGCACTAATGCTCAAAAAAGTATTGAATTAATTGAGTAACTCCAATCTCCATATAGCTTCCTCTGCACACTCTTCTTTCGTACACGCTTCCTTCACACAACCACATGCTTCCTTTGCACAACCACCACTATAAAAGCTTGAACTATTAACTTTTAGCTAGACCAAACTAGACAAAGATCAACAAGCACTGGTTAATGTTGATCTAATAATGAAAATCAAGACTTCATATCCTAGAAAAATCAAAACATTAAAATTAATTATATTAATCATTCCGCAAAGATACATAGCTCTAAAATAAAAAAAATATACACAACTACTCTCTCGCACAAACTTTGTAATCCACACAGTAAAAGCTTCGCACAAAGAAACATGATAATATTCCCTGTTCTCCTACACATACCCTATCGTATGTAAACATTCATACGATATACAATCTGGAAATTTGTAAACTTATCTCTACACAACGACTTGTGTAGCCTGCCATTGCCAATGTTCAACCAACCATGACTTTTTCTCCTCAAGAAGAGAAACTTGTCTTTTTGCTCCTCGTAGAGAGATGACAATTGAATTGAAAGAAAGCAGTCAATGTTATTTCCTAATCATAGTTTAATCGTCCTCATCATTATCTAGATACACTATTATCAATGCAATATTGACAGCCTACAACCAGGAGAAGTGGTAGTAAGTAATTTAACGCAATCCATATTTGAATATGAATAAATTACCATAATCATTATAATAATAATAATGAAAATTGAAATGAAATAAAGCAGTCAATGTTATTTCCTAATCATAGTTTAATTATCCTCATCATTATCTAGATACAATGTTATATAGTCTAGATTTTTAATGCCTTCAATGCAATATTGAAGACAAAAAGTCAGTGAAACTAATTCTAAGAAATATCATGGAATACGAAACAATCACTGTAATTGATATAATAATAAAAATTGAATTGAAATAAAATAGTCATCGCTATTCTCGAATCAATTGCTATAAATTTTAGAAATGCCACGTGTAAGTTATCATTTTTGAACTAAACTAAAAATATTTCACGTACTTTTCACACATAAGTGTGTCGATCTTTATCTGCAAGTACTAATGATAAAGTGAGTGCAATGATCATCTACCAAAAATGGAAATTCTTGCAATCACACTAGCAATAGATAATTCCCTGTTAATAATTTAGACAAGAACTAAAGAAATATCTAGAACGAATGAAAGCTTGTATTGTTTGTTGGTCTGCTATTGTCAAAATGCACCAAAACGTTATGAAGAGAAACCATATTATTATCAGGATCCTCTACTTTATCATAATTCTCTATGTTTAGAATATGGACATATGATGCAATGCCAACGAACCATAAATTATGCATTTGTCATTAGTTGTAATCTCATATCCCCATATCCTCGGCACATAACATTATAATCAATAAAAAATGCTCAAGACATATCAACACATTACATTATCCTCAGCGCAATGAATAATTGTCTACCAAAAATAACAAGTCATGTGAATCTACTACAGTTATAAAACTACAAAAAATAGAATGAACCCAACAAAATAAATGAGTAGAACAACAATCACACAAACAACAAATAATGGCATGTTATTAATTCAGAGAAGAGTTAAACGAATATCTACAACGAACAAGATCTTATATTGTTTATCAATGTGTTATGATCGAAATGCACCAAAACACTTTGAAGAGAAATCAGGAACCTCTACTCAATCACAATGTTTTTTTTTTTTCTAAGTTAAGACTAACCTAAGTACCCACGGGGGATTTGAACGGGTGACCTATCGCAAGGAGTGCTTTAACAATGCACCCATTCACCGTCAATCCAAAGCCCCGTGAGCTACTCAATCACAATGTTATATGTTGAGAATATGGGCATATGATGTAGCTCCAATGAACTAGAAATGATGCATATGTCATTAATGCTAGTATCATATCCCCATCTTCTCAACACATAACATTATAATTGGAAAAAATGAAAAATAGAGGATGCTAATGACATAGATGATGGTATCATGGCCATTGACCAATGTTCACAGCAATAACACACTATCAAAGCATTTGTGTAATTTGAAACACTATGAAAAACTCCATATTTTGTTTTGCAATGTTAAAGTGTAAACTAGTTTTCGTAAATAATCTGATTATAAACATATACAATTTGTTTACTTAAAGAAAATAAGTATTTCAATAACTCCTACTGAAGATAGAAACTTGTTTTATTATACGAATCTTTTCCTTGATTCAAACCCATATTAAAGCTTATATTGTAAATCATAGAAGTTACAATAGTGAATTGTCAATGAGTATTTGTAAAACATTGAAAAAAGATAGAACTACAAAATTGTGTTATGCAACACCTGTTCACCTGTAAAAACAAATCCCTGCACAACAAAAATTAACAATTCTAATCATTATGTTCTCCCACAAATACCCTGTCCTTTGTAAAGATTCATAGTTCTAAAATCAAATCTCTACGCAATCCCCCCCCCCCCCCAACACATACTTCGTACTCCACATAGTAAAATCTTCGTACAACAAAACATAATAATATTCCTCACTCTCCTGCAAAAACTCTGTCCTTTCTAAATATTCATACAATATACGATCAAGAAATGTGTAAAAGTATTAGATTTGTTTGGAAAATTGATAGCTTATATTGTAAGTCATAAAAGTTACAGTAGTCAATTGTAAATGAGTATTTGTAAAGCATTACTGAGTACGGAACTAGCTAATTGCAAGTGATTGTGTATTACTACATATGGAAAAGAAGCAGAATTACAAAATTGCATTATGCACCACCTATTCTCCCACACAAACCCACAGTAAAAACACTGCACAATGAAAATTAAAAACTTTAATCATTATGTTCTCTTGCAAGCACCCTGTCCTCTGCAAAGATTCATAGATCTAAAATAAAATCTCTATGCAATTGCTCCCCCGCACATACTTCATATTTCACACAAAAAAAATTTGTACTACTAAACATAATAATATTCCCCGCTCGCATGCACGTACCCCATCCTCTATAAACATTTATACGATATACCATCAAGAAATGTGTAAAAGTATTAGATTTATTTGGAAAATTGACAAACATACCAATCTTCATTAATTTCCACATCCACCCCGAGTTGTCTCGGAAATGCATAATCCTAATAAAATCTCTGCACAATGAAATCTCTCACACAGACTTCGTACCCTATCCTAATGAAAGCTCTACACAATTTCTCTCCCACACATACTTTGTACTCT
Organism: Pinus tabuliformis; assembly: GCA_031772625.1. NCBI lineage: Eukaryota > Viridiplantae > Streptophyta > Pinopsida > Pinales > Pinaceae > Pinus > Pinus tabuliformis. Next base: position 1,311,838,249 of record CM062820.1, on the reverse strand, counting down.
GCACTGTAAAATCCCTACATAACGAAACATAATAATATTCCTCGTTCTCTCACACATACTCTATCTTTCGTAAACATTCATACAATATAGGATTTGAAAATTTGTAAAAGTATTAGATTTTTTCGAGAAATCAACAAACATACGACATCTCCACACACTAAAATCTCTATGTTATGCAACCAGCTCACAAAATAGAAGAAAAGATAGATCAACAACCTCAAAATCAGCCTCTTGTTAGAGGTGATGGTATTCTCCCATAATTCTTAACAAACTTGTGATAATACCCCGTCAACTCGAGAAATCCTCATAGATGCTTTATGGATGTGGGGATTTTTCATTCCTTAATGGCTTTAATTTTGCTAGGGTCTACCTTAACACCTTCATGAGATACAATATGACCCAAATATTCCACCTCTTATACTCCAAAGAAACATTTGGAGGTTTTTTCATATATTTGTTTCTCTCCAATGGTTTGAACACTCTATCAACATGTTGAACATGACCCTTCCAAGACTTGATGTAGATTAGTGTATCATCAAAAAATACTAACGCGAATTTTCTAAGGAAGGGTTTGAAAATGGAATTCATCAAACCTTGAAATGTAAAAGGTGCATTGGTAAGGCCAAAAGGCATGACCAAAAATTCATAATGACCCTCATGAGTTCTAAATGGTGTTTTTGAAATGCCTTCAGTCTTCATTATGATTTGATGATATCCTAAACGAAGGTCCAACTTGGTGGTAAATTTCTCCATGCAATTCATCCATTAATTCATCAATGACAGGAATGGGAAATTTATCTTTAATATTGATCTTGTTGAGCTCCCTATAATCTAGACACATGCTCCATGATCCATCTTTCTTATGCACCAATACTATTGGAGCATAGAAAGAACTTTGACTAGGTTGAATTATACCAACGTCTAGCATTTCTGCAACCATACATTCAATTTCACTCTTTTTGGCATAAGGATATCTGTAAGGCCTAATGTTTGTAGGAACACTTCCTAGAATCAAATGAATAGCATGATCATGATCAAGAATAGGTGGGAGGCCTTTGGGAGTCTCAAATACCTTGGAATTAGAGTCCAAGAATTTTTGGAGATCTAGAGAAATAGACGATTTCGACATGGGAACCTCTAGCGAATCTAATTGTGTAATTACGCCACATTATTCTTTCTTTAGAATCTTTGTTATGCCGTTAGAGCTGATTATCTTTCCTAGTTTCCCTGTGATACCCCTTAATTCAACTTCCTTTCCTTCTGAAAAATAAAAATAAAAAATAAATAAAAATACAAAATACAAAAAATAAAATAAAACAAAAATAAATAAATTCAAGAAAAGTTCTTGAAATTAAAGCTATCGTACCCAAATATTGTAGCCATTGGACTTCTAGTACAACATCAGCACCACCCATTGGAATGGAAAGCATTGGACTATTCAAAACATATACTCCCATGGATAGATTGATATTATGGCACTTTCCAGAGAAATTTATGGTTCTTCCATTTTCTACCATCACTTGATGCTCTGGTGTTGGATATAGGAAGCAATTCAATTCCTTCACTATCTTATAATGAATAAAGTTATGGTTACTGCCCAAATTAATCAACACTATTACCTTTTTCTTCTTGATATGTCCTTCTATCTTGATAGTTTGAGGAGTGGCTATTATGGCCAATGCATTACAAGATATGGTCGGATTCATTTCTTCTTTCTCTATTCTTTGTTCCTGGTGTGTATCCTCTTATTTGTATGTTTTTTGTTCCTTTTCTTCTTCCTCTTCACAATCTATGTAAAATAGTTTCTTCTCAACAAACTTATGACCTTTAGTGTATTTTTTATCACAACTGTAACAAAGCCATTTTGCTCTTTTTTCTTCCAATTTTTGTGGTGTCAACCTTGTAGGTTGTGGAAGGCTAGGAGAAACAACACTTCCATCTTTATAGTTGTGATTGGTAGGCTTCCTTGTCACCATAATTTTTCTTTCAATTTTTCCTACCAACCTGAATGCTTTCTCCAATGAATTAGGTTCCCAAAGGCAAACCTCATGTTGGATGTTACCTTTTAATGTCCCTATTAACACATCAATGCTATGCTCCTATGGAATATCTTTACCCTTATATTCAATTTTTGGAAGTCCTCAATGTGCTCCACCATTGAACCTTTTTGTTTGATATTTATCAATTGGCTAAAAAAGGTGTTTCTTTTTGTATCCTCATAATGTGCTATCATTTCTTCCGTAAAAATTACCCAAGTGACAATTTGTTTATGACAGAAAATCCATCAATAACATACAAACTGATTGGGTTCCAAATATAAAGTCACAATGCGTACCTTTTGTGTGTTTTGCACATTATGGAGAACGAAATATTGCTCCATCTGTAATATCCATGTTATGGGATCCTTGCCATCAAAATTTCTCATATCGATCTTTATAACATGGTGGATCTTCAATACAATGTTAGAGTCTATGAAATCATGACTAACATTTCTTTTGTTCTCATCATGAGTTTCCTCTACTACCTTTTCACCATTAGAAAGCATTTCTTGTAGCAACTTTGCCAAACCTCCTTTCAAACCTTCCATGTCTTTCTTCAAATCTTCAATGTTTACTTCTAAACCATCCATCTTAGCTTCCACGCCATTCTTTAAACCATCCATCTTAGATTCCACGCCTTTCTTTAAACCATCCATCTTAGCTTCTGCTACTTTTTGTGAGAGTGAAATTTGTTGCACTTGGTCTCGTAATTTTGATATATCATGTTGCATTTATTCCTCTTCTTCAAGATTCATGCTAGAGATTTCAGGTTGCTTACTAGGTGTTTCCATTTTCTTTCTTCAAGGCATCAATTAATGATAATTATGCTTCACTATGTCCTTTGAATTCCTTCGAACTATTTTTTCAAACCAAAATTATGAAAAATTTTAAAAAGACTACACACCTTTTTTGGTTTTTGTAGGAGCTCAATATTGAATCTATTGTATCTCTGTGATTTTGGATCTCCAAGGTCTAAAATTTCATCCTTTGGTAGCCCTTTGAGTCTTCATTCTAACCTTGCAATTCTGATGAAGATTGGATTCTCCAAGAAAGAGTTATTCCAAATCGCCCGTGATGACTTGATTATATACTGGTTTAGTAAAGTGAACTTATACAAAGCTCCACATGTCATTGTTTTGATCTTCAGACCTGAAACTGATCCAAATAAAACTACATTCCATCCTCTTTCTATACCATTTTACTAAATTTCAATCTGATTCTCAGAGAGAAAGTTATGACGATTTTCCCCAGGTCACCTGTTTGAGATATAATTCAGGAGCCTAGAAAAACCCTAATTTCTTGGATCATATCTCCACAAATATAGTGAGACAAGATCTAAAATTCATACCCGAGGTTCATCAAGATTTCGGATCAAATGGGCTTTAATTTTAGCTTCTGAAATGTCATATAAAAACTTTATAGCGAAAATTCCACGATGACTTGTTTGAAGCAACGAAACCCTAGAATCCAAAGCTCAGATACCAATTGTTATGCAACCAGCTCACAAAATAAAATAAAAGATAGATCAACGACTTCAAAATCAACCTCTTCGAGGGGGAGACCTCCTTTACATTACAAAAATTAACAATTCTTGGATGACACAAATGACAAGACCTCCTTTCTATATATAGGAGTCTAAGGGGTCACAATATAGTCAAAGCCAACATAACAATAATAATGTAAGGGCATAACAATAACAATAGTAGGCTTCTATGGGGCACAATAATAATAATATGGGGACAAAATGGGCACAACAATAACAATAAGGGGATACAATGACAATAATAATAAGGGAATACACTAGAATTATAGGGACCTAACACTCTACACAATGGAACATAATAATATTCCCCATTCTCCTACACATACCTTGATACAACAAATAATCATAGTTCTCCCGAAAATACCCCATCCTAATTTCGTCTTTTCCATAAAATATCAACAAAGTAAAAGCTTCGCACAATGAAATATCCTGCATTTTCACATGCTTCTTCTCCTGCACATACCTTCATATGATACATAATCATAGTTCTCCTGAAAATACCCCATCCTAATTTTGTCTTTGCCATAAAATCTCAACATAGTAAAAGCTTCACACAATAAAATCTCTCGCACATACCCTATCCTCCATAGAGATTCAATTCTAGAACTAATGCTCTGATAAATATTGATTAATTTATTAATTCCAGTCTTCGTACAACTTCCTCCGTACAAAGATACGTAATAATATTCCCCACTTTGTACACATACCTATCCTCCGTAAGCATTTATACAATATAGCATCAGGAAATGTGTAAAAATATTAGATTTGTTCAGAAAATTGACAAACATACCTCATCTTCATTAATTTCCACAGGCACCCCCAGTTGTCCAAGAAATACCCAATCTTAATAAAATCTCTGCACAATGAAATCTCTCGCATAAACTTCATATTTTGTCCTAATCAAAGATCTATGCAATTACTCTTTTGCACATACTTCGTACTCTGCACTGGAAAAGCTTCACATAATGAAACATAATAGTATTCATTGTTCTCTCACACATACTCCATATTTAGTAAACATTCATATGATATACGATCTAAAAGTTTGTAAAAGTATTAGTTTTTTTTTAGAAATCAACAACATAGGCCATCTCCACATAGCGGAACATAATAATATTCCCCATTATCCTGCACATACCTTCATACGATACATAATCATAGTTCTCCCAAAAATACCCCGTCCTAATTTCTACTTTGTCATAAAATCTCAACACAGTAAAATCTCTACACAATGAAATCTCCTGCATCCACACATGCTTCTTATCCTGCACATACCTTTATACAATACATAATCATAGTTCTCCTTAAAATACCTCATCCTAATTTTGTCTTTGTCATAAAATCTCAACATAGTAAAAGCTCTACACAATAAAATCTCCTACACATACCCCATCCTCTACAAAGATTCAATTATAGCACTATTTCTATGAAAAATATTGAATTAATTGATTAACTCCAGTCTCCACACAGCTTAATTTTCACACTCTTCTTATGTACATGCTTCCTTTGCACAACGACCTTTGAACAATCACTTTCTTCCTCCGCATAGCCACCACTATACAAGTTTCTGTTAAGTTTCTTGCAGGCTAGCCAACTTTCATTCAATGGTGGTCGTGATCTCATAGGCGTCATCTAACCAAGGCTTCAAGCAAGCCTTCATCATGACTTCCTTGTGTTGTGTCGTGTCTACCTATTCCTTCAATACCTTGGCCTCCTGCAGTTTCATGAGCCTTTACGTGATGGAACAGTTCGCATTGTTGCCTTAACCTTGTCATAGCGCTGCTACAGTTCCCGTGCTTCTATCTCCAACCTCTGTACATTGGGGTCCTCTTGTAGGCTGGTGAGGACCTCGAGCGACTACTCAAAAAGTGTCGTGCAGTCCATCACTTCACTTGCTACTACTGCTACCACATCTACCACAGCATTTGCGCGTTGCTCCCTGACTTCCGGCAGAATCGAAGGCTGGGCCTTCAACTGTAACTCCGCGATCTTGAGGTTCAGATGTAGCTAAACCTTGGCCAAATATGTGCATGTGTCGCGCACTCCCATAGCGAGTTTTTGAACCTGCACATCGACTAGCTCAACCTCGGGGATGTCCAACTCCAGGACAATCCGGCATGCTTCATCTACAACCGTAGTGAAAAGTTGGTTTTTATCTGTGAGGTTGGTCATAAGGTTGAGAGCGAAGTCGCATCGTACTACAATCTTAGCATTATTCACCTTTTGCTCGTTGATCACCTGCAAAGTGTGTTGATCGCAGGCTCGAAGCTTGCTGATCACACTATCCTGCAAAAGATAAAGCACTTCGCTAGAAAGCACTGCCAAATTAAGGCCCACGCCTTTGAGGGCACTGGCAGCAGGTTTGTCAATTTCAGTCATCACTGTCAATGCTCCATCTAGTAGTATTATGGCTTGGGGGTCCCTAATGCACAACAACTCTGTGGCTTCAGAGGTGCCAATGGCCACACTGGTGGGTGCCATATTGGTCTGCATCTCTAAAGCATGGATTTGCAGCTTGTGCAGACCCATTTGAATAGCGCCCAGCGCCTGCTAGTGCTGCTGCTCAAACAATTGCAATAGTTATGTGGTGGAATCCCGCACCATATCTCCTATCTCTTTTAGATCCCCATCTATTAGGGTGATCAGATCCAAAGACATCTTGCTCACTCTGGACTTCTTCCACAGTCCTAGCATTTCTGGACCCCTAGTGCATTTGATACAAAACAGAGTCGTTTCCAGGTCCGCTCCTCCCTACTCCGTCAGTTCATCCACTTCTTCCTCTGTCTCTGGTGAGGGTGATTTCTCTTTATCAGAGCCGTGCTCCTCTCCTCCTATATGTCTTGCCTGTCTTCCTACCTCCTGCACGGCAACGCGCTCTGCCTTAGCCTTAGCATCGACCTCCTTTTCCGTTTCGCGGCTAGCTGCTCCATCTTCAGCTTGGCTTTTCCCTTCTTCCGCTACACGGCAGTCTTGCTAGATCCCACATTCAAGTCCAGGGCAATGCGCCATTCTATCGGCCATCTTTCAAGGACCACTTTGATCGTGTCATCTGTCGCCAAGTAGGTCAAGTCATGCCACTTTTGCTCAGGGTCCTTCCGCGCCCTTATTGATACGTGGTGGAAAGTAGCTTTGAATTCTGTGTACACCTACATTCTATCAAAGTTGGTAGGTGACAACTACGGCTTGCAGTTGATGGCCATGTGTACATTCATCTCCATCAAGGTCCAAAATATTTGGTTGTCCTTTACCCCTTGAGGATCCTTGGTCGCCCACGCAAAGCGTACTTCGCAGCCTCTGGTAGGTCCAATGCGACCAAAGGGAACTGTCTATCTTCGAGTAGCTCCCATGCTACCAGCACTATGGAAAACAAGAGCCATGCATAGTAAAATGTCTTGCTGAGATCCTGCACCTCGTGGAAATTGGCAAGGAACTCACTGCAGAGGTAGCTCGCCCAATTAAATTGAACACCTTTCACGCATTGGGCCACCAAAGCTACTACTGGTGTCGGCACACCATCTGTGTGACACTTTCACATAACCTTCCCTGCCAAGAGTTGTGTGGCTACTTTGACTGCCAGGTCATAGATGCTCGAGATAGCATAGTCGCGCGGCTTCTTCACTAACTTGAACTTTTCCTTCATGGCCTCTGCGAGGACATGTTCGCCAGTCTTTCCGCCAAACACCATGGCCATATTTTTCCTTGTGTATGGCAGCCGCATGATCCTATGGATCAGTCTATCAGTGATGGGTATTGGCTCCTCCAACCATAAACACCCACCGTGCACTAAACATAGTAAATGCTTGATTACCACCATTGTGATGGGTGCACGGTTGTAATGCGGCACCCATAGCAGGATGAGTAGTCCTGCCTTATCCACACCTCTTATGCACTTCTACGGCTCCAACACAGTTACGCTAGTAGTTTTATGGAACACGTGGTGCATGAGTTGATATGTTTCTAGGTGAGGAAACTGCTCTGTGTTCGTTAAATCCCAGTCTTCTAATTTCAAAATGGGAACATACCCTAAGAGCAGTCCTTCAAACACAATCTGTTCTGGTAAGAGGGGTGTATGCCGGGTGACCTTACTCTCGTCAATGTCTTTGGGCACCTTGGTCTTTCCCTTGCACGGAGGAACGTACTCAGGTAACTTAGTGATGGGGTCAGACCCCACTATTTCGACATCTTCCATTTCCATCCTAATAGTCTCATCATCCATTGGGATATCCTCAAACTCCTCTTCTTCTGGCTCGAGGTTAATTCTCTTGCCCTTTTCTTGTGCAGTGGGCTTAACCTTTTGGGGGTGTTTCCTAGGAGATGCATGCACTGGCTTCGATGGCATAGCCTGCTTGAACTTCTTGATCTTAGGACCCTCCGTGGTCAGGGTAGGCCTTGGCCTAGGCATTCATGGATATTTTGGTACTTCCGCTAGCATTTCCGCAAGCACTCCCTCTGGGGAAGCTCCTTCTTCTGCCATAGCTACCTCTGGGACAACTCCCTCGTCTGTCACTGCTTCCATGCTCATAGCTTCAGTGGGCGTCGACATACTTCTATGCAATAACTCCTGATTCGCCTGTGGCAATGTCTCAAACACATAACTTGCTAGCAAAAGCTCGAAGGTTTCACAGTTCATGTGCACCTGAGAGCTCAACAACTCAATTCTCAAAATTCCAAGTGTTTTTCACTGGGCAACCATCGGTAATTTATAGGCACTTTCAAATTCAAATCTGACCATTCCCCCCAAAATTGGTTCATTAATGATAGATTGGCAGCAGATTTTCAGATATATAGTCCATAAAGTCCAACTTCAATGCCGCCCCCCCACTCCATTTGGCCATTTTTTCATCGTCAAATCATGAACAATGACTTTAACGATCACTTTCCAACTGCTCTGCATGGTTTCTTCCTTGGTAGCGCACCCCCTTGCGCGCTTCTGTGGGCATTGTGACATATCTTCATTCCGCGTGGTTTCCCGATCACGCAGCTCTTTGACCCGGGCAGTGTAGTTTATAGTCCCGTGCCTCCTTTCAGCTGCCTATGGCGCTAAGACTGTGCTTCCCTCATATAGTCACCTAGCTGGATCATCAGTGTATGGCTTCAATCGGCTAGCATTCACCTTCCCTGGGAAGCATTCTCCATTCAATTTGACCAACAGAATTGCTCCACCATTAGTAATCTCCTTGATGACATATGATACTAGCCAGTGCATCTTGAATTTCCTTGGAAATTTATCAAATTTACTGACATATAAGAAGACCAAATCATTCACCTTGAAGGTGTGTAGTTTGATGTGTCGATCGTGCCATGCCTTTTCGCGCTCCTTTTGAACTTGTTGATGAAATCCAACTAGAAATCAGTCCTCCTCAAGCTCTGCTAGCTGCGCGAGCCTCTCTTCCAGGGCTCCACGGTCCACCATTCCTATGAGTGCCGCTATGCACAGACTAGGTACAATGTATTCCATTGGCATCACAGCTTCTATGCCATACACAAGTCTGAAAGGTGTTTGCCCAGTCAACTTCTTGCAAGTCATTCTGTAGGCCCATAACACCGTTGGTATGCACACATCCCAGACACTTCTCTGAGCATTGCAGAAATTCGTCAGTGCGTTGTCCAGTATCTTATTGAATGCTTCCACCGTCCCATTGGCCTACGGGTGATAAGGCGTGCTCTTCTGATGGTACACCTGAAATTCTTCTATCAACGTGTTGATTGTTTCATTAAGAAAGTGCGTACCACGATCGCTCATCAATATCTTAGGACAGCCAAATCTTGTCAATACATATTCAAAAAGAAAATTTGTTGCTATCCTGCCTATACATTCCTTCACAAGCTGTGCCTCCACCCACATGGTCAAGTACTTAGTCACGGTGATGATATACCGCGCACCTGTCTTCTTTCCCGGAGGCTGAATTGGGCCCACAAAGTCAATCGCCCGTTTCTCGAGTGGTTGTAATGTCACCTGTGGCATCAAAGGTAGTTCATCCCTCTGTGATGGCCCGCCAGTCCTTTGACATGCGTCACAGGCCCTACAATATGCTTTCACATCCATATGCAAAGTTGGCCACCACAACCCAGCATGCAGAACCTTCTACGTTGTTGATTTTCCTGCATAATGTCCTCCTGCAACTCCTCCATGAGCCTTTGCAAGAATGCTACTCTGTTCAAAGTCAGGTACATAACATCGCAATATTTTTTCTTACCCCATTTTGTACAAGTGCCCTCCAATGAAGGAGAATTCTGTTGCGAATACTACTAACTCCTTCTTCTATTAACTTGTATAGCCTTCTGGGGTAGTTCCCATCATCAAGAAATGTATGATATCTTCAAAGTGATTGTCTACAATGCGCACTGCAAAGAGTTGTGCATTAGGCAACCCTTCCTCTAAATTAGTAGGTTCCTCTCCCATTTCAATGTGTGACAGATAATCAACTTCCGCATTCAGTCATCCTGGCTTCACAATAACTTCAAGGTCATACTCCTGGAAAAACAACAATCATCTATAGATCTTCCCCCCCAACACAAGCTTATTGACCAGGTATTTCAATGCAAAATGATCTGTATACATCTTAAAATGTCCACCCAACAAATAGTGCCTAAACTTTTGGAGCGCGTATACCATGGCTAGTCCTTTGTGCTCTGTAGTGGAATAGTTCTTCTCAACCTTGGACAGCTTCCTACTCGCGAATGCTATAGGATGGTCCAATTCCCCCTCACCTACTTGTGTCAGCATGGCCCCCAATGCAATACATGAGGCGTCCATGTGCACATGAAATTCCTTCTTCCAGTCTGGGAAGACTAGGATTGGCGCGGTGACCATTTTCTCTTTCAACACGTCCAAGCTCTTTTGGAATTCATTACTCCAGCAGAATGTAGCATCCTTTTTCAACAACTTCTCCATGGGTGTGATGATTTGGGCATAGCTCTTGATGAACTTCCTATTGTATCTGGTATTCCCTAGAGTTGCATGCAGCTATTTCACATTCCTTGGCGCCTCCAAGTTGATTATCACCATGATCTTCACGAGGTCTACCATCAATCCTTGTCTGCATACCACATGACCCAGCAAGATCCTGAAAGGGACACAAAATAGACACTTCTTCAGATTGAGCATGATCTGGTATCTCCAATGTGTATCTAACATCAAGCACAGACTTGCCACATGATGCTTGACCAATCCAAAAACTGTCCAATCGTCAAAGTATACCTCCATAAACTTATGAATGAAGTCTTTGAATGCCGCAATGACTACGCGCAAAAATATTGCTGGCACATTCTTCAGCCCAAAAGGCATTACAGTGTACTAAAAACATCCCCATTCAGTCACGAAGGTCATCTTGCTTCTATCCTCAGGCGCGATTTTTATCTAATGGTACCCAAAGAACCCATCAATGAAAGATTATGCTTCTTGGATGCCTACACTATCTAAGACCTCATCAGTGAACGGGGTCGGGAAGGGATCATGCATGCAAGCATCATTCAGCTTCCGGAGATCCACGCATATCCTTATTTCTTCTTTCTATTTCTTTTCTTGAACCACTATCGGGCTTACCCAATCGGATTCTTCCATTGGTTCAATATTTCCTGCCGCAAGCATCTTATCTTACTCAGCATGAACCCTTTCCTTATACTTAGGATTAAGGTGGTAAGGTCTTTGATTTATGAGCTTCATGTCTGATTTCAGGGTGATCTTCATGACACCTAGGTCTCGTATTATCCCTTTTAAATCAGAAAACTTCATGGGGAACCAATCCTGATATTCGCAGAGGAGCTCAGCGACCTTTTCTACTATCGCATCATTCCAATAGTCCCCAATCTTTGCAAATTTTGGTTCTTCCTCTATGCCAATGTTGACCTGCCTGGATTTCAGTGGCACGGTTATGTTAGGATCCTCTATCTGCAGACCTTTAACCTCGCGATGACCTTCAGTTTCTGAAATATTAATCTTTTGGGGATCCTCGTCTTCTTCTTTAGCAGTCACGTTATAGCATTCCAGTGCATGGCTCAGTTGGGTAGTCCAATTAGGTTGGACTAGGTCTAAAGGATCTTGCGATATCCTAAACATTGTTGCTTTAACCTCCTATAGCGCCGCGTCAATACAGTAAAACCCATCCTCAAAGTTGAACATCATTATAAATCCTTGATGCAATATGTCCCACTCTTCAATGCCATGGTGAAGCTCGGTTTCCAGGTACCAATTAATTAGTATGACACCCAGGGTATGACAAAATAGATGCACCCATTCAGGCTGGCGTTTCGCTTCATAAGCCTTAGTCCATTTGGCCAGGTGATCACGCAGATCAACCTTCCATCATACTTATCTTTCATCCGCACTTTTGGCTGCCCAAAATGTATTCTCATCATCCTCCTATAGTCACGACAATCACTGAAACTATCCTTGTGTGTACCCCACTATCTTGTAGGCATAGCGTGTAGTACCTAGTCCAAGGCCTGGAAGCAATGTTTCTCCAACACTTCTCTTTCAAATGCATCCAAAAATAAATCAACATTAGTTAGCCCATCATAGTTAGGTAGGTCCCTAATTTTGGATGACACGTAGCACAATGACTTGGTCATTGTATTACAACGCAGCATGGATACTTCATGCAGTCGGTTCTACTAGTGCTTTAATTCTTCGTCCAAATCTGATGTGCAGGAGCTCTCACAGTCCTATGCAATACATCCATCTATAGTCAGATTTACCCAATCCTGGTCTCACGTCGTTATCTTGTAAATCTAGTCCAGATCGTCATCACTTTCATAATCTCAGACTAGTTCTGTATAGCATGGTCCCTCTGCGGGATCTAGCGGTACCACTACACGGAGTGATTTCTTTTCAAATATCATCTTCTGCTTCTTTAGGTTGATTACCCCATTCATGTCAGTGGTCCAATCGATTCCAAGGAGCACAGGGTAGGGATTTTTATCATCCACGATCTCTATTACTTCAAAATCCGCCAGTGCGCCCGCGCCCTCGATGTCAGTTGTGACCCCTTGCAGCCTCCCCATTGGAATAGCCTTCTGTTGATTCGCCATTATTAACTATATCGGAGACCACTGAAGCGTAGGCCTCCCCATTCTTTCCCAAGTTCGTTTTGACAAAACATTTGCATTGGACCCAGATCTAGGATAACTTGGTCCATCTCGTACTCCCCTTTCTGCACGGTGAGTCTCATTTCACGCCTGATACTTTCCTTGTTCTTGCTAAGCTTCCTAACCACGTGTGGTTCACTAGTAGCGCCATCCTTACCAGTGCATTGATTGATCAGTTCTTGCAGTCCCTTCATAGCCTTACTGTCACGGAGCAGCTTCATGCAGGTCTCCAAGAATGTGGTAATCATGGGTGGGTCTATTTCTTCAGCTGGTTTCTCCTGACTTCCTGAGGTAGAGGCCTCAGTGAAGCTTTTCTTTACTTCCATAAATGTTTCTTTTGCGCGCTCCAGATCAAACCCAGTGTCCTTTTCTGGTGCTTTGCGGACCCATTCGCCTTCTGTAGGTTGCTTTCCTTTTTCCTCCCCCATCATATTTCTGCTTCACACCATAATGTTTACCTAAGGGTCTTCCTCGCGAGGCTTAGTCCTCATCATTTGGAGGTTTTGCATCAGCTACGGAGGCTGTGGCCACTTTTCACAAATCTTAGCCAATAATATTGGGCAATTCTCATTCGCATGATTAAACTGAGTACAGTAGCAGCATGACAATCACGTCGGATTCAGACAGTCCCTTGCGTAGTGTCCTAGCCTCCATAATTGCAACAAATCGGCTATCCTCAGCCTCTCCCAGGCCCTCCTCTACCTCGGTCATGCCCCTGATACTCACCTCGCGTTCCGCCAACACCTTGGTCTGGAGGTTGTGTTTTTGTCTACACCATGTATATAGGTGTCCTGTCCATCATTAATTCATAACTATGACAATTGTGCTCATCATGACATACTAATTGATAGAAATTTCAAAAGAGTTGTTGTGGTGTTTGTACAAATTTCTGTAGCAAATGGCAATTTCCAGTCACATGTTTCCCAGCCACCTGGCATATAGCGCACGATAGCACAAACCCTGCACTTGGCCTTGCCGCTGCCTCTGGTCATAGAGGCATTGGTCCTCCTGCTACAACATAGTTTGCGAAGACTGGGCAGTGATCCTTGTCATGCCCCTGACCCTTGCATTTTAGGCACCAAACTTCTTCATGTGCCTCTGGCCGAGTTGTTCTATCCTGCTTCAGACTTTGCATTTCAAGACAAAGGTTTTGCAACTGCACATGAATCTGTTGAACCCCTAGATTAGCATCCTACATTGGGGTCTCATGCAGCCTCATCACGATTTCCAGAGCTTTTGCTTGAGTCCCAATCTTCTTTTGTGATGGCCCAACCCTTAGGTGGGGCAACAGAAAGGCTACGAACAATTCACAGTGCTGCCCATCAGTTAGGTTCATGTTGGCTTCATGGATCGTACACTTCACTATTTGATCTAAATCTTAGGGCGTATCCCCCGACTTCATCATGATATCCTTGAATCCCACAATCAATTGTGCTTGAGACTTAGGTCTAGTGAATTCTCTATTCAGCACGGCATGGATATCTACCAATCCAGATGTTGGGTTATCAGTACTGTACTTAATGTACCACATTAGTGCGCAGTCCTGCAAAGCACTAACCAACGTGGATTTCTTCATTTGGTCATCCATGATACCCTCGGCTTCCCATATAGCCTTCGCGACAAACCAGAACTGGTCCGAATCTTTGTTCCTTATGCCCTTGAATACAGGTATTTTTACAAAGTTCACCATATTGAACAGTGGTCGAGGTGGTGGTGGTGTGGGTGATGGGGTGAGCGATGGAGGTGAGGATGGAGACGGTGTATATGGATGGGATGAGGGTGGAGGCGGTGTAGGTATTCGCAAGAACCCTTGTCTTATCAACTGATTAGCGCTCAGGGGAGAAGTCTTTGGTGCTCCTTTGACGTCACTCAAAGGAGGCATGATCAGTGGGATATACTCAGGACCTTTTCTTCCTTTATCCCTGAAATGCTTTCCGTTTTGTGTAGCTTCAAACATCAAGGTAACCGCATAACCCGTTGTTCACACAAGAGCATCTTAATCCAAGTATTTAGCAATTTTAAATACTTACCTCCCAGTACTTTAAAGAAGTGGCGCTCTGCTTCGTTGTAACTGATAGAGGTATCGACCACGAGCTCCATCACAAATCCTCCTATAATGCGGTCGAGCCAATGGTCGACAGCGCACGTGATCTTATCTTCAGAAGCTTCCAATCTCCTTACTAACACTGGTGTCCAAACAATCAGATTTTAAAGTCTCCACCTTCCTTGGTCATCTGCCAACTTTGTGATCCACTCATATTAATCAATCGAGAAGGAACAAAAGGAGATTTCATGTATTTCTGTGTACAAGTATCTGTCCAACCATTGTTCTTTTGTCAATCGCAGATTCTTGTTTTCTTGCACTGTGAATTCATGGATCTTTCTATCCAACCAGGTTTCAATTCCTTTCTTAGTTGGATTCCAATGATATGACATCACACATCTCATTATGTAGATCCCGATCCCGGCAACAGAATCATTTGTTGGGTTGATGGGCCCTAACCCAGGTTCAGCGTTAGGCAACCAAGCAAATCCCTACACTATTGACCCTTTCGACATCAGTCCATGGAGCACGGACCCGAAGTCTCACCTGAAGTAGTATGGGGGGATGCAGGAACCAAGTTTCCACACCCTGAGATGGTTGTGATGTCGGTTTTCTACCTCAACCCCTAGCTCGCACAGATCGATAAGCCTTTAGGGCTTATCAAAGTATTTCCTCTTCTGTCTTTCAAAACCTTTACGAAGGTATCCGATCATCCTGTGCGCAACCCTAAACAATGATTCAGGCACTTACACGCCTCTATAACTATGTTACTTTCATGTTTCCCAAATTATCTTAAGTATTAGTTACCTTATCATGCATTTAATATTATCCTCGCGTAAACATACATTATTACTTGCACTCAAATAACAAATAAAAATAGATACAATCACGCATCAATTTGACATTATAAGGTAAACCCAGAACTTAACATATCATGATCACATGTAATAATCAGAGACAGAAAATACAGTGATTCAAGAATACTTCGCTTTATTTATGATTCAAGTTCCCAGTACAGACTCTATCCGCCCTGCGTACACAACTGTAGGGGTTCGCGCACTCAACTGCGAACTTCCACACTAGGCCTATGTGCACTCAGCTGCAAAGCCTCTTCCTACATTAAGACTCTCGCTCTTATTGCTCCCAAAACTTACCACTAACTCATGACTTCTTACTTTCCTCCCTTTTTATACAATCCCATGGTCTGCGGACCATGGGTAGATCTCAAAACCAACACAACTTATCTAAACTACGGGCAGAAAACCCTTTTATCTTAGACATCTTCATGCTCCGTGACCACAAAATGCAGAGATTTTACATTTATTTACACAAAATTTGGGCCTTCTGCCCCAAAACTTGGGTGTTTAACCCAAAATTGACCCCTAGGGGACCCGTTCCCAACAAACAACCACTTGCTTCCTCCACATAGCCACCACTATAAAAGCTTGACCTATTAACTTTTATCCAAACTAAACTAGAAAGAGATCAACAAGAATTTTCTGATGTTGACCCGATAATGCAAATCAAGACTCCATAGCTTGGAAAAATTAGAACATTGAAATTAACAATATTAATCATTTCACAAAGGTATTGTTGTTGGTGTTGGACCCATCAACATTCAAGTGATCTCCTCAATATGAAGTCCCAATAAGACCTCACACCATTCTGTCTAGGAGTCCCATCTGGTATAAAGGCTCGGTTTCCAAATACTTAAATATTTTCATTGGCTTTAGCTATCAGCACAAGAGAGTGATGTGATAGTATCTTTCAAAAGAAAGTTGAATGTGCCTGGTGAGTGTGCAGCACAATTATGTCTAGGTTCTCTTACTGTGAAAGGGGGAGAAAAGTGAGCCTCTAAGTGAGAGGTAATAGTAGCACCCATTAAGAGACACACGTGAACCCAAAAGAACTGTCCAACATCCAACGGAATAATCCACAGCGGAGGCGACAGTCATTACAACCAATGAACAAGGGAAGATTCGTGTAACATCCAATGGAGTAGTCCACAATAGATGTGATGGTCATTATAACCAATAAGAAAATAAAGGTGTGTCTAGTATCTTGGGGAATATTCCACAAGGATGAGACAACAGTGACAACCATTGCATCACATTCCCAACAAGATAAGCACTAAAATAACCGAAATAGTTCAACTATCTTAGTACATGTGAAAGCAAACATGAAATACAAATGTTCACAAAATAGTCTTACAAACATTCATAAGTCATGCATGAAGAACATGTTGGCCTTAAAAGGCTTCTGTTATTAAGCAAAAGTTCCAAGACACATATTTACATTGTACATCACTAGCCCTAGTAGTGGGACATTGGAGCCACTCCTTACTCCTCAAAGAAATAATTGATCTCTCTAATGCCTTGTGGGAGGAGACAAGGTGAAAAATCATTTTCTCATATAATGAGGGAGTATATATAACCAAGGGTTGATGCTTACCCCTTATGACTCTTTGATGTAACACCCTCCTCCCACATCTACCCAAGAAATCGGTCAGCCAAGATAAACATGTGACGAGAGGCCACTAGGATATTATTCGAACTCCTAATTTACATTAAGGAAGTGGACCAGATGGAAACACACCATATAAACATCCAACATTAGCATTAGGACCCTCATGAACCAACCCAACATTTCTGCTAACCAGCCCCTGGGTCCCACTGACATTTTGGACTACTTGACGTATGGATGCTCTCATGTGATGGGCATGCTAGCATCCAGGGACCTCTAGACTCTCTCACAGGCCTGCAAGCCAGCGTCCAGGGATTCTTTTGCTTAGTTTTGTGTTAGTGCCCACAAGATTTAAGCCACCTTTTCAGGTCCAGAGCTCAGGTAACTGCCCAGAATTGAATGACACCTTCAGAATAATAAGATAACATGTAAATAACAATACTAAAGCAATTACTTGAATAATACCTTGACTGGACCCTTACTAGCCATGACAGGCATTTCATCAAACATATCATGAATATGTAATCTATGGGTGTAAATAACATATCTAAGCACAGGGGTCTCATACTTATCTGAGATTCGCTATGAGGCATTGCTCCTTATCACCTTAGTTGCATTATCATCCATTAGGCCATAGATACAGTGTTCATTCATATGCAAGTAAAAACATGATGAGATCCACACATAGCCACTATCATAATACATATTCATAACTAGCATAATAATAACAGAAATACCAAGGAAACAAAATCCATATAATCCACATACAAACCAGTATAATACTCATGAGATAACAAGGAGAAATAACCTCATATTAATTATGCAAAATCAAAACCTGTGATGGGACTTCCACATTCCTCCCGACCATAGAATGGTTGATCCAAATCTCTCATCAACCATTCACCCTCGTTCCATATTCCAAGCATGCATGTGGGATCTCATAAAACACATCAATCCAAAGCCATCTAGGGATTCCTGAGGCCAACCACCTCAACCCATCAAATAGTGATTCCACCTCATGGTCAAACATCACAAAACCATCATCAGATTAGTGTCTATCCCAGCCTTCCAGGGCTCCAGAGCATTTGTTCCACCCAAGGCTCTAGGACTAGTAACTCAACCCACAGTTTTTGTCAAGCTCCAGAGCATTTGTCCAACCAAGGCTTTGGGACTAGTAACTCAACCCACCAAGGGCTCCAAAGAATTTTTCCAACCAAGGCTACAATACTAGTAACTCAACCCAAGTTGCTACAGGGCTCTAGACCATTTGTCTAACCAAGGCTCCAAGAACTAGTAACTCAACCCAAGCTAAGGAAACATGGGAACCAACCAAAACAAAACAAGGAAATAAACCCACAATATCCATGGCTATCCAAGAAATGGCAAGGCTAGGGAATCCACTGTCAATCTAGGAAATCCTCCATGCCAGTGACAAATCATGTGCAATAATCCACATGCATATTCCACGCATGCCAAAACTAGTGATGAAAACATACATGCAACTTGGTACCTGCAAGAAAACCCATTGTAGTTGTTGATCTTGATGTCCTCTTGCGCTTTCCTTCTCTTCCATTGCCTTCTTGCTCCAAAAATCCAAGTATGCCACTCTCCAAGAAAACTCTAAGTGTCCAATAGTATGAGAGAGAGAAAGAATAGAAGAGAGCTCCACCAAAACCTGTCAAAATCCTACCAACTGATCCTCAAAAGCCTTTTTATCAATGCGGCCTCTATTTTCTTCATTTTTCATTATTTTCTTCATTTTCCTCCTCACATGAAACCTGTGACCTTTCACCTTCTGTTTCTACTAATTTCCATTATTTTCATAATTAAATTTCCAAATAATTATTCATGCCTTTCCAAAACCTTTTCCATTGCCTTTTCCAATTTCCCTAGCCATAATAAATCGAATGAACACCCATTGGGATGTTTTCCCTGCCATTCAGCTTGGAATACGTGTCCCATCAACTGTGGTCTTATATATCTTTACATGGATTTTTAACAAGGGTTATTACAGAACCCTCCAACTTCGGGGAACACTGTCCTCAGTGTTTAATGACACCTGCAACCAACAAGGCTATTGAAAACAAAACATACTGCCAATGGAGCTTTATAACACAACTCATTGTAGTATTTACAATGAACATCTACTAAAACATGACAAACATATTGTTTAATGGAGCTTTATAACACAACTCATTATGGTATTTACAATAAAAACCACATATTCACACATACACATTTGTTTCACCCAATGAATAATCATATTATCTATGGAGATTTATAAATCTAGTTCGATACAATATTTACAATAATACACACATATCTACATATGCACATTTTCTTAACCAAAAAATAAAAGGATACGATTCCTATATCTGCAATAAGGGAATCCAAAGGCTCACACCTCCACCCTCAAAGTGATACTAGGATTGACCTCCTTCCCAGGAAGTCTGGAATCCACTCCTATAGTCAAAGTTGTATCCAATGTCCAGTGCCACAATCTTGTGCCACTTATCCTCTTCGTGAACAGTTACCAGCTCATTGTTTCATGGTTCACTCCCAATGTGCATCTAATTCCATCTGGAAATGCTAATTACCAAAACAAATCCATGACTAGTCTTCCCTTCTCTTCTACCCAATCCCTCGAGAAATCATTCACCCCCTTTTGTGCAATCACTCACCTTCCAAGTTCCGCTGGCACCCCCATACCGAGCAGTCCATCCCTTGGAAAGGCTTCCTCACAACGGAAGATACAAAAGCCAAGGCATATCCCTAACTCAAACAATCATATCAGTCATAGCATGCTCATGGAAATCAATGGACACTATTAGGTACCCGTGTCCCACAATGGCCTCGCCCCTGAATACTTTACCAACATACTACTGCATTTCCAATTCCTTTTGTTGTTGCAAATTCTTGTAGTCAATTTCAACCACCCAACCAAGAATTTCCGTGCTTCCGGTACCAAGCACGTAACTTCCATTAGACTTAAAATAAATTGAAACTAATTTACATCATACCTCATTGTTATCTCCTCAATAAGGTACACTTGCAATCCCTTTTACTTCGTATCACAACAAGTCAAACTATCATTGTTGACCAATTCATCATGTATAAACATATCACATCAGGTTAGCAAAAAACAAAACCATTATAGATCAAAATCATAAATCACATGCATAATAAAACTAAAATAAAATAATGATACTTATCCTTTAGTCAATCCTCACTTCTACCTTTGTTCTTTTTATACACACACTAGATCGTTTGTCACACCCAACAAACACCCAATGCCTTCTCCTCAACCATGCGCACATACACATAGTGTGCATCACACACATACAACCACACACGACATACAACACCATGCAATACATGCATCTACACCTGACATACAACACATACACTTACACCCAGTGTACAACACAACACAATACATGCACCTAAACCCGGTGTACACCACCACATGATACATCTAATACACATAGTACAACACAACAAGTACACATGTCATGATACCACAACTACACCATGCACATAGATAGTACTGCATGTACACGACATGTATGACACGCACATAATACCACATGTACATCAGTACCACATGTACAACATGTACACAGTACCACCTATACACAACACCACCTGCACAATATGTACACAAAATCACATGTAAATGGCACCACCTACACAATGTATACACAATGAAATATGTACATCGTACCACCTGTATAATGTGTACACAATACCACATGTACATAGTACCACATGCATGACATGTACATGACACCACATGTACATAGCATCGCATGCACGACATGTACATAGCACCACATGCACAGAACACCACATGTACAACATGTACACGGCACCACATGCTCACATCACCACTTGTACAATCATGCACATAACACCATATGTACAACATGCACACAACACCATATGTATATAGCATTGCATATACAACATGTACATAGCACCCTATGTACACGACACTACATATCCAACATGAGCACTGCACCACACCACATATCCATCATGCACATAGTACAATATGTACACAGCACCACATATCCAACATGTACATAGCACCATCTATACCCAACACTACATATGCAACATTCACACAACACTGTCTGCTCCACCATGTACATAATATTACATCAACAACATGTACATGCATTATATATGCACAAAACTGCATGCACACAACATCACAAATGCAACATGTACAACACATACAAAATATGCACAACATTAGTACCACACGTCCCAAACCACGTTTTCTCTACCAAGCAACCTTGCTTCCAGTACAACATATGCACAACATTAGTACCACACGTCCAAAACCACACTGTCTTTACCAAGCAACCTTGTTTCCAGTGTCTCTCTATCATCCATAATTATCCTATCATGTCGCAAAGCACATTATTTTCATTCCGTTGATGTATCCTTCAGCGTTACATGTCATATCATAAACATAGGCATAATACAATCATACAATATCAATTCATATCCACATGATACTGACCTCATATATTCATCATGACTACTCTTGCCACTTGATTTCTCATGAACCAAGAACCTATTCATGCCATTCACCTACATAAGCAATCATTCTTCCACAAGAATGATCCTTGATGACCTTGTTGGACAGTGACATAGATACATGGATACATGCATACATATACATAAACATTAGCATAAACAATCATGATCCTGTCGGACAATGATATGCATACATACACATATATGCATATAAGAATCAACATAAAACAATAATGATCTATTCAATCAATGACATACATATATACATAAGAAATTAACATAAAATAATCATGATCCGTGATGATCCTATCAGACATGACATACATACATACATGTATACACATATAGACATTAGCATAATCGTGATCACAACATAATCACCAGATCTCAAAGTCAAGGTTAAGAGAAGTTCCTTTATTCATGCACAACAATGAGAACAGTGATTCCCAACATAGCCAAGGCATCTAATGCCTCAAATCTATTTACCTTACCTTTCCTTTTATCTTTCTCATGATTTTCCTACCACCATCCATTTACACTAATCGACCGAACCACTCCAATCAATTTCCATATTCTTACCTTCAACTACCCTTACTCATGTACCAGGCTTCATCCAAGTCTTACATTACCTACTAGGTTTCTTTCAACTCTCCTCGAGCTCCATTAACTTTCCTCTTTCCCAACCAATTCCCAAGACTCTCAAAACAATAAAGGAAAGATCGAGAAGAAAACAAGAAGAAAACCAAGGAAAAACAACAATAATACAATAGCATAAACAAAACGGTATGGCCATACACTAGATGTAAACAAAGCCGCAATCAAGCACAACAAACCACAAAAATACCAAAAGAACAAGACTGGCAATAGATGCCATGACTCAATCCCCATGGATCCCAGTGCTTCCAAAGGAGAGCTCAACCGAAGTCTTCTTCAAAATTTCATGGTAGTCTCTTTTCCATGCAATTCCTTGCATCATATTTCCATGAACTTATAATTGTCAGTGCATAAATAAACATAACAACATACTAGTTACCTTACCTTTTTTGTGGCAATCACATTTCTTTGTAATTGAATATGTCCATGTCATCTCTCAAGGGCTCCAATTCTCTTGACAAATCCATCCATAACTAGAAACTAGCTGATATACCTGTCAAATGCATGTTCATGACTATAGCACGTATCCACTTAATGTCAGGAAAAATCAAGGGTAAGAAGACTTCTGATATGTAAAGCACTCATTCGTTTGGAGTTAGGGTTTTCAACATAGCCAAAGGAATTCTTTCCCAATTCCTTTCTTCTACCTTTTTACTTTGTTGGAATCTAGGCTTACTATGTATTGTCTCATGACCCAGCTATTATATATATAAACACATCAATTGTTACCTTGTCATGCTAATACAAGCATGCTTCCTGTAATTGTTTACACATGTCAGCCACATGTTCCAAATATAAAAAAAACATATCTATCAATTTGAAATCAACCCTTACCAAGACTAACAATCATGTCATCATCCATAGTCAACTCATAATCATTAGACATAATGCTACAACTATCACCTACTACACTGAAGTACATATCAATTGTCTCATCACATATGTGTTAGTACAATCATCTTAAAACAAGATCATTTGAACATATACTCATATTATACAATTCATCAAACATCCAACCAACTTGCAAACATATTATGTTAAATTAATCAACTAAACGACATAATCAAACATTCAAGCACAAAATAGACGACATAAGCAAACTCATACCTTAATGTATCTCAGGGGAGGCTATCTTATCTGCACAATCAGTCTAGTTAGCATGATATAACTTCATAGCACATCAGATCAAACACAAATAAGATCATGATATCCATAATAGTCACTAACTAACATGTTCACATCATAAGCTCATAAACAATTATCATTCATACATAATAATCACATTCACACAATCAGTCTAGAATAGTACAACAAAATGTCACAAATAAGTCTACTCATACCTAAATGTCATAGCCCTAACCATCTGCATAAGCCAATCCAATTTATCATGATACATATAACATCAAGATATTAATGCTATAACCCTAATCATCAAGTTAACTAACATACAACAATAATAAGTTAACATATAACATGCTCATCAACAACATATAACATAATCATCGAGCTAACTACAAGTTAACATATAACATATTCATCAATGACATTTAACACAATCATCAAGTTAAGTAACATATAACAACAATATCAATGCATACAACCACAGGTTACTATCATTCATGATTATCTGATACATGTGTATATGTCTACACTAATCAACTAGTATCTACCATGCATGTAACCACAACAACAATAGAATGAAAAACATTTATATAACCCTAATTCATATAACAATCCATTACTTAACACACATTCATGCAAAACATAAAAACATGTATGATGACATGCTCTTGCCTCGAGGTCCAATGTTGTAACTTCACTTTGATGATCTGCATCTCCTGCTCTATCTCAAACAGCTCATTAGCATCATAACATACCAATAACATCATGATGACCTAACTGCATACAATGACTTCACAATGCATGCCTGACCTACCATACATGCATAACCATAACCATGTCAATGCATGCATAACAACATATAGCTACTAACATGCATAACAAATGCGTATACAACCATACACTCATGATGACACATTCCACAACAACACCATCAAAATTTACATGGTGACATCACTACACCCATGATCAACAACATGCAAATGCAACAAGCACATGGACTAAAAGTATATGCAACCGACATGAATGCATGAGCAACACACAACCCATCCAATCCGAGGGGTGAACCATGCTCTTATACCACTCTGTAACACCCTCCTCCCACATCTACCCAAGAAACTATTGAATTTACACAGCCTTGGGTCTAGGTTAGAGTCTTAAAGTCACTAATGCTACCAAACCAAGAATCTCAACCATAAACTACTTTGCACAGTGAAAATATAAATCAGTAAATCACATATGCACAATATACACCGTTTTAAACAAAATTGTACAATATGTGCAATCCCAATCTTCGTTATATTAAACAAAATGAGTAATACAACATTCTAAGGTTTACAAGATACAATAATAATCTTTGTTGCACAACTTCTATGTCGTATCTTGTCCTGTCGGCCCTTCTCTCCCCTACTAATCACCAGTAGTTACTTACTCCATCAAGGCATCTACTCATCAAGACTCCAAGAGGGCTACCTCTTATCACTGATGCAAGTCACATCTGCTACAATGAACACGAGCTCATCAACTGCTCTTTGGGTAAGCCTAATTCCCTAGCTCCAATCTGCCAGGATAGCAACAACTTTCGTCCATTAAAGTGGTTCACTTTGGCACAAAACCTTCACCAAATATGGCACCAACGGAGTCCTTCTTGTTTTCTACTCTAGGGCTACTTTGTGTAGCCAACTCATTGACCTCCAACAACTCTATGATACCCAATCTTGTCACTATCAATTCTACTCCTAGGAAAGACTCTTCTCCTCCTCGGAAGACCCTCCACTTGGCATCAAAAAACTGCTACAAAATTGATTCAAACTAGTCAAATCAAGGACCCAATACAATTCATAAATGCTGCTCCAAGTCTATAGTATTGTTTGTCCCTAGTTAGGGGATTGACATGCTACGGCAGCCCTTTTTTCTCCACCCATACAACCCTTAATTTATTGCGGCTTATTCAAGGGAGTATGCCTTGATTTCGTGTTGTTGTTATGGTATTATACCACCCTCAAACGGTCTAGCGTAGGCACCTTTCTGAGGTGGTATGGCCTGCGTCCTACCACATCGCTCCTCCTGTACATACGGCCCACACAAACACATAGATAGCCCACCTTAAAGTTTCCCCACAAACCCGTGTTATCCTTTGTTGAAACTCAGCCTTCCTGAGTTATGTTACTGCCCTCCATGTAGTTAGAGAACACCCAAACAACACCCAAAATAAATCCACATTATTTTGTCCTCCTTTCTTGTGGCAAAATAGAATCTAATATGCTCCCTTATCCAAGTTCTTCTTCACCTTCAATGAGCTCTTGTATTGCTCTTTTTTCTATGCTTAAAATGACTCAACTCATCCTCAATATATAGGCTTCACTGCCTCCAACGAGTTCACTCAAAGAGACATGTCTACTTGGAATTTTCTTCAAGTCGGCCTACTTGAAAATCCAATATTTACTATGTCAACATCAAAAATTCATATCTCTCTAACGACAACTCGAATTCGAACGATTTTTTATGTGTTGGAATCGTATTTTCGAGAAATGACATCCTGATCCATTACATGTTGTGAATCCATCATGTTTTTTCCCCAAAACACGATGGGTACCAAAACCCCATACTTGGGTTTCAAGCCCATAAGCTGCCCTTGTGGTGCTTTTTCCTCTAAACCCTGAACCCTATGGCTTGGAGTACCTTCAAAGCTACACAAATCAACACTCCCTATTAGTGAGGGAGGTACTTCCAAGACTAGTAAGTATCTCATCATCATCATCACTGCTCACAACACTTTCCCAACTCTTAGCACTCACAATTGCAGCAATCCTTGTATGGTGAACTACGCCCTTCTTGAAAGTGCCATTGCCACTGCCAGAAGCAACATGCTTCTTCTCCTTATCATGTAACATCTTACACTCTTTCCATGATTCCTTCTTGGAATTTGTAGGAGCACTCTTTCTCACCACTAACCACGGGCTCTTCTTGCGTTCTAGAGTCTCCCTCTGAATCTGTAAGCTCCCTCTCAAGCCAGACTACTTATGAGTCTCTGGAACCTGTACCTTCTCGGAAAAGTGTACCTTCTTCTCAAGAACCTGTGCCTTCTCCTCTGAAGCCTACACCTGCACCTGCACTTGCTCCTACTTCTCTGGAACCTACACATGTCCCTGCTTCTTTCCATGATCCTCAATCTTGGCAGTCAACTTGTAGAGACCATACTCTCTAACTCTGAGTACAATCCCATTAGACTTTGAGCCTCTGAGCTTGATTCTTGCCATCCCATCCTAGAACAAGATCTCAAACCCCTTATTCTCCATCATCGAGATGGAGAGCACATTACATCTGAGGCCTAGTACAAATAATATATCCTGGACCCACATCATATGTCCTACCTCCATTCTGAATGGTACAACACCCAATCCTCTAATCTCCAACTAACTCTTGTTGCCCAACACCGTGTGAAATTTTAGGTCCCATCTAGCTAGAGTCTCAAAAATATCTTGTGACCCTATCATATGCTTCGTTGCATCACTGTCAACGTACCATCCATCCTCTTTGATAGTACTCTACAAGAAAAGAGAAATCACAGTAAAATCCTCCTCTTTGCCTTCCAATCTTTAAGTGAGCTCATCCATCTCTGCTTTATTGGCAATAAGGGTGGCCTGCTTCCCTTTTCTTTTCTCGTCGTCTCCCTTCTTCTTCTTCGAACATCTTGACAAAAAATGACCCATCTCACCATCGTTGAAACACTTGACTTTACTCAAGTCCTTCTCTTTTTTACCCTTCATTCGTGATGCAAGTGCCATGTCATCATCTAAAGCTTTCTGCTTCGGTTGAAGATTCTCGTCTCGCAAGTCTTCCTGAATGAATTCATCCCACAACCTATCTCAGTCTGGCAGCTTCTCCCTAGCAACGATTCCTTTTATGAAGGGCTTCCATTCCTCGGTGAACCCTTTCAAGGCAATCATTCCATATCTCCATCTGAGACAGTCACACTAATGGTAGCAAGCTCATCCTTGACCTGAGACAATCTCATTATATACAAGGTCATGCTTTCACCCTTTAACATCTTGGTGGACTTCAACTTATCTTCCAAGACCAATACTCAGTTCTCATTCTTATTCTGGAACAAATTCTAAAGAGACACCCACATCTCATGTGCAGTGTTCTTCCCGGATAAATGATGTATTAGGGCATCCCACACACCATCAAGGATAATCAATCTCACCCTCGCGTCCAAATATTCCCATATTTCCAACTCCTTAGGGTTTGTTGGTTTCTTGATCTCTTTCTTGAAAAAATCCCAGATCTTGTTGACCTACAATATCAACTTGATCCTTTCCTTCCATGGACTATAGTTGGACAACCCCTCCAACCTGTCCTCATATCGGATACCTACCTGCAACATTGAAATTATAGTAAACCCTTCACTCGCAATGTGACCAAGTCCCTCTCATGCTATACTTCATTGCACACAACTCTAATTTACTCACTTCCAAAGTAGCTCATACACGCTTTGATAACATGTTGAATTTCCATGACCTTGGGTCTAGGTTAGAGTCTTAAAATCATTGACGCTACCAAACCAAGAATCTCAACCATAAACTACTTTTCACAACGGAAATATAAAGTAGTAAATCACACATGCACAATATACAAAGTTTTAAACGAAATTGTACAATATGTACAATCCAAATCTTCGTTATATTAAACAAACTAAGTAATACAATAGTCTGTGTTTTAAAATATACAATGACAATATTCATTGTGCAACTTCTATGTCATATCTTGTCCTATCAGTCCTTCACTCCCATACTTCTCACTAGTAGTGTCTTAGTCTATCAAGGAATCCACACATCGAGACTCCAAGGGGGCTGCCTCCCATCACTATTGCAAGTCACGTCTGCTACAATGAACACGGGCTCATTAACTGCTCTCTGGGTAGGCCCAATTCCCGAGCTACAATCTGTCAAGCAGCAACAACTTTTTTCCATCAAAGTGTTGCACTTCAACACCAAACTTCACCCAATATCGCACCAACAAATTTCTTCTTGTCTGCTTCTCTATGGCTACTTTGGTTAGCCAACTTGCTGCCCTCCAATAGCTCTATGATACCCAATCTTGTTACTATCAATTCTGCTCCAAGGAAAGAATCTTATACTCCTCGGAAGATCCTCCACTTGGCATCAATAGGATGCTAAAAAGATGATCCAAACTAGTCAAATTTCTTACCCAATGCAAGACATAAATGTTGCTCCAAGTTTGTACTACTGTTGTCTTTGGTTAGGGCATTGACATGTTGAAACAACCCTTGTTTCTCCACCCAAACAACCTTAATTTACTGTGGCTTATTCAAGGGAGTATGCCCCGATTTCATGTTGTTGTTCTAGGCTTATACCGCCCTCAAACAATCCAACGTAGGCACCTTTATGAGGTGTTATGGCTTGTGGCCTACCATAGCTCTCCTCCTGTACCTAGTACCTACAGCACACACAAACACATAGATAAGCCACCTTAAAGTTTCCCCATAGACCTGCGTTATCCTCTATTGAAACTCAGCCTTCATGAGGTATGTTACTACCCTCCACACAGTTAGAGAAGCACCCAAACTAAATCCGCGTTGCTTTGTCCTCTTTTCCTGTAGCAAAACAAAAGCTAATCTGCTCCCTTTCTGAGTTCTTCTTCACCTTCAATGAGCTCTTGTATTACCCTTTTTTTATGCTTAAAATGATTCAACTCATCCTCAATATATAGGCTTTATTGCCTCCAACAAGTTCACTCAAAGAGACACGTATACTTGGAATTTTCTTCAAGTCAGCCTAATTAAAAATCCAATATTTATTATGTCAACTTCAAAAATTCATATGTCTCTAACAACAACTCAGTTTCAGACACTTTTTTATGTGTTGGAATCATCTTTCCAAGCAATATCATCCTCATCCATCACATGCCATGAATCCATCATGGTTTTTCCCCAAAACACGATGGGTGCCAAAACCCCATACTTGGGTTTCAAGCCCAAAAGTTTCCCTTGTGGCGCTTTGTCTTCCAAACCCTGAACCTTAGGGCTTGGAGTACCTCCTAAGCTACACAAATCAATAGAAACTATTCATTCAAAGTAAATATGTGATGAGAGGCCACTATGATATGATTCAACCTCCTAAGTCATGTTAATGAAGTGGAACTGATGGAAACACACCATACAAACATTCAACATCAGCATTAGGATCCTCAGGAACCAACCCAACCTTTTTGCCAACCAGCCACTTGGCCCCACTGACATTTTGGACTACTTGACCTCTTGATGCTCTCATGCAATGGGCATGCCAAAATCCATGGACCTCTAGACGCTCTCATAAGCCTGCAAGACAACATCCAAGGACTCTTTTGCTCAGTTTTGTGCCAACATCCTCGAGATTGAGCCACATTTTCAGGCCCAGAGCCTAGGTCACTGCCCAGAATTGAATGAAACCTTCAGAATAGTAAGATAAAATGGAAATAACAATACTTATTCAATTACTTGAATTAGATATTGATTGGATCCCTACTAGCCATGACAGGCATTTCGTCAAACATATCACGAATATGTAATCTACAGGTGTAAATAATAGATCTGAGGATAGGGGTCTCATACTTATCTGAGATTTGCTATGAGGCATTGTTTCCTTATCACCTTAGCTGCATTATCATCCATTAGGCCATAGATACATTGTTGATTCATATACAAGTAAAAACATGATGAGAGGCATACATAGCCACTGTCATAATACATATTCCTAACCAACATAATAACAATAGAAATACCAAGGAAACAACAACCATATAATCCAAATATAAACCAATATAATACTCATGAGATAACAAGGAGAAATAACCTCATATTAATGATGCAAAATACAAACCCGGGATGGACTTCCATGTTCCACCCGGCCGTAGAATGACTCAGCCAAATCTCTCTTCAGTCATTCACCC
This sequence comes from Pinus tabuliformis, assembly GCA_031772625.1. Classification (NCBI taxonomy): domain Eukaryota; kingdom Viridiplantae; phylum Streptophyta; class Pinopsida; order Pinales; family Pinaceae; genus Pinus; species Pinus tabuliformis. Next base: position 1,311,807,798 of record CM062820.1, on the reverse strand, counting down.
CCGTGCCATATTCCAAGCATGAATGTGGGATCTCATAAAACACATCAATCCAAAACCATCTAGGGCTTACTGAGGCCAACCACCTCAATCCATCAAATAGTGATTCCACCTCATGGTTGAACATCACAAAACCATCATCAGATTACTCTTTATCCCAGCCTTCCAGGGCTCTAGAGTGTTTGTTCCACCCAAGGCTCCAGGACTAGTAACTCAACCCACAGTTTCCATCAGGCTCCAGAGAATTTGTCCAACCAAGGCTCTGGGACTAGTATCTCAACCCACCAAGGACTCCAGAGAATTTTTCCAACCAAGGCTACGACACTAGTAACTCAACCCAAGTTATTATAGGGCTCCAGAGCATTTTTCCAACCAAGGCTCCAAGAACTAGTAACTCAACCCAAGCTAAGGAAACATGAGAACCAATCAAAACAAAAAAGGAAATAAACCCACAATATCCATGGCTATTCAAGAATTGGAAAGGCTAGGAAAATCCACTTTCAATCCAGGAAATCCTCCATGCTATTGACATATCATGTCCAACAATCCACATGCATATGCTATGCATGCCAAAACTAGTTAGGGAAACATACATGCAACTCAATACCTGCAAGAAAAACCCATTGTAGTTACTAATCCCAATGTCCTCTTGCATTTTCCTACTCTTCCTTTTCCTTCTTGCTCCAAAACTCCAAGTATGCCACACTCTCCAAGAGTGCTCCAATAAAACTCCAAGTGTCCAAGAGTATGAGAGACAGAGAGAATACAAGAGAGCTCCACCAAAACCTGTCAAAATCCTACCAACTAATCCTCATACGCCTGTTTATCAATGAGGCCTCTATTTTCTTCATTTTCCATTATTTTCCTTCTTTTTCCTCCTCACAGACAACCTGTAACCTTTCACCTTCCTTTTCTCCTAATTTCCATTATTTTCATAATTAAAATGTCAATTAATGCCTCATGCCTTCCCAAAGCATTTACCATTGCCTTTTCCAATTTCCTTAGCCATAATTAACCAATTGAACACCCATTAGGATGTTTTCCCCACCATTCATCTTAGAATATGTGTCCCATCAACCGTGGTCTTATATATTTTTACATGGATTTTTAACTAGGATTGTTACATTTGACTACCCTCATGACTGTTCAACTTCCTATGAATTTTCAACTTACATGACTCTTCATATTCATGTGTATCCATTGGACTTTCACTTTACAATATACATGGCCCACAATAGTGATGTGGCATATGAGAACACATGACACGACTTGAAATGGCACTATTGACATGGACTGGCTTAATGGTGTGGCAATGTCAAGCCGCTATTTTTGTTGAGTGATAGATGTGTTCTTGGATATGCTTTCTCTTACCCTCCGCATAACTTGATGATGTGGGGCCTTCAATGATCTTTGGTCTTGAAAGGTGGTTGCACACTTTTGTTCCTATTGCTTTCTCTTGGTAGGTCCATTTGCCCACCAATAAGGGATTCTTTAGGCATGCTTCCCTCGTCCTTCTCCTTATTCATCCTCTCACCATGACTTCAAAGTGTACATGTTCCTGCAATTCACACGTGATGGGACAACATCAATTAGAAAACCCCCTATCCTAAGATGATGCATTATTATACATGAACTGAGCTCGAGATAGGTGAAAGGCTAGGAGAGAGGACCCAGTAACTGTGCATTGTGCAGTTCTAGGTGACAAGGAGAGAGGTTGATCACTGGGACTACGTAAAGTGCAGCTCAAGATTGACTGAGGAACCTTTCAGCACAATCCCTGCTGGGGAAGGAAATTATGCAGTGGCCACTGGGAGTCAGGATTACGTAGTTCAGGCAGATAGTAGCTGATGTGAGATGAGACCCTAGGAGACAAATATGTGCAATTTTTAGAGGCAAGGGGGACTGGGAAGCAGAGAGACCTGGAGGACAAATCTATGCAGTTCTTGAGGTCAATGAGCTTCGGTTTAGGGAGGACACTCGGGGGCACTTATGCACATTTTTGGAGGCCAAGGGAGGTTGGGTTCTCTATGCATTGTGGGGTTCCAACAGGCAAGGGGAAACACTTGAGGACTAAAAGTACAAAGTGTGCAGTTCAAGTCAAGCTAGGAGGAACTGTTGTGAAATTCTGGGGTTCAAGGAAGGTTGCTGAGCTCTAGAATAGAGTAGTGCAACTTCCCTCGAGGACAGTGACTAAGAACTTCATAGTTCCAGGTAGCAAGGTCACAACACTAATAGTTGAGACTCTGCAGTGCGGAGTTCGGTCAGGGTCAGTGAAGCTGAGTTGCCCAGTCAGGAAGATTTTCGAAAAAATGGTTGTGTCTGGGAGGATGATAGACTTGTGATGAGCTTGAACTCGTGATCACACACTCAACATATTTCGACAACATAGACCACTGGAGCAACAAGAAAGAATTCCCCTTTATGTGATTGTCTCATAACAAGAAGCGATAAGTGTGACACTTGAGATAGACTTTAGGATAATCGTGATGACACTTGTGCGAAAGTTCTCAACACTTTGTGTATGAGTGTAACAGATGTTTACATTTCTAGGACAACTTGTATACACAAAGACCAACCTTTGAAACCACCAAAAAACGTCCACAACCATGGAAAAATAGTCAAACATGCAAAAAGACAATAGTTGATCCAGCAAGAAGAAGGGTTCAAATAAATTCAAGAAAGCTCATGAAATGAGCTTAAGTGTTTGTAAAAATCAAGGGAAATACCAAGGAAGGCTCTGAAATTTGAGTGTTAGCCAAAATTTTGGAGGGTGTTGCAGTCACTACAACACTTGGCAACACATTGGTTGAATTACAACTTCTCTACCTTGGTTATTTTCTTTTGTTCAGGGCCTTGGTCCTTCAGGGAGTATTGATTCATCATGAAGATTACTTTGGCTTCCCCACTTACCCCATGGGCAGACATGGTCCCCTCCATACCTTCTCAGTTGAACACAAAATAATCACAATGTTTTGAATGGGGAAGGGTAGTTTAGCTCGCGAGCTTAACATTTTTAGAGTATAGTTTTCTCTGTGGTGTTGCTCCGCCAGTAGGCCTAAAGAGTACCCCGGTGGATTCAAGCAAGAAGTAAAACATTGCTCTATTGCTAGTGAGCCTTGATAGTACCCCATTGGAGTTGCTTGGTTCACCTCTTTGCACAGGAAGCCTTTCTCTTCTTTCACCTTTATTTATTTATTTAAAGAGAATTGTGCATCGACACTTATTTATTTTGGGGCGGAAGAGGGATCCTGACTTATTGAGAGCAGGAGAGGTTGTTCCTTCAGAGAAGCATATAAATACCTCTGATTTAGGTTTGATCATTTATATTTTTCCCCTTCTCCATTTCTACTAGTTGGATAGGCTTGAAAACACCAAAGCAGAAAACTGAGTATAGGCATGAAGTTTCTAGACTAGACATAGGTTCATGGTTGGACCAAAACTCTCCTTATGTACAGATCATATTTTCCATCAAAACTTCATCATTCAAAAGATACAACCAACATAAGGAAGGCAGCTAGAAGACTAGCCAAGTGCTGCAGTGTCACAAGACTCTTTGAACTTCAGCCACACACACACTTGGAAGCCACAACGCAGTAAGGAACAACACTTATTTACATGAAAAAACAACACAAAACTGAAGCAAAACATAACAGGAAAAAATAAAATCCTATGTACATAGTGCGGGATGTAGCCCCAAATCTTCATTAAAAATATTGTTTTAAGTCTTGGCCATTAATGGGGAGAGAGTCAATCTTCCCGTCAAGTGATTGAAGATGATATGTGCGATGGCCAAGCTTTTTGTGGACTGTGTAAGGACCAATCCATAGTGTTAGATCCCTATAATACTAGTGTATTACCTTATTATTATTGTCATTGTAGCCCCTTAATGTTATTTTTGTGCCCATGTTTTCCCCATATTGTTATTATTGTGCCCCATAGAATCCCACTCTTGTTATTTTTGTTGCCTTACATTATTATTGTTAAGTCGGCTCTGATTATAGTGTGACCTGTTAGACTCCTATATATAGAAAGGAGGTCTTGTCATTTGTATCATCCAAGAATTGTTCATTTGTGTAATGTAAAGGAGTTTCCCCCCTCGAAGAGGTTGATTTTGAAGTCATTGATCTATCTTTTCTCTATTTTGTGAGCTGGTTGCATAACATTTGGTATTAGAGCTTTGGATTCTAGGGGTTTCACTGCTGCAAACAGGTCATCGTCGAATTTTCGCTATAACTTGTTGTTTACGAAGTTTCAAAATCTGAAATTAAAAACCATTTGACAAGAAATCTTGATGAACCTTGGGTACGAATTTTAGATCTTCCCTCACTACATTTTTAGAGATATGATCCAACGAATTTAGGGTTTTTGCAGGCTCCCGAATTATATCTCAAACAAGTGACCTAGGGAAAATCATCATCACATTTTCTCTGAGAATCAGGTTGAAATTTCATAAAAATTTATAGAAATATGATGGACTACAGTCTTTTGTATATCGTTTCCAGGTCCGAAGGTCGAAACATTGACACGTGTCAATTCATACAATTTCTCTCTACTGAACCAGTCTATAATCAAGTCATCGTAGGATATTTGGAATAATTCTCTCTTAGAGAATCCAATCTTGATCAAACTTGTGGGGTCAAAAAGAGGACTCAAAGGGCTACCGCAAGACAACATTTCAGACCTTGGATATCATCAATTATAGAGATACAATAGATTCAATGTCAAACTCCTACAAAGCGAAAAAAGGTGTGTAGTCTTTTTAAAATTTTGCATAAGTTTGGTTTGAAAAAATAGTTTGAAGGAATTCAAAGGGCATAGTGAAGCATAATTATCATTAATGATGCCCAAAATAAATAAAATAAATAAAGGAAACTCTGTAATGAGGGTCAAAAGGTCAGTGAAAATAGGTATCAAGCATTGGAAGAGAATGTAGAAATGGCAAATAAAGACCAATCTATGGAGGACAGCCCTAATGAAAAGGAAACTGAAACAAAAGAAGACTGCTACCCAACACAAGAGATGGATAATAAGAAAGAAACTATAATGAGTGAAACAGAACTAGATATGGATCAGGAAATGACTCAGAGTGAAACAGATCTGGAAGATCATGAACTTCAGGAAATTCTAGATAAGGAACATCTACATCTGGAAGGGTTCTTGATGCAGGGATCCACGGGAGGGATAGACTCACTACCCCAAGAAGACTGCAACAAAATTCAGCAGCTATTCTTATGGAAAACTCAGGAAAGAGGATTATATAAAGGAAAAACCATGGAAAAGCAAGATTACAGAGGAGTGAAAATAATGAAATCTACTCCAAGATTAGCGACCAGAAATGCAGGAAAGAAGCGAGGCAGGAAAAAGCAGAAGGACCTCTTGATGGAGTGTGGAAAGTTAATGATAGACTTAGGTAAGATCAAAGACCTAACCAGTTACTCATTTACAAATCTTTAAATATGAAGCTCACATCATGGAATATCAGAGGTCTAGGTAGTAAAAGAAAACAAAGAATGCTTATTCATAGAATGAAACATGAAATGCCAAATGTTATCTTCATCCAGGAAATGAAATGTTCCATCCAAAAAATAAAACAAATTCACAGAAAATGGCTCAATAGATTTGAGTTTCTAGAGGTTAAAGCTAAAAACACAGTGGGAGGTATTCTAACTCTTTGGAATCCAAAGAAAATTAGTATAACAGATGCAGAAGCATCTAGAAACTACTTATCAGTGGTCATTCAACCAGTGGGTGATTCTAAACCTTCCTGGTCACAAATGTTTATAGTCCTCAAAGAATAGATGACAAACTCAAACTGTTAGATTCCCTTATTGATATTAGGAACAGACAAGTTGGGATTCCTTGGATCATAGGAGGAGACTTTAATATGATCAAATCTCTTTCGGAAAAAAAAAGGAGGCACCAGAGCACTCAACAAAGACTCCTTAGCGTTCCAAACTTTCACAAGTGAGATGAAATTGTTGATTCAGACCTAAGCAATGGCCTTTTTACCTGGACCAACAAAAGAGGAGGTGACGCACAGGTAGCCTCTAAATTGGACAGGTTCATGATATCATAGGAGCTTTTGCTCACAGATAAAGAAATAACAGCAACAGTCCTTCCCTTTGGAGGTTCCAACCATTGGCCGATTCAACTGGAAATCAAGGGTTTTATTTCTCCCAAGAACATGCCCTTCAAATTTGATAATATTTGGCTCTCCCACCCGGATTTCATCAGCAACATTGAAAAATGGTGGTTGGAGGACCTGCAATTCCAGGGCTCAAAAATGTACCTCCTTCATAAAAAAACTAAAGCATGTCAAGTTCATGCTAAAAGAGTAGAACAAAAAGGATTTTGGTAACATTTTTGTGAACAAAAGATCATTGGAAATCAAATTACAGGAACTAAACCAGGATCTGATAAAAGGCGGCTTTGACAAAGTCAAAAGTGATCAGGCTGATAAGCATCACCAAGAATGGGATAATTTATGCAAACAAGAGGAAACATTCTGGAGGCAGAAGTCTAGGGTTCAATGGCTCAAGGAAGGACAGTGGAATACAAGATTCTTCCATAGATCCACTATGGCTAACAGAGCATACAACAAAATCTCTATGACAAAGGATGAGAATGGACAGCTCCAGAACACCCATAAGAATATTGAAGTCGTGCTTGTTCAGTATTTCCGAAGCATCACCCGTGAAAACAATCTAGACAGGGAACATTCCATCAAAGAAATTGCAAGACATATCCCTAAGTTGGTGTCCAGAGAGGACAAATTTAGCCTCAACAGACCTATTACTGAAGAGGAAGTCAACGAGGTTCTCAAAGACATGAAAAACTGCAAAGCACCAGGGCCGGATGGTTTCAATGTGGATTTCTTTAAAGCTTGTTGGCATATTGTCAAATAGGATATTCTAGAAGTGGTGGAGGATTCTAGGTCGAGCAAAACGATCCTGAAAGCCCTCAACACCTCCTTCATATCCCTGATCCCCAAACAGGAATCAGCTCAAACTGCAGACAATTTCAGACCCATAGCTTTATGCAATGTGGTTTACAAGATAATTTCCAAGGTGGTGGCTAATAGACTTAAACCTCTCCTTCCTTCTTTAGTTTCAGAGGAATAATTAGGTTATGTGGAGGGCAGACAAATCTTAAATAACATTATTCAAGCCCATTAGGTGGTCCACACGTTACCAGTAAAAAACAAGCGGGAATGATCATGCAATTAGATATAGCCAAAGCCTATGACAAAGTTAATTGGATCTACATCAAAAAGGTTCTCACTGCTTTTGGGTTCGACCACAACTGGATCTGATGGGTCATGGCTCTGGTGACCTCTTCCAACTTTTCAATTTTGGTGAATGGCTCTCCCTCAGAGCTCTTCATTCCTTCTAGAGGCCTCAAGTAGGGAGACCCGCTCTCTCCCTCTCTTTTAATTCTTATGATGGAGGGACTTGGTAGATCTATTAAGCATGCCAAGGCTATTGGCAAAATCAAAGGTCCTCAATTATCTGAAAATGGTCAAGCTCTGACTCACCAACAATTTGTAGATGATACCATGCTGCAAAGGCTCCCCACAGTTAAAGAAGATTCAACCTACAATCAAATTTTGAAGGAATTTTCCTTGGCTACAGGTATGGAAGTCAATCTTTCTAAATCAAAAATCTTATTCTTAAACACTAACATTGCTATTCAGAGAAACATTTCAAGAATTCTGGGCTTCCAAAGGGATTCCCTCCCCACAAAGTATTTTGGAATTCCTCTCACAGACAGACCATTACACAAAATATTTGGGAACCGGTGCTTAATAAATTGCAAGAAAATGTCAAAAAGTGGACCTTTCAGGTCTTGAACCTGGCAAGCAGGTTGGTTCTGACAAAGGTGGTCCTACAATCTATCCTGGTTTTCATGTTATCTGCCCTCCCAACTCCCAAAGGTGTTTTGGAGCAATTCAGGAGCATTCAAAGAGATTTCCTCTGGGGTAAGGAAGAAAGTAAGAAGAAATGGGCCCTGGTCTCTTGGGACAAAATCTGTAAACCCAAGAGACAGGGGGGACTAGGCTTGGATGATCAGGAGATTCTTAATAAAGTTCTAGGAGCCAAGCTTTGGTGGCGCTGGGTTCAAGAGCCTAAAGCATAGTGGGAAAGAATATGGAAAGAGAAATATGCCGACTCTTGGCACACCAAGGATCTCATAAGAATGTCTGGTAATGTAAAAGGTTCTCATATCTGGAATAGAGCCTGGGAAAGCAGAAGCCTAGTTCAAAATGACAGCTTCTGGGAAATCAAAGCAGGAAATCTTGCACTCTTTTGGGAAGACAAGTGGCAGCAAGAACCAACACTGTTAACAGAGGATTTTGTTAGTCTCAAGTAGGAAACAGACCACCAAGGGTTAAACAAAGTCAAGGATTTCTGGGATCTTTCTCAAACCTCAGGAAAATTGAGAAGCTGGAGAAAAATTGATTGCAGAGATGATAGCCCTGTTAAAATTAAGGTCGAGGCTCTTGGGAGCTTGCTGAAACAAAAGATGATTTTAGTTACAGAGGGGCAAGATCAATTGAGATGGGTCAATAACAATAAAGGCAACTTTAATCTTAAGGAAGCCAAAAGTATTCTTCTTGGGCTTGATTCCAATGTTCCAGACAAGACATGGCAGCTCCTCTGGAAGCACCAAGGTTGGATGAAAATCAAGATTTTCATGTGGTTGGTTCATCATAAGAAAATTTTAACTTGGGATAACATTAGGAAAAGGGGTGTTATGGGGCCTTCCAGATGCCAGCTTTGTGAAGAGTGGGAGGAGAATATGGAGCACATTCTTAACAGTTGCTCTTATACTACCTGGTTATGGAATTCCTTCTCTTCCATTTTCCATCAATCAGATAGGGACAGAAGTAGTATCACTAATACCCTAAACAATTGGAGAGCTAACTATTTAGAGAATGAGTTCATTAATCTAGCCTGGGCCTTCACGCCAAGCTTCATTATCTGGAATGTTTGGAAAGAAAGGAATAAAAGGATTTTCAAAAATGAAAAATCCACCACACACTGTCTATTTGATCTAATCTTGAAACAACTTCGGGAGACAGTTAATACCACAATTTGCAATCTCCCCAAAAATCCTCCCTCTTTTTCTAAGCTGAGAATTATCAGACAATTGGGAATGAAAGAGATTATTCCCCAAGGTCTAATCAGAAAGGACACAACAATGGATATAGGGAAGGAGTTCTAGCAACCTCCACCGAAAGGTTATCTGAAATACAACATTGATGGGGCTTCAAAAGGCAACCCTAGAACAGTTGGTTTTGGAGGAGTTTTAAGAGATGAAGAGGGAAGAATTATTTTTATCTTCCACTATCATCTTGGCAGAGCCACAAATAATATGGAAGAACTAATGGCTCTGGAACAATGTCTAGAGTTTCTGATCCAGAACCATTTCTCAAACGTCATTGTTGAAGTGGACTCGGAGATTACCATTAACTCTGTGAAAAGAATTAATTGTGGTACTCAGCCGGAGAAAGTATCTAATCATTGGAAACTAATCCTGGTTTACCAAAGAATCCATGTTCACCTCCAGGGGCTTCGAATGGTGAGTTTCAACCATGTTCGACGTTCGGCCAATAAGCTAGCGGACCTTCTGGCCAACCAAGGGGTGAACAACGCAGATTGTGGGATGGCGAACAAGTGGCAGGAGATTCCTCAAAACCTTTTAAAGGCTCTCTGTGATGAACAAGTCGCAGAAGACAAAGAAATGTTTTGTTATCGGACCCAGATAACAAGTAAGAATTGATTTTTCTAGACAGTTTTTTCTCCTCCTATCTGAATGCATATGGTAGCAATGCAAGCCAGGTTATGTCTCACACTCTACCGGAGTCAGGTGAATGGGGTCCCCAGGTTCTCGGAAAACAATTAACGGGGTCATTTATCTAACAAGCTCAGTATCGGGGACAGACACCGTGGAAAGAACAGACCGAAAATGAGAATTGGTTGTCCAGCTGCTAGTATTCTCCCCATTCCAGCGTTCTTGTCTGAAAACCACGCCCAGGTTGACTCTCCAGTGATCGCGCATCTCATGAGTGGTTTGTGGTTTTTCAGTTTCGGGAGTGATCCCATTGGGATTGCTACACGTGGCCAAAGGATTGACTTGAAAACCCCCCTTGATCGCACATTAACTTTCAGACATGTACGGATGTGCGATATGATTCCTGGCTATTGGATCCAGCAACCAGGATCAACAGCAGGGATCGATCGTTTAGTTTTGTGGGGCCGAGTGGGCTTCATTCATCACGCTTATTTGGCGCGTCTTTTCCCTCCTTTGCGGGGTGTGGGTTTCACGTGATTGGGGATGTCTATGCTTATTGGTTGGCTTTGGGGAATGTAGTTGTACGGAACTTCCCTTGTGGGTGGAGGCTCTTATAGCCTTTCCACGTCTTCTTCTCTTAAGATGAGTGAACACCATAGTAGGGTGAAGGGTCTTTGACTTTGGCAAGGATTTCTTTTCCCGTCTTCTTGTAAAGTATCAAGTTTTTGTACAATTTGTAATTCTTATTTTGATTTAATGAAATAGAAGGATCGGCACTTGCTTCAGCAAAAAAGTAACCTGAAATCTCTAACATGACTCATGAAGAATAGGAAGAAATGCACATGATATATCAAAATTATGAGACCAAGTGCAACAAATTTCACTCTTGAAAAATTGACAGAAGCTAAGATAGATGGTTTAAAGAAAGGCATGGAAGCTAAGATGGATGGTTTAGAAGTAAACATTGAAGATTTGAAGAAAGACATGGAAGGTTTGAAAGGAGGTTTGGCAAAGTTACTACAAGAAATGCTTCCTAATGGTGAAAAGGTAGTAGAGGAAACTCATAATGAGAACAAAAGAAATGTTAGCCATGATTTCATATACTCTAACATTGGATTGAAAACCCACCATGTTCCAAAGATCAATATGATAAAGTTTGATGGCAAGGATCCCGTAACATGGATACTACAGATGGAGCAATATTTCGATCTCCATAATGTGCAAAACACACAAAAGGCCTGCATTGCGACTTTATATTTGAACCCAATCAGTTTTTATGGTATCGATGCATTTTCTCTCATAAACAAATTGTCACTTGGGCAATTTCTATGGAATAAATGATAGCACATTATGAGGATACAAAAAGCAACACCTTTTTTAGCCAATTGATAAATCTCAAACAAAATGGTTCAATGTTGGAGAACATTGAGGACTTTCAAAATTTGAATATAAGGGTAAAAGATATTCCAGAGGAGCATAGGATTGATGTGTTCATAGGTACTTTAAAGGATAGCATCCAACATGAGGTTTGCCTTTGGGAACCTGATTCATTGGAGAAGGAATTTAGGTTGGCAAGAAAATTTGAAATCAAAATTATGGCAACAAGGAATACTACCAATCACAACTATAAATAGTGTTGTTGCCCCTATCCTTCCACAACCTACAAGGTTGACACCACAAAAATTGGAAGAAAAAAGAGAAAAAGGGCTTTGTTACAGTTGTGATAGCAAATACACTAAAGTTCATAAGTGTGCTGAGAAGAAATCATTTTACATAGATTGTGAAGAGGAATAAGAAAAGGAACAAGAAACATCAAAAGAAGAGGATACACATCAGGAAGACACCCTATATAAAGAAGAAACGAATCCGACCATATCTTGTAATGCATTGGCCGTAATTACCACTCCTCAAGCTATCAAGATAGAAGGACATATCAAGAAGAAAAATGTAATAGTGTTGATTGATTCGAGCAGTACCCATAATTTTATTCATTATAATATATCGAAGGAATTGAATTGCTTACTATATCCAGCACTAGAGTGTCAAGTGATGGTTGAAAATGGAGGAACCATAAATTGCTCTAGAAAGTGCCATAATATCAAGTTATCCATGGGAGAATATGAGTTGAATAGTCCAATGCTTTCCATTCCAATAGGTCGTGTTGATGTTGTATTAGGAGTTCAATTCCTACAATCTTTGGGTACGATATAGTTTAATTTTCAAGAACTTTTCTTACTTTTTTTCAGAAGGAAAGGAAGTTGAATTAAGGGGTATCACAGGGAAACCAAGAAAGATAATCAGCTCTAACAGCATGACAAAGCTTCTAAAGAAAAAACAATGTGGCATAATTGCACAATTATGTTCGTTAGAGGTTCCCACATCGAAATCATCTATTTCTCCATATCTCCAAAAAGTATTGGATAATAATTCCAAGGTATTTGAGACTCCCAAAGGCCTCCCACCTATTCATGATCATGATCATGCTATTCATTTGATTCAAGGAAGTGTTCCTCCAAACATCAGGCCTTACAGATATCCCTATGCCCAAAAGAGTGAAATTGAATGTATGGTTGCATAAATGCTAGAGGTTGGTATAATTCAACCTAGTCAAAGTTATTTCTCTACTCTCATAGTATTGGTGCACAAGAAGGATGGATCATGGCGCATGTGTCTGGATTATAGGGAGCTCAAAAAGCTCACTATTAAAGATAAATTTCCCATTTTCGTCATTGATGAATTATTAGATGAATTGCATGGAGCAATTTACTTCACCAAGTTGGACCTTCATTAAAGATATCATCAAATCAGAATGAAGACAAAAGACATTCTGAAAATAACATTTAGAACTCATGGGGGTCATTATGAATTTTTGGTCATGCATTTTGGCCTTACCAATGCACCTTCTACATTTCAAGCTTTGATGAATTCTGTTTTCAAACCCTTCCTTAGATAATTTTTGTTAGTATTTTTTGATAATATACTAATCTATAGCAATTCTTGGAAGGATCATGTTCAACATGTTGATAGAGTGCTCAAACTATTGGAGGAAAAACAATTATTTGCAAAAACCTCCAAATTTTTCTTTGGAGTATAAGAGGTGGAATATTTGGGTCATATTGTATCTCATGAAGGTGTTAAGGTAGACCCTAGCAAAATTAAATCCATTAAGGAATGGAAAATCCCCACATCCATAAAGCATCTGCGAGAATTTATCGGGTTGACAGGGTATTATCTCAAGTTTGTTAATAATTATGGGATAATAGCAGCACCTCTAACAACATTACTGAAGAAATATGCATTTTCTTGGACTATGCATTTTCTTGGACTCTAGAAGCAACAAAATCCTTTGAACATATTAAAGAGGTAATGTTCCAAGCACTGGTCTTAGCTATGCCAGACTTCACAAAAACCTTTATTGTGGAATGTGATGCCTCACGAAATGGAATTAGTGATGTTTTAATGCAAGAATAAAGACCCATTGCTCTTGAAAGTCATCCAATCAAAGGAAAGTATTTACACAAAGTTATTTATGAGAAGGAAATGTTGGCAATACTACATGCACTTAAAAAATGGCGACCTTACATAATGGGAAGACACTTAAAGGTAAAAATTGATCATGATAGTCTTAAATACTTTTTAGAACAAAGATTATCTTCATAAGAGCAAAAAAAATTGGTCACAAAGATGTTGGGTTATGACTTTGAAATCATCTACAAAAAAGGGAAGAAAAATGTTGTTGCAGATGCACTCTCAAGAAAGGATGAGGATGTGGAAGCATTGGTTTGTGTCATTTCTATTATCCAACTAGATTGGATAAATGAAGCAAGTGATGAATGGAAGAATGATGAAGAAGTGTGGGAACTCATTCAAAAGTTGCAGCAAGATCCCATTACATATGATACATTTAGCTGGAAAAATGATTCATTATGATACAAAGATCGCTTATACATCTGTAAGAATTCCCAACTCAAACAAAATATTCTTTTGGAATTTCACACCTGTCCCTTAGAAAGGAATTCAATATTTTTAAAGACTTCCCAGAGGATTAAGAAGGGTTTTTTTTGGGATGGCCTTAAATATGATATTCATAAGTTTGTGGCTGAATGTTTGGTATGCTAACAAAATAAAGTTGATACAATTAAGACCCCATGTCTATTATAACCTTTATCCATTCCAAGTCAATGTTGGGAGGAGGTTTCAATGGATTTTATCACAAGTTTACCCAAGTCCGAAGGAAAGAGTGTCATCATGGTGGTAGTTGATAGACTTACCAAGTATGCACACTTTTGTGCATTATCACATCCATTTAAAGCCAGTACAGTTGCTACTGCATTTATGGAAACAATTCAAAAGCTACATGGAAACCCAAAGATTATTGTAAGCGACAGAGATACTAGTTTCATTGGAAATTTTTGGACAGAATTATTTCTTTGTCTTGGTACTTAGTTAGCTCATAGATCATGTTATCATCCTCAATCTGATGGGAAAACTGAGATAGTGAACAAATGTTTGGAAGGATATCTTTGTTTCTTTGTATCTAATAAACAAACACAATGGGTCAAATGGTTGTTGCTAGCTGAATGGTGGTATAACTCTTCCTTCCATACTACAAAAAAAGTGACCCCATTTATGGAACTTAATGGATACCATCCACCATCCATCGCATCATTTATATTTAAGAGAAAATTTTAGGGTTCAAGCAGTGGAAGATCACATCAAGCATCAACAAAAAGTTTTGCAACTCTTAAAGGATAACCTGACTTTGGTGCAAAATAGAATGAAACAACAGGTAGATCAACATTGCAACTAAAGAAGTTTGATGTAGGTGATTGGTTATTTCTACGACTACAACCATACAAACAAATGTCCCTCAAACAAGCTAAGAAGGATAATAAATTATCACCAAAGTCTTATGGTCCGTACAAGTTGTTGGAAAAGATTAGTACTATGGCATACAAATTGGAACTCCCTGCATCTTCCCGAGTGCACCTAGTTTTCCATGTTTCATGCTTAAAGAAGGTTATAGTTGACAAGCTCCCAGTTCAAACAATATTGCTAGAACTTGATGAGGAAGGAAAAATCATATTGGAGCCTCAAGCAGTCACTGAAACAATGACTCAACAGCGATGAAATCGATCAATTTCAGAGTATCTCATCAAGTGGAAGAACTTACCCATTGAAGATTCGACATGGGAGGATGAGAATTTTATATAGAAGCATCCAGAACTACTCAAGCATTGAGGACAACACTTTTTTGAAGGAGAGGGGCATGTTAGGTCCCTATAATACTAGTGTATTCCCTTATTATTATTGTCATTGTAACCCCTATTATTATTTTTGTGCCCATGTTGTCCCCATATTGTTATTATTGTGCCCCATAGAAGCCCACTATTGTTATTGTTGTTCCCTTACATTATTATTGTTATGTCGACTCTAATTATATTGTGACCCCTTAGACCCCTATATATAGAAAGGAGGTATTGTCATTTGTATCATCCAAGAATTGTTCATTTGTGTAATGTAAAGGAGTTTTCCCCCTCGAAGAGGCTGATTTTGAAGTTGTTGATCTATATTTTCTCGAATTTGTGAGCTGGTTGCATAACACATAGGGACTGAAACTTAGTGTGTTTACTTTTTCCTCATCGGCTTTGTCCCACTTCAAGATTAATTCACCCACACTAAATTCATTCTTCCATGCAGACTCTCTATCAAACCATCTCTTGATACGACTCTGGTGAAGTGAAAATTTTTCTTTTTCTTTCATCCTTTGTTCCTGTAGCTTGTGCAAAGTGTACATCCTACGTTGAACTAAAAGACATGGCTTGCCTTGTGATTCTTGGGACAATTGGAGAGTGGGCAAGTAAATGTTCAGCAAGAGGATGGTTTCTTTTCCATACACTAAGAAGTAAGGGGAGGTAGTCATAGAAGGCTTAGGCGTGACTTGGTCAGCCCATAAGGCATTCACCAAAGCGAAGTGTAAGTTTTGTTATTTAGAGAGTATGGTATTTTTGATGATACGGATGAGGTTCTTGTTCGTGGATTCAACAAGATCATTTCCCTACAGATAACTTAGCAGAATGTTTCAAAATAATAGCATTTTTTAATGAAAAATCATAAATATTTAACGAGGAAAATTATATTGCATTGTCAAAAAGAAGTGACATAGGAATGTCAAACCTAGAGATGATATTCTCCTACAGAAAGTTGATGACTTCCTAATCATTCACCTGTTTTAGTGGAACTGCCTTTGTCCACTGTGTGAAGTATGTAACAGTCAATATATAGTGGTGTTTCTCCGATGAGTGAGGGAAAATTTCCCCAATGATATCCCATCCCCACTATTGAAAAGGTTCTTCTACTGCAACAGACTACAACGAGGCTGTTGACCTTTGATTTCTTTTGGCACACATTTGACAGACCGGACACTTGTGAGCATAGGCATGAGCATCTTTGAATAATGTAGGCCAGTAGAAGTTTGCCCGCATGACCTTATGTGTTGTAGTGTTGCCTGCAAAGTGTCCCCCGGCTAGTCTGTCGTGGAGATCACGTAACACCTTTTCTAAATCATGTGCCTCCAAACACCTGAGAAATATCCCATTGTGGTGCTTCGTAAACAATACCCCATGCACCAACTGATATGGAAGTGCTTTGAGTTGGAGTTCTCTCTTTTTCCAGATAGAGAACTGAGAGGTCACAGTGTCATGCTTAAGGTATTGGCGCACATCTCTGTACCAAGAGTTTTTATCTAAAGTGGGGGAGTCTCGCTCAACATTGTACATCTTGATCTCTTGCTCCCATCCTGTGAGTTCTTCTTCTTTTTCTTTTGCATTGACTGTTTTTGCAACTAATTTGAAAATACCATGACCCTTGATGGTTTGAACTGGATTGATTTCAAGATCATGTTCCTATAATCCGGACATCCAATTCATCCTTATTTCACCCAGCTCTTGTTGAACAAGTAGAGACCTGATTGCTGGGTGTGGAACAAATATAATACAATGATTTTTCAGCAGATAGGGTCTAAAGTGTTTTACTGCCTTGTATACTGCATAAGCTTGTTTATCCATAGCGGAGTAATTAAGCCTTGGTCCTTGTAGGCTTGCACTCATGAAGGAAATAGGTCATTCATTGTTCAAATCATCCTTCTGAGTGAGCACAACAGTAAGAGAGGTGTCGGAAGCAAAAGTGTAGAGCAAGAAGTCTTTGCTAAAATGTAGGTTACAACGCAAGCACTTCTGCTATAGCTTCCATAATACAGGTGAATGCATCCTTTTCCATTTTATCCCATTTATAGACTTCATATTTCTTGATCATCTCCCATATTGGTTTAACAATCTGAGCATAGTGAGAGATGAACTTTCAGAGGAAGTTGATCTTTCCCAAGAAAGACTACATAACTTTCTTGTTCACTAGGTGGTGAATCTGTGTAATGGTTTTGACCTTGCCTAGGTCCAACTTGATCCCACTTTTCACAATGATGTGTCCTAGGATATTACCTTCGAACACTGCAAATATACCCTTCTTGGGATTGAAGGATATCCTGTATTTACGACATTACTCAAAAATATTCTTCAAATTTTGCAGGTGGTCTGACCTCTATTTTGAAAATACTATCATATCATCAAGGTAGACCACCATGCTCTTTCCAATAAACCCACAAAAGGCTATGTCCATTGCATGTTGGAATGTTGCACCAGCATTGACCAACCCAAAAGGAATTTGTCGAAATGAGAACGTTCCCCACTTTGTTCGGAATGTAGTTTTTAATATGTTAGGTTCTAGTACCAGAACCTGGTTGTAACCCAAAAATCCATCAAGCAAAGAAAACATTTCGAACCTAGATATTGTTTGCAATATCTTCTCTATGGACAAAACTGGGTAATTTTCCTTGTCCGAGGCACATCTGAGATTGTCAAAAACTACACACAGGCAGATCTCCCCAGACTTCTTTCTCACAAGGACTAAGTTTGATACCCATGTTGAATGTCACACCCTGTAAGTGATCCGAGCATCCAGTAGTTTTCTCAATTCCTTATGTATGAGGGGCTCAAGTGTTGGGTGTACTTTCCTTAATTTCTACTAAAATGGCTTGGCCCCTTCTTTGATTGGTATCACATGCTGGATTATTCACGTGCCATAAGTATTGAGCTCATTGTACATGCACGTGAAGACATCACAGTACTGATTGAATAAGCATATGAAGGCTTGTCACTCTTTTGGTGTGCAGCAAGTACTGATATTAACATACTTTGTATCTTTCTCAGTTCCTAAGTTGATTTTCTCATGCGACAACGTAGAACTATGGGTTTTGGCATTCACAGGTCCCCGGAAGTGGTTCAGTAGATCACACAGATTTTCCATTGATACCACACCCTTAGGGATGAGGTTTCCTTTACTTGTGTTGGTTGTGTCCTGCAGTGCCTTCTCGTGCTCGTCCTCATCAATCATTGCATATTTGAATATGTCATAGCTGACCATAAAGTATAGTATTTGTTGGTTGTCATCAAAAACACATAAGTTATTTATGTTATCTGGGATGGATGGTTTATACAAAATTTCAATAGAAATTTCTTCCCTTAAAGGTAACATCCTAGCAAATGCGTTTTCCAAGGCATCTGTAGCCGCATTACGCATTCTTAGTACTGAAACAATATTAAAATCTTCGAAGTGAGAGATGAGTCACCACACCTCTTATTGATAACTCTTAAGATGAGGTGACACACAATGTATAGTGTTACGCACCTTATGCACCATGATTTCAGAGTCACTTACCACTTTCAGAACAACAACGTTGAGGTCAATGGCCTTCTGTAAGCCCAAGACGAGTTCATACGCTGTAGTGTTGTTTGTGCACCCAAATTCCAAGCGACTAGAGATTAAGTTTTTTCTCTGCAGCGTGTCTATTAAAACACAGCTAGCTCCAGAGCCCTCTTGTGTCTTGGATATGTTAAATTACATTGTCCACATATCATGCGTACAATGATTGCTTACTGCACTAATACTACTACTATTGCTAATTGTAGAAATTTCATTATCACCAGTTGGACATGGAAGGAGGTCCAACTGTGTGTCTGGTGGAACTGGGGATGACTCTACAAGATAGCACCCCAACTATGTCTCTACAAAACAATTACCAAAAATAAGTTCTACGAAATTGAATGCCTTGTTATGCCCATTCAAGGGAGTCACTATGTGCTTCATGTATCTCTCTGACTCTTCCTGAATCTGATTTTTTTTGCCTTTGTATAGAAGCCATAAATGTGACCAGTATGTGGAAAAGTATCCTTGCAACTTTCTTGACCAATCTCTGCTCAGTAATACCCCATATTCTTCAGGAATGTCCACAATTACAATGTTGATACATTGGTGAACTCGTCTGTCAGCTAATAATCGGATGATGACATCCCTGATTTCGCCAATTGTTGGGACACAATTTGTGTCCAACTGAATGATCTATGCATCTATCTTGTCCCATTGAGCATTGATTTTTTTGGGCACAGATAGTGGCATGACATTTACCAATGCACCTAAATCTACCAAGCAAGATTTCAAACGTTAACAAGAATAGTGGGAAGAGTGTATTTTCCTCCAGGAGGATTTCATTGAGTACAGATGCGAGAGTGTCAAGAGACTTACTAGATGCCTTTTCTGAAGAGGTAGCATTACCAATAGAATTTTTCCCAAGTGCTCGTAGAAGGATGTCCCACTAGCTCGTGATCTTTGTAAGTTCAAATAGGGAGATGTTTGCACGAACCTTCTTCATATCTTCTACAATGTTGTAATCTATAGCGGGAATACTAACTGAGGTGTCCGGGGATGGAACTGGGTTTATGGTTTCTGGTATGATGGTTCTGTCTTCGCTGTTAACGGAAACAATTTTTGTTGGGACTTCTTTCCTGGACTTTCTCTAAGTGTTTTTCACTAAGTTAGCTAGAGGCTTAGTTTTCTTAACAAATTTTCTTTGAATTTTTGTTTCAGCATCTCAATCACAGTGGTCGGCCCTTGACTTCTTAATTTGTATCGATTACTCTACTTCTGGGCTGGACCATCACTTAGAGGTTCCTTATCGGCAGTGATTTTATGGGTTGCAACAACGCAATGATACATGTTTACTGCATGCCCAGTGCTTGGAGCTTCATCAACTGCAACAACTTCTTCCTCAACCATAAGTGAGTCCACAAACTGCACATCTATTATGCTTGCGAGTTGGTTCCACTGTGGGCACGTCTTTTCCAAGTTATGCTCATTATGAAACGTGCAGTACGAATCTGTGCCAATTTTTTCAATATTCATCAACACATTGGAACTTTGCACAGATTTTGTCGGTTGATTGTTGTTACTGCTGAAAGTTGCATTCCTTCTCATCATGTACTTGGGGGGCTACTTCTCACAGTAGTCTCACTTATCCTTTGTTAAAGTTCATTTACTTCGGTGGTCAGGGACTTGACTAGATGAGTAAGTATTTCAAGATCATTCGGTTCCTTTTCCTTAGCCTTAAGCACAGAGGCCTGAGACCTCTTATCTATGTCCTTAGAGTCCTTTGTGGGTTCATCATCTATGATGACTCCAATAGCACGTAGGACCTTCTCAATGGAAATAACTTCTTCATATTTTTTTGTTAATGTTGGTCTCATAGTTCGCTTTACAAAATGAGCAATACTTGTTGGAAATGTAGAAATGTAGTAGTCAATGGTGATGGAGTCACGAGGATTTTTGTCAACTAAAAACTTGTTCAAGATACAATTGAACCTCCAGTTGAAATATTTAACATTTTCCTTCTGCTCCATCTTAAGACTACCCAACTCCTTCAATAACATGGCAGTGGCCTTATCTTCAGAAAATTTCTCAAGAAATATTCTTCTGGATGCCCTCCAATTCTAGAGGAGTTTGGTGGAAGGTTGTGGTACCATACAGCTACTCTAGCATCCAAGGTACATGGAAAAAATATGCATGCAACATCATCATAACATACCTCAAGTGTTTGCAGATGTAGGTAAAAGTTGTCTAAGTGATCTTCAGCCTTCACTGCCTTGTTAAGGTCATATTTCGTTAAGAGCTTCTTCACATGTCTCGGCATCTTATGTAGGACACTAGGAAGTGCTAGTGGGACCTGAGTCATCCAATCTAGATTCTACTCTACCATGTATTCTTCTTTGTTGTCCTCCTCTTCCTCTTGTGAATCTGATGGTTCCTCCTCTTCTTCTTCTTCTTCCTTTTCTTCCTCTCTGCCTGCCCCACTGAAATTTGAACCCTAGAGTAAGGGGTTGCCTCCTTCTCCTAATTGAAAGAGTGGAGGCTCCTCTTCCCTTTCCACAGCTTCTCCTAGTTCTTCAAGATTGGTGAGAATTTCTCCTTCAATAACGAGACCACTACTCCTGCAGGGGTGGTCTTGTTCTTCTTTTGAGAATATGGAAGAGCGATTACTCCTGGAATCAGTCCAACAACTTCTGTAAATTGATCTGTGATGGGGTGAATAACCTGAAGTTGATGGTACGGGATTTCACATTCGGGCCTAGTGGTGAAGAGTTACCAACTTCAGAATTATGAGTAGGGGAGACGAAGTGAACGTTATTGCCTTGACTAAAATATGGATTAGTGGGTTTGGTGGGACAATCAACCATAAAATATTGGTTTCCCCTCCTTCTAGCGCTAGAAATGTTGATGGTGCTAGACCCATCAAAATTCATGGGATCTCCCCGATACGAAGTCCCAATCATACCTCACACCATTTGGTGTAGGAGTCCCATCCAGTATAAAGGATTGGTTGCAAATACTTAAATATTTTCCTTAGTCCTAACTATCAGCACAAGAGAGTGATGCAATGGTATCTTCGAAAAGCAACGTGAGTTTTCCTGGTGAGTGTGCAACGCAACTATGTCTAGGTTCTCTTAGTGCAAAAGGGGGAGAAAAGTGAGCCTCTATGTCAAACGTAATAGTACCACCCAAGAAGAGACACATGTAAACTAGAAAGACCTATCCAACATCCAATGGAATAGTCCACAATGGATGTGATAGTCATTACAACCAATGAACAAGGGAAGATTCGTCTAACATCTAGCAGAATAGTCCACAATGGATGTGATGGTCATTATAACCAATAAGAAGAGAAAGGTTTGTCTAGGATCCCGCGGAATAGTCCACAAGGGTGAGACAGCAATGATAACCATTACAACACATTCCCAACAAGATAAGCACTAAAATCACCGAAATAGTTCAACTATTTTAGTACATGTGAAAGCAAACATGAAATACGAGCGTTCATAGTCTTACAGACATTCATAAGTCATGCATGAAGAACATGCTGGCCTTAAAAGGCTTCTATTATTAAGAAAATGTTCCACTCACAAAAATAGTTTTTTGTTTATTTTTAAATTAATTGTTAGGTACTGACAAATACCAAAATAAAATTATCTCCATTAGGGGAATTATGCCCCATCGGAAGATGCTAGGCCAATCAGAAATTAGATATAAGATTTCTAGGAAATTATAAAATTATTTTTGAATTCATGCAAAATAGGAAAAATTTGCATCTTCCCAAAACTTTAGCTAAAATGACTAAAAAAAAACAAAATAACGGGCGATCAATGCAATTTGACCACGAGATGAATGTTATAGTCCCTGACGAGGCAGGGACTAATAAGTCTCAGATAGGTATTAAGACCTAATTTCAATACTTATCCGAACTTCTCATAAAAAATTAGTTGTTTTGAATTGCACATTAGATGGTGTTCTTACGTATGAAAATGGGTATCTGAAGTATAATTTTTTTAGGAAATTATTTATAAACCTTGATGTTTTTATTAGGACCTTCAACACTAAGGCCAAAATACTAGCATGATACTAGAGGTCCTAATAATTGTTTCAAGACCTCTACCTATTCAAAAAATAGTAGTCTACTATGGCCACAAATTCATCAGGAAAATAGTGGAAATTTTGTCATGATTTTTGCCAAAATTCGGCAGAAATTTTGGGAAATTTGGGCTACAACTATGAAACTTTAGGATTTTAAGTGCCTGAGGGATTTTTGATGGTGTTGAACCCATTCCCACCATCAAAAAAATAATTCAAACACTCTATGATCAAAGTTTTTGAAAAAATATATATATATATCAAATTCCGACGAAAAATAACTTTCCACGTGAATTTATAACCTCAGTAGACAATGCCATTAAAAAACAAATTATATTTTTTAATACTTTTATTTTATATGTATATATATATATATATATATATATATATATAGTTCTTTATTTTTAAAATAGCTTCATATTGTATGCAAAATGCCAACTCATATATAAATAGGTTTTAAATTTTGCCTATAACATATTGTAGCATTATTTTATATAGTTTATAGATATTTCCCCGATCGGGGTATGAGTCGGCCCTAGCGGGCTTGTCCTGGCCCAACGATTAATGTGAATCCTAAAGATCATTTTGGCCACCCTCCGCATGCATGCAACACTTGGAGTGGTGGTAGTATGCATGCGACGTTTAATGCCCCAGCTCGAAGGCGGGAGAGATTTAAGGACACTTGGAGTGGTAAGAATTTTATTCGACTTGTTGAGTTAGGTAGTCTGTGAACCCACACTCTTGTGTATTTGATGTGATTGGGGGATTTTGGGCAGTAGGTGGTCACCATCATCTTCAGGTTCTAGCAGCATTCATTGGTATGTTTTTGGTCTTAAATTAGCAAATTTTGTTAATATGGAGTAGTCTATTCGACCCTTGATTGGTGATATGTATATGTCTGGGCTATGGGGTGATGAGCACTGGAAGTGCCAGAGGCATGGCCTCGACGGGTTCCTGGTTGGTTCTGAGTCCATTGTCTTTCTCGTACCAGTGTCTGTAGAGTATGGCATATGGTTGTATCGCATGGGTGCATGCATGGCCTAGGTGGTAAAGGGTTCTAGATGTGGAATTCCCACACACATGAGTATGAAAGAATAGAAAGGGGGTTGGGTCTGTGAATAATTAGGTTTTATTCCATGGTATTTCGGCTTAGGGAGAGCTCGCAGTTGAGTCAGGGGTTCAAGTAACTCCAGCTACACCTTTTGGTGGCATAGGGGCGAAAGAGGAAAAACCGTGATGGCCAGTTTCTAAGTCAATCTCATCCTGTGGAATAAAATCGCTCGGTTTGGGATTTTTTGTTTAAATAGAGGTCAATTCTTGTTTCTATTGGGTATTCAACCAAAGTCCCACATTGACTACAAGTGGCGAGGATCATGGGTATATAAGGATGGACAAATATCTCCATTGGTATGAGGCCTTTTGGGGTAAAGCCTAAAAGAAAATCCATGAGGGCTTAGGCCCAAAGTGGAAAATATCATACCATTGTGGAGATATGTGGTGTCCAGAGTCCTTAGATAATTATAAATTACGGAGCAATGGAACACATAAAATATTGCAGAAATATAAACACAGAATACGCATAAAACAAGAGAGACACAGATATACATGGTTCACCCAGTTTGGGCTACGTCCACCTCCAACAGCCAGTCCTTCCTTTCTATTATCTAGCAAAATGAAGAGACACAACCTACAGCAGATTCGTTGTAATATCCTCTGTTTTCTCTCATAGTCTCACCTCTCTATTTCTCGCTCACATAATACACATCGATTTTACAGCCTTAAATACAATGCCCTCATACAAAGAGAGGGGTTGCCTTCTAGGGCAAAAAACCCTAAACTAAACATAAGTTCTACCGTCAGATCTTCCGCCCAATGAACGGCCCAGATTGACTAGAAATTACTATACTTTTACAAGGCAATTTTACATTTATGTTTGGCTTCAGGGGCACTGCCCCTGAGCCCCCTCTAAGGGACCGCTGGCCCCCGGACCCCCCAGCCGGGGGGATCGGCCCCCCCCACACCCCCTACATGGAGGGGTGTACAAAACCTCCTGGGGTATACATCCGGTTGAAACAAAGACCTCTGAACAATCATGCTCCACACACAACAATCTCCCACTTGGAGAATGATTGTAGCAACTCCATCGCTGCTTCATTTGCTGGACAATGACTCCGCTTTGGACCTGGCTGTTTCTCATCTTCATCGTCATCCTTGAAGACCAATTGAAACTGAGCATGTTCTCAGTTTCTCCCTGGTTACAACTTTTGTTAGCATGTTTGCAGGATTCTGGCTAGTGTGTATCTTTTCCAGCTTCAACTCTCCATCTTCCAACATTGATGGTATGAAATGGTACTTGAGTTGTATGTATTTAGTCCTGGAATGAAATGTTGAGTTCTTTGCAAGATGAATGGCACTTTGGCTATCACTGTATAACGTGCCCATATCATGCTCCTTACCTAATTCATCCATAAACCTTTGTAACCAAATCATTTCTTTACTAGCCTCTGTAGCAGCAACATACTCTGCTTATGTTATTGAAAGTGCAACAACACTTTGGATTTTTGAAACCCAACTGACAGTTGTTCCACCAACAGTAAATACATATCCTGTAGTGCTTCTCCTGTTATCTCTATCACCTGCCATATCTACATCAACATATCCCTGTAGAAAAATGTTTGAACCACCAAAGCATAATGCTTGATTTGTGGTACCTTTCAAATATCTGAGAATCCATTTCACTGCCATCCAATGTTCCTTTCCTGGATTTTTCATGTACCTGCTTACAACTCCCATTGCATGTGCAATATCAGGCCTTGTGCAGACCATTTCATACATTACGCTTCCAACTACTGATGCATATGGAACTTTAGACATATAATCCATGTCTTCTTGGGTCTTTGGGCACATTTCCTTACTAAGTTTGAAATGGCTAGAAAAAGGTGTACTAACTAGTTTTGCATTATGCATATTAAATCTTTTCAACACCTTTTGTATGTACTCATTCTGAGACAGCGTTAATTTGCGATTTTTCCTGTCTCTAATGATTCTCATACCAAGGATTTGTTTTGCAGCTCCCAAATCCTTCATTGCAAATGAATTTTCCAATTTTCTTTTGAGCACATTTATTTCCTGCATGTTAGACCCTGCAACAAGCATGTCATCTACATACAATAACAATATAATATAGCTGCCATCATTTTTCCTTTTCAAATAAACACAATGATCAGAGTGACATCTAGTATAACCTTGTTCAGACATAAACTTGTCAAATTTTAGATACCACTGCCTTGGAGCCTGTTTTAAGCCATACAAGCTCTTCTTCAACCTGCACACTAGTTTCTCCTTCCCTTTCACCTCATATCCTTGTGGCTTCTGCATATATATCTCTTCCTCCAAATCCCCATGGAGAAAGGTTATCTTTACATCTAACTGCTCAAGATGCAAATCTTCAGCTGCTACTAGACTTAAGATAGTTCTTATTGAAGTCATTTTAACAATAGGAGAAAATATTTCATCAAAATCAATACCTTTCTTCTATGCAAACCCCTTTACCACAAGTCTAGCTTTGTACCTCTGTTTTCCTCCATCTTCTTCCTTCAACCTATAAACCCATTTATTCTGCAATGATGTTTTACCTGCAAGTAACCGAACTAAGTCCCAAGTCTTGTTATGTGCTAAGGAGTCCATCTCTTCTTTCATGGCTTGCTCCCACTTCTTCCTGGTTTCTACCTACACTGCTTCTTCATAACATTCAGGTTCACCAGAATCAGTCAACAATAAATAATATAATGAAGGACAATATCGTTCAGGGGGTCTACTTATCCGGGTAGATCTTCTAACACCACTTTCAGGTGTTTGGGGTGCCTGTTACTGTTGTGGTTGTTGTTGTTGTTGTGGTTGTTGAATATTATTATTTTCAGGCACCTTTACTTTTTCAGTGATTTCGTCAAGAACTGCATATTCCTTGTTTTCTTTTTCTTGCTTCTTTTCCAGCAACTGATTTTTATACAAGACCTTTTCATTGAATATTATATCTCTGCTCCTAATGATTTTGTGATTTTCATAATCATATAAGCGATAACCAAAATCATTAACACCATATCCAATAAAGGTACATTTCTTTGACTTTGCCTCAAGCTTTGTTCTATTTTCTTTATCAATATGGACAAAGGCCTCACAACCAAAAGGCTTTAAAAAATAGTAGTTTACCTTTTTGCCTGTCCATGCTTCCTCTGGAACACCACCATCCAAGGACTTGAAGGCCTTCTGTTTATTAGATAAACAGCAGTATCTACAGCATCTGCCCAAAACAGTAAAGGCAATCCTGCATGCAATCTCATGCACCTTGCACGCTCCATGATTGTTCTGTTCATCCTTTCTGACACACCATTTTCTTGTGGTGTTCTTGGAACCGTCTTCTCTCTGCGAATTCCATGCTCTGAATAGTACCTATCAAACTCTTTGCTGCAATATTCACCTCCATTGTCTGATCTAAGACACTTCAATTTCTTTTCTATCTCAATCTCAACCAAAGCTTTCCATTTCTTGAAAGTATCAAATACATCAAATTTATTCTTAATACAATAAATCCAAGTTTTTCTAGTTGCATCATCAATAAAAGTAACATAATAACGAGAGCCACCGAGAGATGATACCTGAGCACGTCCCCATACATTTGTATGCACAAGCTCTAATTTTTCGCTCTTCTTTTCTTTCCCAACTCTGAGAAATCTGACTCTCTTCTGTTTTCCATAAATGCAATTCTCACAGAAGTCCAAATCAACATTATTCAAACCCGGCAACAAATTCCTTGAGTGAAGAATCTTCATCCCCTTTTCACTCATGTGTCCGAGCCTATGATGCCATAATGTTGCATCTGCTCCTTTGGAAGTTAAAGCATTAACAGAGTTAGAAATACCATTGCATAAATACAATGTACCAACCTTTTCGCCTTTTGCTATTACCAGGGCTCCTTTGGTGACCTTCCAAGCTTTATCTATGAAAGTTGTCACACAACCTTCACCGCCTAACTGCCCTATTGAAATCAAATTTTTTTTTAGATCTGGAACATGCCTTACCTCCTTTAGTAGCCATTGGTTTCCATTCTGTTGTTTTACAAGAACCTTACCCATTCCAACAATTTTACAGGGTTTATCATCACCCAAACGAACTTGTCCAAAATCTCCTTGAACATAGTCATGAAAGTATTTCTTATCAGGTGTGGCATGGAATGAGGCCCCTGAATCTACCACCCAGGAATCAATAATATTTTCGAAAGAAAGAATCAAAGCATCTTGTAACACCTCACCTGTCACATTTGCTTCATGATTGTTTTCTTGTTGTGCATCTCCTTCTTTTCCCTTCTGAGATCTACAGTCTTTCTTTAGGTGTCCTTTCTTTCCGCATTTCCAGCACACTATCCCCAATCTAGACTTGGATCTTCCTTTCCTTGATTTACTGCGATATCCTGAGCTCTTTCCTCTTTCCATTTTTCTTCCCTTAGACTCTACACTCAAAGAATTACCC
Source organism: Pinus tabuliformis (assembly GCA_031772625.1). NCBI lineage: Eukaryota > Viridiplantae > Streptophyta > Pinopsida > Pinales > Pinaceae > Pinus > Pinus tabuliformis. Next base: position 1,311,779,631 of record CM062820.1, on the reverse strand, counting down.
GATGTTTCACCGGAGCTTTTCCGTCGCATTTCCTCGCTAAGGATAGCACCGACAACATCATCAAACTTTAAAGTACTAGATCCAGACACAGAGTTACTAATGGCCATTACTAAACCATTCCAACTTTCTGGTAATGAGCACAAGAATAACAAAGCTCTAACTTCATCTTCAAAGTTTACCCCTACAGAACTTAACTGACTTGTAACTGTATTAAAATCATTTAAATGATCTGCAACAGATCCACCTTCTGACATCTTCATATTAAATAACCGTTTCATAAGAAATACCTTGTTTGAGGCCGAGGGTTTTTCATATAATTTCGACAACACCTGAATCAAACCCTCTGTCATTATTTCCTTCGAAATGTTGAAGGCTACTGACGCAGCAAGGCACAACCGTATTGTTCCGAGTGCCTTTCTATCGAGAAGGTTCCATTCTTCATCTGTCATAGCCGTCGGCTTCTTTGTTTTTCCGCTCAATGGTAGGTACAGATCTTTTTGATACAGATAATCTTCCATCTGCATCTTCCATAGCGAGAATTTTTGGCCGTTAAATTTCTCGACCCTAAACTTACCATCTTCCGCCATTTCTCCCACTCGAACAAGGAACCCTTATTTCCTGCGAGTTTATCAGCCAAATAGACCTTCGGCTCTAATACCAGTTGTTAGAAAATTATATATTACGAAGCAATGGAACACATAAAATAATGCAGAAATATAAACACAGAAAACGCATAAAACAAGAGAGACACAGATATACGTGGTTCACCCAGTTTGGGCTACGTCCACCTCCAACAACCAATCCTTCCTTTCTATTATCCAACAAAATGAAGAGACACAACCTACAGCAGATCTGCTATAATATCCTCTATTTTCTCTCACAGTCTCACCTCTCTATTTCTCGCTCATAGAATACACATCGATTTTACAGCCTCAAATACAATGCCCTCGTACAAATAGAGGGGTTGCCTTCTAGGGCAAAAAACCCTAAACTAAACATAAGTTCTACCATCATATCATCCACCTAATGAACGACCCAGATTGACTAGAAATTACTATACTTTTACAAGGAAATTTTACATTTATTTTTGGCTTCAGGGGCGCTGCCCTCGAGCCCCCGCTGGGGGACGGCTAGCCCCCGGACCCCCCAGTTAGGGGGGATCGGCCCCCCCGGACCCCTACGGGGGGGACAAGTCCCCCCCACACCCCCCTGCATGGAGGGGTGTACAAAACTTCATGGGGTATACATCCGGCTGAAACAAAGACCTCTGAACAATCATGCTCCACACACAACAGTTTCGGAGTTGGGTATGGCTTGATGTTGTTCACTTTAATCTAGTCTCTATGTATGGGGGTTTCATTGCTATAGCCTGGGAATTATGTATGGAGTTGTGTCAGCAACGGTTTGGTGGGTTGCGGCCCGGTGTAGTTATTGGCTTGGTCTCCCTTTCAATTCATGTTATAATGTTTGGTCAGTGAAGTTAATAATATGTGAAAAAAGTTGATATATTGCTGAGGCCTTGAAAATGGTTGGCATGGCCAGTCCATTCAGTCTTTTCAATGGGCAAAGGAAGATGATTGAAAACAATGGCACCCTTATCATGTGTTGGCAACTAGTTAGTAGCAAAATGTGGCACGGGTTCCTTACTTTGTTGGTTTCGTTTGAATTTGATTTTGTAGGTCTACAATGTGGGCACGACCTTTGGCAACATCGAGCACCCAAACTGCAACCATGTTCTAGTTGGTACCTGGAATTTGAGAAAATAACAGTTTTTGTCAGGCAACAAAAACAACATGGCCCAGGAAAGTAGTACAAGGAAAAATGGCAGTGGAGGCTGAGGCTGGGGAAAACAAAGGAAGGTCATTTCGTCGCCGAAAATCCAACCTAGATCTTCTAGTGGGGTGGTTGGGACCGGCCATGGGCACTAGTCAACCTCTCACATAATTCAGGAAGTGAATCAAGCTTACCATGCCAGTAGCTCCAACCCGGTCAACCAATTGATTGCAGAGTGGGAGGCTAAGATTCAACAGACCACAGAGGATTTTGAATTGGATATGGATGAGTGGAAAGCAGTGATCTCAGATCCAGGACACAGTCGTGGAAGAGTAACCCAATACCAACATACATACTATTTATTCTGGATGATGAAGAGCATAATGGCGAAAGCTCTAGAGCAGTTTCCTCCTGACATGTATGTAGCCCCCCTGGGTCAATCAGATTGTACCAAAGAATTTCAAAAAATTCAGTTTCAATTGCAACAGCAAAGTGGTCAACTGAGCCGAATTGAGCAGCATATCCCTTGCATACGCCACATGAAGTTGTTGGGTTCCACTGTGAAGGACCCTGCTACGATGGATTCAGTTGATGATGACTAGCGACAGTGCATCCGTGTTTTGTCATTTTGAATGTAGTCAAAAAGAAAAATACTTTTGAATATATAAATAAAAATTCAATAACACAATATATAAGTTTTACATTTTATTAATTAAATAAAATAATTCATAATATATATGCATGTGAGAGCCTCAAAATGTGATTATTTGAAAAACATTTAATATAAATATTATGAAGTTCTTGGTTTAAATCTAAATCTATATGTGTCGATATTGAAGCAAGCATGGTACACCTCATGATAATAATTATAACAAAATAGAAGCAACCTTATATCACATAAATAAGAAACTACCCCAAATTTACTAGTCAAGAAATATATATAAATATATATATATAAACACTGGGATTATTTTTTTTATGGAAGAAAGAAAATCCATATCACTAACATGAGAAGAATACCTCATATATTATATCAGTTTATTATATTAATCAAACTAATATACTATGTGTTCATATATTAGGTTGGCTAATATAACATGGGTATTCATATTTTATCCAGGTGGATATTGGTGGCCACCCGCCTATTTCACTTGGACCCCACTATTGTTTCTTTCAGTTTTTCAGTGTCCTTATTTGTAGCACAATTTACTATTTTTGGAAGATTTTTGAGTCCTAAACTTCCACAGCCGTTTTGAGGCACTAAAAAACATTTTCTGGGAAAATTGGGACCAACATGGATCATGGATGATGTTGGCCACTCAAAAGTTGTGGTCCTTAGATAGATCTTTCTAACGAGATATTGTGCGCATCAAATGAAGATCGTATGCCAAAGTTACGACCTCAGGAAGTTGATGTACCAATTTATCCCAACGAGGCCCATAATTTGGCGTTTCATCTCCTAAGGTTAGGTTTTGGGATGTTTAGGGTTTTCCATTGTTTCTCAATAATAAATAGGTCTTTGAGCCTCATTGTAACACAATTCAGAGGCATGTAGCTGCCACATCTCTTCACAGAGATAAGTTACCATCGCCCAAGCTAGTCTTATTTCCATTATGTTTGTAATCATATTTCAGTATTTGATATTAATGAAATGAAGTGTTATTTATGATGCATCTTTGTATTTATGGTTATATCTGTAATTTGTTACGTTCTTGTTTAAATTCGGATCAATATTACATTAATCGAGATATATCTATATATATATATATATATATATATATATATATATATATATATATATATATATATATATATATATATATGAATTGTTAATTGTATAAGGTATTTATATTACATTAATTATATTTAACACAATATATATATTGAGTTTTTCCTTTCTTACATATATGTAATGAATGGTTAATTGGATATAGTTTGTGGTTACTTAAAAATGTTGCTATTTTAATATATATATATATATATATATTCAACTATGGTTCACGGTCACTAAGTGGCTGCTACACCCATGGGTAATAATCCGAACAGATCCACTTGAAGGGATCTACCCGCCATTTTATCTAGTCGTGCCTAACCGCAAGGGCATCAAGGATATTTGACCTTGTGACCTCCCAATTGGAAAGGTACTTAGCAATGGGAACTCCGCCAATTGAGCTATCCCTTCAAGCTATATATTTTATTTTTCTAAGGGTGGTTCACGAACACTGGATGGCCGCTACATCCACTGGAAAAATCTAGGCAGATCAACCCAAAGGGATCTACCCATTGGCCAGGGCTTAACCCCAAAGGCATCGAGAAGATTTGACCTTGTGACCTCCCAATTGACAAAGTACTTAGCAACAAAAACTTGAACCACTGAGTTAACCCTTGGAACTAAAACTATATATTATATTATATTATATTATATTATAGTAATAAATACATAATTTATTATATAGGTAGTATTCACAATTAAATAGAGTTTGTGGATATAATTTATATATTATTTTTAACTATTTATGTTTTATATTTTCTTAATTTTAAAATGTATTCGTTAATAAATTATATTCAAACGATATTACTTTAATTATTATATAATTATTACCATTTTTTATTAAAAATAATTTTAAAGTTATAATTTTTAATTAAATATTATTTTTATTTATAATTTAGTTATATTAATAAAATATTTTTTATTAATTTTATTTGTAAATATTTTTTCAATTTAACTTAATTATAATTATTAAAAAATAATTATAAATATACATTTTAGAAAATAAATAATTTATTATTTATTATTATATATTTTTTAAATTATTTTAAATTTTAAAATCCTATTAACACACCAACATCATCACCATAATATCCAAGCTTATATCAAGTGTTTTAGAACTTCTTTACCGTTTACAAACAAATTAAATTCCCCCACTTTTCATATATAATAGAAATTGGTTTACAAAATGGTTCCAAAATATGCACACAATGTTTTATATATATGATAATGGTCAAACACCCGAGAGTTGTTGAGAAAATTAGGGGGGAAATTGTAAATGATTTTTAATCCATCTGACATTTTAAGTGGCACTCCACCCACTATCAGCAGATATATTGTTTAGCCAAAGATAAGTCTGACCTCATGTTAGGTTTGGGAGTTTACCAAATTTATTGTTTCTATGGGAAGACTTGTGTTGGCCGGACAAGCTACCCCTTCAAATCCTACCTTAAAGAGCATAGAGTTGATATTGATCATCTCTTATTATCAAAGTCTGTCATTGTTGAGTATTGTTTTAATTCTAAACACATCATTTGCTTCAATAAATTCAAAATCCTAGCCTCTATCCATTTTTATAACTCTCAAATCATTAGGGAAGCTCTTGAGATTGAGAAGCATCATAAAAATTCAACAGGGAGGATGACTATATTACAAGTCAATCATGAAAGCAAGTCATCCACCATATCACTCATTGATTTTTTTTTTACCTCCCCCTCACTCATTCTTCTTCCTCCTTTGCTTTCTTGCCCTTTTCTTTCACCTTTCTTCCCTTCAAACCCCCTTCCCACTCGCCTATGATTTGCTTCTTCCAAATTAATTCAATTTGATCCTTAAAAATTTTGATCAATTTTTTATTTCTCATTCTTATAACCTTTCCCAATAAATATATATTGGATTAGAAGATATATATATATATATATATATATATATATATATATATATATATATATATATATATATATATATATTTTGGAGCTTTTATATATATATATATATTCAAACTCCAATATATATATCAATATATATATATATATATATATATATATATATTTTGTTTAGAGCTTTTATATATATATATATATATATATATATATCAAGCTCCTCCTAACTTCATTTTCACCCTTCCATCTTTCACACCCCTCTATCCTTCCATCTTGACTCCCCCCTCCTTTATTCCTTTATCCTTATATCATTTTGTGTATATGTGTGTGTGGGAGGAAGAATATATATATTGTAGATTTACTTTCTCAACTTTTATCTTGCTTTTCTAGCTTATTAATTTTATATTACTTTTTGGTTTCACTTCCCTATTTTGAATGTCTTGATCCTAGTGCCTCATTAATATAATGCCCCAATTTATCCTGATTTTATATATATTATTATATTTATTTAATATATAGATGTTTAATTCCCCCATGCTGGGTGCCCAAAGACAACACTTCCCTCTCCACCTTGTTAATATGATTTCCCATCATCCTCTTAGCATGCCATACATCTGGTGGAGAAATAATAAATGAGTCACCTCATAGGTGATAGCTTACAAGAGTAATCATGATAGAAAGTCAATAAGGTACATGTTAAGTACTTAGCAGCATGACTCAAAGATATGTTTCTTAATGGCATAGGACAAATCTTACGCAAGAATGATAGCAAAGATTTATGATTGGAGTAATGTAGCTCACTCCCACTAGATCCCTGTAATCATGATAACACCTGGACACAGGATTAAACGATCTTTGCAACTTAGCGGTGCCACCCCCAAGCACTAGGCGACAACTCTATTTAATATTCAACAACCTCAGATCTGTGACATAATGGTTGTCATCAATTCTGGAAATATCATGCAACCCAAGAGCCCCCAACTCCTTTATCAGGACCATGCTAAGGCTTATGAGAGTGGTCTCCTTCATAGCTGGAGAATTGAATAAAGTTAACCACTTTAATTGTGATCATCTTGGATCTTAATTCTACTATGTGATAGGTAAGACTCATGGCTTTACATTTTGGTAGTTTCAATGTTGCATTGTGTCTTTATGGTTCCATCTTTGGAGTGTCAGCATTTTGGTTCTTTGTATACTTCCTTTGAATCGCATTTTTGTCTGTAATTCTTGTTATCCCCAAGTGTTTCTAACCTCCCCCCGCTTAACTCTCTATAATTTCATCCATTTCTCCTCGGTCACCCCTCTCACGATGTTCCACACCAAACTTTGTATCAAATTCCACTCTCTAGAAGCCACCCCCTACCTCTGATCTACATTACCTAGCCTTTTCTGTTGGCATTATGATGCATGTGTTGTACTTGATGGCAACCCTCTCATAGAAGAATATCTCACTTATGTATAACTGGATGAATCTTCAGAAGAGATATCAGATGTGACTGATGGAGGACAGCTCAAAGGAATCAGATGATAGTTCTAAGTGTGACAAGTTAGCTTTGCCATCAAGTCCAAAGGGGGAGATTGTTGGCATTATGAGACAAGTGTTGTCCTTGATGGCAAACCACACTGATGAGAAATCATAGTGCAGAAGGACAGCAGCAAGGAATTGATGATCAGACTATAAGAAGAAGAGGAAGTTCATACACGCAGGTTCATTAAGCCCAAGTCGCGTGTACATGCAGGTTTGCTTCAAGAAAAGAGCGTGTATATGGAAAACTTATCTTTGGTCCACAGCGGTTATTCCTTGGAAGTTGTGCCTATGGTTTTGGACCTTGGTGTCTCGACGGACGTGTTGATCCCTAGTTTTGAAGTTGATGGTATTGGATTTCTATGGTTGTGGCCCTTGGTATTGAACAAGGCCTAAGGCTATATAAGGAGAAGGAAATCATTAGGCAAATGTATCTGAAATGTCTTGAATATCTGATGAAGCATTAGATCCAGTATGCAGGGTTATGGGTTGATGATGCATTGCTTGATCTGAGCTAAAGAGAGATCTCACCGGTTGATGGAGAACTAGATCTAAGGAGAGATCGGGGTCAAATGGTTTGAAATGAACTATCTTTATGATGCTTATTCTAGATCTACATACTGATGCATGTATTGTTCTATAAGTGTTATGAGTATGACTGATGTCTGGTACAGCTGCAAGTTATGAGAAATTATTTTTAGATCTGTACGCGGGTTGTCTTTGGCAAAAGCGCGTATACACGCGGGTTTGATTCATCGAAGTAGCGTATACATTGTAAAGCTTGATATTTGAAGTTGCAGATGGATCTGATGGTTATTACAGAGTTCTGTGTCTGCTCTGTGTTCTGGTGACTGTTGTTAACAGGGTTTCAGTGATTCAGAGTTTGATGATTGTTTTGAGCTTCAATGATAGTTATGGGTCCAGTATGAAAATTGGATGAAAAGTGGCCTTACAGATTATGTGTTGTGCTTCAGTGTATCCAGTCTGAAAATTGATGAAACGTGGTACCTGGAGGAGAGAAGATTGTAGGCAAGCACCTACGTACTAGTATCTAAGCTAGTACAAAAGCTAAAGGAGATCTTTGGAGCATTGTAGCAGGTAGCAGCCTGCGTACTAGTAAATGGATCGGCTAGTACAAGAGCAAAGGGGGTTGTAGCTCCCGTACTGGTATAAGACTGCACCAGTACAAACATTGTAAAAGGATTTTCTTATTAAGAAGAAGATTGAGATGACTTGCAGCAGGTGGTTTTCACCCACATTGGGTTTCCACCTTATATCTTTGTGTTCATGTGTGTGGCTCTTGTGTGATGTTCTGTTCTGTTATTCTGCACCTGGTTACTGTTAATATGCTTAATAATGATCTGATGTATTTACTGAAGACTAAGCTAACTGAATCATAAGATTTCTGGATATACGCAAGTTTCTTTAGACACAGTAGCGTGTACACGCGGGTTCACTTAACTGAAGTAGCGTATATGTTTCTGAGCATTGAAAAAGTTTTATAGTTCTGATAATACTGATTCACCCCCCCCCCTCTCAGTATTATTTCCAACAATTGGTATCAGAGCAGGTCCTTTGATAGAAGCTTGATCGCTTGAAGGAGATCCGTGGAACAATGGGAAAGAAGCTTAAGAAGAAAGCTCATAAGAAGAAGAAGACATCTCAGAAGGACTATGACAGTGGGAGAGTCGATTGGGGATTAGGTATAAGAAGCTCTTCAGATTCAGAATCATTATCAGGTATGAATGTGTTATCCTCTGATGTTCCAGCTATATTTCCTTGTGAAAGAGATGGAAGTGATAGTGAAACTACTGAACATGCTTTTATGGGTGAGCAAGAAAAGTATCAAATAGAGGCAGAATTTAAAAGGCTATCAGACAAAATCAGAGATCAACAAGATCTATTGATCATAAAGGATGGTGCCCTCGAAGAAGCCGTTACTAGACTAAAGACTCAACGAGATTTATTCAAGGACAAGGAAGACCAATGTCAAAAATTGCAGCATGAAGTGACATCATTAAGAAAAGAAGTCAACGAAAGAAGCACAACCATCAAGAAACTCAAAGATAGATCCAGCTACTATAAAAATCTTGAAGCTACAATCCTCTCACTAAAAGGAGATCTTGAAGAATCAAAGAAGCAGAATACAGATCTACTCCAAGCTATTGCAAAACAAGAAAACGAAGTCACCAGCTTAAAATCTCAACTAGAATGTGCCTTCCGAGTTCGTCAAATGCAGCAGGATCTGAATGAAGAACAAGAAAAGGAGATTCTCAAACTAAGGCATCAGTTGGAAGAAGGAAGGAAAGATGGAGAAGACATGAAGAAGCAATGTCTAGAAAAGGAGGAACAACTTCAAGTTGAGGTAAATATCTTGAAAGGTAAAATAGAAGAAAAGGATAAGCTTTTACGATTTCAAGATAGTTCTAAAGTCTTGGATGATATTCTTAGTAGTCAAAGGTCTCCTGCTATCAAGACTGGTCTTGGTTTCCATGAATCTGTTGAAGGTGAATCTAGTTCACAAGGTGAGGCAAGGAACTCTAAAGAGAAATCCAAAATGATCAACAAGGAGATGAAAGCTAGATGTAGAAGAAGAAGAGTTCAAGACTATTATGCGGACAGGTCATCTCAATCAAGGTACTTTAATGGATATTGCTTTGCTTGCAATATGTATGGTCACAAAGCTGCTGATTGCTACAGGAGGAACATGAAACATGTTAGATGTTATGCATGTAACAAGCTTGGACATATAGCAAAGGAATGCAGGAACAAAGGATGGACATTACACCGAAAGGAGAAAACCTCATCACACTTGAAGATATGGAGGAAGAAGGAAGTACAGTCAGCACAATGTACTGAGACACAGCACAGCACAGACATATCAGACTCAGGGGGAGCTGAAAGTGTAAAACTTCAGTGTTCTGAATCTCATACGCAAGTTACTTAAAGGGAAGTCGCGTATATACGCGAGTTAGACACTGCAAAGTCGCGTATATGTCAGTCTGAGGAAAAGCAGTGGGGACAGGATCAGAAAAACGATCTGATATGATTCAGTCTGTTATTTGCTCTATTGGTTACAGTCTGCTGAGGATGTGTGGAAATGTTTTGTTACTTGTATGATGTCTTTGATCCTAACTTGAGGATGATGATGTTTTGATGCTTATTGCTGATATATGCATGATCAGATCTAACAGATGGCACTGGTTGAGGGGGAGCATATGGCTTTAGTAATTCATTGTTGGCATTATGGTTAATAATCCTTGGTGATGATTCTTATATGGCTAAATGATATATCTTGCTATGATGATAAACTCTCATATGACTCTTGGGGTTACATAGTTAATGATCAAATCAGATTTATGGTTGATTTCTTGATGATGCATATATGGTGCTTACATGGTGATCTTCATAAGGACAAGGAGAAGTACAAAGCTTGAATACACATCTTCCTCACTTGATGATGAGTCACTTATATACTGCTGTTGTCATATGCATAAAGATCATACAGTTATGATGCAGGCACTCCTGTGGATAAGGATTGTTGCTGTTGATAATATCAAGAAGTTTTGTCAAATGAGCTTGAGCTCAAGATACATAGTGCTGATACATGGATGACTACTCAAAGTTGCTTTGTTGGAGACATGGTGATGAGTTCATATGATGATAGGTTGATACTTACATATGTTGATTGGTGCAGATGTTCCCAAGTAATGATACTTGGATCATGAAGATCTTGACGTTGATGTAATGGCTATGGTGGTTTCACATGTAATGTGAATGATTTCATGATGATGTTTAAAAGGAGAAGTTGACATCTATGTTCAGACATACCTTGCTGCAGGACATTTACAGGTTGTTGATATGAAAATGGTTGTACGCGAGTTTCATAAGGCCTATCCGCGTATATACGCTTGTTTATGTGGATACAGACGCGTATATTGATTTTTGAAGGAAATCAGCAGGAACAGATGTTGGTTGCAGAAAGTCTGATATGGGTCTGACAGAGATCATCTGGCACAGGTTCAGGGGGAGCAGATAATCTTCCAATGATGCATTGTTGGCATTATCTTAAAGCCTTTGGTTCTAGTTCACATTTGTTGTTGATTCAGGTGGAACAAAGGCGAAAGGAGAACAGAAGGATCTCTTGGTTGCTGATCTGAATGGTGATTATCAGATGCTATTGGTGACATTCATAAGTCTTACTTTAGATATTTTGTCTCTATGTCATATATCTCTTTTATGGTATCTCTTTCATGGTGTCAAGGTCATGTAACGGCCTATTTTGGTTTCCCCACTATGCCTGGGATGATTGATGCAATATGATTGGTTGTCATATGTAAACTTTTGATGTATCCCCACTTGGTTGGGTGGATGAGTCAATTATTGTATATCCTCACTTAGTTGAGAGATGGATGTATGTATGAGTCTTTGATGATAGGAAGGTCTTTTATGATGTATAGAGTCATGTTCTTCTTGAAGAACATCTTTTGCAGATCTTGCCTACAGTCAGGAAGAGCATGAACAGCACACTTCAGCGGTACAGAGATTCAGCATGTACTCAGAGGGAGCATGGACAGATTGGTACACCTTGGCATATACAAAGGGGGAGATTATTCAGAGATTTCAGCAGGTACTCAGGGGGAGTATGGACAGTGGAATGATTCAGCAAAGGAAGAGAATATCTTGGTCCACCCTTTGCCCTTGATGTCAAAGGGGGAGAGTGATTTGGTGTTGTTGCCATCAAGTCCAAAGGGGGAGATTGTTGGCATTATGATGCATGTGTTGTACTTGATGGCAACCCTCTCATAGAAGAATATCTCACTTATGTATAACTGGATGAATCTTCAGAAGAGATATCAGATGTGACTGATGGAGGACAGCTCAAAGGAATCAGATGATAGTTCTAAGTGTGACAAGTTAGCTTTGCCATCAAGTCCAAAGGGGGAGATTGTTGGCATTATGAGACAAGTGTTGTCCTTGATGGCAAACCACACTGATGAGAAATCATAGTGCAGAAGGACAGCAGCAAGGAATTGATGATCAGACTATAAGAAGAAGAGGAAGTTCATACACGCAGGTTCATTAAGCCCAAGTCGCGTGTACACGCAGGTTTGCTTCAAGAAAAGAGCGTGTATATGGAAAACTTATCTTTGGTCCATGGCGGTTATTCCTTGGAAGTTGTGCCTATGGTTTTGGACCTTGGTGTCTCGACGGACGTGTTGATCCCTAGTTTTGAAGTTGATGGTATTGGATTTCTATGGTTGTGGCCCTTGGTATTGAACAAGGCCTAAGGCTATATAAGGAGAAGGAAATCATTAGGCAAATGTATCTGAAATGTCTTGAATATCTGATGAAGCATTAGATCCAGTATGCAGGGTTATGGGTTGATGATGCATTGCTTGATCTGAGCTAAAGAGAGATCTCACCGATTGATGGAGAACTAGATCTAAGGAGAGATCGGGGTCAAATGGTTTGAAATGAACTATCTTTATGATGCTTATTCTAGATCTACATACTGACGCATGTATTGTTCTATAAGTGTTATGAGTATGACTGATGTCTGGTACAGCTGCAAGTTATGAGAAATTATTTTTAGATCTGTACGCGGGTTGTCTTTGGCAAAAGCGCGTATACACGCGGGTTTGATTCATCGAAGTAGCGTATACATTGTAAAGCTTGATATTTGAAGTTGCAGATGGATCTGATGGTTATTACAGAGTTCTGTGTCTGCTCTGTGTTCTGGTGACTGTTGTTAACAGGGTTTCAGTGATTCAGAGTTTGATGATTGTTTTGAGCTTCAATGATAGTTATGGGTCCAGTATGAAAATTGGATTAAAAGTGGCCTTACAGATTATGTGTTGTGCTTCAGTGTATCCAGTCTGAAAATTGATGAAACGTGGTACCTGGAGGAGAGAAGATTGTAGGCAAGCACCTACGTACTAGTATCTAAGCTAGTACAAAAGCTAAAGGAGATCTTTGGAGCATTGTAGCAGGTAGCAGCCTGCGTACTAGTAAATGGATCGGCTAGTACAAGAGCAAAGGGGGTTGTAGCTCCCGTACTGGTATAAGACTGCACCAGTACAAACATTGTAAAAGGATTTTCTTATTAAGAAGAAGATTGAGATGACTTGCAGCAGGTGGTTTTCACCCACATTGGGTTTCCACCTTATATCTTTGTGTTCATGTGTGTGGCTCTTGTGTGATGTTCTGTTCTGTTATTCTGCACCTGGTTACTGTTAATATGCTTAATAATGATCTGATGTATTTACTGAAGACTAAGCTAACTGAATCATAAGATTTCTGGATATACGCAAGTTTCTTTAGACACAGTAGCGTGTACACGCGGGTTCACTTAACTGAAGTAGCGTATATGTTTCTGAGCATTGAAAAAGTTTTATAGTTCTGATAATACTGATTCACCCCCCCCCCCTCTCAGTATTATTTCCAACATTTTCATCCCTTGATCATTATCCATAAGTTGTACTCCACTCTCAGCCCCCTCATCACCATGACTAGATCTCGTTCTAACACCCCTAACAGAGGAAGAGGAAAAGGCCACCCCTCAACCTCTTCTCCAAGTATTGGTTGGCAAATATTGGGCCCTCAACTACAAGCTCATGCTCAGGCTCGAAACCTTATGGCTTGCTATAAGCAACTCATTCATGAACTTGTAAGGTAGGAAATTAAACAAGTTGAAGTTGTAACCAGACAAGAATGGCATCGTACCCCTAATCATTGCGTCCACACCCAAACTATAGGTTGGATCCCCAATCTAGGCACCTCTTCTCATTCTCGCTACTCAGGATACTTGCAAGCAATAAATGTTTATTGACATACCAAAATCATGATGAGTCACATTCTCGCCAATAGCCATCATACTCAACAGGATCACAAACACAAGTTGGCAGAGATGGAAGGGAGATTGGACATCATAGAACATAAAATCAATATCCTCTTTAGTATCTACTGCAGTAGCTCTCCTTCATGCAATGTTGCATCTAGCCAACAAGTCCCAAAGAAGGAAATTTCTAATCTCTAACTCTCATGAAGTCTCATCCTTTTGTTTCATGTTTTTATCAGTTAAGTAATACCTAGACTATGTACTATAACAATCAGCCTCAGTGTTGTACTTTTTGTCTTTCATATGCTAGTGTAAAGTGTAAAAAATAGTTTCCACAATATTAACTTGGTCCCTTAACCTTATTAATTTATTCCTTTAAGAACTACTTTGATTAATTTAATAGTAATTCCTTTATGGTTATGTTATATTCTTCTCTCTAAAGAATCCTTAGCATGTGTTTGATATCATTATGCTTTATGCTCTGTTATGATGGGTAGAGTGTCCACCCTAAAAGTTAGACAGATTAAAAATCTTTTATACAATTTTTTCCAAAGATTCTTCACAACATAAACAATTGTGAAAATCTACACTCAATTATTAACCCAAAAGTTATTTTTCATATCACCTATTTTAAACTATTTTAAAAACAATATCATGTGTGTTAACCCAAGAGTTATTTTCCGTATCACTTGTTTAAAACTATTTTAAAAACAATGAAACTGTTTTGAAAACAATGTCATGTGTGTTGGATAGCATTATATGTTTACAAAGTGCTAGGAAATCTAAAAGGCCTATTAAGATTTTCAATATTAATATTTCTTATAATACAAATAAAAACAAATTTAACTTTGAATCTATGCACAGTCTTTCAACAATATTAACTTTGAATCTATCCATAGTCTTTCAACAATATTAATATTCTGTTGGACCATGTTGATGCATAATCTCCCACGAAATGATAGAAATGTCACCTTCAGGTAAAAGAAAATTTTAAAATTACCCCACTTGAAAATCTTTATACATATTTCTGTAACACTTTCGAACAAAATTATATTTTAGATGTAAAAATAATATCCTACACAGATTCTAAAATCACTTTTAAAAAATATAAAACATAAATATTTACCTTATGTTATCATCTCTTTTAAAACTATTTTTAAATAACATAAAATATTCTTGTTTTGAAACTTTCAATACTTTAAAAACAAATTATATTTATCATACCTCTTTTCGCTGGTATAACAAATACAAAATACAAACTTTACACAACAGCCATTTCGAAAGGAGCCAAATCTATAACCTACACTAACTTTATGGTAATTGATTTGATTGATTTGTTTATTAAAGCCATTTTATGGAAATACAAGTTTTAAGCCTATATAATTATCAGATAATCAGTACCAAAAATGGTTTGCTGAAAACTTTTCCTTCTCCAGCAAAGGAACAGGCACTGATATTTGGTTTGTCATGTGCCAACAAAATCACTGAGCATAGTCCATTCAAAACAACTTTCAAAGAGCAAGAAGGCCTGCAAAAGGCCTGAATACCATTTTAATCTTTCACAGACAATCTGCACAAATTACAACTTGAATCTCATCCTACAGCGAAGGGTTCAAATAACAAGTTCAAGGGTATTTTCTAGAAATTTATTAGACAGTAACTGTGAACAATGGTATCTGATATAATTACCTTTCACTGAATAGGGCACGAGGAGCGTTCGAGAGAGACTGCCAAGATATGCCATACCTTGCACACCAAGTCATTTCCAGTTGTAGTGAGGAATATGGTTCAGTGTGCAAGAGATGGAACATCTTGGCCATCCTTTGACCCCAATATTCTTGCTGCATCCATTGTTTATTTCTTCATGAAATCTCTAACCAGCGTCTGTCCATTCTACTTTTCTCTTCTTGTTCCATCTTACCTCTGATCATTATAGCTCTGATCAGAGGTGATGATCATGGACATCCAATATAGAAATGATGTGTAGAGGTTTGGATTATTGGAAGGAATAAATAATTCACTGTGGGGTTGCAGGATCAAGGCACAGATAATTGCACATGGACAGTTTGGTGCTTCTTTGAGCTTTATCTTCAAGATGATGACAATACACTAGCCACACACACTGACAGTACTCAACACAGTTTGTCTTGCTTCAACTGGACGACTTTCAGAGCTTGAACCGCCTGAAACATTCTTCTTAAAACTGTGTCCTCTATTCAAAAGACCTGGCTCTATTTAAAAGACTTATTCTTTAGGCATGTGGGAGGCCAGTTGTTAGGGTTGGACTGCCCTGCCATTTTATATGAAAATGAAAAAGGAACATGTCTTTTCAAACTAGAACCTTTCACCATTTGATCAGCGTGCTAATCCACATTCTAGAATGGAACCTACCACAAATAACAATTTCACCGGTTAACGCTGGCCAGTGGTTTTATTTGGTGCACTAGTAAACTAGCATATATTTCAATTCACCCCCGTTTTACTGATGGCAGAACCGCAAAAAAAATACAGACCTCCAAAAATATTTCTATCCCGCCCAGTTAAATGACAAAGTAGCCTAGCCTTTGACCTGACACTTTTTCTCAATTTGGTTTAAAATGAGTAGATATTTTTAAGAATGACAAGTTTGTTTAATCTGCAATGTTGGAGTGCTTTAGAAATCCGTTCATGCATTCAAAAGTTCATTTGTTTTCTAGTGTGTTGAATCTATTCATGCTTACAAAAATTCATGGTATATAACAAGAAATTACAATTTTGGTCGAAATTGTATTGTTAGATTCTTACCAAGAAAGTCATCTCTTACCAAGAGAGTCATCTCATGTATTCTTCCTATACATGTGTTAGGATTTAATGGCTATAACTAAATTGTATTAAGATTAACCTTGACTTGAAAATGATAGTCTACCACTAGTAATTTGGGACACATAGTTTCATAACCCATAGTTTTATAGCAGTTGTATTTGGTTGGAAAAAAACTGGTAAATAAGCTTATCAGTGTTGAACATGACTCCCTGACCAGTGCAAGGGACTAGGGGTTGAGTAAGACTTAGGGCTACTTGGTCAAGGTTTTGGCAAAAACTAATAGAATTTTATTAAAATAAATTTTCCCCATTAAACTTTTCCCTGAATATTTCTTAATATTCTTTGCGTGTGATTGATCCTAATTTATTTATTTTACCTTTTCTTTATGTGATTGCTCCTGTATTGTGTCTCTGATTTATTTATTTTACTTTGCGTTTTAATACATAACAAGTTGATGGGAGTCTCGCTCACGGCTTATTTTTCCATGAAGACTGTCAAATCCAGTGTGGGTCGTTATAAAAAGTTAACGCAGAATAACAACAGATATTTCATTTCTTTAACAGGCATGACAGACCCCGCCAGCCAAAGATCGTTGAATTTTTTATTTTTCTTTGCTATAGTTAGGGCAATACCACTAACTGGTGATATTGTTACGTCTCATCTCCATATTCTCTGGTTATGTGACCACACACGCCACATCCACGTGCCTGCATGCTTTACAGTACAAAGCGGAGAATAAATCAAAAGACGAGAAAGCATGTGTGCCTCACCATTAAAAGCTTTATAAATCTGAGCATGATGCGACATATTGCAGTGTCAAACTTTGAGGATTCAAAAGTCTCGTATGATATGGTTGCCACGTGGGAGGCTGAGCAGACCCACAATGCTTCCATATTGTCGGTGGCCCAAAAAGTGAAGGAATGAATGTTTGAGGCATTATTTCCAAATGACAGCTGAAAAGAAACGATCGGAATCTCAGTTCTGCCCAGAGTAAACTTTCTCTCTCACAGATTATTTTTTCAAATTGAAAGGAATGCTTTCAATTAGCATCCTGATAAAGATAGCCATTAATGAGGCTTTGATGATAAAGTATAACCATTAGTAAATGCATGTCAAAAATGGTTAAATGTATGTTTCAAGATCTTGATAAAGACGGTCATAAACATGCTTTAATAATAAAGTAGAACCACTATTAAAATGCATATCCAAAATTTTGAATGTATGGTTTAATAAGTTTTTTAAATTTTGATTTTTATATTTTATATTTAAATCATGATGTCAAGAGGTATTCTACATTTTAGTATAGTGTAGAGATGTGAACGTTAGATATGAGATCTGAATGTTAGATGTGACATGTTAATTTTGAGATGTGAGATGTTTTTTTAATTCAATATTTATCATGGATATTATTAATTTATAAATAGATTTTTTTACAATACCATGGGCCAATACCTAGAAAAGAAAGAGAGAGAGAGGGGGGGGGAGGGGGCTGCGGGAGGGGAGGGAAATCATAATACCATGGGCAGGCTTTTGATTATTATGTTATGGATCTAACCTTTTAATTATTTTGTTTCAATAGCATGAGTCAATACCATGGCCATTGGTTTATCAATACTACATGCCCAAAAACCATAACTTATTTCAAAATCAAAATATTTTACAAATACTTTATTTTAATTTAATTTTATAACATTTTTTAATTAAATCTAAAAGAAAAAAGGTTATAATTACTTTTGAGGTATATCTAAACCCACCATCCTCACGACTACTAAAAATATTCTCATAGAGACTAGTTTTAATAAATTAAAAATGAGAATATTTTTATATATACAAATGTGAAATTTATATAATATAAATAATATTATAAAGAACAAGATAGATGCATTTTAACCAAAGATCCAAGCAAAGAGAGAAAGAAAAGTGACTAACAATGATAGAGGAAAGATAGTGCATGATTCTTTTAAGTTTTTTATTATTGTATTTTCTTTGACATGATTGATCCAAAATATAGGTTTAATATTTTACAACCAATTATGTTTTTTTTTTATAGATATTTTCTTAAATAAAATACAATGGGATCATATTTAAGAGAGAGAGAGAGATATGGAGGGGGGATAGAGTGGTGGAGAGAGACATAGACGTGGGAGAGACACGGAGAGAGAGAGATGGAGGGGAATAGAGTGGTGGAGAGAGACATAGACGTGGGAGAGACAGGGGGAGAGAGGAAGGAAGAGAGAGAGGAGGGGGAAGAGAGGAGGAGAGAGGGAGGGAGAGAGAGATGGATTTGGAGGGGGAAAGAGAGGGAGGGAAGAACAAATACATTGAGAGATAGAGGTGGAGAGAGAGAGGGAGTGATAAGGGAGAGATGAAGATGGAATGAGGGAGAGAGGAGATGAGGGAAGGGAGAGAAAAGTAAAGGAGATGAGGGAAAGAAGGGGAAGAGAGAGACAAGGAGACATAGATAAGGAGGGGGGAGAGTGAGAAGGAGAGAGAGAGAGGGAGATAGTGACAGAGTTGGATGGTGGAGAGAGAGAGTGTGTGTGTGATGGGGGTGAGAGACAGAGGGAGGTGGGAGAGAAAGGGAGAGAGAGGAAGGAAAATAGATGGGACTTGAGAGAGAGTAGAGAGAGAGAGGGGGGAGAGAGAGATGGAATTGGAAGGAGGAAAGAGAGGGAGGGAAAGGGATACAATGACAATAGTAATGGGGGAATCACTAGTATTATAGGGGCCTAACATGCCCCTCTCCTTCCGAAATCCTTTGTCCTCAATGCTTGAGTAGTTCTACATGCTTTTGTATAAAATTCTCATCCTCCCATGTGGAATCTTCAGCGGATAAGTTCTTCCACCTGATGAGATACTCCAAAATTGATCAATTACATAGTTGTCGAGTCCTTGTTTCTATGACTGCTTTCGGTTCCAATATGATTTTTCCTTCCTCGTCAAGTTCTGGCAATATTTTTTGAACTGGGAGCTTGTCACCTATAACCTTCTTTAAACATGAAACATGGAAAACTGGGTGCACTCAGGAAGCTGCAGGAAGCTCCAATTTGTATGTCATAGTACCAATCTTTTGCAACACCTTACAGACCATAATACTTTGGTGATAATTTATTATCCTTCTTAGCTTGCTTGAGGGACATTTGTTTATATGGTTGTAGAAGTAGGAATACCCAGTCACCTACATCAAAACTTCTTTCGTTGTGATGTTGATATTCCTATTGTTTCATTCTATTCTATGCCAATGTGAGGTTATCCTTTAAGAGTTGGATAACTTGTTGTTGATGCTCAATGTGATGTTCCACTGCTTAAACCTTAGAATTTTCTCTTAAATATGATGTGATGGATGGTGGATGATATCCATAAAGTGCCATAAATGGGGTGATTTTTGTTGTAATATGGAAGGAAGTGTTATACTGCCATTCAGCCAAAGGCAACCATTTGACCCATTGTGTCTATTTATCATATACAAAGCAACAAAGATATCCTTCCAATCATTTGTTTACTATCTCAGTTTGCCCATCAGATTGAGGATGATAAGATGAGCTATGAGCTAATTGAGCACTGAGACAATAAAATAATTATGTCCAAAAATTTCTAGTGAAAATGGGATCTCTATCGCTTACAACAATCTTTGGGTTTCCATGTAGCTTTTGAATTGTTTCCATAAATGCAGTAGAAATTGTACAGGCTTTAAATGGATGTGATAATGCACAAAAGTGTGCATACTTGGTAAGTCTGTCAACTACCACCATGATGACACTCTTTCCTTCGGACTTGGGTAAACCTGTGATAAAATCCATTGAAACTTCCTCCCAACGTTGGCTTGGAATAGATAAAGGTTGTAATAGACCTAGGGTATTAATTGTTTCAACTTTATTTTCTTGGAAAACCAAACATTCTGCCACAAACTTTTGAATATCCAATTTAAGGCCATCCCAAAAAAATTCCTTCTTAACCCTGTGGTAAGTTTTTAAAAATCCTGAGTGCCCTCCTAAGGGAGAAGTGTGCAATTCCATAAGAATCTTTTGTTTGAGTTGGGAATTCTTACATAGGTATAAGCAATATTTGTACCATAACGAATCATTTTTCCAGCTAAATGTATCAAATGTACTGGGATATTATTGTAACTTTCGAATGAGTGCCCACACTTCTTCGTCATTCTTCCATTCCTCCCTTGCTTCTTCGTCATTCTTCCATTCCTCCCTTGCTTTGTTTATCCAATCTGGTTGGATAATAGAAATGGCACACAACAATACTTCCACATCCTCATCCTTTCTTGAGAGTGCATCTGCCACAACATTTTGCTTCCCTTCTTTGTAGATGATTTCAAAGTCATAATCCAACATCTTTGTGACCCATTTTTGTTGCTCTTCAAAGGATAATCTTTGTTCTAAAAAGTATTTAAGACTATCATCATCCATTTTTACCTTGAAGGTCTTCCCATTAGGTAGGGTCGACATTTCTTAAGTGCATGTAGTATTGCCAACATTTCCTTCTCATAAATAGCTTTGTGTAAATACTTTCCCTTGATTGGACGACTTTCGAAATCAATGGGTCTTTCATCTTGCATTAAAACAACACCAATTCCATTTCCTGAAGCATCATATTCCACAATAAAGGTTTTTGTGAAGTCCGGCATAGCTAATACCGGTGCTTGGCACATTGCCTCTTTAAGATGTTTGAAGGCCTTTGTTGCTTTTGGAGTCCATGAACATGCATTTTTCTTCATAATGTTGTTAGAGGTGCTGCTATTCTCCCATAATTCTTAACAAACTTGTGATAATACCCTGTCAACCCGAGAAATCCTCGCAGATGCTTTATGGATGTGGAGATTTTCCATTCCTTACTGGCTTTAATTTTTCTAGGGTCTACCTTAACACCTTCATGAGATACAATCTGACCCAGATATTCCACCTCTTGTACTCCAAAGAAACATTTGGAGCTTTTTGCATATAATTGTTTCTCCTCCAATAGTTTGAGCACCCTGTCAACATGTTCAATATGATCCTTCCAAGACTTGTTGTAGATTAGTATATCATCAAAAATGCTGACACAAATTTTCTAAGGAAGGATTTGAAAATGGAATTCATCAAACCTTGAAATGTAGAAGGTGCATTGGTAAGGCCAAAAGGCATGACCAGAAATTCATAATGACCCTCATGAGTTCTAAATTTTGTTTTTGGAATGTCTTCAGTCTTCATTCTGATTTGATGATATCCTGAACAAAGATCCAACTTGGTGAAGTAAATTTATCCATGCAATTCATCCAATAATTCATCAATGACAAGAATGGGAAATTTATCTTTAATAGTGAGCTTGTTGAGCTCCCTATAATCCAGACACATGCGCCATGATCCATCCTTCTTGTGCACCAATACTACTAGAGCAGAGAAAGAACTTTGACTAGGTTGAATTATACTAGCCTCTAGCATTTCTGCAACCGTATGTTCAATTTCACTCTTTTGGGCATATGGATATCTGTACGGCCTGATGTTTGGAGGAACACTTCTTGGAATCAAATGAATAGCATGATCATGATCACGAATAGGTGGGAGACCTTTGGGAGTCTCAAATACCTTGGAATGATTGTCCAAGACTTTTTGGAGATCTGGAGAAATAGATGATTTCGATGTGGGAACCTCTAGCGAACATAATTGTGCAATTACACCTCATTGTTCCTCCTTTAGAAGCTTTGTCATACCGCTAGAGCTAATTATCTTTCTCGGTTTCCCTGCAGCACCCCTTAATTCAACTTCCTTTCCTTCCGCACAAAATTTCATGAAAAGTTCTTGAAAATTAAAAGTTATTGTACCCAAGGATTGTAGCCATTAGACTCCTAGTACAACATCAGCACCACCGATTGGAATGGAAAGCATTGGGCCATTCAATACATATTCTCCCATGGATAGCTTGATATTATGGCACTTTCCATAGCAATTTATGGTTCCTCCACTTGCAACCATCACTTGACACTTTGGTGCTAGATATAGGAAGCAATACAATTCCTTTGCTATCTTACAATGAATAAAATTATGGGTACTTCCCTAATCAATCAACACTATTACCTTTTTCTTCTTGATATGTGTTGGTACCATTCCATTACCATCTTTTTCTTCTAGAAACACCATCATTTGTCTACCTTTTTTCCTCCATAGACCCCTTATATCCATCGAAATTGATTAATTAATAGCATTATAGTTGTTAGTTTGCATTAAAGTTAATTTATGAACTTTTATGTTAGAAATTAGGAATTTTCAATAAAAAGATTACAGGAAGTCATAACATCCTGTAAATGGTTTATCATCTGACACGTGGCATGACAAGCAAGCCAAAGCAATGGATAGGAACGAGACCTGGAATGTACATGCATGGTGAAAAATCGATTCTACAACAAATCAAAAGCTCCTGGTTATGTGGTCCACGCTGGTCAAACCCCAGCCTTTTGGTTACAAAGGCAGTAAAAGCCATGGTTTCCCAAACTGGTTTCGTTTTGTTTTTTTTGGAAATCGGTTTAGATTAGAAATGACCAAAAATCATTCCATTGTAAAAGCAGAAACATCTGCTTAATGAATGTACATTCGATTCAGATAGGGACAAGCAGATAAAGACTGCGTATTATTTTGTTTTCAAGAACAGTTACGATTATTATCTCTGTGAATCGTTTGAGAACAGAACTCTTGTATGTGATTGCAATCTTCAGTGCTTAAATATAGTCACGGTTTTACTCCAGCAGTGTTTATGCGTTAATACTCTTGTTGCTTGAGTTTACTTCAGTGTACCACTGAAATGTGGACGGGCCCTGCGTGGATTGGTATACTGTTAATTTCATTTCCTTAGCAATTTTTGAATTTGAATAGAACGCATAGTGTTTAGTGTTATTTCCATGTTTATGACTTTGTCGATTTGATTAGAAATTCTCACAAATGGTATTTATGGTGATAGCTTGAAGATTTTATTGTTAGATCATTGAACCATATCTTGTAAGAGATTTGATCCATCGTTATATTTTAAAGCATCTCCATAGACTCTATTTTCATGCATTTAAACTTTAGTGTGCTTTTGATTTTTCATGAATGCTTCAGTGTTAACTAGACAGAGCTTTTGTGCATAGCATCCTTGTAAGAGGATTAAAATCTCAGTCTAGCAATACGCTGTATCCTTAGGACAGTTAGATAAGTTAGGTGATCTGAGTGTTAAGGTGAGAGGAAACATATCTTAACCTTCTGTAAAGGAGTATTGTAGCCTATCACAATAAACACTTAGTTAGGAATCCTTTATGTCTATAGACTTTAGACACATGCCTCGAAGTTTACTTACCCTGGTTGATAATAAATCTAGTCTAATCTAGCACCCTAGATTGGCCACTACATTTTGGCGCCGTTGCCGGGGAGGCGTAGTTAGAGGATTTCGAAAAAAAATCAAAATATAAAAAAATTTAAATAAACAAAAAAAAACACAACATAGATTTAATTATCATTTTAGAAGTCATGTTTGCTTATGCCTAGATCTAGAGATAATAAAGGTAGATTCATAAAAACGCCCCATCCAAAAACTAATTCACCACTTGGAGTAGACCCTTTAGGAAAAGTTGAACACACAACATCAGCTGGGAAAGTCACCATACAAACATTAGAGGATAAACAGAAATCAGGGCAAAGACTCACACTCATCAAGAGGAAAATTCTATTGGCACACGAATCACAGAAGAAACATCTCCCTGAATCCTCTATAAAAAGAGAAAGTATCACAGTAACTCAAAAATCTTTCCTTGAACTTCTCTTTGAAACGAGTGACACTGAACAAATAATTAAATCAACAGAGGAACCTATCAAAATGGCTGAGGAAGGAGATGGATCAGCAAGAGGACCACAAAATCAAGAGGAAGAGTCAACCTTTAAATTTCCTATTCAAGAACCAGAAGAAGATGAGGAAATAAAAATGAAAAACATACCTCCATCTGTGCTACCAAAATTTTATGGCATGGCTTCAGAAGACCCAGATTCATTCTTGTTTGAATTTGACATAGTATGCCGCACAGATGGTTACACAGATGATGCCCATAGGCTTAGACTCTTCCTAGCAACATTAAAAGCATCAGCATTAAGATGGTTCATGGGACTTGGTGAACATGCAATAACTAGTTGGGATGGCATGAGAAGAATATTCCTAAAGAAATACCAACCTTATTGCAAATCGAAAGATTCTAAATATGACATATTTAGGATGAATCAACAAGAGGATGAAAATTTAGAGGAGTATTTGGAATGATTTGTTTACAAATTACAAAAATCAAAACATAGAACCATGCCTCTTGATTTGATTCGAACAATATTCTTGAAGGGCATTCGAGAAGAATACTTAGATGATCTTAATTTGATGGGCAAAGGTGATATTTCCACCTTACCTTTCGAAGAGATTGTTGATTTATGTGAAAAGTATTCTAGGAGCAAAGCCAAAATTGGAAAGAGAACCATATCATCCAAAGCCACAAAATCTGCTTCAGCAAGTGTCACAAGGGCTGAAATAGGGAACCTGTTAGAAGAATTAAAAACAGATCTACTAAGTACCTTAGGAACTCAAATTGACACTCTAAAAGCCAAGAAGAGACAAGAAGAGGAAGATCAAATAATGGCTGTCTTTTGTCCAAAGTGCCGGAAGAAACATGCCTTGAAAGACTGTCCATTAGAAAACATTCAAGTCTGTGCCTTTTGTATTGAAAATCATGATATATTTCATTGCTCTAAAGTCAAGGTTTTGCAGAATTGTAATGTGGTAGCTAATACAGATATGGAGAATGTGTATTTTATGGGCGCAAAGAGACCATGGCAGCCAAGACCTCCACCTCAAGGTATGTTCCCAAACCAAAATTTACAATTTCCTGCACATGATCAGATGTATGCTCAGAATTCGTGGAATGTACCCATGCCATGGCAGCACCAAAATTACCCACAACAACAATGGAGACCATCTCAGCAATACTCTCAACAATATCAACCATGCCCTCAACCATACCAACCATATTCGCAGCCATATCAACAATATCATCAGCCATATTCGCCATATCCTCAACCATATGAGCAATATCCTCAGCAGCAAGTTGTTTACCCACATCAACCCCAACCCACTCAACAAGCATTGCCTGCTCCTCCACCAATAAATCCACCACAATTACAACTTCCATCTAACCCACAACCTCTTAGACCTACTCAAATCCCTGCTCAACCTATACCAAATCCAAATAACAGAGCAGAGAGACCAGCCTACAATGTAGATGAGGGAACCTCATATCCCACATTACCTTTGCAAAATATCAATTTGAGGTCTGGTAAGGTACTTCACAAAGAATCTCCAGCAGTTGAAAAACAAGGAGAAAACGAAGAAAATGAAAATGAAACTCCCATTCAAAGGAAACCAAATGATGACATCAAACACAAACAAATGCAACCGTTGCATCCACCACCTTTTCCAAACCGATTGGTCCAAACAAAACTTCCCATGTCTATACCACAGTTTGATGTTTTAGATGAGCTAAAGAATGTCTATATAAAAATTCCGCTACTACAAGCCATAAAAGACATTCCCATATATACTAAAGCCATCAAAGAACTGTGCCTTAAGAAGCCTACTAGGAAAAGAGTTGATCCACAAACCATTCATGTTATCGGACATTTAGCTGGCCTTATGACAAACACCATCTCAATGGAAAAGTATGTTGATCCTGGTATTCCCAGAGTCACTACAATCATTAACAACATACATATTCCAAACACCTTAATTGATCTTGGGGCCGCAATAAATGTGATGACTCTTGAAACCATGAAAACACTCCAGCTCACAAACTTGCAGCACACAACAATTGTTCTAGAACTCGCTGATAGGTCTAAAGTGATTCCTGAAGGGATTTTGGAGGACATAATTGTTTCACTAAACTCTTGGGAGTATCCAGTGGACTTTTTAGTTCTTCAGCCAAAATCCAATTTAGGAGGACACCCTATCATCCTTGGTAGACCATGGTTAGCAACTGCTGATGCATTCATAGGATGTAGATCGGGTAATATGATCATTTCACGAGGAACTGAAAGAAAACAACTCACTCTTTACCCATCAGCACAATCACCAGCAGTAGCACACAATTTATGGCTTGACGATAAATACAATGACAAGGAAGAAGTTCAATATGTTTTCAACATTAATCAAATCTATGATTTTCAAGAACATAATAATAATGATTTGGTAGAATTGTTCCTTTCTCAACCTGATGTTTCCGAAGAATTGAGAAATGACCAATACCATGCTGCAGATGAAATTTTGACACAAAATTTTCAGGAAACATGCACCATTCATTCTTTGCAAACAACATTTCACAACATTTTTCCTATCCAATCCATCACAAACACACAGAGTAAGACCATAGAGATTAGTCCAGGAAAAACTTTGAATATTGGCACTCGCCTAGACTCATCTCAGGAAGAGAAATTGATTCAATTATTGAGAAAATACCATAAAGCATTTGCTTGGGACTACACCAATATGCACGGGATTCACCCTGAAACATGCACTCACCATATTTATACCGATAGTAATATCAAACCAGTGAGGCAACCGCAGAGACGAATGAACCCCATGCTTCAGGATATTGTTAGAGAGGAATTACAAAAACTGTTGAAAGTCAATTTTATCTATCCTATCTCTGATAGACAGTGGGTATCCACATTGGTAGTAGTGCCCAAGAAAAATGGCAAGTGGCGGATTTGTGTTGATTACCGATAATTTAACAAAGCAATGCTCAAATATTATTTCCCACTACCATTTATTGACCAAGTGCTAGACACATTAGCTGGGAAATCATCATTCTCTTTTCTTGATGGTTTCAGTGGCTATAACCAGATCAGGATAGCCTTAGAGGACCAGGACAAAACCACTTTTACTTGTCCCTGCGGCACTTATGCTTATAATGTTTTGCCATTTGAACTTTGCAATGCTCCAGCTACATTTCAGAGAGCTGTATTAGCTATTTTTGCTGATTTAGTTCATGATTGTGTTGAAGTTTACATGGATGATTTTTTAGTGTATGGTGATTCATTTGAGCATGCATTAACGAATCTTGAAAAAGTTTTGAAGAGATGTATTGAAGCTAATCTGTACCTGAGCAACGAAAAGTGTTTTATGATGTTAAATGAAGGGATAGTATTAGGACACTATATTTCTTCTCACGGCATTAAAGTTGATCCATCAAAAATCCAGATCATTATCGATTTGCCAACACCAAAGACTCAAAAAGAGGTAAGAAGTTTTCTTGGGTATGCAAGCTATTACAGAAGTTTTATTGAGCATTTTAGTAGAATAGCTTTACCTTTGTTTAAGCTTCTAGCCAAAGATGCACCTTTCAACTGGAATGATAATTGTCAGCAAGCATTTGAAACACTCAAAGGAAAGTTATCAACCACACCAGTCTTAAAAGGACCTAACTGGAACCTACCATTTCACATCTTTACAGATGCATCTGATACTACAGTAGGTGCCTCATTAGGCCAAAAAGAGGAGTCTTGTCATTATGCCATCTATTTCATTAGCAAAAATCTAACACCTACAGAATTAAACTACACAGTCACAGAAAAAGAAATGCTTGCAGTCATACATGCTGTGAATAAATTCCGACATTATATAACTGGCTATGAGGTTTTTGTACATACTGACCATTCTTCCATTAAGCATTTAATGAATAAACCAGTAACTAGTGGCAGAGTTACCAGATGGTTGTTATTGTTACAAGAATTTAACATCACAGTGTTAGATAGACCAGGTAAGGAGAATCAAGTGGCAGATTTTCTTTCTAGACTGCAAAATCAAGGTGAGGTTGTTCCAGTTGAAGATTATTTTCCAGATGAAAATTTATTTGCAATTTCAATAGTGAATCCTTGGTATGCTGACTTGGCCAATTATTTGTCCACGGGAAGAACACCTCCATACTTTACTCCAAAGGAAAAGAAAAGGCTAGTCAAACAAAGTGCTCGATACTCATGGGTTAATGGCGATTTATTTTACACTGGTTATGATATGATTATTAGACGATGTGTAAGAAATGATGAAATAATTGATATTTTTAAATCTTGCCATGATGAACCATGTGGTGGCCATTTTGCAGCTAAACGAACAGCATTCAAGATTCTTAGTCTTGGATACTACTTGCCATCTATTTTTAAGGATTCCAAGAAGTACGTGAAGAGTTGTGATAGCTGTCAAAAAATGGGTAGGCCAACAGCTACAGATGAGATGCCACTTCAGCCTCAAGTACACCTAGAGCCATTTGAAAAATGGGCTCTAGATTTCATAGGACCCATTAATCCAGCTTCCAATGGTAAGAAGTACATCCTAGTATGTACTGATTACGTGACAAAATGGGCTGAAGCCAAAGCACTAGTCCGGGCAACTGAACAAACAGTGGTAAACTTCCTTTTTGAAGAAATTTTTGTAAGGTATGGAGTACCAAGGGAGATAGTAATAGATCAAGGTACTCAGTTTACTTCAAAGTTAGTTAAGGACATCACAGAAAAATATCAAATCAAGCACAGAAGAAGTACACCTTACCATACACAGGCCAATGGCCAGGTGGAATCCACAAATAAAACATTGGAAGGAATTATCACTAAGACCGTAGCAATGAACATAAAGAATTGGGGGGAGAAGCTCAAAGATGCACTCTGGGCTTATAGAATCACGTGGAAGAATACTACAGGATTTACACCATATCAATTGGTGTATGGCAAAGACGTAATGCTTCCTATTGAGTTTCAAATACATACTTTTAAGATGGTTGCAGATTTGGGAATTGATCTTAATGAAGCACAACAAGAAAGAATTCAGCAGTTGAACCAGCTGGATGAAATGAGGCAGCAAGCAGAGGAGACAACACTCCTCATGCAGAAACAAAGGAAGCAGTGGCATGATGCACATATCAAAAAGAAACAGTTCAAAGAAGGAGACTGGGCTTTACTCTTTGACTCTAAATTCAGAGATCATAAAGCCAAACTTACCACACATTGGATGGGCCCATATGAAATAGTTCAAGTTTATGAGAATGGATCAGTCCATATTATTACCATTGATGGAGAAGGTCACCCCTTTCTTGTCAATGGCCATAGGTTGAAACTCTATCATAAGCCCATCACCAAGGAGGATTTTCTTCAAACTGTATCTCAGCAAAGGGAGGTTGAGATATTGCAGCCTTCAGCTGTAGTATCTCTACCTTAGTTCATTTCATTTCAATTTAGAAATTAAAAAAAAATAATAATAATAATTAAAAAAAAAAAAGTTTAAAAAAATTAAAAATAATAATAATAATAATGGTTTAGATGTGAAAACCAGACTTTGGCACACTCTAACCCAGAATTCTTACTTGAAAACCAATTCTTTAGCTGGTAAGAATTCCTTTCCTTTTTGTTTCATGTTTGATTCATCGATTCAATAATGACTTGAGGACAAGTCAAAGCTTTAGTGGGGGAGAAGCATCAACATTTTTGTTTTTTCTTATCTCATCTCCTCATTGTAAATTCTCGAAGAGTTTGTTTCAGCACTTCAGTATTTCAATAAAGAAGTTGTTTTTGTCTTTGTTCTAATCAGAGGGACCTGTTGAAGCACTATGCAGTGGGACCTGTTCAGAAGACCATGTTACCAGCACCAACATTAGAGGGACCTGTTCAACAAACATAAAAGGGACCTGTTAGAGACTACTATCTCAAGTTACTTCAGCAAAGCTTCAACAAAGTTTCAACAGAGATTCAAAGGTTGCTCGTCACCGAGGCTCCATCAAACACCAAAGATCAAGGAAGTTGCACACATATAGTTCTTTTCCAGATTTCAAAGAAGCTGCACAAACATTCTCCAGATCTCAGAGGGACCTGTTGTATCCAAATTCATCTCAGAGGGACCTGTTATGGACAGCAAAGATTATTCATATCTGAACAAGAAAGACCAGTCCTACCTATGCATGCCAACTCAACTCTTGATCAACCAATAAAAGTGTAATGTATTGTTGTAATTTTTATTTTTAACATTTAAATTCTTAGATTATTTTAGTGTTAAATGTGATGACTATGACTACTTATGATCAATTTCAAAAACACCCACATATCCATCACCCTTGTCATATTCCTAATTCCTATCATTTCCCAACACTCTAGCCTATCCCCATACTCCTCCTACGATTTTTAAATCCTCTATTATACCACCCTCCCAGCCTTGTTATTAACTCCTTATTGTCCATCAAACCTTACTATCGGTCCAACATCTCCCTATTCGGCCAAGTACCAATGAGCAAGGGACAAGTGGTGAACTATTGGAAAGCCAAATGTTACACGATTTCATTCATTATTTTTGAATCGGCTAAGTTATAACATGATCGTTCGACCAAGTCGACTCATGCAAACAACTATCCGTTATTATACTCCAGTACTCCATACATGCTTACGGCGTTCTCATGATGGTACTCATACAACCCAGTACAGCTACTCCTCTGTCATTGAAATATGAATACGCTCTGTTATTATTATAGTGAATTGGGTCAAGTCGGTTGTTAAAATTCCATTTCATTCTCAGTTGTAAAAAGGGCGTTCCATACTAGCAATTCAAGTGCTGTGATTTCAAAAATAAAGGCCGAGAACATCAAGTGCTACGAAAGGAAAGCACAGTAATTGGGCTCACAAGTTTCCACCTCTGCCATAATTCAAGGACAGTCATCCCGTCACTGCTTAAGCCATTGAAGGAGTTGATCTCGAAGAACAAAGGGCGCCACCAGGTCAGTTGTGTGGAGTGAAAAGCAAAGGTAACAAACCAAAATACCCTTGTTAAATTAGTAAGCATAAACGAAGAGGGTTAGAGCAGGAGTTTCTCTATCAAAATGACTAATAGAGTAGAGCCAAACACATTTGATAGTTCTCAGTACCACGATGACTGTATTGCAATTTTAAGAGAAAAACAATGGCTACCCTTATTGGAGAAGTTTAATGGGAGCAATGAGGAAGTATCTAAACAGTTTGCCTTTACATTTAATGGGGAGAAAGCATTGATAGGCAATTTCTCATTTAGGATCTCAGAAGACACCATAGCACAATCCTTGGGGATCAGCCCAAAAGGAGAAAAATACTTCAAAACAAAACAATTCAAAGAAAAATCATGGACCCAATTCATGTCCAGGTCAAGGGTTTCATCTGTTAACTGGAAGAAGGGTGTCCCTAGGAGCTGGCTGATGCATCCATGGGACGAAATGGTGTATATCATTCAAAAATTTGTTATGTGTGAGGGTCGTTACAGCATAGTCTATTTATACCACATCAAACTCCTGTTACATTTAAAAGGGCAATGCACCATTAGTTTACCATATTTCCTCTTGCAGAGCTTGACCAAGATGTCAAAAACTATCCAAAAGCAAAAAGGTAATGAGGACAAAAGCTTGTATCATTTCGGGTTAATTAAAATTCTCATTGAATTTGAAGTGCAGAAAAAGGGAAATACATAGAAGGAATTTCTGGTTGCCAATCAAATCAAAGATGGAGAGGAAGAGCAAGAACAGCAAGAGCACTCAGGATTTATGCTTGACATTGATGAAGAGATCCCTGTGCGCAAATCAAGCAATGTCCCTCCACCCAATAGTAGTGTGAGGACGAGAAAGATGAGACAAGAAGTTGCCCAGAAAATGGAGCAAGATAAAATTTTCACTACATATACAAGAAGATCCAGGAGAGCACAAAAGACCCAGCCACAAGAAGATCAACCAGAATCAAATGCACATGCACCGATGGACATCGAGAGCAGTGCTCACTCACAACCTAGCCTAGAAGCTGAAATGGAGGTTGAGAGCAACAATAGGCAAGGAAAAGAGTCACCACTTACAATCAAGAAACAAAGGAGGCTGGAAAAGCAAATTGAAAAGTTAAAAGAAGAACTGATAAGGCCAACATGCTGGAGAAAGTCATTAAGAGGGAGAACAAAATGTTGAGAACTCAAAGTAAGAAAACCCAGCAGAAGAATGAGAAGCTTAAGGAGCAAATCAAAGAGCTCAAGGCTGAACAAACTAACATTTGCAAGTGGGCAACCAAATGGTATACCCAAAAGAAAGCCCTCAAGGAGAAATACAAGAGTTTGAAACATGAGCTCCACATTCAGAAAGATGCCCAAGCTAAGAAGAACATAGATGCATTATTAAAGCAGCAGAGGTACAAGCAGGAACAAAGTATAGAGGCAGCACATCAGGATTAGCATGAGGACATGCTAAGTCATTGAGCTTGGGGGAGATGTTGGTACCCTTCCATTACCATCTTTTTCTTCTAGAAACACCACCATTTGTCTACCTTTTTTCCTCCATAGACCCCTTATATCCATCGAAATTGATTAATTAATAGCATTATAGTTGTTAGTTTGCATTAAAGTTAATTTATGAATTTTTATATTAGAAATTAGGAATTTTCAATAAAAAGATTACAGGAAGTCATAACATCCTGTATATGGTTTATCATCTGACACGTGGCATGACAGGCAAGCCAAAGCAATGGATAGGAACGAGACCTGGAATGTACATGCATGGTGAAAAATCGATTCTACAGCAAATCAAAAGCTCCTGGTTATGCGGTCCACGCTGGTCAAACCCCAGACTTTTGGTTACAAAGGCAGTAAAAGCCATGGTTTCCCAAACCGGTTTCGTTTTGTTTTTTTTGGAAATCAGTTTAGATTAGAAATGACCAAAAATCATTCCATTGTAAAAGCAGAAACATCTGCTTAATGAATGTACATTCGATTCAGATAGGGACAAGCAGATAAAGACTACGTATTATTTTGTTTTCAAGAACAGTTACGATTATTATCTCTGTGCATCGTTTGAGAACATAACTCTTGTATGTGATTGCAATCTTTAGCACTTAAATATAGTCACAGTTTTACTCCAGTAGTGTTTATGCGTTAATACTCTCGTTGCTTGAGTTTACTTCAGTGTACCATTGAAACATGGATGGGGCCTGCGTGGATTGGTATACTGTTAATTTCATTTCCTTAGCAGTTTTTGAATTTGAATAGAATGCATAGTGTTTAGTGTTATTTCCATGTTTATGATTTTGTCGATTTGATTAGAAATTCTCACAAATGGTATTTATGGTGATAGCTTGAAGATTTTATCGTTAGATCATTGAACCATATCTTGTAAGAGATTTGATCCATCTTTATATTTTAAATCATCTCCATAGACTCTATTTTCATGCATTTAAACTTCAGTGTGCTTTTGATTTTTCATGAATGCTTAAGTGTTAACTAGATAGAGCTTTTGTGCATAGCATCCTTGTAAGAGGATTAAAATCTCAGTCTAGCAATACGTTGTATCCTTAGGACAGTTAGATAAGTTAGGTGATCTGAGTGTTAAAGTGAGAGGAAACATATCTTAACCTTCTGTAAAGGAGTACTGTAGCCTATCACAATAAACACTTAGTTAGGAATCCTTTATGTCTATAGACTTTAGACACATGCCTCGAAGTTTACTTACCCTGGTTGATAATAAATCTAGTCTAATCTAGCACCCTATATTGGCCACTACAATATGTCCTTCTATCTTGATAGTTTGAGGAGTGGTAATTCCAGCCAACGCATTACAAGGTATGGTCAGATTCATTTCTTCTTTATCTAGGGTTTGCTCCTGGAGTATATCCTCTTCTTTTGACATTTATTGTTCCTTTTCTTCCTCCTCTTCACAATTTATGTAGAATAATTTCTTCTCAGCACACTTATGACCTTTAGTGTATTTTCTATCACAACTGTAACAAAGCCCTTTTGCTCTTTTTTCTTCCAATTGTTGTGGTGTCAACCTTGTAGGTTGTGGAAGGCTAGGGGCAACAACACTTCCATATTTATAGTTGTGAGTGGTAGGCTTCCTGGTTGCCATAATTTTTCTTTCCATTTTTCTTGCTAACCTGAATGCTTTCTCCAATGAATCAAGCTCCCAAAGGCGAACCTCATGTTGGATATTATCCTTTAAATTCCCTATGAACACATCAATCCTATGCTCCTCTGGAATATCTTTTACCCTTATGTTCAATTTTTGGAAGTCCTCAATGTGCTCCATCATTGAACCCTTTTGTTTGAGATTTATCAATTGGCTAAAAAAGGTGTTGCTTTTTGTATCCTCATAATGTGCTATCATTTCTTCCGTAAAAATTGCCCAAGTGACAATTTGTTTACGAGAGCAAAGCCATCGATACCATACAAACTGATTTGGTTCCAAATATAAAGTTGCAATACATACCTTTTGTGTGTTTTGCACATTATGGAGATCGAAAAATTGCTCCATCTGTAGTATCCATGTTCGGTATCTTTGCCATCAAACTTCCTCATATCGATTTTTGGAACATGGTGGGTCTTCAATCCAACATTAGAGTCTATGAAATCATGATTAACATTTCTTTTGTTCTCATCATGAGTTTCCTTTACTACCCTTTCACCATTAGTGACCATTTCTTGTAGCAACTTATTCAAATTTATCTTCAATTCTTCCATCTTATCATCCATGCCATTCATCTTAGCGTCCATGCCATTCATCTTAGCTTCCATGCCATCCATATTAGCTTCCACGCCATCCATCTTAGCTTCCACGCCATCCATCTTAACTTGCATGCCATTCATATTAGCTTCCATGCCATTCATTTTGGCTTCATTTACCTTTAGTGAGAGTGAAATTTGTTGTACTTGGTCTTGTAATTTTGATATATCATGTTGCATTTCTTCCTCTTCTTCACGAGTCATGCTAGATATTTCAGGTTGCTTACTAGGTGTTTCCATTTTCTTTCTTTGGGGCATTAATTAATGCTAATAATTTTTCACTATTCCCTTTGAATTCCTTCAAACTAATTTTTCAAACCAATCTTATGCAAAATTTAAAAAAACTACACACATTTTTATCACTTTGTAAGAGCTCGATATTGAATCTGTTGTATCTCTATAACTGTGGACCTCGAATATCTGAAATATCGTCCTACGATAGCCCTTTAAGTCCTCTTTTTAACCTTGCAAGTCTGATCAAGATTTGATTCTCCAAGGAAGAGTTATGCAAAATCTCCCATGGTGACCTGATTATAGACTAGTTCAATAGAGCAAACTTGTATGACGTGCCACGTGTCACTATTTCAACCTTAGTACTTGAAACTAATACACAGAACACTACAATTCGTCCTCTTTCTGAAACTTCTTACGAAATTTCAATCTAATGCTCAAAACAAAAGTTATGATGATTTCCCCAGTCACCTGTTTGGAATGTAATTAGGGAGTCTGCAAAAACCCTAACTTCCTCAGATCATATCTCCACTAATATAGCGAGACAAGCTCTGAAATTTGGACCCAAAGTTCAGAATGATTTCAGCTCAATTGGGTTTTTTTTGTAGCTTCTGAAACTTCACAGAAAAAGAGATAGCGAAAATTCCACAATGACCTGTTTGGAGCAGTGAAACCCTAGAATCCAAAGCTTTGATACCAAATGTTAGGAAACCAGCTCACAAAAAGATAGATCAACGCCTTAGAATTCAGCCTCTTCGAGGGGGCAACATCCTTTACATTACACAAATGAACAATTCTTGGATGATACAAATGACTAAACCTCCCTTCTATATATAGGAGTCTAGGGGGTCACAATATAATCAAGCCAACATAACAGTAATAACATAAGGGCACAAAAATAACAATAGTGGGTTTCTATGGGGCATAATAATAACAATATGGGGACAATAGGGGCACAATAATAACAATAAGGGATACAATGACAATAGTAATGGGGGAATCACTAGTATTATAGGGGCCTAACACAAAGACATTGAGAGATAGAGGTGGAGAGAGAGAGGGAATGATAAGGGAGAGATGAAGATGGAATGAGGAAGAGAGGAGACAAGGGAAGGGAGAGAAAAGGAGAGGATAGAGATAGGGAAAGAAGGGGAAGAGAGAGACAAAGAGACATAGATATGGATGGGGGAGAGAGAGAGAGGAAATAATGATAGAGGTGGAGGGTGGAGAGAGAGAGTGTGTGATGGGGGGAGAGAGATAGAGGGAGGTGTGAGAGAAAGGTAGAGAGAGGAAGGAAGAAAGAGAGGAGAGAGAGAGGGGGGGAGAGAGATGGATTTGGAAGGGGAAGAAAGACATAGAGAGAGAAATGAGGAGAGGGATAGGGAGATAGATAGATATGGAGAGAGAGTGTGTATGTTTTGCAGGTGAGAAGGAGAGACGAGGGGAGATAGAGATATAGATGGAGGGGGGAGAGAGGGAAGAAGAGAGAGGCAAAGAGAGGGAGGGAGGGAGAGAGATAGATATGGAGAGAGAAGGGGAAGAGAGAGGGAGGGAGGGAGGGAGGGAGAGGGGAGAGAGAGAGAGAGATAGATATGGAGAGAGTGTGTGTATGTTTGGGGGCTGAGATAGAGATATAGATGGAGGGGGTATAGAGAGAGAGAGAGAGAGAGAGAGAGAGAGAGATATGGAGAGAGTGTGTGTATGTTTGGGGGCCGAGATAGAGATATAGATGGAGGGGGTATAGAGAGAGAGAGAGAGAGAGAGAGAGAGAGAGAGAGAGATATGGAGAGAGTGTGTGTATGTTTGGGGGCTGAGATAGATATATAGATGGAGGGGGTATAGAGAGAGAGAGAGAGTATGCAGGCTTATATAGAGATATAAAGAAGGAGAGACATAGGGTGATAGAGATATAGATGGAGGGGGAAAGAGGGAGGAAAAGAGATAGAGAGAGAGAGAGAGAGAGAGAGAGTGACATGTGTTTAGGGGGTTGAGATAGAGAGACAAATAAGGAGAGATGGAGGAAGGTATATATATAAATGGCAGGGGGAGAGGGAATAAGAGAAAGATAGAGAAATGGAGGGAGAGGTGGAGAGAGAGAGACAAAGGAGAGAGGGAGGGGGAGAGAGAGAAGGATAAAGGGAGGGAGATAGACACAGAATGGAAGGTTGAGAGAGAGGGAAGAAGAAAGAGACACACAGAGACAAATACAGACATAGAAGCTAGATCTAAAAAGTCATGAATATTTTGGTTTTAGATGTAGTGATTCCAGTGTGGTTTTTGATTTCTAATCCTATTTGATCGCTTGCACTAGATGCATTGATTTCAGTGTAGATGTCGATTTCTAATCCTATTTAATACCTTACACTAGATGCATTGATTTTAGTGTAGATGTTTATTTCTACTCCTATTTGATTGCTTGCACTAGATGCATTGGTTTCAGTGTAGATATTGATTTCTAATCATATTTGACCACTTGCTCTAGATGCATTGATTTCAGTGTAGATGTCAATTTCTAATCCTATTTAATACCTTACAGTAGATGCATTGATTTTAGTGTAGATGTTGATTTCTACTCCTATTCGATTTCTTGCATTGGATGCATTGGTTTCAGTGTAGATATTGATTTTTGATCCTATATGATCACTTGCACTAGATGCATTTATTTCATTATAGATGTCAATTTCTAATCCTATTTAATACCTTACACTAGATGCATTGATTTCAATGTAGATGTTGATTTCTACTCCTATTTGATTGCTTGCACTGGATGCATTGGTTTCAATGTAGATATTGGTTTCTAATCATATTTGATTGCTTGCAGTAGATGCATTGATTTTAGTGTAGATGTTGATTTCTAATCCTATTTTATTGTTTGCACTAGATGCATTGATTTTAGTGTAGATCTTGATTTCTAATCCTATTTGATTGTTTGCACTAGATGCATTGATTTTAATGTAGATCTTGATTTTTTGTTTGATCCAACTAGATGTATGATGTACATTAATTTCAAAGTAATTAGATTAATAATGTGCATTTATTTTAGTGTAAGCATATCTCTGCCCCCTCCATCTATATCTCTATCTCTCATTTTCTTTCCTTATTTATCTCTCTTTCTCACCCCCCAAACATACACACTATCTCTCCATATCCATCTATCTATCTCTCTCCCTCCCTTTTCCACTCCGTATCTCTTTATTCCCCTTCTCTCTCTCTCTACACTTCTCTCTCCATATCTATATCTCTTCCTCCCTCCCTATCTTTTCCTTTCTCTTAATACCTCTCTCTCCCCCTCCAACTACATCTCTATTTCACCCCCAAAACATACACACTCTCTCTCAGTGTAAGCACATAAACATATTCATGACATGAATTGATTTTTGTGTTACAGTAATTAAAACATAAATACAATACTTGAATTTTCATCCTAAATAAAATGTTCACTTACCTGAAATGTCTTCTTCCTAAAAATGTAAACTATTTTAATTGGTTACATTCTTATTATTCCCATTTTCCATCATTCAACATTGTTAATCACTTTGGATTCAAACGCGGTAATAGAAAATAAGTAATAGGTGTGACATTAAGAACAACAGAAGAAAAGAGTTTCAAATTGATCGCAATGAAGATTGTTTGTAATTGAATATATTATTATTATTCATATTTTCTATCATTCAACATTGTTACATTGTTACATTGTCACTTTGCACTTAAAATTTTTATTTCATCATTTTTCATCATTCAAGTTACTAGGAGTCTCTCTCATCTCAATAAACTGAGGTAAGTAAGAAAAGTTAAATTGAATTTACCAAATGAATCTTGGACATATTTAGTATATTTAAAATGATCAAAATAATTAGATTTTCAACAAATTTGGTATGACCGCACACGAATGAAACTAGCCTAGATCCATCTTAACCCTGGATCTATCAAGCATCAGAGGGATCAAATCTCTAGAGGTGCAAACCTCTTTTTTGAGTGCAAAACTTGAGGAAAGATTTTCACCTCAAGAAATTTAATCCCTCTTCGTGCTTGATAAATCCAGGGTTAAGATGGATCTAGGCTGGTCATAAACCAATTATGACATAAGGTGAATTATGACATAGAGTGAGTATGAGGGCATGCATTTGAAGTGAAAAGAATGCATGTATCATTAGGGAACATGTTAATGATATATCAAAAGAAAGTTAGATATTAAGAAAATTAATTAAAGTTAATTAGATTATTATTTTTAATTTAAATTATTTTATTATGTAGTTTAGTGGAAAGGTAATTTACCTATGAAAATTATATTTTTAATTTACCTTCTAGTTTGTCTAATTTTTTGACATATGTCATGATATGAGAGTGGTGAGCCCTGGTATTTCACCAAGGATGTTGCAACTCCCAAGGGCTTCTCAACTTAAATTATCAACTTGGGGTTCGTACAAACATAGAGGTGACAATGATATATGCACAGTAGGTTAGGTTCTACTCATGTCACCCTCAGTCATGAGATCAAATCAAGGTGTTCAAAGACCACTCCTTTAGAAAACTACAAAGAGAAAAACATGTCACAATTACAAAGAGATGAGCATGATTCTAACTACAGAAGTGAAAGTGCCATTCATTCAATGTAAATGTTGAATTGAAATTGCATGAAAGGAAAAGGCTAGTCTAGTTGCATAAGTAAACCATGTTATTCTATTTGCAAACATAATCAATGTAACAGTCTACTTGCATGAATCATTTATCTATTTTCACTTGCTTGAAAATGAGAAATTCAACCTTCAACACAACTATAAAAAAAATGCTAATTCTAATTTTATTTATTGTCTTATGTTTGTAGTGAGCAAAAAATGGGGTTGGAGTAGTCTTAGAATCTTCCTGGATCATGAAATCAAGGCTTGTGGGCCATTATTAAATTTTAATACCCAAGGGTCGAAATATGGAGTGAATCTGGTTGAAAAAAATGCTACAGGAAGTGCTACATGAGACCCTGTATTGTTACAGGAGGCCTTGTTTTGCTACAGGAGGCCTTGTATTACTACAAGAGGCCTTGTTTTGCTATAGGAGGCCCTGTTTTGCTACAAAATGGATGTCCAAGAGCGTTTTGCAGACAGGAATGGTGTCTTGAAGGTAGAAGAAGGTGGATGTAGAAGAAGATGATTGAATGGTGTGGGAGCCCCTTGGCCAAGCCTAGTACCCCTCAGAGGTCTATCTTACACCAAAGTTTGTGCCCACGATGTCCTCCATTTACCTTAGCAGAGTGATCTCGGTGGCAGAGTTTGGAGGCAATGTGAGGTGTCTAGGAGGGAGATGGAGTGGCCTAGGTCGACACAATCCCTACAAACCAGTAAAACACATGCATCAAATCATCACTGTTAAAACAAAGTAAATTAACATGGAAAAGATGAGTTGGATTTTATTAAGATCTAATCTACCCTACAACACAACTCCAATTTTCAAACCAATGTTGTTAACTTCTAAGTTACAAAAAATAAATATGCAGTAGGATTGTAGTCCATGGAGTTGTGGAAGGGAAGCAGGGCTTATGTTCTTCATTCTAACCTCTGCATTGGTTTCTCTGATAGGGTAAAGTTCATTGATCCTATTTTCAGCCATGGTTTGGGTAAGTGAGATAGGTTTTCTTCCCCTATGGGTTCTTCGAAATTGTCAGGTTGCTCACCTATAAGGTCTTCTAGCTCCCCTATAGTTAGAGAAGGAAGTTCGCAGTCACCAAATAAGAATGAAGGTTGAATTCTTGAGGGGGTGGGGGTTTTTGGTAAGAATTTCCCTTGGTTATCCCTACTCCTATGAGGCATGAAAGAACTAGCTTTTTTAATTTTTCACTTTTTTTAACATAATAATACTGATGCGGAACAGAGAAAAAACAAATAAACTCTTAAGCAGAAACAACCCTGATCCAGGTGGATATTGGTGGCCACCCACTAATTCCACTTGTACCCCCACCATTATTTCTTTCAGTTTTTTAGTTTCCTTAATTGTAGCATAGTTTACTATTTTTTTCAGTTTTTCGGGTCCTGAACTTCCGAAGCCGTTTTGAGGCCCTAAACAACGTTTTTTGGGAAAAATGGGAGCAACATGGGTCCATGGACCATTGTTTCTCACTCAAAACTTGTAGTCCTTGGATAGATCTTTCTAACGAGGTATTGTGCGCATCAAACGGAGATCGTATGCCAAAGTTACGACCCCGGGAAGTTGATGTACCAATTTACCCAAACGGGGCCCATAGTTTGGCGCTTCATCTCCTAGGGTTAGGTTTTTGGATGTTTAGGGTTTTCCATTGTTTCTCAACAATAAATAGCCCTTCAAGCCTCATTGTAAGATAGTTCAGAGGCATGCAGCCGCCACATCTCTTCTTAG
The DNA here is from genome assembly GCA_031772625.1 of Pinus tabuliformis. Lineage (NCBI taxonomy): Eukaryota > Viridiplantae > Streptophyta > Pinopsida > Pinales > Pinaceae > Pinus > Pinus tabuliformis. The sequence continues at coordinate 1,311,737,872 of CM062820.1, read as the reverse complement.
AGATAAGCTACTATCACCCGAGCTAGTTTATTTCAATTTTTGTTTGTAAGCATATTTCAGTATTTTACATCAATGAAATGAAGTATTATTTTTGTTGCATCTCTGTATTTATGGTCATATCTGTAATTTTTTGCATTCCTGTCTAAATCTCGATCAGTGGTATCAGAGTGGTCTACTCTTTCTCTGTTTTTCTTTGCATGTCCCCATCGAGGTTGAGATATAAGGAGTTAGGGCTTGAACTGTTCGAACCTTTGCAAGACCAGCCTCGCAAATCCCGACGACCTCCCATGGCTGATGAAAAGAAAGACAAGGGGGCAGGAGATCCTATCATAGTTTTGCTCGAAGAGGCCCTCGAGCAACAAAGGAATGCGATGATGGACAATTTTGCCACAGATCCTTCAGTGGCTACCCAGGGGCAACACATCTACTTCCAGCAGCTACTCTGGAAGCGCCACACCCTTTAAGGTACAAGTTAACTTTGACATTCCCATATTTGAGGGTCAGATAGATGCAGATGTTGTAGATAAATGGTTAAATTTGTTAGAAGCATATTTTTCTGTTCATGATTTTTCCGACCGGGAAAAATTTACTTTCGCTCTTCTCAAAGCCACCCCCATGTCAAGGAGTAGTGGGAAACCTACTGCAAGCAGAAGGATGAAAGTACGACCTCATTGTTTTCAGCTGCACCCACTTGGAATTCATTCTGGAATGCCATCAAGGAGCAGTACTACTCTATCAGAATCTATGAGGATAAATACATAAAGTGGACCACGCTACAACAGGGAAGGGACCAAGACATGTCGTAGTTTACCAATATTTTTAATACCCTTCACACAAAGTTGGGTATCAAGGATTCTGAGCTACATTTGGTACTCAAATACCGTGGCTTCCTACACAGGTACATCCAGGACGAGATGGAGTTCCTGGACATCTCCTTGCTCGGCACGGCATACCAATACGCTGTCAAGATCGAGCAGAAGTTTAAACAGAAGAAGCGAGACTTTGGATCTGTGAATCTGTTGTGACCACCAACAACCCCCCTCCTTCTTTAGTATTAGAAATAACACTAAAGAAGTGGGGACCCTTAGTAAAAAATCCAAAAAATTTTGTAAAAATTTTTGTATTATACTCCTCAAAAAAAATACATCACACGGAGAAGAGTGAAACATTTCATTATGAGCACAATAAAAAATTGCGAGGAAGCGACGCGAAATTCATCGCATCGCATACATTAAGAAGCGCCCATAAATGAAAATCTTAAGAAATCTTCGATGGCCGATATGCGACATCGCATATTGCAACGTCGCATAAACAGCACACAAATAACTTAACAAATTGCAACGATCTGATCTGCGATCTTGCGATAAATGCGATCTTGCGATGTTGCGACCTGCGATCTTGCGATGCTGCGACCTGCGATCTTGCGATGCTGCGACCTGCGATCTTGCGATGCTGCGACCTGCGATCTTGCGATGCTGCGATCTGCGATCTTGTGATGCTGCGATCCTGCGATTTGCGCGATTCTGTGCTAAACTGATCAGGAAACTCTACGATGACACATCTTGATAATGCGATAAACGAAATGCTGCGATGCGAGTCGCAGAAATCACCCATCGCAAATTTTCCTCGTCTCAGCATTCAAGAAAAGCTGTCCCTAAACCAGAAATTGGGCGCGCGCCTTAAATAAAATTAATGAATGTACGCCAAGGTATTCATGAAGGACAGTTTTGTGTTTTTCAAAAAGTTAGTTCACTATGAGGTGTCATGATTTTATACATTCGTAAAGCTTAAAGCTTTCGTGTCAAAATTTATTATCATCACTCTTTTCCTTTGCGTGAAGTGCAGGAATAAAAACAGGAAACAACATGAAGCAATGTGCAGGAAACATCTAAGGAAAAAGGGAAAGCGTCAATGCTCGGAGAACAGAGAAAAGATGCCCTCATAAACGGATACCGCATGCAACAGAAACGCAGATTTCAGAGTATTACTGAACAGATGCTGATATCAATAGGCGATTCGACACTCAAGGTCAAAAGCTCACAAAAGCAGCGTGCTTACAAAATTCTGAAGCTTATGCCCGGTAAAGGAAAAAGCGCTAAAGGCGGAAAACGCACCAGAAAGGCCCGGATCAAAGAATGGAGGCAGTTTTTGGTGCGCGATTAGCGCCATCGCTAAGAAAATTGTTCAGAAAGCAAAGTCCCTAACTTGCTTAGTCATCCATGAGTCCAGAAACCGAGATAGCAAAAGCAGAAGTAATTTAAGAGGAATTTGGGTTGTTACCAAGTATATACGCAGTAAATTCGCACAGCCAGAAGATGATTCCCAAAAATATCTTCTAGTTTACTAAAAAGTGGTGCCAGCGCTTGCCGTTTCTATTTTCATAGCCCAAGCAAAAGCAGAAGACAACCAGCTGACTCTTCCCAGACAAATGTTGCATGCTCGCAAACACTAAGGAGCAAATACAGAAATAGTTAGGAATTAGATTCAATTTTTAGAAATAAGTTTGCTTAGATAAAGGGCGGTCATTTAAACCGTATCCGAAATTTATGTAATTAAGTTATTTAGTTAGCAGTATTTAAACCCTTCTCATGCATTTAGAGAATGGTCCAGAAATTTGTCAAAAACTTGTCCTCAGAACATGCACTTCTGCACCCTCAGAGGAGGTTTTGATGAATGAATGGATCAAGGTTTATCAATGTTTGCATTTGATATCTGCTACTGATGTTCCACTTCTGTACTCTTGGTAGATATTAGAACAAGGAGAGATAAATCATTGTTGCTTGAAGCTTATGAGTAGGACCAGTCATAAATGGTATTTTTATCTCTTGACCATTTATGCTTATATTCTTAAAGTGATATATAGTTTTTAGTTGTTTATATGTTATTGCATGAATGTTTGAGTTACCATTTGGCACTTTTGTACGGTGGAGTCATTTATTTATGTTTGATATATGAATAACTTATTATGCGATATGCTGTTCACAACTGTTTTGCCTAACTTTTTATGCAAAGTGGTTCATCTTAATTGATTTCCATTTTTATGATAGCTGAATGATCTTTATTACCAGTTATTATTTGAAATCTCTTTAGATCGCATAATAGAAGAAATACATACCGGGTTAGCATAGATTAGATGTGCTGTTTTCATTAGATTACAATAGCATAGAATTAGATTAAAGTAGCTTAAATTAGAACTCTTAGATCAGCATCATCCAGCTCTGCACACACACAAACCCTTAGATTGGGAAACTGGTCCCATTATCCCCAGTCGGACCCGCTATACCAAACGGATAAGGAGCTGCCAACCAAGGTCCGGACCGGGTGGGTATCCCCCTTGTTGTCGACCCGATTTTTGGGGCTTCAACAGAATCCAAAGCAAGGGAAAGGTGCCCCCAAACCGTTGAAAAAAGCACAAAGCCAAGGCGGGGTGGCCCAGGACAACCCACCAAAGCCCTAAGAAAATAACAACACCGCAAAGCCGAAGAAGGACACGGGAAAGTGGTGTGAGTTCCATAAGAGCTCCATTCACAACACAAGTGAGTTTCGGGCCAAGCAGTCACTGGCGGCCAAGCTCAAGTCTTCGGAATCAAATTCATGTTCTGGTTCTGAGTAAAAACCCGATAAGGGGAATGACAAAAGGAAGCAGATTATCGATGCAGAGCCCAACGCCATTATTGCCACCACGAAGATCTAGAAGGAGGAACCCAAAGATCCAGAGGAGAAGGAGTGCCTCTTTCACTCCCAGATGTGGGTAAAGGGTTCCCTGCTACAGTTCATTGTTAACAGCGGGAGCCCAAAGAACCTCATTTTGGCAGAGGTCGTGAAGCGGTTGGGCTTACCAACCACAACACATCCACAACCATACACCATCGGGTGGCTTCACCAAGGTCGGGATCTTCGCATGAGCCAGCAGTGTCACCTTCCATACAACATCAAGCCCTTCACGGATAAGGTATTGTGTGACATTGCTCCCCTTGATGTTTGTGATGTATTATTAGGCGAACCATACATGTGGAAGTGACATGCTATGTATGAGTCAAGGCCTCGTGTTGTTATTGTTACTTTGGGAAATAAGTTGTACAGGATACCGAAGGTAACACCGCCTACCGTCATCTCTTTGGTTACTGCAAAACAATACAGTAAGCTCATTTCCAAAACCGGAAAATTTGTTTTACTGATGATATGCCCTTAATGAAAGAAGAAGACGGTGGCCACGACTTCCAGACAGGGCCCCTCTGCACAACAACAACAAATGAACAAGGTTGTGGAGGAGTACAAGGACATCTTCACCTCTCCTGTAGAGGTGCCTCTACACTGTCAGGTCAAGCACTCCATCGATCTGACCCCAGGTGCACCACTTCCCAATGGACCAATCTATCGGTGCTTCGTTTTAGAGAATGACGAAATCAAGAGGCAGATTCAGGAACTGCTACAGAAAGGTCACATCCGACCGATTTCATCACCATGTGGGAGCCCGATCGTGTTGGTATAGAAGAAGGATGGGACTTACAGACTTTGTATTAACTATCGGGCGTTGAACAAGATCACTGTCCAGAATAGGTACCTGATCCCACAAATTGATGACCTTCTGGACCAACCGAAGGGAGAAAAATATTTCAGCAAGATCGATTTGAAGTCAGGATATCACCAAGTACGAATTGAACCCTCCACTGTGTGGAAGACTACCTTCAAAGCCAAAGATAGCCTTTTCGAATGGTTGGTTATGCCTTTCGGGTTGGCGAATGCTCCTACAACCTTCATGAGGCTGATGGATGACATCTTGCAGCCATTCACCAACTTATTTGTAGTGGTATACTTTGATGACATCCTGATATTCAGCCAGAGTTGGGAAGAGCACCTCCATCACATCCAACAGGTTCTCCAAACACTGCGGCAACACAAGCTATGTGCCAATTTGGAGAAATGCACTTTTGGCATGACCCAAGTTCAGTATCTGAGATACATTATTAATGAACGGGGAGTGCATGTGGATCCAACCAAGATCCAAGTCATTCAGGATTGGCTAGATCCAACCACTCTGACAGAGCTCCGCAACTTTCTAGGTCTTGCCAATTTCTACCGCAGGTTCGTGTTGGGATTCTCTCATATCACTTGGCCCTTGAGTCAAGTCACCAAGGGAGGATCGAAAGAAAAATTCTTTTGGTCTGAATCTCAATAGAAGGCATTCACAGAGTTGAAACATCACCTCTGCTCAGCACCACTACTCGTATTACCAGACTTGCAACACCCATTTGAGTTCGAAACATATGCCTTTGACTATGCTATTGACGCAGTCCTTACTCAACACGAGCATCCAGTGGCATAACACAGTGAGACACTTTCAGACACAGTCCGGAAGTATCCCACTTATGACAAAGAGATGTATTCCATTGTGTAGGCCTACCGACAATGGAAGCATTACATTTTGGGGAAGGAAACGGTCATCCACACAGACCACCGGCCCTGCAGTTCATATAGATGTAAGGGAAGTTGCAGAATGATCGCCATCAAAAGTGGTCCACAAACCTGCAACAGTTCCATTTGAATATCAAGTATAAGAAGCGCAGCACCAATAATGTTGCAGATTGCCTCAATCGACCACCGATCATGGCATTAACTATCGTGCTCAACTCTTGTGGGCACGAGACTTCTGATTGGCCACTTCTCTACAAAAGTGACCCAAAATTCGGCCACACATACCAGACACCCTTGTAGGGTCAGCATGTTCCAGATTTTCACCTCCAGGATGCCCTGTTATGCCACCTGGGTCACCTTTGTGTTCCTTCAAGCAAGCATGCCAAAATGATTTGGGAAAAACACTACAGTCGAGTTGTTGGGCATTTCGGGGTCGAGAAAATGGTGGCAATACTGTAGAATTATTTCTATTGGCTGAATATTCGACAAGATGTCGGGAAGTACATCATATCCTGCACTGCCTGTTCTATTGCCAAACCAACCATCAAGAAGCAAGGCCTTTATACTCAGCTGCCTACCCCTAGTCGACCTTGGGAATCCATCTCCATGGATTACATGTTGGGCCTTCCTTCTACTAAGCATGGAAATGAGTGTATTTTTGTGGTCGTCGACAGGTTCTCGAAGATGGCCATTATGGCGGCCTGCAAGAAGAATATCACAGCAGAAGCCACTGCTAAACTCTTCTTTGAACGAGTGTGGGTACACTTTGGGATCCTACAGTCTATCATCTCATAGCGGGACAGCAGGTTCCTCAGTACATTTTGGTCCAGTCTCTAGTCGATGATGGACACCAAACTCACTAAGTCCATAGCCTTCCATCCCCAAACTGATGGCCAAACAGAGGTTGTCAACAGGATGATCATACACATTCTACGCATGTAAAAATCAAAGCATCCATGCACATGGGATGAGATCCTCCCCTATATTCATCATAGATATAACTGGACTCCCCACAGCTCGACTGGACACAACCCTTTTCAGTTGGGCTTGGGATTCCAGCCACTATGTCCCGTTGATGTGGCCATGCCATTTGCAACTACTCAGAAAGATTCAGCTCATGTACAGTCCAAAACAGATAAGCAAAACATCTTCATTGAGCACATCCAACATATCTGCCAGCAGGCCTATGACTTCTGGAGAAATCAAATGCCAATTACAAGCAACGACATGATCAACATCAGGTGCCACACAAGTTTCAGGTGGGTGACAAAGTCTAGTTGCATTTGCAAAAGGAATGCCTTACCGGAGCCTATAGGAAACTCAGACCACTCCAATATGGTCCTGTTGTGGCCTCAAAATTCTACTACCGAAACATGGGGAATAACCACCCGGTCCGAACCTTAAGACAACTCCTTTTCTATTTAAAGTGGTGGCTCCGACTGGGGATAATGGGACCAGTTTCCCAGTGTGGGTTTTAATATGAGAGTGGGTGGTTTATGAGTGCCTTGCGATAGAATAATGATAATCTAAGCGATCTATTCTAAAATGCAATTCCTCTAACTAACTTATTCTAATATAAACCCGGGTGTTCTTGTGTGATATGCGATCTACAAGGATATCTATTTAGCATGTGATAATAAAGATTGAACACAACTAAACAGAGATGATAATGTAAAAGATAATTCCTTTGACTAAATAGTTAGTCAAAGGAATTTATAAAATATATCACATATATGATGAGTTATATATGAAAATCACAACTTCAACTAGGCATCATACAAAAGTGCAATTAACGCTTAACAGAAATAATAAATCTCACATATAATCCATGAAAGTAAAGTTTTGCCACTAATGAAATGTATACAAAATAAATCATACATGATAATAGTACGATATGTGTGAAGTCCTGCTCATTTGAAAAATGACATAGACCAACTTCTTTCTTCACATCAAATTTTCTCCCAAGAATACAAAATTGCATCAACAAAGAAAAGTATTTTGATATCTAAAAGAAATGATCATGTTCCATCATTTCACCAAAGCATTCACAAACTTACAATAGTGCATTCTTTGCAAATGTTTTTGATAAAATTCTGGACCCTTCTCTAAATGCATGAGAAGGGTATAAATACTACTCTAACTAAAAGTGAAAAAATAGATTATACAAAATTTGAGGAGGTTTCAAACAACCTTCCTCCTAACTAGGTAACTAACTCCAAAAATAAACAGAGCCTAAATAAACGAAACTAAGAGGATGACTTGCTATCCACTAGCTTGTCCTTTAAGTCGCAAATATCGGTCATCAGTTGAATTTGAGGAGGTGGCTCGAAATGAGTATTGAGTTGTTCGGTGAAGATCGCATCGGTGAGCGGTGGAAACATCCTTTGAGTCGTGTGAAGGGAACAGTTGAGAGTCATAATCTAGCTATGTGGCTTAACTAGATATTGCCAATATGACTCCCAGTTGGTCATAATCAGTTTCGCAATTACCTCTCTCTCAATCCCCGCCTTCTCTTGCCAGTCTTTATACAGAGTAGAACGATGTTCACTGATGAGATTGGTGGTGAACAAGATGTGGTTCACTGCTTTGACGATGTTCTTTGATACTCCCACTGCCCTTGTGACTGCTAGTTCAGCCTGTTTGATTCTGGCATCCCAATCTGTAAAGAGAATGTCCTTATGAGTTTCTTCAATCTCGGGTAGATTGGCCTTCTTTCCATCTTCTGTTTCCTACCACTCAATGAACTCAAATATTCTGGTGTTTAAATCATTAAACTTCGTTCTCTGGTCGATTGCCTTGTCTGTCAGCTGTTCACAAGTAGTCAAATAGGGAGTAATATGCGACATATTTTAGCAGAAATACTCTTGTTGTCTCATTAGAAGGGAATTTTGTTGAGAATGCAACAAGATGATGGAGCTTAGTGGAAAGGAGTCGCCTTCACTAAGTGGGCCCACAGGAAAATTATGGCGCAAAGTCTATTTTTAGACTATGTCTATTTTTAGACATATGGATCATGGTCTATGAGTTGCAGGATGCTATTTATGGATGATTGGTCATGTTGGGAAAAATAGATGGACTTCTATTTCTGGTTCACAGCAGGAGTGATCAAAGTCTATTTTTAGACTACCAAGTTAAAAATAGAAAAGTCAAATATTATTGTCTCGTAATAATATTTAAACTATAAACTTTATCTTATTCTCTTGGAGCACTTCAGTTTGAGCTACAGATGTGGCACATGTAGCTGTCAGAAGGAAATACGCTTTTCTTATGAGTCAGTTGAGCTATTGCATGCAGGACATCAGTTAGAACTCATGCATGTGAGTTCTGTGGAGTTGGATGTGGAGTTGATGGAGTTGTGTTCAGTTTGACTTGGTTAAACTAGTTGTAATTAGTATAAATGCCAATAGACTAGTGATGAGTGATGTGAATTAATTGATTAAATTAATTCACTAATTATTAACTCATAATGCAACTAAAGAATACATCAGTTAACTCAGTGCATGTATAGTTCAGCGGAGATAGGTGTTAGAGGTTGAGATTTCTATCAGTTGTGACTATAGTTGTGCATGAGGTCTTGCACAAGTAATGTATTGAGTATGCCCATGATGATTGCCCAGTATATGCCCAGTAGAATAGCCTGTGCTCACGTGATTTCCAGTGTGAGTGATTCTCAGCAGGTATTGTGCAATGGAGGCAGGGAAAGCAGCGGAGGAGATTTGAACCTGTGACTTGTTCAGATCTGAGCTAGTTTTGTGTGTAACAGGTGGAGATAGTGCTGGATACTTGTGAGGAGTATTTTACTATGTAATGTTACATGTTCTCAATCATTAATATACAGATAGTGTGGGGTTTTCAGATGTAAGCTTTCCCCGGGTTACATACTGTGTTAATGTGTGCATGCTATTGATGTTTCATTGTTTTTGATGCTGCTAAATTGATGATCAACGTAGAGGAGGTTATGTATTGTGCATGTATTCCACAATAGTGTATAATCGGGATAATCTCTGTTGAATATGTGTTTATTATTCAAAATATCTACATGGTATCAGAGGTGTTGATCATCAGATCCACTATTCAGGAAGTGTTTACATTCTATTTCTTCAGGCATAGTCTGTAATCGGGCCAGGTAGGCTCTGGATTCATCCTTCCTTTGGAAGGTGAGATATCCGGTAAAAGCCCATACACTCAATCTCTGTACGAGAAATGCCTTGTTCTCACAAATCTTAGATCGGAGGTGGTTGAGTTTGGAGCTGGTGGAATTCGAATTTGTAGCAGTGTTTTCTTGGTATCAACGTGGCAATGTCTTGCAACGGATTGCGATTGGAGTATGCTCTTGAGGGCAGCTCAAACTATAGTGCAAGGAAGGACAGGATGGAGGCAGTGTTGGATGATAATGGGCTAAAGGATTTCATAGAGGCTGATGTCCCAAAGCCTATTGATGCTGCGTAGGTTGATGCTTGGCACAAGAAGACAACAAAGTGTCGAAGGATTCTGTTGGAGGGCGTGAAGGATCACATTATGTCCAGCCTGCATGGAAAGGCTTCTCCATACTTGATGTGGAAAGCGTTGACAGATATATTCCAAAGCAAGAGTGATTAGAGGAAGCTAGCGCTCAAGGATAAACTTAGAAACATCAAGTGTGAGAAGGGAGACAGTATGCCCAAGTATCTGACGAAGTTCACTCAGTGCAGGGATGAGTTGGGAAGTGTGGGGGTGACTGTCGATGATGAGGACTTGGTGAGCTTGGCTCTCCTTGGTCTTTCAAAGAGTTGGCATTCCTATCAGGACTCTGTCAATGGTCGGGAGAAATTGCCAGGATGGGAGAGACTTTGGTCAGATCTTGTGCAGGAGGAGATCAGGCGGAATACCAGGGACGGATCTTCATCAAAGGGACCTGATGAAGAAAATTTTGCTTTGGCTGCCAAAGCAAAGAAGGGGAAGAGCAAGAAAGCTTCTCAGTCTGGTGCGAAAGGCAAGAAGTAGGACATGTCCAAGGTGAAGTGTTTTCACTGTCACCAGCACAGACACTATGCCACTAATTGTCCGCAGAAGAAGAAGAACAAGCAAGCTGCTGGATCTGCAGCAGGAGAGGCTCTAGCCTCGCAGTTTGAGCTTGATTTTTCATTGATCGCATGCTTGGTTTCAAGTGTGATGGGATCGGTGTGGTTCTTGGACAGTGGTGCGTCTTTTCACATGACAGGAGATCGAGATTTGTTTTCTGATCTGGAGGACAAAGATCTTGGAGTGCACATCGAGATGGGCGATGATGGTAGATACAGTGCGACCAGTATCGGTACCATTTCCTTTGAGAGGGAGTCTGGTAAACCCTTCATATTGAAGGAAGTGATGCATGTTCCAGGATTGAAGAAGAATCTTATCTCTATGGTGATGTTAGAAGACAAGGGATATGATGTTGTTTTCAGCGAGGGAAAGGCTTTCCTGCGCAGCAAGACAACTGGAGAAACCCGGAAGATAGGGGTTCGAGTGAGGAACCTTTATCAGTTGCATGTAGATGGATGCGCAGCAATGGCATGCAAGGCAGAAGGATTAGTGAGCCGGGATGATGGCGAGCTGTGGCACAGGAGATTGGGTCACCTTCACCATGGAGCCTTGAAGATACTACAGCAGCTCACTACAGGGCTTCCTAAAGGCACTCTTGCGCAGTCAGATCAGTGTGAGGGGTATACTTTGGGAAAGTTTGTGAAAGCCACCTTTCACGAGAAGGATAGTCGCGCCACAACGATCCTTGAGAGAATTCACACATATTTGTGTGGACCTCTCTCAGTAGCTTCGACAGCAAAGCACAGGTATTATGTGATTTTTGTTGATGATTTCTCTAGAAAGTGTTGGATCTTCTTCATGCAGAAGAAGAGCAAGACATACTCAAAGTTTTGTGACTTCAAAGCACTGGTCGAGAAGGAGTCGGGGAAGAAGGTGAAGGCTCTTAGGAGCGATAATGGTGCTGAATACATCTCTGGCGAGTTCAAGGATTTCTACAGTGCAGAAGGGATTCGAAGAGAGCTCATAGCTCCCCATAACCCACAGCAGAACGGGGTTGCTGAGCAGAAGAACAGAACGATCATGGGTGCTGCACGGGCGATGTTGCATGATGAGGGCCTACCCCTTCACTTGTGGGTGGAAGCATGCAATACAACAGTTTATGTGCAAAACCGTTGTCCTCACAAAATACTTGGCATGAGTACACCCGAGGAGGCTTATTCTGGTAAGAAGCCTGATCTTTCTCATTTAAGGATTTTTGGTGCTAACGTTTACATGCATGTGACGAAGGATGCCAGGAAGAAGTTGGAACCGACCGCAGAGGTTGGGATATTTGTGGGGTACACTGATACGCCCCAAAACTATCGTGTGTATTTGCCAGATAGTGGTAAGACTGTTGTGCGACAGGATATAAAATTTCAGGAGGAGAAAGCCATGAAGTGTTCGCTTGAGAGGGAGCTACACTTGCATGCAGATGAGGAGCTATTAGTTCCTAAGGATGAGCTTCAGGATGTGGATCAGCCACAGGACAAGGTTCATGGAGTGGAAGAGACCACTCATGCAGTGCCAACCATCAGAGGGCGAAAGCGCTTGACAGAAGCTGAGTGACTGGCTCAAGATGCAGAGAAAGTTGTAGGACCACCTACAGCCCAACACAGGCAGAGACAGTCACCTGATCAGTACACTAGATACATGGCTCTTGTGAGCAAATGTGTTGTGACTGAGCCATCCTCTTTCGAGGAAGCTGTGGAGGATCCCGCATGGGTAGGTGCCACGGTGGAAGAGTATGATTCGATTGTTAGAAACAGTGCATGGGAGATTGTTCCTAGACCGGAAGGGAAATCAGTGGTGGGTTCAAGATGGATCTACAAAGTTAAGCAGGCAGCTGACGGGAGTGTGGAGAAGTACAAGGGAAGATTTGTTGCCCGAGGCTTTTCACAGATAGAGGGGATCGATTATGAGGAGACCTTTGCACCTGTCGCGAGGTATTCTTCCATATGGACGATTCTTTCTCTCTCAGTGCAGATGGGATGGCACATTCATCAAATGGATGTGAAGACTGCGTTCCTCAACAGAGTCATTGAGGTGGAGGTGTACATTGAGCAGCTCAAAGGTTTTGAGATCTTCAGCAGCGAGTCGCATGTGTGCAGGCTCAAGAGAGCGTTGTATGGGTTGAAACAATCACCACGTGCTTGGTACACACGGATAGACAGTTATTTCACCAGACTTGGATTCTCCAAGAGTGAGGCGGATCCTAACCTATACCAGATTGTGGTGGAGGGTAAGTTGCTTATCATTGTACTTTATGTAGATGATTTGATTCTAATGGGTGATGAGCTGTTGATACTTTCATGCAAGGATGATCTTGCTAAGGAGTTTGAGATGAAGGATTTGGGCCTCCTTCATTATTTCCTGGGATTGGAAATTTGGCAGCACAGTGATGGACTATTTGTTTCTCAGGGTAAGTATGCTCGGGAGATACTAGAGAAGTTCAAAATGCATGGCTGCAAGCCTGTTGATACTCCTCTTCCTCGAGGTTGGAGGAAGGAGGATGCCACTTCAGCAGAAGAAGTGGATGCCACTGTGTATGGACAGTTGGTGGGGTCGCTTATGTATCTGGTCAATACACGACCCGATATATGTTATGCTGTTAACCAGCTTTCACAAGCTATGGTTAAGCCAACCAAGCTCTTCTGGAAGGCAGGCAAGCATGTATTGCGTTATTTGAGAGGCACATCGAGATATGGTTTGTGGTACAGATAGGAGGATGAGGTGAAGCTATGTGGCTTCACGGATGCAGATTGGGCAGGGAGCCCAACGGACAGAAAGAGCACATCAGGAGGGGTCTTCAGTATCAGATCGACAGCAGTTTCTTGGTACAGCAGGAAGCAGAGATCCATGGCAATCAGTTTAGCAGAGGCCAAGTATATGGCAGCAAGTTTGGCTGCATGCGAGGCTATATGGATGAGGAAGATCCTGGTCGGTTTGTTCGGTTCTTACTTGGAGCCTTCTGTGATTTACTGTGATAACCAGAGTTGCATTAAACTCTCGGCTAATCATGTATTTCATAATAAATCTAAGCACATTGACATCAGGTACCATCATATCAGAGATTGTGTGCAGCAGAGAATCATGTTGCTTTCATACATTCCAACGGAGGATCAGGATGCTGATATCTTGATGAAGGCGCTCACTAGGAGCAAATTCGAATACCACCGAGGCAGGATAGGGGTTGTTGATAATCCATATCTTGTTGAGAGGGAGTGTTGAGAATGCAACAAGATGATGGAGCTTAGTGGAAAGGAGTCGCCTTCACTAAGTGGGCCCGCAGGCAAATTATGGCGCAAAGTCTATTTTTAGACTATGTCTATTTTTAGACATATGGATCATGGTCTATGAGTTGCAAGATGCTATTTATGGATGATTGGTCATGTTGGGAAAAATAGATGGACTTCTATTTCTGGTTCACAGCAGGAGTGATCAAAGTCTATTTTTAGACTGCCAGGTTAAAAATAGAAAAGTCAAATATTATTGTCTCATAATAATATTTAGACTATAAACTTTATCTTATTCTCTTGGAGAAATTCAGTTTGAGCTACAGATGTGGCACATGCAGCTGTTAGAAGGAAATACACTTTTCTTATGAGTCAGTTGAGCTATTGCATGCAGGACATTAGTTAGAACTCATGCATGTGAGTTCTTTGGAGTTGGATGTGGAGTTGATGGAGTTGTGTTCAGTTTGACTTGGTTAAACTAGTTGTAATAAGTCTAAATGCAAATAGACTAGTGATGAGTGATGTGAATTAATTGATTAAATTAATTCACTAATTATTAACTCATAATGCAACTGAAGAATACATCAGTTAACTCAGTGCATGTACAGTTCAGTGGAGACAGGTGTTAGAGGTTGAGTTTGCTATCAGTTGTGACTCTAGTTGTGCATGAGGTCTTGCACAAGCAATGTATTGAGTATGCCCATGATGATTGCCCAATATATGCCTAGTAGAATAGCCTGTGCTCACGTGATTTCTAGTTTGAGTGATTCTCAGCAGGTATTGTGCAGTGGAGGCAGGCAAAGCAGCGGAGGAGATTTGAACCTGTGACTTGTTTGGATCTGAGCTAGTTTTGTGTGTAACAGGTGGAGATAGTGTTGGATACTTGTGAGGAGTATTGTACTATGTAATGTTACATGTTCTCAATCATTAATATACAGATAGTGTGGGGTTTTCAGCTGTAATCTTTCCCTGGGTTACATACTGTGTTAATGTGTCCATGTTATTGATGTTTCATTGTTTTTGATGCTGCTAAATTGATGATCAATGTAGAGGAGGTTATGTATTGTGCATGTATTCCACAATAGTGTATAATCGGGATAATATCTATTGAATAAGTGTTTATTATTCAAAATTTCTACAAATTTAATTCCAAGGCCTCTTTGATGAACTCCTCAGTAGTGGGAACGTCCTTGTATCTTTCCATGGATTGTTGCATTTCCTAGAGTTGCATGTTTTTGGCCGATATATCGGCCTGATGGCTAATTTTTAAGACCTACATGTCTTGTTGTAATTGCTTTAGTTGCTCCACTACCTGTTTGTTTGCGCTTGCTTTCTCTGCCTCAAGTTCTTCTTCGAGCTGTGAAATTCTCTCCTCTTTCTCATTTAGTAGAGTAAAGACTTTAGTAGCCTTGTCCATAGTGGCCGATGCGTATGCTCCCATGAACTGTGATAATCTAGTCAAGTTCTCGGCCAAACTGAAAGGAATGTCCTTCCAGACCACGTCCATGGGCTCGTTCCCAAGTGGGAATTCAAGTGCATCTACCCTTCTCTTTTTCCTCTACCTTCTAACTGCAGCCTTGTGGAGATGGCTATAGAACACATCAATTGGAGGTATTTTAGTCACTCTGAGAACAATCTCCGATGTTGGTAAAGCAAGGATGATTTCGGTATGCTGGGTCATTGTTTCTTGTTCCTTCATAGGTGTAGATTGTTTGTCGGCAGACTTGGGCTCTGTATCCTTTTGATCATGTGGAGGAGTTTTGAATTCCTCTGTTTCTTGGGCATTTGAGGCTTTATGAGTGCCTTGCAATTTCCAATTAAACTGATCCCACCACTACTCCAAACTACCGCCATTGGTGTCTGAACTGACTTCCATAGCTAGGGTGCTCATCACTTGCTTCTCAACCGACTTTTTGCTGGACTCAGCCGTGTTGTCGGCATCTTTGGACTTCCATGTGTCTGGTGTCTTCTCAGTGTTTACCTGAGAGTCTATTTGAGAGCTAGGGCCTCCACAATCAATAGTGATGCTTGGAGTAGTCTTATCCTCAGGTTTCAATAGTTCCATTGGGATCACCCAAAGCCTCTCCTCTCTGAATTCCTGAAATCTTTGAAACTCTTCAGGTTTCAAATTTGCTTTTGCCCATTCAAACGCTTATTCGAAGGATACAACTAACTGTAACAAATCCTTAAAATGATTATCATCATGATTGTATGGCTTGAGTTTAAATCCAATAGTGGCATTGTATGCCACTTTATTTGGATAAAATTGACTCTTGGGAAACATATGAAGCCTGAGGGCTTCCATATGTGTTGATTCCTTAGTGGCATGAACAAAATTAGCTAAAGCAAAAGAACCACATTTGACAGGGAAAATGGGCCATAATGACTTCTTGCCATCTTTTAGAACTTTAGTTAGGCCCTTTCCCACAGTTTGGTATGCAATCTCTCTCACTAATAACTTATCAAAAACATAGAGAGGAAGGATGTGTGGATCAGTTGTACTACCAAAAACCCTAATATAGGTGAACCATTCTTCAATAAAATACTTGCCAATAGTAAGCAGGTCTGATGCAGCTTCTTGGGAGAACCTAGGGGTTTTTTTATCGAAAATCATTTGATGTAGGGACAACGCAACAACATGGAATACCTTATAGAAATGAGGTATGTAATGTGACTCCCATATTTGTTTATGACTGAGATGGATTGGGTAAGGATCTTGTAAGGTCCATTTCCAACCCATGGTTGGAAATGTTGTGCAAAAACAGATAGCATCCATAATGTAGGCACTAAAATAGAAGGGAGGGAGGTTATTTGAGAAGGAGGCTTTCTTCTGTCGATATTCGGTAATGGTGGTGGCTAGGTTGTCAGATAGGATGGAATTCCAATTCATGATATGGGAATTAACACAGGCATTAATCAGAGGAATCCATTCAATTGAAAACTTAGTATTATTGGGTAGCTCATAAAATCTACATAACATGGCTACTGCATAGTTGTAGGGGTTCGCCAAAGAGGCTGTAGCATACATACCCAATTTTTCATACTTGAATTTGTTGTCCAACACCCTCCAACCCTGAATTAGCTTCAAGGGGTCCGAATTCTTCTTTGTGAAGTCAGCCACAAATGTATCGACATAGATATCCTAGGGATCAGGTATGTGGTACATTTTCTTCAGATCCTCTTCTCTGAACGGCCCAATGAGCTCCACCTTTGAATTCTTGAACTACCTATCTTCAATTATAAGGTTTTCAATCACCCACCTAATCATATATGTATAGGGGAGGATTTTAGCCCTTGCTCCTATCCTATGAAGGAATGAACAGGAAGCATCTCTACATTGGAGTTCTGAAGGCCTTTTGGAATCAGTTGTTGCTCTCGTAACAATGATTTTAGGACACTCATCCTCCAGCCTATTGTAGATTACTTCCCAAGTTGTTGTGCCTCCGGCAGCGTCACAAATTGTATCAGCAAAGATAGGAGCCATCTCTATAAACTTAGCTTCAACAATGGTCTGTTTTCTCTGTTTCTGCATCACCTTTCTAAGGGACATGTCTTTTGTTGCTTTCTTGAGATAGACAAGATATATCAGCGCAGACGATATCTAGCAATTAAGATTGAAAACTTTTATGAAATGACTTTGGATCGTGAGAAAGTTTTTAATGAGATACTCGATTATAACTACCCATAACCAGGAAAATGATTATCCTTCCTCGGGCCGCTAAATATTTAATAACCTATCAACTCATTTGTTTTAGCATTTAAAACATAATTATTCCACACATTTTGTCAGACTTAATCACACATCGCGGTCTTAAAAATGATACAGTATAGTGTTACCAGATATTTTAAGCGAAATGCAATTGCAAGATCATAATATCACATTTTGCAAATCATTTGTGGTTGTTCTAATGGCATGGTCAAATTTTTGCGAACTATGCGAAGTGCGAAATGTGATTGCGAAATGACCAGGTGATGTTATCGCAGCGGGAGGCCTCATCACATATCGCATTTTTGTAACGGTTTTAACATGGTCATGCGGAAAAGTGTGATTTTGCAATTGTGATATGGATTTCATCCTCAGTTAGTTTTGCAAGGTTTTGCTAGGAATTTTCTTAGAGTTAGGGTTTTATTATCCTAAGCATAAAAATTTAAAAGGGCCCCCATTTACACTTCTAATCCTAGCTATTGTTATTTATAAATGGGGGGGTTGTTTCGTAGTACAACAATTGGTGATTCACTTGGGAGAACCAGTTATCTCTATGTAATTTTTTTTTTGAAATTTCTAAAAACTTTCAAAGTAATTAGGGTTATAAGAATAATGATTACATGAGTTATAAGGTAAACAACATGTCTTTCAAATCGTCATTACTTGCTCAGCTTATTTACTTAATTACTTGACTCTTGTAATGCTAGAAGTATAAAGATTTGCATCAGCCAATAAAGTTTAAAGAAATATAGTAGATGTCTTTTGCAGATTAGTTTTTTGTAGTTTACTCATTTATCACAGATAGAGCCTCTACTACTAGCAGGCATTCATAGCCTCGACAGGGTTATCTTTTAACCAACAATGATTCATTATCCCATCTGTATGAATTTTCAAATTTCAAAATGATATTCACTTGGATTGAATCTCACTTGGACCTTGTCCTCTTTTTCCTTTTTTGAATGTAATTTTTCTCTTTTTGGTTTCTTAAAAGACATTGTCTAGGCGTGGTAACCTACTAATGACAATGTCATTCACTGGTTGTAACTAAACTAAACAAGCTGGCTCTTGATGAGACCCCTTGTCTTCTGATCAAGGAGACCATTAGCTATTACCTTGTTTCGTATCCAGTATCAGTAATATCAGTTTAATCACTTCCCTATGAACATGGTAAACAAGCTCGTAATGAGACTTTTCATATTTTAAGTCTTTTATATTTTTAGAATTAAACTCTAAAAAGGGAAGTTTTTAACAAATGGGGTGGATCATTGGCTCTTTTGGGAGTTTTGGGTGATAATGATGAGTTTTTAAGATGCTGATCTGCAAAAATATTTACTAGGTTAAAGATCCTTTTCTTGATTGATAACAAAACCTTCATATTTTATAAAGATAAGAGTTTGTTTGTAAAATAAATGTTTTAAGCAAGATCAGGTTTTTCCAAAGAAATCAAGTTTACTTTAGCACTCAAATGTGCTAATTATTCCTTTTAACTCTTACTTTCTTATAAAAGCGAAAAAATAGAAATGTTACCAAAGATTTTATTTTGAAAAGCCAAAAGTAAATACTATTTGACCATTATTTTCCTAGAAAGAAATATGTTACAAAATTGGAAGAGGCTATATCTTAGGATAAGTATTTTTTCAAAATTTTCCCATTGACAGGCAAAGAATCATTTTTACCTGACAAGTCTTGTAGAAGAAATGTTAATTGTCCAATTTTTTCAATGATCTAAAAAGGGCCAAGCCATAGGCTTTGGAATTTGGTATGTCTACCTTTTTCCCTGTGTGCTTTGTCCCATTTCAGAACTAAGTCACCTACTTCAAGATTTTTATGACTGGCAAAAGTTGTATCAAAAGAAGCTTTAAGTAATTGTTGATGATGGAAGTGGGTTTCTTTAGCCTTTTCTCTTTCTTCTTCAAGCTTGAGGATTTGAAATTGTCTGGCCTGGAGAGAAGATGAAGGGTTTTCATCAATAAATTGCACTAGGGAAAGAGATGGGATTGCTATGTTTGTGGGAAGAACAACTTCTTTTCCATAAACTAAAGTAAAAGGAGAAGAACCAATAGAGGCTTTCTGAGTAATCTTGTCTACCCATAGAGAAAATGTTAATGCTTTATGCCAATTCCTATGATTTTGATCAATAGTTCTTTTGATAATTCTAATGAGGTTCTTGTTTGTTGCTTCTACTAATCCATTACCTTGAAGATAATAATCGGCTGAATATTTCAACTTGAAACCTTGTTTAAGAGCAAATTATACCATTGTATTTCCAAAAAAGTAAGATGCATTTTCAAACATTAAAGCTGAGGGTAAGCCAAACCTAGTAATTATGTACTTATAAATGAAGTTTGTGATATTTTATGTATTAGCTATCTTTAATGGGACAACTTCTACCACTTAGTAAAGTAATCAGTAGCTGTAAGGATGTACCTATGTTGTTTGAAAGAGTTAGGAACAATCTCACCAATTATGTGTAATCCCCATTGTTCAAATGGTTGTTGGATGTTAACTGGTTGTAAAGGGAATGTTCGCCTTCTTTCTCTTCTAGTTGTGGTTTGACAAGTTTTGTACTTCCTTGCATATTCATGTGCATCTTTAAAAATTGTTAGCCAATAATACCCTGCATGTAGGATTTTGTGGGTCGTAGCATTTCCTCCAAAATGTCCTCCATCTCGTCAATCATGTAATTCATGCATGCCCTTCTCGACTTCAGGTTTCTCTAGGCATCTCAGCAATACTGATTCATAATTTTTCCTAAAAAATACATCATTGACTAGCTCATACTGATTTGATTTCAATCTTAAAACTCGCTCTGTTTTATAATTAAGATGCATAGGAGCATATCCATTTTTTAGATAAAATTTCAAATCAGCATATTGTGATTGGGTCTCGTTGAGGATTACCTCTGATATTTGAATTTCATTACCTTGATATTCTTCTGATGTAATTGGGAAGCTCCCATTAATATCCTGCAAAAACCTTGGCCCCTGAAAATTTTAGCTGGTCGAATGTCTACATCATATTCTTAGAGTACAGTTACCCAATTAGCTCTTTTCTCCCCTACTTCTCTTTGGATCCATAGTTGTCTTACTGTAGGGTAGAGTACAATTATCTTCATATGGGTTTTAAGAAGAAAAGGTCTGAAATGTTTCAGAGTTTTAAAAACAGCAAATTCTTGTTTCTTTACAACTGAATAATTTAATTCAGCACCTTGTAAATTAGAATTGAAAAAGGAGATAGGTGCCTCAATATTTTCCTCGTTCAGCTATGTAAAAAATGTTGCATATGATGTATCAGATGAGAAAGTATATAATACAAAATGTTTGAGAAAGTGTGGGGTTGTTAATGAGGGAGCATTAATAATATATTTTTTTATCAACTCAAATGACTCTCTTTCATCCTTGTTCCATCTGAAAAATTTGCTTAAAGAGGTAGAACAATTTGTGAAAAATCTGGGACAAATCTTTTTACAAAATTTATTTGGCCTAGGAATGATTGCATGTTTTTCATGTTGTGTGGAAGGGGAATTTTTTCAATCCCTTGGACTCTATCAGGATCAATGTAAATTCCTTTCTTGGATACTATAAACCCAAGGATTTTTCCTTCTGGTAAAGCAAAATAAGATTTCTTGGGATTTAAGGAAATGCCATATTTCTTGCATCTTTCGAAAATGTGTTTTAGGTCAGCTAAATGATTGTTCCTATCCTTGGAATAGACTGTGATGTCATCCAAGTAAATAACCACTGATTTATTGATTAGACCTCTGAAAGTAATGTCCATAGCACGTTGAAATGTGGCACCCACATTAATGAGTCTGAAAGGCATCTTCTGATAGGCATATGTTCCCCACTTGGTCCTGAATGTTGTCTTTAATCTGTCATCTGGATGGACAAGTATTTGATTATATCCTAAGAATCCATCTAGAAAGGACATTAATTCAGAACCTACTACTGATTGTAAAATCTATTCCATGGTGGGCAAGGGAAAATTATCTTTCGGGCAAGCTTGATTTAGGTTTCTAAAATCAATACAAATCCTAATATCTCCATTCTTTTTCCTTATGGGTACCATATTTAATACCCATTTAGAATGTCTAACAGGGAAGATTATTTTGGCTTTCAAAAGCTTGTTCAATTCATATTTGATTTGACTTTCAAGGTTGGGGTGAATTTTGCGAAGCTTCTGTTGAACTGGCTTTTCATTTGAAGTCATGGGTATGGTGTGTTGAATTATAGAGGCATCATAAGTTTTGAGATCTGCATAATCCCAAGCAAAAATGCCTTTATATGTCTTCAACAACCTAATGAATGATATTCTTTCTTCAAATGATAGGCCTAGACCTAGGTTGACATTTTGAGGTTTTTCGTTTGACCCTAGGTTTACTACTTCAAATCTCAAAGTAGAACTTTGAGTTTTGGAGTTAGTACTTTTCTTAAATCTATCCTTTAGATCATAAAGATCTTCCATTTTAACCACGGACTTTGGGATCGGGTTATGATCATGATTAAGTTTGATTTCTAGATCATGCTCATGTTCATCTATGATATGTTCTTCATACAATCCCTCTGATGTAAGGAAATTAACTATATTTGCATCGTTGTTGAATACTCTCCAATTTGTTACATTGTCGGGGATTGATGGCCTAAATATTAATTCTATTGAAAATTTGTCTGGACTAAAATCTTCTGAGGGTATAAGCCTGGATGCCACATTTGCAAGTAAGTCAGCACTTGCATTTTG
The DNA here is from genome assembly GCA_031772625.1 of Pinus tabuliformis. Lineage (NCBI taxonomy): Eukaryota > Viridiplantae > Streptophyta > Pinopsida > Pinales > Pinaceae > Pinus > Pinus tabuliformis. The sequence goes on along the minus strand of CM062820.1, from coordinate 1,311,715,741 downwards.
TAATCTAGGGACTGAAGATATGTTGAAAGCAGAAAAATGAGAAGTCAATTTCTGAGCTAAAGATTGATAGTGTTTAAGGTGCCCAGAGACACAATGAATTGTATTTCTCACCTATTTCACAATTATCTTTGAATCACCATAGACTTGCAGGTATTTGACATTAATACTGATGGCTTTATACAATCCTTGGATTAGTGCTTCATATTCAGCGACATTGTTAGTGCACTGGAATTCAAGTCTGCAGGCTAGCATGGTTTTCTCTCCTTGCGGATTGATCAAAATGCATCCTGCACCTGCGCCATCCTCTGATTTAGAACCATCAAAATAGAGAGTCCAAAACAGAGAGTTGTTAGAAACTTTATCTACTAAATTTAGACACTTCGAAGGATCTGTTGTGAAAAAATTTCGATTTGAGAGACTACAACGTTATCTAAAAAAGGAGACCTCTGAGCATTAAAGGATCCTAAAGAGTACTCGGTTGAGTAATTTCCAATGATATTATTAGTGAAAGCAACATGTTCATTGCTTCCGTCGAGGTAGGTAACTGTATATTTCATGAATTTCTCTCGGTCTGCCTTGATTTGGTTAGGCTTACCATTGCGTGGCAACCACATGTGAGACCAATCAGTTATGAAATAACCATGCAGGTTTTCAAACCAGTCTCTACTGAGAATTAAACCATAAAATTCAAGGATATCGACTACCAAAATATCAATTATTTGGGAAACTTTTGGATTAGAGGAAAGCGTAATTGAAACTGAGGCTATTTCTCCAAGGACTTCAAATTTTGTCGTATCTAGCTTAACTATGTGCACTACAGATTTTTGAGGTGTAATGTTCAATTTGGTACACACTTCCCTTGGCATTCTATTTGAGGAGGCTCCTAAATCAACAAGGCAGTTGTTAATGTTTCTGTTGAAAATTTCATAAGTGACCAGAAATAGAGGAACATAAGAAATAGACCTATCACCAATCAGAACTAGATTTGAAGGATCTACCTTGTTTGAGGATGAGGGAGGTTTTCCCATATTGTAGGTAGCTTGAGTAACTACAGCAGATGGCAGAGGAGATACTGGAACTGCTTTCAATTCTCTTAATAAAATCTTCTGCTATTGTTTGAGTTTAGTGAGCTCATGCAGCGAGATGTTAGCTCTAGTCTTTTTCATGTCATCCACTATATTGTATTCAACCGTATCAGAGATTACCAATGTTTTTGAGGCATTTGGGGAATCTAGAGGGATAGGATCGGTTTGGCTAGTCTTATATTTCTTAGCAATTGTTTTCTCCTTTGCAGGAGTAGCAACTTTTTGCTTGTGATTTGTGATAGACATGTCAGGAGAATTTTTGCTTCTTGTAGTCACTGGCATTGCTTGTGCCTCTTCTTCAGTTGGGAGAATAAAATCCCACATCCCGTTTAGTTCAATCTCTTCTTCCATTTCGGCTTCCTCTTCGTTTGGCGAGTCTTCTTCTACCTCTTGGTCAGATTCAGCATTTGAAATGGTGTTTGGGGGTTGTGACGTAGAAGAAGGGTTCCTTTTGAATGATCGAAAAGGTTTCTTAGGAGCAGAGGATTCTACAACTTGTTTTTTAATTTCAACCATTTTGTTGGACATTGTCTTTAACACTTTCTGAAGACCTTCAAGATCGAAAGGGTATTTTGAAGCCTTCTTCTTAGAGTCATCCTTAAATGTCACTTTTTTGGTCTTCCTATCATCTGTTTGTGATCTCTTTTCCAAAGCTATGATTCTTCTTTCTACAGACAGGGCTTCTTTCATGTTTTCTACAAGGGTAGCCTTATTGGTTCTATCTACAAAAATTGCAATATTAGAAGGCAGAGATGATATATACCATTCTATTTGTACATCTACAACAGGTTTAGAGGTAGTTGGGATTTTGTTTAGCAATTTGTTAAATCTAGAGTTGAAATCTTTGATATTTTCATCTGGATTAGCTTTTAAATTAGAAAGATCATTGATCAAGGATGCTATGGTCCTATCATCACCAAATTTTGCAAGAAATACTTCTTGAAAAGTATCCTAGTCTCTAATTGAACCTGCTGGGAGGGAAAAGTACCAAGACCCAACAGATCCTTGGAAAGTATAAGGAAACAATCTGATTACAACATCTTCATGTGCAACCCCATTGAGATTCATGGCTAGCATAAAATTATTTAGATGTTCTTTGGCCGGGAGAGCATCATCAGGATTATACTTAGGCAACCATTTTTCTGGGTTTGTCGGGAGTGCATTTGGATTTGCAACTAGAACAACACCAGGATTTGTCCAAGGTTGATTAGCCATTACTTGAGTTGGGGACTACGAAATTGGGAAGGTCGGTCCAAAAGTAGGTATAGATGGTGAATAACTTACTACTGGATTAGTACTGATAATTGTAGTACTAATTGGAGAAGTGGATGTTTGAGAAATCATGGATTGGATAGAAGTGGATGGAGGAGTAAATGGATGGAAAGGTGATGTGATCTCACTAGTATCTGATTCAGATGTTGATGAAGTGACTTTCCTACGTCGTGGAGGAATGGGGAACTCGAAAGGGGTAACCCCAAGTCTCTCACTTTGCAGTCTAGTCAATACGCTAGTTTGTTGTAATAAGGAGGTAACACTCTCTTCAGATACTTCGAGTCTCTGTGGCTTCTCTGTAGAAATGGATATCTGTTCCAATTGTTGTATCAAAGAATGAACTTCGAGAGACTCAGGAGTGTATTCTAGGGAAGGTGGTCGCCTTACTACTTCAGGAGACGAGGGAGATGTTTCTACCACTTCAGACTTCTAATCAAGAGATTCTGAACGAGTTTGAGAAGGTGTAGAAATGGTGGAGGGGTTTTGACTCTTATGAATGTTTTTCGAATGATTTTTAGCCTCATCTGCCATTCACAGTTGAATGCCCTCCTTCTAGCGCCAAAATGTTGCAGCCTCAAAATTTTGCTGCCAAAACATGGGGGATAACCACCCGGTCCGGACCTTAAGACAACTCCTTTTCCATTTAAAGTGGTGGCTCCGACTGGGGATAATGGGACACGTTTCCCAGTGTGGGTTTTAATATAAGAGTGGGTGGTTTATGAGTGCCTTGCGATAGAATAATGATAATCTAAGCAATCTATTCTAAAATGCAATTCCTCTAACTAACTTATTCCAATATAAACTCGGGTGTACTTGTGTGATATGCGATCTACAAGGATATCTATTTAGCATGTGATAATAAAGATTGAACACAACTAAATAGAGATGATAACATAAAAGATAATTCCTTTGACTAAATAGTTAGTCAAAGGAATTTATAAAATATATCGCATATATGATGAGTTATATATGAAAATTACAACTTCAGCTAGGCATCATACAAAAGTGCAATTAATGCTTAACAGAATAATAAATCTCACATATAATCCATGAAAGTAAATTTTTGCCACTAATGAAATGTAAACAGAATCAATCATACACGATAATAATACCATATGTGTGAATTCCTACTCATTTGACAAATGGCATAGACCAACTTCTTTCTTCAAATCAAACTGTCTCCCAAGCATACAAAAGTGCATCAACGAAGGAAAGTAGTTTGATATCTAAAAGAAATGATCATGTTCCATCATTTCACAAAAGCATTCACAAACTTACAATAGTGCATTCTTTGCAAATGTTTTTGATCAAATTCTGGACCCTTCTCTAAATTCATGAGAAGGGTATAAATACTACTCTAACTAAAGGTGCAAAAATAGATTATACAAAATTTGAGGAGGTTTCAAACAACCTTCCTCCTAACTAGGTAACTAACTCCAAAAATAAACAGAGCCTAAATAAACGAAACTAAGAGGATGACTTGATGTCTGCTAGCTTGTCCTTTAAGTCACAAATATCGGTCATCGGTTGAATTTTAGGAGGTGGCCCGAAATGAGTCCTTAGTTGTCTGGTGAAAATTGCATCAGTGAGCGGTGGCAACATCTTTTGAGTCGTGTGAAGGGAACAATTGAGAATCATAATCTAGATATGTGGCTTAACCAAATACTGCCAATATGACTCCCATTTGGTCGTAGTCAGTTTCACAATTACCTCTCTCTGAATCCCCACCTTCTCTTGCCAGCCTTTATACAGAGCTTTTAAATCAGGCATTTCTTTCGTATTGCCTTCCTTGATGAGATTGGTTGCAAACAGGATGTGGTTCACTGCGTTGACGATGTTCTTTGATACTCCCACTGCCCTTGCGACTGCTAGTTCATATTGTTTTATTCTGGCATCCTAATCTGTAAAGAGAATGTCCTTATGATTTTCTTCAATCTCGGGTATATTGGCCTTCTTTCCATCTTCTATTTCTTGCCACTCAATGAACTCAAAGATTCTGGTGTTTAAATCATTAAACTCCATTCTCTGGTTGATTTCCTTGTCTGTCAGTTGGTCACTAGTAGTCAAATAGGGAGTAATATGCAACATCTTTTGGCAGAAATACTCTTGTTGTTTCACTAGAAGGGAATTTAATTCCAAGACCTCTTTGATGAACTCCTCAGTAGTGGGAACTGTTATCACCCAAAGAAAATCTCCTAGGTTGTATCTCAGAGATGCTCGGGAACATTACAAACTCAACATAATGTTGGAAATGGATGAATGGAAGGAATGATGCATATTCAAGCCAGATAACCACTTCTACGATGCTTAACCCTAGACATGGGTGAACACCCCCAGACCACAAGGCTTTAGACCACCAACTACTCACAGTTTGAGGATTGAGGTGAAGATGGAGAATACTAACCACACCAGCAGATGCACAAGACCATGTGATGGCCAGCTGCAACCAGTAAAAAGGTCTGCAAATCTATTTCTTAATGCACAGATAGGATGACAGCTCTCTGGCACTAAAATAATAGAAACCTGCATAACACATTCAATGATACATACTAGATTCTAACACAGAGGTGGGATGACAGCCCCTCAAATGCTAAACATCAAGAGCACATGAAAAATGCATAACAGGCACAACCTAGAATAGAGAAGAAGTGGAAAGTGAGCAATTAACAGCAAAAGAAGCTTGTATTAGCTGAAAATGAAGACCAGACACTGCAGGTATCACAGTAGTTACAGTCTCCAGAAGTTGAACCTTACATCAAAACTACCACCATCAACCCTATTATATTCTGTCTTCTAGATATATATAGAGTTTGTTTACAAAATGCTCTGTTATCCTAATGCGTGGAGGGGTCATAATGGACCACCAACCACCTTAACTATCTGATATGGGTATCTGCTATAATCTGACTGCTTTAATGAGCAAAATTTGCCTTTTGAGATACTCTGTTGTCCTTTTCTGTGCAGGTGGAGTGCCATATGGAAGAAGTTCCATATCTACTAAATGCTGAAATCTGCCCGAGGCTGTTCTTTTTCTTCTTAGACATCATGCTCTTGAATTCAGTTGTTGAAGAATAACTACACAGGGTACTGGATTGTGGCCTCCATTGTCCTTCAGAAGCATGGCTCAGTCAAAGGTGGCAAAGACTTCATGGCAGGTGTACGAGTGGATGGAGGATGAACATCAACCGTTGGATCGCAGTGATCGATGGCGGGGATCATTTTGCGGAAGATATCGGGAGATATGAGGGCAGGGAGATTGTGGGCCATTGGATCTTAGGCGGGGAGATCCAACAGTCGTCGGGCGACGAAGCTGCGCGAGGGTTAGCGAGCGGGGGAGGTGGTTTCGGTGGCGGGCAGTATTCCCGCACCGCTTATGGGAGGGAAGCGGTAAACGTACATGGTCACGCGATCCAATATAACAGCGACACGTGGCAGATGGGACCAGTGGGAAATCACTTTCCCACTGGTTAACGAGTGTGCAGGTTACGGGAGCGAGAAGCGCGAATGCCGTCGGATCGTGCGGTAGACGATTGGATGGCGGAAGATAAACGCACATGTTTATTGATTGATGTGACAAGGAAAGGGCTTATAAAAGCACTCAGTTGAGTTATCAGGGTTATATGATGTTTATACTCAGCACCCGGGGGCTTGGGGAATATGGGTTTATAAATAAATTTGGAGTAAAACAAGGATAAGGGGGGTTATGGGAGTGTACAAAAAATGAAGGAGGTGGAGGAAAAGGACTGCTAAGGGCTCCCTGATTGCTAAAAACACACGGCCATGCAAGTATTTTGACCCTCCAAATGCGCAAGTACATAGCAGAGCTAACATTGACTCCTTCTGGGGATGAGATCCTCCCTGTGAGGTCTCAAGAACCTGCAGATCAATGCCTTCCTGATGAAAACAAATTAGCAAAATTCCGCGTGTTCCATTGGGCATGGAGTCTACTTTGCTTACACTAAACTGATAAAACAAAATATTTACAACTTTAAGGCCAAAAGACTTTAAACAACATAATTTTTTAGAAAACGCCCATTAACTAAGCCATCAAAAACTATTTCTCCCCCCATACTTTTAAGTATGAAGGTGTTGTTCCCTTGAATCTGAAAAATGATGAAAGGCCCTGTCCAGAAAGCATCAAATTTCCCATGATTGCCCTTCTTTTCTTTCAATGCATCCCACTTCAGCACCAAGTCTCCAACCTAAAAATTATCTGTCTTTGTCTTCCTGTCAAAAGCATCCTTGATCTTTTTCTGATGTGTTGCAGCCTTTTCAACCAGTTGTTCTCTAATCTGATGTACCTCTGCTAAATCAGTGATCATTTTTGCCATGTCTTCCTCCTCATTCGGCTCTTCTTGAAGGAATTTTGCCACATGGAGAGTTAACTGAATTGGGAATACAGCCTCAGTGCCATATACTAGTCTGAATGGAGAATTCCCTGTGGATTTCTTAATGGTCACTCTGTCAGCCCACAGTGCATACTTGAGCGTAGAATCCCAATTCTTTTTGTTTTCCTCTAACAGCTTCTTAATTATCCTTATTAGGCTTTTATTAGAGGATTCTGCTAGACCATTGCCTTAAGGATAGTAGGAGGTGGAATGAAACAATTTAATACCCATTGAATCACACATTTCCACCAATTCTTTTGCCCTGAAGGCTGCTGCATTGTCTGTGACTAATTTATGTGGGCAACCAAATCTGGTAAAGATATTTTCAATTAAAAACTTCATGACCACATTATGATCAGCCCTCTTGGTAGGGATTGCTTCAATCCACTTTGTAAAATAATCAGTGGAAACTAATATCCATCTGTGCTGGCCACTGGAATCTGGATTGATTTCTCCAATGAAGTTTAAGCCCCACTGTTGAAAAGGTCCTTTTGCATGTATTGGTTTTAAGGGCAGGGACTTCAACTACTGCTTTCCTTCAAATTTTTGGCACCTGTCACAAGATTTAACAAATGAAAATACATCAGAAAATAAAGTGGGCCAATAGTACCCAGCTCTGAGGATTTTGTGGGTTGTAGTTTTCCAATAATGATGCCCTCCACACATGTTGGAATGAAATTGCTGCATGACTTCTATTGACTGTTTTTTGTCCAGACACCTCAAAAGCACTCCAGATGGATCCCTCCAATAGAGCAGATTTTCATGGATACAATATTTTGTTGACCTAAGCTTAACAGTTCTGGATTGACTTGTGCTTAAGCCTAGAGATATTTCTAGCTTTAGCAAGATTTAACTACTACAGAATACCAATCACAAGAAGCTATATTCTTGGCCACTGACTATTTTCTCTCTAGTTCAGCTGCTTCCTCTTCTTCATCTGTTTGACCAATTTCTGCAATTGTGCACAGGAAATCAATATCCAATGATCTGCAATTTTCTTCAGCCAATAACTTGGCAAGACCCTGACCTCTGACCAGCTTGGTGGGCTTCAGTTCTATATTAAATTCAATCAATTTTGCAATCCATTTAGCCCTTGTTCCATCAATATCAGGTTGAGTTAAGACATCTTTTATTGCAGCAGAGGGTACATATGCAATAATCTTGGAATGCAGAATGTAAACTCTGAAAGCTCTCAAAGATTTGATGAGAGCATATGCTTGTTTCTCAATAATGTCATACCTCAGTTCAGCATCCCTTAAGTTTTTGCTGAAAAATGCCACTGGATGCTCTGAGCCTTTTTCATCTGCTTGCAATAAAAATGCTACAAGGGTGTCTTCAGAGGCAAATGAAAATATATGGAACTACTTGCTGTAATCTGGGCTGCTTAGAGTGGGAGCTTCCACGATATCTTTCTTAATGGACTCAAAAGATCTTCTTGCTATATCAATCCATTTGATTTCTACCCCTTTCTTCAACATGGAGGTAATATGCTTCACATATTCAGTAAAATTCGGGAGAAACCTCCTTACAAAGTTAATCTTGCCCAGAAAGGACTGGATATCCTTCTTTGATCTCGGGACAGACAAAGTTTGTATAGCTTTGACTCTTTCTGGGTCAATTCGGACACCTGCAGCAGAAACAACATGTCCTAATAGCTTGCCCTCTTCTAAAGAAAATTGTGATTTTTTAGGATTAACTGAAATCCCAAACCTCCTGCACTTCATGAACACCTTTTTCAAATGCCGCAAATGGTTTTGATGGGTGATGGAGTATACTCTTATGTCATCAAGGTAGATAAGGACAAATTTATCCTTTTCTCCCACAAATGCTATATCCATAGCTCTCTGAAAGGTGGCTCCAGCATTCATCAGCCCAAAAGGCATCTTAGCATACATAAAAGTGCCCCAGGGTGTGGTGAATGCAGTATTCTCTTGATCATCTGGATGCACAGCAATCTGATTAAACCCTGAAAATCCATCCAGGAAAGACATTACTTTGGCTCCTGAGACTTTTTGCAGCAAATGCTCCATCTTGGGTAGAGGATAGTTGTCTTTCTTGGAGCATTTGTTTAAGTTTTTGAAATCAACACAGAGTCTGATTTCTCCACTTTTCTTCCTCACCACAACTAGGTTGGATACCCATTTTGAATATCTGACAGGGACTATGATTTTGGCAGCCAGCAACTTTTTAATTTCCTTTTCAATCAGAGGAAAAAGCATAGGATTTATTGGTCTCTGCTTCTTTTTGAAAGGTATGGTGTCTTTCTCCAGAGGGATTTTATGTTGAATAATCTTTTTATCATAGGTTTTCAAGTCACTATATTCCCAGGCAAACACATCAACAAATTGCTTCATTAAATTGCAATATTCAGCATTCCGGTCAGCAGATAGATGAGAAGAAAGGTTTATGAATCTAGGCTGACCTGGACTCCCTATATCATGCTTACAAATTGCAGATTGATCTTCTTTTTGTGCAGCCTTGTAAGGCACATCATTTTGGTCAAACGGTCTTTCTAAAGGAATTAAACCCTTAGGAATATGATTGCTGGGCAGTTGGACAATGCTATCTTTGCCAATTTTGTTTCTAAGTTGGGCTTGGGGGCTTTCTTCCAAGGCTTCATTCTCTTGGTCAATTTTCATTTCAGAGAATTCATCAATGACTTGAAGGAACCTATTTAATTCATCATCATCATCAAAACCTTCCAATGCAGGACATTATTAGGCAAGGATGGCCTATACTTCATTTGGACTTCATAAACTAGTTTGGGAGGCATGGGAGGGATAAACATGCTAGCAGACACAGCGAGGGAATCAGCAAGCTAATTTTCGGCTCTAGGGATATATGAAATACAGAAATAATCAAAGGAATCTTTGAGTCTCCATACCTCATCTCTGTATGCTTTCAGCCTTGGGTGCTTTGCTTGAAATGTTCTATTTACTTGCTGAATGATCAAATCAGCATCTCCAAACACCTTTATATTCCTGATTTCTCTGTCTTTTGCTGCATTAAGACCCAATAGTAGAGCCTCATACTCTGCTATTTTATTAGTGACTTGAAAAGCCAGCTTAAAAGACAGCTGTGTGCTTTCTTGTTTTGGAGATATCAGCACCACCCCTGCTCCTATAGTCTCCCTGGAACATGCTCCATAAAAGAACATCTCCCAAACCTGACTTCCTTCCTCTCCTTCGGCCTGAACTATTGGTTTCTTAAGCTGCATTGAGGCCTTCTGGGATTCTTCTATTTGGAGGATACATGCTCCAAAATCAGTGTCCACAGCATATATGGGATGATTAGTAGGATTCTTCTCATCACTAATGATGTATGCCAGTTGTGCTTCTCTGTACAATCTCCTGCTTTCTCCTCCAAAGATTGAGACAGTGGCATAGGATAGATCATTCTGTAATGTCCCACCTAGTCTCTTAATCCACCCTCTAGACAGCAACATGCCAAACTTAGGAGGGACATCTGCCACCACAATATCCATCATTATACTCTTCATGGGCAACTGAGTTAGGGTAATGGCCAGGTCTTTGATTAATCCTAGGCATTTCACTTTCCTTGAATCAAAAGAGAACAAATCATGATATGGCCTAGTGATATCAAGGCCTAACTCTTCCATGACAGCTTTAGGCATCAGATTGTGGCTAGCCCCTGTGTCTAGCAAGCAGTTGTGGAGGATTTTGTCATGAATGGTCAAGGAGACATAAAAATATGGAGAATTATTATCAGCAGGTTTAATCATGTGGCTAAGCACAACTGCAGGATTGTCATCTTGCAAATTGACAGAGTCAGTGGAGGTTTGTGTGGTTTCCAGCTCAAGGGCTTCAAGGATAGGCTTTCTAAATATTTCTCTCTTTACCAAATCTACCATAGGCACAGATAATTTTATCTTCTGGACTTCTGACTCAAAGCTGAAAGAGGAAGGTAACTTATCATAACCTCTTACCTCTTGAACTGGAGCTTTGAGGATGACTGGATCAGCTGTTGGTCTTTTCTGCCTGATAATTTGTGACTCTATTTGGACAGCAGCTCTTTGGGCAGGATTCTCCTTGACATTTTTTGCATTTGACCTCATATTATATCTTTGTTGTTCACCAGTTTGCAAAACAACCTCTCTGTCCCACTCCTAACTTATTTGGTCCTGCAGCAATGGTTCTTCATATGTAGCCAATGTCAAAAAGGCAACACTGCCTTTATCTTCCATACAGTGAATTTCATCCTCATCTTCAAATTGTTCCTCCTCCATGACTACATTCTGGAAAGGAGCTTTAAATTTCTGTTCTTCATTTGGTTCTTTTCCCCTTTGAATGATTTGCAACTGTTCATTTGCTCTTCTGAATGGATTTGGATTTCTTGGAGCAAATGTATTTTGCTACCTTGTCTTTCCTGAGTTCTGCTCAACCTTCAGCTTAGATATTTTAACAGTCAATGACTCTATCATCTTAGTCATTTTATCTAATTTGGGTTCTGAAGATGAGGCAGAGGAAGAAGAAGCCTCACCTCTCTGCCTCCTTCTATCAGCATGACTTTTTAGCTTTTCTGCAGCGATAATATTAGATTCCACTTCTAGTGTTGCATCCTGCATATCAGCTAGAGTGGCACATCTTCTTTATCTCAATAACAGGCAGAAATCAGAGTCAAAAGCATTGGCATAGGTGAGTTTGGCAGAAGTGGGGGTAGGCTTTACCTCAGCTGGTATCTTACTATACATACAGTTAAATCTTTTATTAAAATCAAGCAATGATTCCCCGTTTTCCCTCTTCAGGATTCCAAACTCAAATGGTAATAGAGAAGATCTTTTCTATCTCCCCATTGCTTCAAAAATGCATCATCCAATGCTTCAATATCTGTTATGGATCTATGGGGCAATTCTCTGAACCACTTTCTTGCTTCTCCATCAAGACTCTGGACAAAAACTCTCATCCACACATCATCTTCACTGATATCTAGGTTATCTGCATAACTATAAAAAGCTTCAAGATGTTCTTCAGCTGTTACCCCTTTTGTACCAATGAATTTGGGCATATATTTTGATACTCTCCAGCAGGCATAGCATTCAAAGGAGCAGGCAAGACTAGGGGTCCATACCTAGCAGCAATAATTCTTTCCATCTTCGTGGGAGCTTGTTGGCCTGCCATGGTTGGGATATGTGGAAGGATGTTGGAAAATTGAGTAGTTTGAAGCACTATGATGGATGGCAGAGACAAAGGGATGTTCTGGACTGTATGGGAAACTTTCTTTGGACTAAGATTCAAAGGGGAACTAACTGAGCAAGGGGCTGTATTAATCTTTGAAGGAATTTCTTTACTAACAGTGCTGGGCTCTAAATCTTCAAACTGTATATCTTCAACTATAACTTTATCTTTTAGATGTGCATGAGTTTTCTTAGGCTTACCTGATCCTGATGCCCCTTTCTGTGATGTTTTCTTCAGTTTAACAATCCTCTCAGGGTCAGGCACTGGAACAGCTAGAGATTTCTGAGGATTTGTTCGAGTATGCCTCACAAACTGAGCCAGAACTGTACTGTTGAGTCGCCAAAGGTTGGTCTTCCTCCAGTGGAGTCGCCAGATAGATTATTACAACCAGAAATATGCCTAGACCTTGTCTATCATCAAAATCTAGAACTGTGTCGTTCTCCCAAGGAAGCTGAGCTTCAATCTCCTCTCCTCGGCAACGGCGCCAATTTATGTTATCACCCCAAGAAACTCTCCTAGGTTGTATCTCAGAGATGCTCGGGAACATTACAAACTCAAAATAATTTTGGAAATGGATGAATGGAAGGAATGATGCATATTTAAGCCATATAACCACTTCTACTATGCTTAACCCCAGACATGGGTGAACACCCCCAGACTACAAGGCTTTAGACCACCAACTACTCACAGTTTGAGGATTGAGGTGAAGATGGAGAATACTGACCACACCAGAAAATGCACAAGACCATGTGATGGCCAGCTGCAACCAGTAAAAAGGTCTGCAAATCTATTTCTTAATGCACAGACAGGATGACATCTCTCTGGCACTAAAATAACAGAAACCTGCATAACACATTCAATGATACATACTAGATTCTAACACAGAGGTGGGATGACAGCCCCTCAAATGCTAAACATCAAGAGCACATGAAAAATGCATAACAGGCACAACCTAGAACAGAGAAGAAGTGGAAAGTGAGCAATTAACAGCAAAAGAAGCTTGTATTAGCTGAAAATGAAGACCAGATGCTGCAGGTATCACAGTAGTTACAATCTCCAGAAGTTGAACCTTACATCAAAACTACCACCATCAACCCTATTACATTCTGTCTTCTAGATATATATAGAGTTTATTTACAAAATGTTCTACTATCCTAATGCGTGGAGGGGTCATAATGGACCACCAACCACCTTAACTATCTGATATGGGCCTCTGCTACAATCTGATTGCTTTAATGAGCAAAATTTGCCTTTTGAGATACTCTGTTGTCCTTTTCTGTGAAGGTGGAGTGCCATATGGAAGAAGTTCCATATCTAGTAAATGTTGAAATCTGCTCGAGGCTGTCCTTTTTCTTCTCGGCCATCATGCTCTTGAATTCAACTATTGAAGAATAACTGCACAGGGTACTAGATTGTGGCCTCCATTGTCCTTCAAAAGGACGGCTCAGTCAAAGGGGGCGAGGACTTCATGGCAGGTGTACGAGTGGATGGAGGATGAACATCAACCGTTGGATTGCAGTGATCGATGGCGCGGATCGGTTTACGGAAGATATAAAGAGATATGAGGGCAGGGAGATCGTGGGCCATTAGATCTCGGGCGGGGAGATCCAACGGTCGTCCGGCGACGAAGCTGCGCGAGGGTTAGAGAGCAGGGGAGGTGGTTTCAGTGGCGGGCGGTATTCCCCGCACTTCTTATGGGAGGGAAGCGGTAAACAGACACGGTCGCACGACCCAATATAACAGCGATGCGTGGCAGATGGGACTGGCAGAAACTGCTTTCCCCACTGGTTAACGAGCGTGCAGGTTACGAGAGCGGGAAGCGCAAATGCCGTCGAATCGTGTGGCAGACGATCGGATGGCGGAAGATAAACGCACATGTTTATTGATTGATGTGACAGGGAAAGGGCTTATAAAAGCGCTTGGTCGGGTTATCAGGGTTATATGATGTTTAGACTCAACACCCGGGGGCTTGGGGAATATGGGTTTATAAAGAAATTTGGAGTAAAACAAGGATAAGGGGGGTTATGGGAGTGTACAAAAAATGAAGGAGGCAGAGGAAGAGGACTGTTGCGGGATCCCTGCTTGCTAAAAACACACGGCTGTGCAAGTATTTTGACCCTCCAAATGCACAAGTACATAGCAGAGCTAACAAGAACGTCCTTGCATCTTTCCATGGATTGTTGCATTTCCTGGAGTTTCATGTTTTTGGCCGATATATTTTCAAGCCCTCCATGTCTTGTTGCAATTTCTTTAGTTGCTCCACTGCCTATTTGTTTGTGCTTGATTTCTCTGCCTCGAGTTCTTGTTCGAGCTGTGCAATTCTCTCCTCTTTCTCCCTTAGCAGAGTAGAGACCTCAATAGCCTTGTCCATAGTGGCCGATGCGTATGCTCCCATGAACTGTGATAATCTAGTCAAGTTCTCGGTCAGACTGAAAGGAATGTCCTTCCAGACCACGTCCATGGGCTCGTTCCCAAGTGGGAATTCAGGTGCATCTACCCTTATCCTTTTCCTCTGCCTTCTAACTATAGCCTTATGGAGAGGGCTATAGAACACATCAAGCGGAGGTATTTCAGTCACTCTGAGAACAATCTCTAATGTGGGTAGAGCAAGGATGATTTCAGTATGTTGGGATGGTGTTGCTTATTCCTCCATAGGTGTAGATTGTTTGTCGGAAGACTTGGGCTCTGTATCCTTTTGATCATGCGAAGGAGTTTTGAATTCCTATTTTTCTTGGGCATTTGAGGCTTTGGGAGTGCCTTGCAATTTATGATTAAACTGATCCCACTCCTGCTCCAAACTACCGCCTTTGATCCCATAGCCAAGGTGCTCATCACTTGCTTCTCAACCAACTTTATGTTGGACTCAACTTGTTGGAAATAATACTGAGGGGGGGGGGGGCGTGAATCAGTATTAGCAAGTCAATAACTTTCCATTCCCATAATCAGATTTATATACGCTACTTCAGTTAATGGAACTTGCGTGTACACACAACTGTGTTTAAGGCAACTACCGTATATCCAACAAACTTATCATTCAGTTAATTCATCATATGTTGATCTTTAATCAGTGCATCAGAACTTCATTAACCATATAAACAATAACCAGGTGTAGTAAAAATAGAATAGACCATCACACATAAGAAACACACATGAACACCAAGATTTAAGCTGGAAACCCAATGCGGGACAAAAACCACCTGCTGTTGTCTTCTTTTAATATAAGAAAAACCTGTTTACAATATTGTACTGGTGCAGACTCATACCAGTACGCAGGCACCCACTTCAGAAGGCTACAACCTTCTCTTGTTCTCCAGATTCTACTGGAAGGGAGCTACAACTCCCTCACTCTTGTACTAGCCAATATGTTTACTAGTACATATGCGCCGGCCTACTAAAGGCTCCAACCTTCACTCGTTTTCCAACTACTACTGGAAGAGCTACAACCCCGTAGCTCTTGTACTGGCCGATATGTTTAACAGTACGTAGGCACCGCCCTACAAAAGGCTACGACCTTCTCTTTTCTTCCATGGACCATGTTTCATAAATTTTCAGACTAGATACTCCTGGATCACATCACCATAGACTGAAGGCCATGTTTCATCCAATTTTCATACTGGACCTATCAACAACATTGAAGCTCAAAATCTATCATCACTGCAATACAACCATTGCATTAACCAATCATTAAATACTCAATCATCAATCTGTGAATCACCCACAACTGAATCAGACAATCACCAGAACACAGAGCAGAACCCAGAACTCTGCAACAACCACTAGAAGCATCTACAACTTCAAATATCATATTTCATAATGTATTTTCTACTCTGATGAGCCGAACCAGCGTGTATACATGCTTTTGCCAAAGCGAACCCGTGTATAGATCTGCAAATACTAACTTAAAAACCTTCACAGCTATTTCAAAATTCAGTCATACCCAGATCATAACATTTGTAGAATAAAACATGCGTCAGTATTCAGATCTAGACTATCCATGATCAAACCACATAATGATAATACATTCCAAGCCTTAAGATCCCAATCCATCATCCATCATCATCCACATAGGTGCATACTTGGTTCAGATCAAGCTAAGCATCACAAACCCATAACCTACATACTGGATCTCACACTTGCACACCCTGGCCTAATGATCTTCTCCTCTTTTTATAGTTTTAGGCCTTTCTCAATACCATGGACCAAAACCACTTAGGACCAATACCTTGGACCTAATACCTAGGGTCAATACCTCGGACCAGATACCTTGGACCAATACAATGGACCAAAACATAGTTTTCCAAGATATACACTCTTTTCCTTCTGTGAAAGTGCATGTGTACTTTATACGCACCTTTTGGTCTAGTAACCCGTGTGTATACGCTCCTTTGTCAAGGTGAACCTGCATATACCTCTCTTTATTCATTCTTTGTAGTCTGATAATTAATTCTTTGCTATTGACCTGCTACACTATGATATGTCATCTGAGTGAGTTGCCATCAAGGACAACACCTGTATCATAATGCCAACAATATCCCCCTTTGGACTTGATGGCAACAACAACACCAAGTCACTCTCCCCCTTTGACATCAAGGGCAAAGGGTGGACCAAGATATTCTCTCCCTTTGACATACATTATGTTGTTCATGCTCTGATTGAGTCTCCCCCTTTGTACATGCTGAGATGCACTAAACCATTCATGCTCCCTCTGAGCATATGTAGAGTCTGCAAAAATATTTCCAAAAGAATGACTCAATATCTCAACTATGTGAGTATGACCTTCCTATTGCCAATGACTCATACAATACATCCATCTCCCAACCAAGTGGAGATATACCAAATGTTTATACATGACTTTTATTACAAAGACCAGCAATCTAAGCAAGACCATGATAGTCATCAGCAACTATCATACACCATATATGATCTGCACCATAAGAATCTGTCCATAGCATCCAAACCTGTAACCTGCAATACCATTCTCTTGGCCAACCAACAATAATATTCCACTTAAGTGATCATCCATGAATCTGATCTGAATACCAACAATGTGACCCCAAGTATCATCTGAGATAGCACGATGTATCATTTAGCCACATAAGAATCATCACCAAAGACTTTTAACCATAATGCCAACAATGCATTATTTGAAGCATATGCTCCCCCTGAACCTGTTCCATATGTTCACTGTTAGATCTAATCATGCATATATCAGCAAGAAGTATCAAGGCATCATCATCAATTAGATATACATCAAGTTAACTTGTGAGGATCAAAAGTACTTATAAATAACATCTTATGAGTACCAACACATTTCCACACATCATCAGCAGATTGTAACCATCATCAAACAGAGCAGATAATTGACTGAACCATATCAAACCCCTTTTCCTGAGTCTGTCCCACTGCTTTTCCTCAAACTAACATATACGCAACTGTGCAGCTTCGAACTCGCGTATATACGCGACTTGTCTTCATGAAACTTGCGTATGAGATTTAGAACAATGAGGTTTCACACTTTCAGCTCCCCCTAAGTCTGTTATGTCTGTACACTGTGCCATGCCACATTTTTCTGACTGTACTTCCTTCTTCTTCCATATCTTCGACTGTGATGATGTTTTCTCCTTTTGGTATGGTGCCCAAAATCTTCTCCTGCATTCCTTTGCTATATGTCCAAGCTTGTTACATTCATAACATCTTACATGTTTTATATTCCTTCTATAGCAGTCAACGGCTTTGTGACCAAACATATTGCAAGAAAAAAAATATCCCTTAAAGTACCTGGAACATGATGATCTTTCTATGTGATGGTCTTGAACCATTCTACTTCTACATCTCGCCACAACATGTCCAAGATTATGACATACATAACACTCAACATTATTCATCTGAGAAAATAATCGACTATCACTTCCATAGTTAGGAGTAAAAGATTTTCTTTGAAGACTTTCTTTCCTTGGTTGTTGATGGGGTTGACCTTTTATCTCCTTGTTGAGAATTTCAGGTTTTGCATTAGAGTTCCTTACCTCACCCTGTAAGCTAGATTCACCTTCAACAGATTCATAAAAACCAATACCATTTTTGATAGCAGGAGATCTTTGACTACTAAGAATATCATCCAGAATCTTAGTACTGTCTTGAAATCGTAAGAGTTTATCTTTTTCTTCTAATTTACTTTTTAAGATATTTACCTCAACCTGATGTTGTTCTTCCTTTTCCAGATGTTGCTTCTTCAAGATTTCTTCAGCCTTTCTTCCTTCTTCCAATTGTTGCCTTAATTTGAGAATCTCATTTTCTTTTTCTTTATCTTCTTGAGGTAGTTCTTCATTCTGCTTATTTTTTAATGATATCACTTCATCCTGCAGCATTTGACATACTCTGAAGGCACACTCCAGCTGAGCTTTTAATCTGGTAACTTCTTCTTTGAGGGCACACTCCCTTTTGTTAAATAGATCTTATTGATCTATGATTTTATCTGATGCTTCATTTGCTTGTTCATCTTGAGGTGATTTGGAATCTGAATCCTTACTTCCATCTAACGGCCAATTGTCTCTCCTGCTATCACTGTTCCTTTGAGTTGTGTTCTTCTTCTGAGGTGCTTTCTTCTTTAGCTTCCTTCCCATTGTTCTACAGATCTCCTTCAAGCGATCAAGCTTCTACCAAAGGACCTGCTCTGATACCAATTGTTGGAAATAATACTGAGAGGGAGGGGGGGTGAATCAGTATTAGCAAGTCAATAACTTTTCATTTCCATAATTAGATTTATATACGCTACTTTAGTTAATGGAACTTGCGTGTACACGCAACCGTGTTTAAGGCAACTAGTGTATATCTAGCAAACTTGTGATTCAGTTAATTCATCATATGTTGATCTTTAATCAGTGCATCAGAACTTCATTAACCATATACACTGTAACCAGGTGCAGTAAAAATAGAACAAACCATCACACATAAGAAACACACATGAACACCAAGATTTAAGGTGGAAACCCAATGCGAGACAAAAACCACCTGTTGTTGTCTTCTTTTAATATAATAAAAACCTGTTTACAATCTTATACTGGTGCAGACTCATACCAATACGAAGCACCCACCTGTAGAAGGATACAACCTTCTCTCGTTCTCCAACTTCTACTGGAAGGGAGCTACAACCCCCTGGCTCTTGTACTAGCTGATATGTTTACTAGTACGTAGGTGGCGGCCTACTGAAGGCTCCAACCTTCACTCGTTTTCCAGCTACTACTAGAAGGGAGATACAACCCCCTGGCTCTTGTACTAGCCAAAATGTTTACCAGTACATAGGTGTCGGCCTACAGAAGGCTACGACCTTCTCTTTTCTTCCATGGACCACGTTTCATAAATTTTCAGACTAGATACTCCTGGATCACATCACCATAGACTAAAGGCCACGTTTCATCCGATTTTCATACTGGACCCATCAACAACATTGAAGCTCAAAATCAATCACCACTACAATACAACCATTGCATTAACCAATCATTAAATACTCAATCATCAATCTCTGAATCACCCAGAACTGAATCACATAGTCACCAGAACACAGAGTAGAACCCAGAACTCTGCAACAACCACTAAAACCATCTACAAATTCAGATATCATATTTCATAATATATATGCTACTCTAACTTAAAAACCTTCACAGCTATTTCAAAATTCAGTGATACCCAAATCATAACATTTGTAGAATAAAACATGCGTCATTATTCAAATCTAGACTATCCGTGATCAAACCACATAATGATAATACATTCCAAGCCTTAAGATCCCGATCCATCAACCATCATCATCCACATAGGTGCATCCTTGGTTCAAATCAAGCAAAGCATCACAAACCCATAACCTGCATACTGGATCTCACACTTGCACACCCTGGCCTAATGATCTTCTCCTCCTTTTATAGTTTTAGTCCTTTCTCAATACCACGGACCAAAACCACTTAGGACCAATACCTTAGACCAAATACCTAGGGTCAATACCTTGGACCAAATACCTTGGACCAATACCATGGACCAAAACTTAGTTTTCTAAGATATATGCGCTTTTCCTTCTATGAAAGTGTGTGTGTACGTTATACACACCTTTTGGTTTGGTAACCCGCGTGTATACCCTCCTTTGTCAAGGTGAACCTGCGTATACCTCTCTTTATTCATTCTTTGTATTCTGATCATTAATTCTTTGCTATTGACCTGTTTCACTATGACTTGTCATCTGAGTGAGTTGCCATCAAGGACAACACCTGTATCATAATGCCAACACAACTGTGTTGTCGGCATCTTGGGACTTCCTTGTGTCTAGTATCTTCTCAATGTTTACCTAAGAGTCTATTTGAGAGCTAGGGCCTCCACTATCAATAGTGATGCTTGGAGTAGTCTTATCCTCAGGTTTCAATAGATGCATTGGGATCACCCAGAGCCTCTCATCTCTGAATTCCTGAAATCTTTGAAAATCTTCAGGTTTTAGATTTTCTTTTGCCCATTCGAACGCTTATTCGAAGGATATGGCTGACTATAACAAATCCTCAAAATGATTATCATCATGATTGTATGGCTTGAGTTTAACTCCAATAGTGACATTGTATGCCACTTTATTTGGATCAAATTGCCTCTTGGGCAACGTATGAAGCCTGAGGGCTTCCATATGTGCTGATTCCTTAGTGGCATGAACAAAATTGGCTAAAGCAAAAGAACCGCATTTGACAAGGAAAATGGGCCATAATGACTTCTTGCCATCTTTTAGAACTTTAGCCAGGCCCTTTCCCACAGTTTGGTAGGCAATATCTCTCGCTAATAGCTTATTAGAAACATATAGAGGAAGGACGCGTCGATCAATTGTGCTACCAAAAACCCTAATATAGGTGAACCATTCTTCAATAAAATACTTTCCAACAGTAAGCAGGTCTGCTGCAGCTTCTTGGGAGAACCTAGGGGCTTTTTTATTGAAAATCATTTGATGTAGGGGCAACACAACAACATGGAATATCTTATAGAAGTGAGGTATGTAATGTGACTCCCATATTTGTTTATGACTGAGATGGATTGGGTAAGGATCTTGTAAGGTCCATTTCCAACCCATGGTTGGAAATGTTGTGCAAAAACAGATAGCATCCATAATGTAGGCACTAAAATAGAAGGGAGGGAGGTTATCTGAGAAGGAGGCTTTCTTCTATCGATATTCGGTAATGGTGGTGGCTAGGTTGTCAGATAGGATGGAATGCCAATTCATGATATGGGAATTAACACAGGCATCAATCAGAGGAATCCATTCAATTGAAAACTTAGTATTATTGGGTAGCCCATACAATCTACATAACATGGTTGTTGCATAGTTGTAGGGGTTCGCCAAAGAGGCTATAGCATACATACTCGATTTGTCATACTTGAATTTGTTTTCGAACACCCTCTAACCCTGAATTAGCTTGAAGGGGTGTGGATTCTTCTTTTTGAAGTTAGCCACAAATGTAACATCATAAATATTTTGAGGATCAGGTATATGGTACATTTTCTTTATATCCTCTGCTCTGAATGACCCAATGAGATCCATCTTTGAACTCTTGAACTGCCTATCTTCAATTATTAGGTTTTCAATCACCCACCTGATCATATCTGCATAGGGGGGGATTTTAGCCCTTGCTCCAATCCTATGAAGGAATGAACAAGAAGCATCTCTAAATTGGAGTTCCAGAGACCTTTTGGAATCAGTTGTTTCTCTCGTAATAGTGATTTTAGGACACTCGTCCTCCAGCCTATTGTAGATTACTTCTCAGGCTGTTGCGCCTCCGGCAGCGTCACAAACTATATTAGCAATGATAGGAGCCATCTCTGTAAACTTAGCTTCAATAATGGTCTATTTTCTCTGTTTCTGCATCACCTTTCTAAGGGACATGTCTTTTGTCGCTTTCCTGAGATAGACAAGATATATCAGCGCAGACAATATCTAGCAATTAAGATTGAAAACTTTTGTGAAATGAATTTGGATCATGAGAAAGGTTTTAATGAGATACTCGATTATAACTACCCATAACCAGGAAAATGATTATCCTTCCTCAGGCCGCTAAATATTTAATAACCTGTCAACTCGTTTGTTTTAGCATTTAAAATGTAATTATTCCACACGTTTTTCCGGACTTAATTGCGCATCGCGGTCATAAAAAGGATACAGTATAGTGTTACCAGATATTTTAAACGAAATGTGATTGCAAGATCGTAATATCGCATTTCGCAAATCATTTGTGGTTTTTCTAATGGCATGGTCAAGTTTTTTGTGAACTATGTGAAGTGTGAAATACGATTACGAAATGACCAGGTGATGTTATCGCAGCGGGAGGCCTCATCACATATCGCATTTTTGTAATGGTTTTAACATGGCCATGCAGAAAAGTGTGATTTTTCAATTGCGATATGGATTTCATCCTTAATTACTTTTGCAAGGTTTTGCTAGGAATTTTCTTAGAGTTAGGGTTTTATTATCCTAAGGATAAAAATTTAAAAGGGTCCCCATTTACACTTCTATGCCTAACTATTGTTATTTATAGATGGGGGGTTGTTTCGTAATACAATAGGTCCTTACACCATTACCAAGACTGTGGGAGACAATGCATTTGAGCTTAGCATTCTCCCATTCCTTGGCCTGCACCTAGTGTTCAATGTGGACCGCCTTCGTCCATACTTCCACCATTACTAGACACATCCGACATTGCAGAACAACTCACACCAACAAAGTTAAATCCAAATTGAATGGAACAAGCAACAACTAATTGGATCATGGACACACATATCAAGCACACTCACCAGCAGAATATCCAACTATATCGAGTTTTCAAAGTAGACCAACTCCTTCAGCAGGACAAGTGGCTCACCAGGGACCAAGTTCAGCAGAAGTTTCCTCATCTCATGGAGGAACTCAATGCAATGTGGACCATTGTTTCCTAAGGGGGGAGGAATTATCTAGGTGTATATTGGTGGCCACCCGCTAATTCCACTTGGACCCCCACCATTGTTTCTTTCAATTTTTTAGTTTCCTTAATTGTAGCACAGTTTCCTAAACTTACAGAGCTGTTTTGAGGCCCTAAATGAGATTTTTTGGGAAAACTAGGAGCAACATGGATTGTTGGACCAATGTTTTTCACCCAAAAGTTTTAGTCCTCAGATAGATCTTTCTAACAAGGTATTGTTCACGTCAAACAGATATTTTATGCCACAGTTACAACCTCGGGAAGTTGATGTACCAATTTACCCAAAGGGGGCCCATAGTTTGGCACTTCATCTCCTAGGGTTAAGTTTTTGGATGTTTAGGGTTTTCCATTGTTTCTCAACAATAAATAGGCCTTCGAGCCTCATTTTAAGACAGTTCAGAGGCATGTAGCTGCCACATCTCTTCTCAAAGATAAGCTACCATCGCCTGAGCTAGTTTATTTCAATTTCTGTTTGTAAGCATATTTCGGTATTTTACATCAACGAAATGAAGTATTATTTCTGTTGCATCTCTGTATTTATGGTCATATCTGTAATTTGTTTTGTTCCTGTTTAAATCTGGATCAAACACCTACTTAGACACCTCCCTGAAAGTGACGCCAAAAAGTGATGAGCCCTAGTATTGCACCAAAGATGTTGCAACTCCCAAGGGTTTCTCAAGTTAAATTATCAACTCGTGGTTCCTACAAAGTTAGAGGTGACAATGCTATATGCACAACAAGTTGGTTTCTACAAATGTTACTCTCAATAATGAAATTAAATCAATGTGTTCAAATAACACTCCTTCATTCAACTACAAAGAGAAAAACATGTCACAATTGCAAGGAGATGAGCACGATTCTAACTACAAAAGTGAAAGTATCATTCATTAAATGTGAATGTTGAATTGAAATTGCATGAATGGAAAAAGGCTAGTCTAGTTGCAGAAGTAAACCATGCTATTCTATTTGCAGAAATAATCAATGTAACAGTGTACTTGCATGAATCATCTATCTATTTTCACTCCATTGAAAATGAGAAATTCAACCTTCAACACAACTATGAAAAAAAATGTGAATTCTAATTCTATTTGTTGTCTTATGTTTGAAGTGAGCAAAAAACGGGGTTGGAGTAGTCTTAGAATCTTCCCAACTCATGAAATAAAGGCTTGTGGGACATTATTCAACTTTAGTACCCAAGGGTCGAAATATGGAGTTAATTTGGTTGGAAAAACCAACACTACAAGTCTGATATTGCTACATGAGGACTTGTATTGCTACAGGAGGCCCTATTTTTCTACAGGAGGGCGGTCTGAGAGCTTTTTGAGAATAGGAATGGTGTCTTGAAGGTAGAAGAAGGTGAGTGAATGGTGTGGGATCCCCTTGGCCAAGCCTAGTACCCCTCGAATTCTATCTTGCACTAAAGTTTGTGCCCATGGTGCCCTCCATTAACATAGCAAAGTGATCTCGATGGCATAGTTTGGAGGCAATGCGAGGTGTCTAGAAGGGAGATGGAGTGGCCTAGGTGGATGTAAAAAGGTGTGCCCACTCCTACAGTTCAACACAATCCCTGCAAACCAGTCAAACACATGCATCAAATGATCACTATTACAGCAAAGTAAATTAGCATGGAAAAGATGACTTGAATTTTATTAAGATCTACTCTACCCTACAACACAACTCTAATTTCCAAACACGTTTACATCTTTCGCTCACTGCAGATGGCACGAACATATGCCTTGACACACTTGCTAGAGTGGAGAGACAGCCTTGGGCAATCCTTTGCTTTCGAATTGTTGGTGTTTGTGGTTTCTGTGTGGCCACTTATACAAAAGCGGTGGTGAATTGGGGGGATTAGCAATTGGATCAACCATCGCAATGAATGCAGCAATATCTGGACCAATCTCTGGAGCTTCAACAAATCTAACAAGGACAATAGGATCTGCAGTGACTGGAAACAAATATACAATTTGGATACACATGGTGACATCTGTAATCGGTGCGCTAATAAATGCAATGACTTATATCATGATTCAAGCCCCAGCAAATCAATGAACAACATAACAGCTTAGATATTTCTCGCATTCCCGAATCTTCCAGCACCATATTTGAAGACCACTTCTCTCAGTTAATCGCACCTTCCAGCAACAGCCACTCCAGGAAAAGAGGAACGATTCACCAAAATCATTCCCTCTTTCAACACTCAGTTTCAAATTAATTCCTAATTCGGCAAACTGTTAATAATCTTCCTGTATTTTAATTGGCTATTGAAAAATCCCCAATTTGTAAATCGATGCCTATATAAACTGCCTGTAGCGATAGTCAACTTAATCAATCAATTAATTACAGTAAGGAAGGAAATCGACCCAGCCAAGGATAGTGCGCATCACAGGAAGGCACAGAAGGGAAGAGGAGTTGTTCCAATGTAGCCTCACACAATTCATCAATTGTGGATCACTCCTGTGGTCTTGCTAGAGTTGAGTGATGTCTGCATAATGTAAACATTGTTTTCAGTAATCAATTGAAGCAATTTCCCAGCATGTTCTCTTTAATTATCTATTGCATCTAATGACTTCGATTTCTGTGTGAACTAGGCACTCAAAGAGGATGCGAGTTGACTGGGTTGGCCGCCAGACCAGCTCGACACTACTCTCATATTTTAGATTAAATAGCATCCAAATTATTATTTGTCATGTGAAAGACTTAACTATTTCAAGTCTCTTTTCCTTCTTCAAGTTAACATTATTTAAATTGCTACAGTATTTTCCCTTGATCTTTAAACTTCATTGATTTGTTGCATTAATAAATTATTCCTATTTTTGCTTATGCTTGGGATATTCCTCCAGTAGTTCTTATTTGCAAGATCCACTTATGCATTGATAAACTGTAATTGATTTATACTCCGGAATATGAAAACGATGTGAATGGGTGTGGTTTTGAGGCACTGACAGATCCATTTAAACCTATACTTACAAAAACCAATATTATTTGGATGTCGCGGAGCCAATATTAATTAAAGTAAATTGTGTCATTTACTTCCCATTAAACTTCTAGAGAGTTTGCAAGATTTATTTTCAGGGCAAGGATAGATTTACATTAATTTAATTGCTTTCATAAGTTATTTATGCAGCATATTTACTTGACGATGCTTTCAAGTTAACCTTACACAGAATTAGTGCAGGTAGAATTAGTGCAAGCATAATGGTTTTGAATTGCTTTTGAATTTATTCCAGCATTTACAGTCTTTTTGTTATTTTGTCGGCACTGCTTGATTTCTAGTTCAGTTTTCCTTTTGTTCGCTTGTAATTAGAATTTCCTTTCGCATTGTTAATTGCCTTTTATTTCCCGCATGATTTGATTGTGTCGATTGATGTTTTCTTGAATTCTCTTTAATGCGGGATTTCATTTATTAATGAGATTAATACGCAAGATGGACTATCATTTATTTTGCAGGTTGTCAGGGGTTTTCTCTGGCATTTCCAATGCTGCGTCTCAAAGTTCAAGAACTTTCCGGATTGAAAAATTAAATTTTGGTACATTTATAGACCCTATACTGCACCCAACATTTTGGCGTCGTTGCTGGGGAGGCGCTTAGGGGATTGACCTTGGTAACCTAATGTAGTTTGGTTCTCTCTTTACCTAGTTTTCTTGCAACTTTTATTTGCTTTGAATTTGTTTCTTTCCTGCATTCTTTTTAAGATTTTTTTCATTTCTTGAGTGTTGTAAGAACCCGCCCTTTTATCTATTCAATCACATGCTAACAATATATACCAACTAGCTTGTAAAGATGAAGAAATGTTATTTCGAGGCATTTTTTTAATGAAGAGTTTTGAGGCTAATATGAATCATTCAATGCACCTATTTCACTGATTAGTTTCCAGAACATTCAAAGAAGGAGTCACGAAGTAGTAAATGGAGAACCTCTTTTAGTTTGGTAAGAAATGGAAAACATTGTTACTTTTGAATTTCCTATCAAAGATCTAGGAGTGGCTGAAATGCATGATATTTCCCCATCTGCACTACCAAAATTTCATTGTTTGGAAAATGAAGACCCAGATACATTCTTATTTGAGTTTGACGTACTTTGTAGAGGATATAGTTAATGTACTAATTCTCAAAGGTTGCAAGTGTTTCCTCTTACTCTTAAAGGAGAAGCTCTCCGATGGTTCATGAGCCTTGGTGGGAACTGCATTCAAACATGGGAAGACATGAAGAATGTATTCTTGGAGAAATATCAAGACTATTTCTAGGTCGATGAAGATATTTTTGGAATAAAACAAACGGAAAATGAAATCTTGTAGGATTATGTGGAGTGATTTAGATACAACATCCAAAAATCAAAACATAAGAATTTGGTAAAAGAGACCTTGAAAACACTCCTACTCAAAGGAATCAAAGATGAATTTTTAGAACCTTTAAATCTGATAGGAGCAGGTGATGTTTCTCACTTACCATATGATGATGTTTGTAAATTATGCATTAGTTATTCAAGAGGAATCTCCAAGATCGGTAAGAATTCTAGAGAACTTTCTTCTCAATTTTTGGAATCTACTACAAAAATAGGAGCTACAAAATCTTTTCTAAATTTACAATTGGATGATTTGCAGGAAGAACGGAAGCAGTGTAAGGAGGATCATTCAACAAATTATTTCCCATCACTGTCGGGGTTTCAACAGGTATTTAAGGAATCAAGTAAGGAAATAAATTGACCACCAGGTATAACTCAAAACTCATCATCATTTAATACTTGGAGTAATATTTATTATCCCCAGCAGGTTCCTCAACACATATACAACCCCACAGTTCCATGGCAGACTTATAATCCTCCTTTGATTCAATACCCCACCATATTCCTGCAATGGCCCTCTCCCTCGAGCTAGATATTCCCACAGCCTCAAGCATGGTTTGCAGCCTCCTCTCTAGGGAAATTCCCCATGAAAATTCCATTACCTGAGCCACAACAGTTGCAATTCCCATCCAATATACCACCATGTTATCCCTCTCTATGGTCCCAACCATTTCTGCAACCAAACCCTAATTTCAACAATCAAGTTGCACATCAATTTAAAACACATATTTTTCCTACTCACTCCCCTATCAAATGTAATGTCATATCTTTTAGAGAGGCGAGAGGAGTGAATCCAGAAACTTCCCCTATTACAACACATCATTTACCTCGGGAAGAAACTTTAATCCATAAACCATTAGAGCAGCAATCTATGATTAGAACTTGTTCGAAAACTGTTGTTGAATCTCACAAAGAAGAAAACCCTAGAGTTTCCCTTAACCATCCTTGTCAATCTAAAGAGAGAAATCTTCAAGCTATGGAAGACCTATACAAGTTGGAGAACCATGAATATGTGTGTCCTATTGAATCATGGTTCCAAACAATTGTTAGTACACCCCATTCCCTCATCATTCAAAAACTCTCAGTACCATATCAAGTAAGTAAGTTGGTTTCTCATACTTCGATATGCGTTAAAGTGTGCATTTTAAACCTGAGTGTGAGTATTGGAAGTATGCCTTCACTTAAAGGTGATATTTCTTTCTTTAAAAATAGGATAGGATAATAGGAGAATAATGAATAAAAATGCATAACAACACTCATGAGCTTGTGATTCCCTAAAAGCAAAACTTTTGAAATTTCTATTATCATGCACTCTCATGGTAAGACTTGTCAGAAGAAATTTACACTTAATACCTCATATTTTAAAGTGACTTTGATTGTTGATCAACATGTCAGTCAAGGATATTGTTTTAAGTTACATGTAATACTTTTTCCTATTCTAACAAACTATCATCCAGAAAATCTTTTCAAATTCCTCTTCGAAGGGACCAGTGAAAAACCTCCTATGGTGGACCACGCCTACAAAACTATAATAAGCTTTCATAAAGAACCATGACACGATCAACTCAAGGAATATTTTTGGTCATTATCCAAGATGTTTTTTAAATAAGTTCTTAGGGTAGCATGACCAACCGGTAAATAATAGTAATTAAAAACTTTTCATGCCATCCTGCACTCTTAAGGAGTATATTTGCTTCCCCACCTATTAAGTAACCCATCTGAGGTTAATCACAGTCAAAGTTTTTTTTTAAAATAGACGAATTAATTGAGGGATAGGAGGTCTCATTGCAAGCTGACCTACTATGATCATGGGTCCTAAGGAGAATGGCATTACCGCACTGGTCACCAAGCCAGGGTAATGGCTTTCAGTTGAAAAACTGGAAGACAAGAGGTCTCATCGCAAGCCGGCTTGTTCATTCTTGTTAGTTCTCATGAATGGCACTATCGATAGCTGGTTACCAAGCCAGGACAACGGCCTTCAATTAACTTCTAAAAAGAGAAAAAGTAAAATATTCTTAAATGACTCTGAATCTATATCTAATAGGTGGGACAAAAGCATTTCATAAGGTTAAAAGGTACCCCTATCGAGACTATAGATGCCTGCTGGCAGCAGGGCCATGCCTGTGGTATTAAAGTTGACTCTACACTATAATCTACTTGGTTGTTTTTGCTTTCTGTGAACTCACTATCAATCTCTTTGAGAATGGCTTTAAAATCTTTTTATTGTTATACCTTGGAGTTCTATCTTTTTGGAATGATTTTAATGGATGCGGGACCCTTAGTGCAGATAATTTATTGTGCCTAGACAAGAGGAGCTTCAACTATACATGGATAATGGTAAAATAATTATTGTGGGAAGGTATTGCTATGTCCACTTTTAACACCATGGATTTGAAATCATGTCACTCATAACTATAATAAGGATTTCAAAGTGTAACTTCTTATTAGGGATACCTACGATATATCCTTTTGGAAATTTTAAAAGTTATCTTTTAATAACACCATCCGTGCAATTTAGTTTTTCATGACAGTTTTCATTTTAGGTTTTCTTGAAATCAGTTTAAGCAAATAAAGAGTCAAGCAAACACTCTGTTTTAGAGCAAGCTTTATCTAGCGCAGGAAAGGTGATCACGAAAAACTGCAGGAACATCATTTTGAAACACCTACAAATATTCTAATTCTGTTTTATGTAAGGAAGTAACAACACCAGCTTTCCTTGCATGAGGACATGCAATATGGTCAGCATGGGGGGATGTTGGGTCTCCGATTTGTCCTATTTTTTATCTATTTCTCTCATGTTTTCGATTCGAAAAATGATTATTTTTTAAGAGTATTTGCTACTTCTTTGTTTTAATAAGATTAAAATAGCATTAATGAGAGTTTAATTAAGGCTTGTATGTTGCAGGATTAAAGCTGGTTTTATTATACTTTGGGACGTGCCTGCACTAGTGCATTCACATGCCTACACCATTTCACTTACCTTCCTACACCATGCATTGGGATTCCTGCACTAGTTATAGTGGGCTTCCTGCACTATGAAGGATTCCTGAACTACATTCATGTTCCTGCACTATGAGTCCAATGATTCTACGTTGCTGCTCTTAATTGCTTCACCAGGGCCCTACTCGATGAGGAAGATTGTGAAGCATACAATTCCTAGATTGTTAGACGGAGTGTAGGGAGTACATCTTGTATTTTTGGAAAGACAGTTGATTGTAATTACCATGGGCAAATATACCTAGAGGTTCACGACAATGTTGATATCTACGAAATAACCAAGAGAATTATCTCTAGTTTTGAATGATGTTCAAATGAATTGCAACTAGAAGCATCAAACCGTGTATAATCTTAACAATAAAACCACTGTGTTCAGCACATCCTGGGCATCCACATTTACATCTTTCGCTCGCTACAGATGGCACGAAGACATGCCTTGACACACTTGCCAGAGTGGAGAGACAACCTTGGGCAGTCCTTCACTTTCGAATTGTTGGTGTTTGTGGTTTCTGCGTGGCCACTGATACAAAAGCAGTGGTGAATTGGGGGGATTAGCAATTGGATCGACCATCGCAATGAATGCAGCAATATCCGGACCAATCTCAGGAGCTTCAACAAATCCAGCAAGGACAATAGGATCTGCAGTGACTGGAAACAAATATACAATTTGGATATACATGGTGACATCTGTAATCGGTGCACTAATAAATGCAATGACTTATAACATGATTCGAGGCCCAACGAATCAATCAACAACATAACAACTTAGATATTTCTCGCATTCCTGAATCTTCCAGCACCATATTTGAAGACCACTTCTCTCAGTTAATCACACCTTCAACCAACAACCACTCCAGGAAAAGAGGAACGATTCACTAGAATCGTTCCCTATTTCGACACTCAGTTTCAAATTAATTCCTAATTCGGAAACTGTTAATAATCTTCCTATATTTTAATTGGATGTTGAAAAAGCCCAAATTTGTAAATTGATGCCTATATAAACTGCCTAGAGCGATAATCAGCTTAGTCAATCAATTAATTACAGTAAGGAAGGAAATCGACCCAACCAGGGATAGTGCGCATCACAGGAAGGCACAAAAGGGAAGAGGAGATGTTCCAATGTAGCCTCACGCAATTCATCAGCTGTGGATCGCTCCTCTGGTCTTGCTGGAGTTGAGTGATGTCTGCATAATGTAAACATTGTTTTCAATAATCAATTGAAGCAATTTCCCAGCATGTTCTATTTAATTATCTATTGCATCTAATGACTTCGATTTTTTTGTGCCAGGCATTCAAAGAGGGTGCAAGTTGGCTGGGTTGGCTGCCAGACTAGCTCGACACTACTCTCATCTTTTAGATTAAATAGCATATAAATTATTATTTGTCGTGTGAAATACTTAACTATTTCAAGTCTCTTTTCCTTCTTCAAGTTAACATTATTTAAATTGTTGCAGCATTTTCCCTTCAGCTTTAAACTTCATTGATTTGTTGCATTAAGAAATTATTCCTATTTGTGCTTACGCTTGGGATATTCCTCCAGTAGTTCTTATTTGCAAGATCCGCTTATGTGTTGATAAACTGTAATTGATTTATACTCCAGAATATGAAAACGATGTGAGTGGGTGTGGTTTTGAGGCACTGACAGATCCATTTAAAACTCTGCTTACAAAAACCTTATATTATTTGGATGTCGCGGAGCCAATATTAATGAAAGTAAATTGTGTCATTTACTTCCCATTAAACTTATGGAGAGTTTGCAAGATTTATTTTCAGGGCAAGGAAGGCGAGAGATTTACATTAATTTAATTGCTTCCATAAGTTATTTATGCAGCATATTTACTTGACGATGATTTCAAGTTAACCTTACACAGAATTAGTGCAGGTAGAATTAGTGCAAGCATAATGGTTTTGAATTGCTTTTGAATTTATTCCAGCATTTACAGTCTTTTTTTTTTATTATGCCGGAATTGCTTGATTTCTAATTCAATTTTCCTTTTGTTCACTTGTAATTAGAATTTCATTTCATTAATTGTCTTTTATTTCCCGCATGATTTAATTGTGTGGATTGATGTTTTCTTGAATTCTATTTAGTGCAAGATTTCATTTATTAATGAGATTAATACGTAAGATAGACTAGCATTTATTTTGCAAGTTGTCATGGGCTTTCTCTGGCATTTCCAGTGCTGCGTCTCGAAGTTCATGAACTTTCCGAATTGAAAAATTAAATGTTGGTACATTTATAGACCCCATACTGCACCCAACATAGATAAAGGTGGAGAGGGAGTGACAAGGGAGAGATAGAGAGACGGTGTGTGTGTGTGTGTGTGAGAGAGAGAGAGAGAGAAAGGGAGAGAGGAAGAGAGAGAGAGAGAGAGAGAGAGAGAGAGAGAGAGATATGGAGAGGGAGAGTGTATGTTTTGGGGATGAGAAGGAGAGACAAGGGGAGATACAAATATAGATGGAGGTGGGAGAGAGGGAAGAATAGAGAGGTAAAGAGAGGGAGGGAGGAAGAGAGATAAATATGGAGAGAGAAGGGGAAGAGAGAGAGAGGGGGGAGGGAGAGAGATAAAGGGAGAGGAAGAGGGAGGGGGAGAGAGAAAGATAGATAGATAGATATGGAGAGAGTGTGTGTATGTTTGGGGGCTGAGATAGAGATATAGATGGAGGGGGTATAGAGGGGGAGAGAGAGAGAGAGGGAAGAGATAGACATGGAGAGGGAGAGGGAGAGATAGATAGATAGATAGATATGGAGAGACAGTGTGTATGTAGTTTAATATAGAGATATAAATAAGGAGAGACAGAGGGTGATAGATATATAGATGTAGGGGGCAAGAGGGAAGAAGAGAGAGACAAAGAAAGAGAGAGAGAGAGAGAGAGAGAGAGAGAGAGAGAGAGAGAGAGAGAGAGCATGCCATGGGTTTAAGGGGCTGAGATAGAGACACAAATAAGGAGAGATGGAGGGAGGTATAGATATAGATGGCAGGGGAGGAGAGGGAATAAATAAGACAAAGATAGAGAAAGGGAGGGAGAGGTGGAGAGAGAGAGACGGAGTAGAGAGGGAGGGGGAGAGAGAGAAGGAAAAAGGGAGGTAGATAGACACAAAATGGAAGGTTAAGAGAGAAGGAAGAAGAAAGAAATATAAAAAGAAAAATACAGACATAGAAGTTAGATCTAGAAAGTCATGAATATTTTTGTGTTAGGGCAATTCAACCATAAATACAATACTTGAATTTTCATCCTAGATAAAATGTTCACTTGCCTGCAATGTCTTCTTCCTCAAACTGTAAACTATTTGTAATTGGTTACATTCTTATTATTCCCATTTTCCATCATTCAACATTCTTAATCACTTTGCATTCAAACGTGGTAATAGAAAATAACTAATAGGTGTGACAATAAGAAAAATAGAAGAAAATAGTTTCAAATTGATCGTAATGAATATTGTTTCTAATTGACTATATTCTTATTATTCACATTTTCTATCATTCAACATTGTTACAATGTCACTTTGCACTTAAAATTTTTATTTCATCATTCAAGTTACTAACAGTCTCTCTCGTCTCAACAAACTGAGGTAACTAAGAAAGGTTAAAATTGAATTGACCAAATTAATCTTAAACATATTGAGCATATTTAAAATGATCAAAATTATTATTTGTTCAACAAATTTTGTATGACCACACACGACTAAAACCAGCCTAGGTCCATCTTAACCCTGGATATATCAAGCGTCGAGAGGGATCAAATATCTCGAGGTGCAAACCTCTTTTTTGAGTGAAAAACTTGAGGAAAGGTTTGCAACTCAAGAGATTTGAACCCTCTCGGCACTTGATAGATACGGGTTTAATATGGATCTAGGCTGATCATAAACTAGTTATGACATAAGGTGAATTAAATACATATAGTGAGTGTAGGGGCATGCATTTGAGTGAAAAAAATGCATGTATCATTAAGGAACATGTTAATGATATATCAAAATAAAGTTAGATATTAAGAAAATTAATTAAACTTAATTAGATTATTAATTTGAATTTAAACTCTTTTATTATGTAGCTTAATGGTAAGGAAATTTATCTATGAAAAGTATATTTTTAATTAGCTTTTAATATGTCTAATTTTTTGACATATTTCATGATATAAGAGTGATGAGCCCTGGTATTGCACCAAGGATGTTACAACACCCAAGGGATTCTCAACTTAAATTATCAACCTCGGGTTCGTACAAACTTATAGGTGGCAATGTTATATGCACAACAGGTTAGGTTCTACTCATGTCACCCTTAGTCATGAGATCAAATCAAGGTGTTCAGATACCACTCCTTTAGTGAACTACAAAGAGAAAAACATGTCACAATTGCAAGGAGATGAGCATGATTCTAACTACAGAAGTGAAAGTACCATTCATTCAATGTAAATGCTAAATTGAAATTGCATGAAAGGAAAAAGGCTAGTCTAGTTGCAGAAGTAAACCATGCTATTCTATTTGTAAACCTAATCAATGTAACATCCTACTTGCATGAATCATATATCTATTTTCACTTGCTTGAAAATGAGAAATTCAACCTTCAACACAACTATGAAAAGAAATGTTAATTCTAATTCTATTTGTTGTCTTATGTTTGCAGTGAGCGGAAAATGGGGTTGGAGTAGTCTTAGAATCTTCCTAGATCATGAAATCAAGGCTTGTGGACCATTATTCAACTTTAATACCCAAGGGTCGAAATTTGGAGCGAATTTGGTTGAAGAAAACAATGCTACAGGTCTGCTACAGGAGGGGGGTTCGAGAGATTTTTTAGGACAAGAATGGTGTCTTAAAGGTAGAAGAATGTGGATGAAGGTAGAAGAAGGTTATTGAATGGTGTGGGATCCCCTTGGCCAAGCCTAGTACCCCTTGGAGGTCTATCTTACACCAAATTTTGTGCCCATGGTGTCCTCCATTTACCTTAGCAGAGTGATCTTGGTGGCAGAGTTTGGAGGCAATGTGAGGTGTCTAGGAGGGAGATGGAGTGGCCTAGGTGGATGTAGAAAGGTGTGCCCACCCCTGCAGGTCAACACAATCCCTGCAAACTAGTCAAACACATGCATCAAATGATCACTATTACAACAAAGTAAATTAACATGGAAAAGATGAGTTGAATTTTATTAAGATCTACTCTACCCTACAACACAAATCCAATTGCCAAAAAAATGTTGCTAACTTCTAAGTTACAGAAAATAAACATGTAGAAGGATTGCAGTCCAATACTTAACAATTTCCAAGAAATCATAAACACATATTTTTGGGTTGTTATTGTAGATCTTCCAATCACTCTTCCCACAAGAGAGGTGATAGGAAAACTTGTAATCACAAGTTTTTATGATATAATACCTACTGAAACAAAAATAATTGCAATGACTTGAACAAGAAAAAGGAATAAATACAAGAGAGGGACTAAAACCTATGGGTTGTGCCCAAACCCAAGGGTTTTAGCCCTCCAAAACTAACTCAGATGCAGACCAATAGCGAATTTCCCATTAACATAAATTAAGAGCCACATACATCATATGAAATATGAGAATAATAATTTCAAGCACTAGGCTCTTCGTAGCTACTCCTAGCTGTAACAAAAATTCGAATCCTAATGAGCCTTTTGGCTATTTTATTTATACAAAAAGTAGCTGAGGGAAGCTCCCTTGAAAAAAGGAGTGATCCCTCCAAAATATTGAGATTTGTGGATCTCGTTCCCTTTGATCTTCACATATACTTTGAGTTCCTCTGCGTTGTTGGTGAGGATTTTGTGATCTCAAGCTGAGTTGGATATTTAATGAGGTGACAAACCTTCTATATTCTCTCTGGTTGTCTCCATCAAGCCCCTGCATAGTAAATATCTCCAAAAATGCTTATTTTTCCTGCATATAAATCACATTAGGCCATGCAATATGAAAAACAACCTTTAGTTTTCTTACTAAGCATATTATGGCTAAAAATGTGAATTAATGTGAGAAAACGATAGTTTTAAGGGCTAGACGATAGCACAATGAACCTCAAAATATACCTATTGATGGGACCCATCAGAGAGTTTATAAACTTAATCATGGAAAGAAAAACAAAGATAAATTTAGAGTGTTATTATTGTCATCTTCATCATTATTGTGATCAAGGTTCTATATATATATATATATATATATATATATATATATATATATATATAATATTTAGTAGTGTAAGCGTTGTTATATAGTTTGGTATGATAAATAGTTGGTCTTTTATTGGTGTGTTTTCTTTGTTGCCACTGTGTATACAAAGAGTGGGATTATTGTGTGTTTATTACTTATGTAGAGAAAGTCATTAGTGTGATTCTTGCTATTATTATGTTACTAAGATTATGCCTTTTTTATGTAAAAAAGTTGCATCATAATTAAGAGTTGTTTGTGAGGTATAATTGTTGTGTTTCTAAGCTAGATATACATGTCAAAATTTAATGCATTTTTTATGTGGAGAAGTTGCCTCATATTGGCGAGTCATCCATAATGTGCATTGACTGACAAAAACTTTAGAAAGCTTGTCTTTGGCATATAATAATAATAATAATAATAATAATAATAATAATAATATAACAATGCTGGTAAAAATCTTTTGATTATGTTCAAAATGCCCTACCAATGGCCTTGGCTACATTAGAAAAGATTCAAAATAAGTTAGTATTATTAATGATCCCCCATAGTGACAAATTCGTCAACATTTCAAGATCCTCTATAAATTGCCTTGGATATTTTAGAAAGGACTCAAAATAAGTTAGTATTATTAATGACACCCCGCCCCCCCATAGTGACAAATTAGTCAACATCTAAAGAACTATAGTTCTCTAAAGACAAAATTGTAAGTTTTCTCAAATTAATAATAGGAAAAATTCTCATCAAAACACAATGCAAGTGAGTTTGCATTTTATCATACTTTTGAATATAATGATGCAAGCAATCTAACATCTACTCCAATTGTATAACAAAAAATTGTCAAAATCTTTCAAACCTTAATAACATAGCCTAAACATCCCCATACATGGTTCATTAACACACCTTGAAGGTTAACCAACTAGTGAGTGGTTTAGTTTGAAATGAACTATGATATTACACCATCGTCAAAAAAGTTAAAGAAACAAAGAGGAAAACTAAATGCAAGAGAAGTTGAATCATTGACAATAAGAAAATTCATGATATTTGACATTATAATCAGTGAGTCAACGAAATAATTAGTGATAGTTAATTGAATTGTAGTTAGCAGAATTGTTAGTGAGTTGGGGGAGAGCTAAGTAGTAGAGTGTCAAGAGTATAGTTTGACATTGTAATATACTCATGTATATTGATTCAACATTGTTGTATGTGTTTAATTGTGAAAAAATGGGTGGGTGCCTTTTCCTAACATAACATTGCCTATGAACCTAGGAGCATGTAGTCTATGGACTTGTGGGGGGCAAATATTTTAAACTTTTAATTAGGAATTAAAAAAAAAAAAAGAAATAGAAGCAAAGGAATAGGTAGAGGAAAAGAGAAGGTTATAGTTGAGTTAGAGGTAAAAGCTAAAGCCAAATCTAAAAGAAAGGTAGAACTAAAAATTGATGCATAAAGAATATTTCGACCTGCATTCAATATATTCACATCAGATTGATAATGGTAAGACTACCAAAAATCTAAAAGAGGAACTTAAATTCATTCAATTACTCTACCTGAACGTCCTGCCAATGAATTATATGTAGGTGAGGAAGAGGTTAGAAAATGAAGATAAAGCCAAGTCCAATGCTAAAGTAGAAGCTAAGGTGGAACATAAAATTAAAACCACTAAGGAAGAAGAAGCAAGGAGGTTAGTAGAAAAAGAAGACGGAAAAAATAAAGTTGAATAAAATGCTATGGTTGAGAGAAAAAGATTGAGAAAGAAAGAAGAAGGCGGCAAATGGGATATTGAAGCAATAGAGGGATCACTAGAAGAGAATGTGCACACTCCTAAGAGCTTTTCTAATGTGTCGTCAATTAGACTAATTATAGGAGATATGTCAATCCTCATTCCCACTATTGAAGTTACTAACTTAGATAACCATTTTCTTTTGATAAGAAGAAAAGGTAAATAGCAAGGTCAAGACACAAAAGGAGAAAGCTTACTATTGACTAAGACCTTGTATAGAAACTAATTTGTTGGACACCAAAGAAAAAGACTCAATAGAGATAACTTCCATTTGAGTGCTTTTGCTAAAGCCAATGTGTCCAATATTCATGATATAGTCAAAGATTTGGAAAAAAACAAATCACAAGTAAAATTCTTGGAAATTATTACATGAAAAATTAAAAAAAATTTAAGGTTTCTGTCTATTTTGTACTAAGAATTAAATTACAGAAAGTTAAGCTTATTGTAATTTTAAAAAACTAAAAAAATAAGATCTAATATGCTTAAGTTAAATGCCCATAATGCCTAACATGCATAAGTTAAATGCCCATAATGCCTAACATGCATAATTTTTTAGATAAAAAAGTAGTTTTACTTTATGTGAATAATTAAATGATTGATTAAAACAAGTATACCATTGCCCTAAGATGAAAAGAAAAAATCTAGTAAGATAGAATAAAGATCCAATTGGGTTTTTGCACTTATAAGATTTCCTTAATAAAGTTCATTTTATTAATTACAAAACACGATATTGCTTACAACCTAGATCCTCAAATACTTTTGTATCTATATATTTATTTAGTTCAATTCGATTCTGATTGTTATTTTTATTTCAATAAAATTCTTTCATTTTATTTGAAAATAAGGTATCCAGTATCCACCTGAAAACTAGTTGCATGAAAGGTATTTACACGTGGATTCCAGGATACCTAGAGTTCGGGAATTTTAAAAACAATTTAATGGAAATAATACTAAATATTTTTAATTCAAGTTTAATAAAACATCTGACATCCGGCTCTAGAAAAAACTTTGGACTCCCATACATCTAGACCATTCGTATTTCTTAACTGAAATGACAGTTAGTTAGCATTTAATTCAGAAGTGATGGAAAATAATGAATTCTCTTGGGCACTAAATTTCTCTATACTTACGGAATTTTAGAGGATTTTCTACATATCTTTCGCGGAATACATTCAAGCCTCCACCTATTGAAAGGGTTTCGACATTTGAGATATTTTTTTGTTTTCTTTTGTACTTCAATTGCTCAATTTCTTATAGAATTACTTATTGATTACGAGGTATCATCTCATCTAATTATTATGTTATCTATATAATAATTATCTATATTTGATTTTATAGTTGTTTTTTTATCAATTTACATATTTTAATTAATTATATTGTGTTTTTACAAAATAAGAATGGGAAGAAAGGTCTGTTTGGAGTAACTCAATTGGCAATGGTCGTGTAAATGAAGTCTCACCGAATTGGAAGTCTTGGGTTCAAATCTTGTGCTCCCCCGATCGGAGTGAGAAGATGGACATGATAAAGATGTAGTCCTACCAAGCTTACAAAAAAAAAATGAGAAGAAAGTGGAAATCAAAATCTATGAAGTCTATTGTGGAGAATATCAACATAAAGCAGAAATAAATGGAAGTAGGATTATCAAACGAGAAGAACCCTAACTCGACCTTTTTTATTCTGATACGACATTCAAAACTCAAGATGCGGGTACCATGTTTGTTGGGTCATTGATTTGTCACTATTATTATCACTTCCAAACATCTCTTTTTCCTCCTCTTATTGCCCTTTTATCACTCCATTTACCACAATTTCTCATAAATATCATATAATGATTACTTAAGCTTTAGTGGTTAAGTAATGCTCATATTCCTTTATTTTTAATAAGTTAAAGATTATTATGCATAATTTTACCAATGATAGTTTATGAAGGGAATTATTGTAACAAAACTCATGTTTCAACCTTCAATTTCTCACCCAGGTTGCAAAATCTAAGTTTGGGCTCATGATCAAATGTTCCCAATCAGAAATCTACCAGAAAAGAAGTGATTGTTTTGTGTTGGATTTTGCAGGAAAATGAAAATGAATCTCGAAAATTTCAAAAATGGGTTTTGTGCTTTTCCAAAATTTGTAATGGTTTAAGATATATGTTTGGTTCTTTGAATGTGCTATTTCCATATTTATTGTTGCGATCATTGACATACTACGTCCCAAAAAAAGTAATCAATCAACTACTAAAATCATTCTTTCTTATTCTAAGATGATTCTATGTTAAATAAGTCAAATGTAATTCGATCTTGAGTTGTTATACTACCAAGATCTCCCAAAAAAATAGAGTCAACATTCTATAATATGTCCATAGTTGTTACAACCCAAATTTTGGTGAATTAGTTCCAATTCACTCCCTACACTTTTCTTCTATAAATGTATGGGCAGATAGTAGATTAAGTGTTAAGTTCGGGTAAGTTAGAGGAAGAAGCAATGTAGAATACACAAGGGTTGCACTAGAAACAAAGACACAACGAGATTATTGGTGCATCATCTTTTTTTTTTATAAAGTATGCAATTTTCTATTATCTGAAGCATTAATATGTGAGTAAGTTTAGTGGCCCTGATTGGTGAAGGAGGGCCCCCTTCACTGGTCAAGTGCTGGAGTTTCATTTGTTAATAATATTTATCATAGGTGTTACAGTTTTATTTATTATTTAGATCTGTCATAGAAGTTTTGTAATTTTGTGTGCTTTGATTTTATCAGTAGTTGCTAATTTCCAGAAGTTAGTGTTTACATTTACTATCTTGAGAAGGTTGATTTGTTGAGTTGAGATTCTACTACATTAACATTTCAGGGTGATTTGTTTCTTGTTATTCACATTGTGTTTAACTATTGTTGCTTGCAAAGTGGATTGGTTAATTTTTGTTACTTGCAGGATGGTTTCATTGTTGTTACTTGCATAGATTGAATTAATATTAAGATAGGACTCTATTTCATATGACTGTTAAGAATTTTTTTGTAGATTAAATTTCCTTTCTTTGCGGCCAATTCATTCTCTTGTAATTGATTGAAGTTTCTGTTGCAACGAGTTCATGTCTTTTTATTTCATTAGTTGGATGTAATCTGAAAGTGTGAGTTTTCTAGCTATACAACCATTATAACCACCAGCATTACCAATGGATCTCTTGTCCGCATATATTTTGCATGTAACCTTGAAATAACAGATGATCCCCAAATTTATAATTAAATGTGGAGTGTTGTAGTTTTCCTAAACATACATATGTAGCACCTAACATTTTTTGTGTCGTTGTCGAGGGGGTTTCAAGGGAATGAAAGAACAATCTAGCATTGGCTAGTTGCATTATTTTTGGTACTACTGGCCTTGAGTTTCAAAGACAGGAAGGGAATCAACCTACGCAGTTGACCACCTATCTCCTTTGGTGAGAGAATGTGGTAATCTCTTGTACCACTTATATCATAACATTTAGCTTGAATGTGTGAAGCATATATGAGTGTATGACTAGAAGTAGAAGAAAAATAAGTCTTATCATTTCACCTAGTGGTGTTGTAAGCACCACCCATTCCACTAACCAGTTGATAGGAACATTCGAAGGAGGATCCTTAAGATATCACCTAAAGAAATTCTTTTATTTTAGAAATAAATGGCATCAATTATTACCGTTGAATTCTCCATCAGATATCTAGGAGGAGTGGCACAAATGCACAACATTCCCCCCATATGTTCTACCAAATTTCCATGGTTTGGAAAATGAAGACTCAGATACATTCTTATTTGAGTTTGAAGTACTTTGTAGAGGATATGATTATTATACTAATGCTCAAAAGTTGAAAGTGATTCATCTTACTCTAAAGGATCAACGCTCTAATGGTTCATAAGCCCTAGTGGGAACTGCATGCAAACTTGGGAAGATGTGAAGAATGTATTATTGAAGAAGTACCAACGCTGTTTCATGGCCAATGAAGATATTTTTAGAATGAAATAAGGAGAAGATGAAAGTTTGGAGGAATGTGTGGAATAATTTCAATACAACCTTGAAAATTCAAAACACAAACAATTGTTGAAAGAGACCCTGAAAATCCTCCTGCTCAAAGGAATCCAAGATGAATTTTTTACTTTTAAATATAATGGGAATAGGTGATATTTTTCTGCTAGCATATGATGATGTTTATGAATTACGTATATGGTATTCAAGATGAAACTCCACATCTGGTAAGAATTCTAAAGAACTTCCCTCTCAATTTTTGAAATTTGCTACAAGAACAAGGGTTACAAGAGCTGAAATCAGTAATTTATTTGAACTTTGTAAAACTGATATTATTAGATCTCTAAATTCACAATTGTATATTTTTCAGATTAAGAAAAATCAAGAAGAATTAAAGAAGTTTTTTTCCCTCGGTGCCAAAAGAAACATCGTGCAAGAGGTTTTCCTTTGGATAGCAAGACTTTTGGCACATGTGACTTGAACCATCCCATGGATAGTTTCTCTTCCTCACTTGGGATGAAAGCAACATATCATAAATATCAAGAAGTTGCAGCAAGTTCGCTTTATTCAATGGCACTATAACATCCATGTAAACCATGGTCTATATGTATGGTTTAAAACTCTATCCTTCCATTTTCTTGCATAATCCATCATGGAATACTCCTACACTTGGAAGCCATGCTAATCTCAATATAACTCTCACCAATCTTGCCCACATAATTTGCATGGCTACCTCCCTTCACCTTACAACACAAACAAATCATCCATTCTTTCTACCAGCTCTTCAACAACATCTTACTTTCCTATCAAGATCAGCCACACAACCCAACCAAATACATCATCAAAATCATCCATGTCATACAAAATTTCCTTCTCAATCGATTCCACACCCTCATAATAATAAATTAGCACAACATGATTACAATGTTGAGCTACAAAATTTATCCACCCTTCACAACAATTTTATCTCACCTGCAACACTGCAATAAAATTATATTAGGTCCGAAAAGGTTTCAAATCCAAAAGTTGCAAAAATCATGGAAGAAAATGAAGTTTCTTCTATTCTTTATTAGTAGACAAACGGGATCAATAAGACATTGCTAACATCTAAACAAATGCTGGAGGCAAAAATTGAATTATTCCTTGCATCATTGTTGCTAGATCTAGACCCCTTATGCATTTGGGAAGATCAATTTTTTGAAGAACTTCATGATATCACAACTACAAGAAATCAAGGAAGCAAGGGATATATTGAAGCTTGATTTGAATATGTCATTAGTCTGCAACATCACTCCATGCTTCAACAATTCTTGGCACCATCCTTTCAAGAG
This sequence comes from Pinus tabuliformis, assembly GCA_031772625.1. Lineage (NCBI taxonomy): Eukaryota > Viridiplantae > Streptophyta > Pinopsida > Pinales > Pinaceae > Pinus > Pinus tabuliformis. The sequence goes on along the minus strand of CM062820.1, from coordinate 1,311,672,229 downwards.
AAATTGGTCTCTCACATCCTGGTATTCATTAAAGTACATTTTTTAGATTTGGGTATGAACATACTTGAGACCTTGCTTCAGAAATGGATCCATTGGAGGTAATCTTTTACCTGAATTTTCTAAGTAGGGTGTTATAGTATATAAAAATAATATATATACTATCTTAAAATAAAATTGTTACAACATTTTCCATCTTCAACACTTAGTTACTAATCCTTTTACAACTCTCAATCATTGATTGCCTCTACCCACACTCAGTCCCTTAGATCTTATGCATGTTGAAGAATTATTGGTGTGGAAGTGTCTCACATAGAGAATTACATGTATATGAAAATTACACATATGTATATCACTATCTAGACAAATATCTTTGTGATCATACTCTTATGGCGCTTTGTTACATTGACTTCAATAAAAACACAATTGGGACAGTTCTATTTTTTGGGGATCATACGAGCTCATTTATTAAACTTGATTCTATCTAAAGTATCCCATTGGATCTATTTTCTAACACATATTTAATTTTTTGAATTTGAATCTCAAATGAAGAATTTATGACCAAAATAGTGGCTAGATATGGAGCAGGCAACTTAGGCACAAAGTCAGGACAATCAAAATTTGGGGCACTAAAATTGGGAATTTTTAAAACTTGTTTCTAAGGGAGATATCCATTGGATTCTAGTTTTTAACCCGACTTAAATCATTCAATCCAGATCTCAGATGAAAAAGTTATGACCAAATTACTAACTATTTCTCTTAAAATTTGCATCATGGTAAGTATGCATCTTACTATTACAAGAACGTACAATATATCAAATCAAAATTTATTAAATACCTTTTTATCAGGGAGAAATGTCTTCAAATATAGTTTAATATGCAATTTGAATAACTCAACTTTGACTTTTTATGAAAAATTATTCACAAATTAGTGACTTCTTGTCCTAAACCAGCATAACAAAAACTCTTCCTCTTCAGTCTATTAATAAGAGGTTTTGGTACAGTAAATCATATTCATATTAAAACATATTTATATTGGAGATGAATAAATGAATCTAATTTAACCTCCAAGTTGAATCAAATTGATCCAACCTATAACAAAAAATTCTTGATCAAAATAGTGACCGATGGTCTATGGGGGAATTCGAAAACACCTTTGTCATGCAAGTTGTTCCTTAGAAAATTTGACATATCGTATGGAGGAATTTTTAAAAAAATGTTCTACTGCAGATAACCCTATGAATATACTTTCATATGGCTCTAAATTCACTCAAACCGGGCTTAGAGCAAAGAAGTTATCAACAAATTGATGTCGTCTAAGGCAGTCACCACTTCTCAGCAGCGAAACAATGAAATTTATTTTGGTATCTTTCCTAGGTTTTGTTTTATTAGAACTTCTTGTCATTTATTTTTTTCATGTTTTGGATGAAGAGAGACTTTTCATGTCTCTTCGTCCATGATCTCACATTTTATCGCAAGAAAGTGCTAGTTTTTTGTAAATCCTGGGAAGATAAGAAAAAAAGCCAATTCACAAATAAAGTAATTCTTGAGGCCATATTTTTGTAAATGAGATAAATACTAATTCTAGAAATGTTGCAAGCTTATACCGCCAACAAGAAGCTTCACAAGAACTAGGGGTCATGCTGTAACTTCCTATCTAGAAGCATCGTTATGTCTATTATTGTTACTTCTACCACTTTCATCATTTTAGAATCTATCACCACCATCATTAGATTGATCACCATTGATTATCATAAACTCTTGTGGTAAATCTTGTCAGGTAGTATTCACTCTTAATTCCCCATTATTTTGTAAAGTTACTATGATTGTTGATTGGCTAATTCTTCTCCATGTCACCTAACCGAGATCATCCACTAAGTTAGTTAGGGGGGTTTTGTCACTTTCCTGCTCAGTACTTCTTGTCCATAAGCTTAAAATGATGTGGGGAATTTAGGGGTGTAACAAGAAACAATGGTATTGTCAGGTGAATAAATCATATAAGTCTAGTTTCTCTAAAGGTTGTTACCCAAGAAATATTTCCAAGTTGTTGTAAAAGTTGTTAGCCAAAAAAAAATTCCAAGTTCCTCTAAAGGGTATTCTCTAAAAACCTCCTATGGTGGACCACTCATATAGAACCTCAATAAGCTATCATGAAAACTCTAGCATGGTCGACTAGAGGGACCTTTCAGTTATTATCTGAGATGCTTCATTTCACTACACATTAAATAGCTGATATTTATGACTATTGTGAATGGTGTCACCCATGGGCTCAACTTGAATAATGAATTATGTGCCTAGCAAATATAAAATACTATCATACAACCCAACTTCCTTACAAATTGTCAATGAACAGTATACATTATTTCAAATATCTTGAGTGGTATTCATGTGAATAAAGAAAAAGAATAATAAAAGGAAGTATCGGGAAGTACAAGTAAACCCATCGAGGTATTGAAGAGGCTTGTTGACAGCGGGGCTATTCTTATATCATACCAAGGCAAATCCGTCAGGGTACTGAACATGCATGCTGGTAGTGGGGCTATGTCAGGTAAGTGAGATGAGGAACACACATTAGAACACATATAACTCAATTTAAGTGAAGGTTTGGGTCATATGTTGAAACAATTGTCATTGAATTTCAAGCTAGGAAGAATAAACCTCATATCTCAGCTTTCAGAACATGGCTTTAAGTTCCTTTAATTCTTATGCTTTGAATTTTTATCTTTTTAAAGAGGTTTTCATAGAAGTGGGACCCTTAATGTAGGTGATTTTATTTTCTCATATAAGGGGGAATTTTTTATACACTTGGATAATGGTAAGACTTTGAGAGGAAAAGACAAAGATAATTGGTTCATCCTAGGAATGTATCTTTTTATTATATTTTTTTCCCTATTTATATCCTCTTTTCATCCATCTTTAATTCCGTGGCATTCAAAATTATCATGTCACTTTTATTTATATTAATGTTATTGAGGTGATGAATTATTGACTTCAGGCTACTCATGAGATGTTTTGTAGAAATATTGATGGTAAATTGGTTAGTTGATGACAACGGTTCAACACTTGTATGACTTCCACCTTCAAGATCACTCCCTACATTGGTTTTGACTAAATCAAACATTAGTCCATCCATTATAATCCAAGATTTCATGGAGGTAAAACTTGAGGTAAAGTAGCATGAATTTTTTATCTATTAAAATTTTAGGAGAATGTCATGAAAACACCCTAAGCATTCTTTGCTCCTATTTCCACTTCTTTGTCACTTTTCAAGGACATAAAAATATTTCAATTTGGGGGAGGTTATTTTTCATTGCTTTACTGATCATGGATATGAAATTAATATTCTTTATCATCCATTACCATCCATATTCATTATGTAACCTCCCTTGTTCCATGTGACCTATAATATCATCCTACCTGTGGCATCATCTTCCATAACCTTACTAAAGGATGCAAGTGAAAAATATAGAAAAATAATTTTGAGAACTTTTGGATATGCACTTAAACAATCACATAAACAACAGTATATATCATCCTTCTCTACCCTTTATCTTCATTGATTTGTGGCAGCACATTATTGCAAAGTCTTTCTTTATTGTTGTACAATTTGAAGAGTTAATTGGTGCACTAGAAAACAGTCTCCTTATGAATTTGTTTTTTATGAGGGATATGCTTTCAATTTTCTCCACAGTCACTTGAAGAGGAATTTAACAAGGCATACAACTAGTTAGGAGGACTATTCCTTTTCTTTCCCTAAGACAAGGAAATTGTTCAGTTTGGGAGAAGGAAGTGTTGCTACAAATCATGGTATGGTAAAAAATGAATCCTACAACAATCACATTTTTAGTCATTATTTGTATAACAATGTTTTTCTATTAGCAAATGAAGGCAGCCTTGTCATGTAGAAGGTTGGATCAATGATTCAATGAGTGAATGATTGTGTCCATCATCAAGTATTTATAAAGCATTATTAGCCTTTTCATTGACAAAAGTGGAGAATTTCTATGGTAGTTCTAAAAATTGGAAAAATGCATAAAATTAGTTGAGTATATCTTTCAAACCATGAAATGGAGTCTTGTAATTTTTGGACAACAAGAAGGTATCATTAAAATGAACAACCCCATAACATTTAAAGCTAAACCAGTTTGTGAAATTATAGAATACAAGCACTATAACCTACATATAATTTGTCCTTTTCTCAAAATATATGATGGGAGGAAGCCTAATTGTTTGTGAGGAATAGCAATGGAATGGTAGAAATCTACTTGCAAAATTTCAAATAAAACTAGTTTGTAGTTTATGAGAAAATCATTAATGAAGTTTGTTGCTACTTGTACAATGTTTTCTGCAACGTCGTATACATATTGTTGAAACTCCATGGACATATTGATACAACTTCACTAGCATTGCTAGAATAGAATAACCATTGTTTTGGAAAGGAATTGGTAAATAAATACTATGTCCTATTAGCATCATGACTTGAGAAAGAAAAGTTGTGTTGGTCACTATGCATTGAAAAAATGAAATTATAGCTTGGAGGATGCAAAGGTATGGGTTGCATGAGGACATGCAACATATTTCGTTTGGCGGAGATGTTGCATTGTTTATTTGTCACTATTATTATCACTTCCATACATCCATTTCATCCCGTTTTCCTCCTCTTACTGCTCCTTTATTACTCCATTTACCACTTTCTCATAAAATACGATATAATGCTTACTTAAGCTTTAGTGGTTAAGTAATTCTCATTTTCCTTTATTTGTAAGAGATTAAATATTATTATGCATAATTTTACTAATGATGGTTTATGTAACAAAACTCATATTCCAACCTCTAAGTTCTCACCCAAGTTGCAAAATCTAACCTTTGACTAATGATCAATTGTTCCTAGTTAGAAATTTTCAAATAAGAAGTGATCGTTTTGTGTTGGGTTTTGCAAACAAATGAAGACGAATCTTGAAAATCGGATAGGTTATGTGTAGAATGACCCAATTTAGTTGAATGACAATAAGTTTTCCAAAATTTGTCATGGTTTGAGAGATACATATAGTTCATTGAAGGTGATATTTCTATATTTATTGTTGTGGTCATTGACAAATTGCGTCCCAAACAAAGAAATCAATCAGCTACTAAAAAAATTCCAACTTATTCTAAGATGATTCTATATTAAATAAGTAAAATGCAATTTGATCTTGAGTTGTTGCACAACCAAGATCTCCCAAAAAAATAGAGTCAATATTTTGTAATTTTTCCATAGTTGTTACAACCCAGAGTTGGGTGAATTAGTTCCAGTTCATCCCCTAGTATTTTCTTATACAAATTTATGGGAAAATAGCAAATTGAGTGTTAAGTTCAGTCAAGCTAGAGGAAGAAGCAATGTTGAAAAAATAATGTTTGTACTAGAAATAAAGACACAGTGAGATTATTGTTGCATCATCTTTTTTTAATAATGTTTTCAATTTTCTATTATCTGAAGCATTGATTTGTGAGTAATCTTTAGCAGCCCTAATTGGTGGAGGAGGGCCCCCTTCACTCGTCAAGTGTTGCAGTTTCATTTGTTAATTAGATTTATCATAGGTGTTGTAGTTTTATTTATTAGTTAGATTTGTCAAAGAAGTTTTCTAATTTTGTATCCTTTCATTTTATGAGTAATTGTTAATTTCTAGGAGCTAGTGTTTACATTTATTATCTTAAGAAGGTTGATTTGTCGAAGTTGAGATTCTCCTACATTAACATTTTAGGGTGATTTGTTTCTTGTTACCTGAAGTGTGTTTAAATATTGTTGCTTGCAGAGTGGAGAGGTTTAAATGTTGTTACTTGCGAAGTTTTTAATTGTTGTTACTTGTGGAGGCTTAATTGTTGTTACTTGTGGAGGCGTAATTTTTGTTACTTGCAGAGTGTTAATTGTTGTTACTTGCAAAGTGCTAAGTGTTGTTACCTGCGGAGGTTTAATTGTTGTTACTTACAGAGTGTCAATTGTTGTTACTTACAGCATATTTAATTGTTGTTGCTTATAGGATGGTTTAATTATTGTTACTTGGAGATATAAAATTACTATTAAGATACGAATATATTTCATATGATTGTTAAGAATTCTTTTGTAGATTGAATTTCATTTCTTTACGGCCAATGCATTCTCTTGTAACTGATTGAAGCTTCTATTGCATCGAGATTCTATCTTTTTATTTCTTGAGTTGGATTTAATCTGAAAGTGTGAATTTTTTAGCTACGTGGCCATTAGAACCACCAACACTAGAAAGGGATCTATTTCCTACATATATTTTGCACGTAACCTTGAAATAGCAGACGACCCCTGAATTGATAATTATATGTGAAGTGTTTTAGTTGTCCTAAACAGATATATGTAGCACCCGAAAATGTCTTGGGAAGAAATGTATGATTTCGTTGAGAACAATGAACGGAAAAACCTAGAAGAAGGTTCAGAGGAGAATTCTACTTTAGATTCTGGAAGTTTTGAGGCCATAAAAAAGACTGAGCTACATGAAATTGTTGCCAAGCCAACAATGTTTGCCTACTATAATATGGTGAGTTGGATAATTTCCCATGCTCATGTTTATACTTATTTAGTAATGAACCATTTCGAAAATATCATAACTTGTTGGAAACCAGAAGTTCTACAGTCTATATATAAGCTCAATCCCCCTGAATTATTTCTAAACAAAGATTATTTGGTTGATTCTGATAAGAATGTGTTGAAGAAAAATGAAATTGATTTAGTTCGTTGTTTTAATAAATGGGTAGACGATTCAAATAATTTTAAGGCCAGAGCAACTAAACTCTACCTAATTACACATTTCACAAATCCCTACACTTTTTTCATCAAAATGCTTTCAAGGATTTATAGGGAACCTAATGCAGAGCATTTGAAACTTGAATGGGTTCCTCTGGTCCATGGTATAATGATGGGTTCTAAGAATTTTAATTGGGCAGATATTCTGTCATGAAATTTATCTAAATCCATTAAACTTTCACAATCATCTCCACCAAGTTTTGGCTCAAGATTCTTCATGTCATCATATTTAATGGATATATTAATAGCTTCACTTCCTTTTCCATTTATGGAATGGAATTACTCACACAATGAGTAGCCAATTCAACAATGTCATGCTTTACATCCTAGGGGGAACTCAATTGGTGATCGAAGTGATCTAAAATCGTGTAAATAGAGAGATCCAAGACTCAATCCCCTTATTGTAACCCGTTTTATGGAGAGGAGGATAGATCGTAGGCCCCAGAGGTACAATGATAGAGGAAAGAATCAACCCCATGTCATGCGAGTACAAGACTGACCCAGTTGTTGATTCCTCTAGTTACAAGAAAAAAAATGCCATTCTTTACTTCTATGAGTTTTTTTTTAGCAAACCTTCACCTAGGGTTAGCAAAGAGATTTAATCTGGATTATAGATATTGGATATTAGTTTGTAGAAGAACAATTCTCCTATTTTAGAATTTTTGGATGTGATGTTGGCTCTTGTGTTCTCCTAATATTTATTCTAGGTAGGCTTACAATTAGGGAAATATCTATCCAAACATTTTTCATTGAATTGTTAAGTTTTTACATAAAAAAACAAAGAAGTTGTGGCCATCTTTCCTTATCAAAATTGGACAATTGATCATCAAAGATAGAGGACATGCAATAGTATAGGCAAATGGTTTGGAAGAAGTTTGGTTCCATTCTCTTCCATTTTACAAATATGATCCTCAAAACATTGTCAATGCTCATTTGAAATTGGTAAAATATTAAGGGCGAAAGGAGGGGGAGGGATCCTTTGGGATCCCACTGACCAATAAGAATTTAAGTATGCCTGGGCTCTTGGCAATGAAACCAAAAACATGTCAGCGATGTGCAGGCTCCTTCTAGATCCCTAGCTTTCCAAGGAAAAAGGAATCTCTAGGATTATAATTATCGGGGACTCCCTCATAATAATTCAATTTTTGCAGAAATGTACAACCCCTGAGAATAATAAGCTAAATATTATCCTTATAAGAAACATGAGTATCTTAGGTTCCTTTTAGCATAAAATCTTCTATCATATTCTCAGGAGCCAATATTTTTAGGCAGACAAACAAGCTAATCAAGCATGCAATTTGAGGAAGGGGAAAATAGAGATCAATGGGAAACTAGGGTGGAAAACCATCCCATGAATTAAAAATGAAAATGGTAAAGTTCTATGTTTTTTCAATCCATCAAAGAATTAGAATAAAGAAGGAAAATCTTGATTTGATAGTCCACCTCATGTGCATTATTCGACCCTAGTTCAAGCAATGATATGCAAGTTATTCATTATAATCAATGGAAGAATCTCTTAAGTAGTGGATTAGGGCCAACATGTAGGCCATGTGCCTCCTCGTACATCTCCCAGGGCAAATCTGCATGGTAGGATCCAGCCCATAAACTCACATTGTGCATATTTCAATCTCCAACAATCATAATTGATAAATCCAGTGCTCACACAAGAAGGGAGGATGGAATTTATGAGAGAGGTACAAAGCTCAATATTCTCATTCATGGAGGAGAGTAATGCATTGGTTCAAGCTCTTATCTATTTAAAGGAGGTCGATGGTCACCAGAACAATGTGATAGTTTGGCTCCACTGCTTCAATATTGTGGTAATCCCTTTGAGCCTGCGGAAATTGGTTGAGACACTAGTGTCGAGGCTTGACGGGGATGGGATTGACTCCTCAAAACCCTCTCTTATAGTCGAGATCTCCCCTTAGAGTCCTATTAAGAAAAGGAAGAAACAAGTGTCTATGCACAAGCTTTAGAAAATTATAGAGGTAATTACCAAGGACATAATTGACCAAGTAACGTGCAAAATAGTAGCTTGTGGCTCAACTTGGTACTTAGACTGTGTCAGTCTCCTTGTCCCTCGAGGGAGAATTTGATATCTTTTTTTCTCTTTGGTTCTCTTGTCCTTGGCATTTCCTTGTGGAATTTGGTGTTCAAATCCTATTATGTTTGGCATGAAATTGGAAATTTGAGATTGTCTTGGCTAGTGACACGGGATGGATTTGGATAAATCCAGTTATACATGTCATGATGGACAATACCAAATGTGAAGATGGAGAGGGGTCCTCAAAGTGTCCCCTCTTCTTGTACCTTCCTATGAATGAAAACATAGATTGAAATTCTATTTTGCAGCTACTCCTCTAGCTCTCCTTCAAGGTTGCAACACAAATTATATGAAAGAATGCAGGGCCTTCAACTTCATTTCAATCGTCAAAATGATGAAATTGATGTCCTTTGCAGCTAGTTGGAGAACCTTTCTTCGGTAATTCTAGCCTCTAGACATCAGACTTCAAATGGAAATGCAAGTACAGATAAGGTGAAAGCTATGTCAGTTGACTCCTCATTCAATGAATGACAAAATTCTGTAAATTTATTTTGATTTGTGGTCAATTTTATAGTCTCTACAGTTGCCACTTTGCTATCAATATGTATGTAGCAAATATTCATCGTGTTAGTGATGTAGAAACTCTCAGTTTGTCTTCTTCTGTCAAAGAATATGACCCTAGAATTTGATGTAAATCTCCTAGTTCTTATTGCATTCTGGGCGCAGACTTTATAAACATATGTACTCATTAGTGTTAAAAAAATGGCAAAATATTCAAAGAACTATGTCCATCAACAACTATCATTTGATTTTGTTTTTATAAATGATGACTCCTTTGATCAAGTTATTTCTAGAGTATGTCTTATGAGCATTAAAGATAGACAAAAATTACAAGATTATAGGAAATACGCCTATCTCTATTATCTTCAATAGAGAAATAGGGTTTTTAGTGTATCTCTTGTAAAATTACATATGGTAAAAGGGATAAATATTTATTTCATAGGTAGCATAAATGAACCTAAACCACAATAGCACTCTATTCGGGAAGAAGATGAGAACTTGATTATTCAAAATCCCTATGACTCTTCTAGTATATAATGTTCCAATTTCATTTGTGGAGCCACTAGAAGAGTACATCTCATGACCATTGAAGATAGACAGAAATTACAAGATTACAGGAAAGACGCCTATCTCTATCATCTTCAAGAGAGAAGCATGGTTTCTGGTGTATCTCTTGTAAAATTACATATGGAAAAGGGATAATTTTTTCTTTCATAAGTAGCGTAAATGATAATGAACCACAATAACAATCTATTCAAGAGGAATGTGTTCAATCAATTGATCATTCAGAGTCCCTATGACTCTTCCAGCAACTAATGTTCCAATTTTTTCTTATTTCTTCAAACATGTTAATTAAGCGGAGCCACTAGAAGAGACAATAGTGTCTCTTAGTGGTTATTTTTACAACTCTCAATCAAAATATATCATAAGATATAAAAAGAGAAAGCAAGATTCATCTACAATTGAAACATCATTAGAAATGATTTGGTGGGGAAGGGGAGATCCAAAAGAAAGGTCCATAGAGAGAACATCAACCCTAGGGGATTTTGCTTCAAAAAATCAATGTATTGTACAAGAATTATTTGAAGAACTAAACAAAAGCCAAAAAAAAATCAAAGAATTACAAACTGAATTGCCAAATAGTAATTTTTTTAGTGAAAGAGTGTGGCGATCTCGTGCCACTATATTAAGAGAAGGTTTTGCCTTGGCTATGAATCAATTGGAAGAGAAACATAAGAATGAGAAGCAGAAGTAGAGGAATGGTCTGAAAAAGAATGGAAGATATAGAAAATCAACATTTGCAACAGATACAAAAATTGCAATAGGCTGAAACAAAGGAAATTGAGGTTTTAAAGGAAGGATTGATATGAATATTGAAACAGTTTTTACAGCATTTGAAGTACACATTGCTTCTCTATAAGAATAGATTAATAAGCTTAAGAAAAGATATATAGAGATCAAATTTTCCAGAGATAAATCTATTGTTGTAAATTAACAACTTGAACAAGTTGAATTAAAAATTTTCAAAAAGTTGAGCAAGATTTATAACTTTCTTCGTGACTTAATATCTTTCACTGATTAGGTTGAGTTTCTAATAGAATATGATAGTGTGTTAAGTGATTAGTTTGATAAAATTATAATGTGGGAAAAGGAAGAAAATTATGAAGCCTTGGAGAAATTCTCTAAAAAGGAGAAAAAATTAATATAGATTTATTTAGATCAAAGCAAATCTAATTACAGTATTGTTAAGGATTGGATCACATAGGCTTTTGATTGGTACAATTTTGTATGGAACAATGCACTAGATGCCATCGATGAATCTGATATGCCTCATCCACAAGGAATCAGAGAAGCATTTCCATCAGCAATCTGCATGTAATCAATTGAGGAAAACATAGAATCCAATAGTAACAAAACTAAATAAATGAATAATTGGAGCACTAGCGATATTCAAAGTTTCTTTCAATTTCCGTATGAGCATATGAAACTTAATTCCAGGTTCTATTTTAAGTATAATTGAAAGAAAAGGTACATTGAAAACCGCATTGGACAATGTTAGATCAATCTTAAAAGTATAGTACATGTTTATTTACCTCAATTATCCAAGAGATATAGTCAATGGTCCCAGTTCATCAAGGATAAGGATAAAGAAAGTGTTCCCCCTCAAACATCAGATGACTCATAACCATCTGCAAAATAGATGGAGACTAGCAGTTGACCAAGCAAAGTGACTATCTATGTCAAATTAGCAAGATATTGTTTGTTCATCTTTATGTGTTAGAAAATCCATGTATGAGATAGAAGGCTTTTTTATCTTTAGAAAGAAAATGTTATCGCATTTCTAATTTTACAATTTATATAGCCCTCTTCATTGGAGAAGGGGTTAGAAATATTTTATACTTCAATGAAACTAATATTTTTAATCAAAGTTGCAATCAAATTTTGAAAACCCTGGGAATTGATTTGTCTAAGATCTCCATGTTTGGAATATTGTATGCCTTTAAAATTTGCTTATATGCATTACTGGTGTTTTAAATCATAGTTTTCATTTATTTATTATTTCCTAAAATTGAATATTTGAATATGTTTTATGTCTTTCCTTTTGAAACAATAAAGTGTAAAAATTTATTGAGATATTTAGAGAACTAGGATTTATTCTAAACCTTTAAGTATATCGATTTTTCCTTTCTGATATTCAAATGATAGCATAAGGATTTCCTCTCATTTATGAGATAGTTTCAATTTCATTACAAAATTAGTTTAGATTCTTGCATGCAAATAAACTTTAAAAATAAAAATATAATCATTGAAAAACTCTTTTAACAACAGCTTAAATCTATAAGGTGGTTGACTGAACCCACATATCATCTTGGAAAATTACTACCCCAAACAACTACAAAAATTCTTAAGGACTACACTCGGGTGATTATCCCTTCCCCTGTTGTTTGAATCACTAAATCACATCTTAAACACAAGAGTTTGTATAAATTTGTTAATAATTTCTAGTTAATAGTTTGTTATGCCATATATTTCCCATTTCTAATTTAGGTTTAATCATTTATTTAGGATAGATTAGCATAGGTAATTGGTCCTTTGCTTCAAAGAGTGTCCCCATACCAAACAAAAAAGGGTTCAATTAGGACCATGATCGGATGATAACTCCCTTGTTGCAAGAGGAATTTTTCCGCCTGTCAAGACATAAGTATTATAGGTTAGTTCTCAATATCACTCTCTCAATAAAAGAATGAGGAAAGAAGGGTGTAAGATGATAATCAACAAGCTGTAATGATCAAATCACTCAAAAAAACTCCACCCCTTCATCTTTGCATCTTGTATAATATATAGAAGAATGAGAGAGTTAGAATAGGTTAGATAGAAAATAAAAGTGGAAGTAAGAATAGTAGTCTCCAAATATATAACTCCTTTTTTGAGTGAAAATAAAATGTATTTGAAGAAACTAGTACTCGAAATGTTCAATGTCCTTCCATAACAACCAAATATAAGAAAAAATGCACCCATATATGTATAATTCCTTATTTTAATGCACTTTTTTCATTACTAAAATAGACACTACAAATTTTCTAAGAAGGAAATCCCCTAAAATTAACCCTTAAACTATGGAATGAGTGAGGATGAAAATAGTATGATGAGTTAGGCTAACTTTAGGAAGGAGAAACTTTAAAAATAATAATGTAATCTCCTTTAAGCTAGGCACTCCTCAACTAAGGTCACATGAAAAGACTCTCTCGACCAATCCAAAACACAACCAACCCCTAAAATCTCAAAGTACTTAGAATGTGTTGAATTGAGGCTTTTGTGATCCATACCAAGTTTTATGAGAAGAATTTTTGACGTAAATCACATTATAGTACATTTGTCGACGCATTTTGAACCAACGAGTGTGGTTCATCATCAGGACAAGTTGAAGAACCAGATCATGGTTGCATGTTAAATAGGGAGAGCAGATCTTCCGAAGTTTGACTTTGAAACAACTATATCAGACTGGCCAACTAGACTGGACCAACGACTATATCTAACCATGAAACGAGTAAATTTGACTAGTCAACCGCACTGGCCAAGGGATAGGGACATGGACTAATATTATATTTGATAATATTATTTAATTATAATAATATTATTAGATAAATTATTATTCAATGTATAAATAGTGTTTAATATACATATTATCATAATATTTTTAAAAGTTTTGAATGCTATTAATGTCTAAAATAATAATCTTATGAATGCTATTTATGAATATTTATTTTAATACTTTTGTTTTAGTCATGTTTATTATTTAAGTAAAATGTTAACTATATTTATGTTAATATGTTAATAGTAATTTATTAATAGATACAGGGATTATTAATATTAATAATAGTATGGATTTATTATTACTCTTAATATTCCTAAATATATAACTATAATAATAATATTATAAAATTAATTATTATTTTATAAATTATATTATTATTATTATTATTATTATTATTTAATAATAGTATTATTGTTATTACTATTATTAATGGTTTGTATAACTTATTAATAGAACTTATTAATTAAATATAAACTTAAAACATTAAGCTATCTAATGTAAACTTAAACTTTCTAATTAAATATAAATTTTAGATCAATAACCATCTATAATAGATAATTTTTTTAAACCCATTAAGTTAGTTATATAATGGACCATCTAATAAATTTAAGGAAAAGAATATGAGGGAAATTTCCCTAAAATGACTAAAACCAAAGAGGAACTACGGAGAAAGAAAATAGTTTGATTTAACAGGTTAGTTAAAAAACCGTACTCATCAATATTTAGGGATAGAAAAAGGATTTTTATTTCATGAATCGACAATTTGTTCAAATCATTAATTGAGAAGGGGTGAAAGAGACCAGGCGACCATAAAAAACAAAGAGACGATAAAAAGGAAACAACAACGAACAAGAAGACAAGGGGGAAAAACGACTAGGAAGAGAGGGCAGGGATCCAGCAACTATTGATTTTCCAGCCATCATCTCTATTGAGATTGCTCAGCCTTTTTTCAATCTCAATGGCTTCCCTAAATTTCTGGTGATGAAACTGCGCAACCTTAGCAATAACACAAGCCTCCTCAATACAAACATGATGTTTAGTCTTCTCAGCATGCTCTGCTAGTGCAGAAGACCGGGTCCTCCCATGTTTTAGGTCTGTTGAGTGCTCATTAATCCTCTGATTAATAGAGCGACCAGTCTCGCCAATGTAGGGGGTCCCACAGGAACAGGGAATAATATAGACACCTTTCATGTCCTTAAGGTCGACCAAATCCTTTACCGATCGAAGGGAATTATGAATGGTGTTAAGGGGTCTAAAGGTCAAGGGAACATTATGCTTCCTAAGGATCCTTGCAATCGTATGAGTGGTCCCTTGGATAAAAGGTAGATGGACCCCTGAGACTCGATCTTTAGGGTCTTTCTTAACCAACAATAGAGAGAAATTTTACACAAAATTAGACACTAGTAATGTATGCCATATTATGTATCCAAAAGTTAAAATGCCGAGCTAAGAATACTACTATTAAAAATTGAACCACCTCAAAATCAGTTGAAATTTGAAACATAGAAAAATTCCCAAGTAGATCCTCAAATATGTAATCATATTGTTAAAACATTTTTAGAAACCACTAAAGTGTTAAGCCCCATGTTAACCCAAAAAGCCCTTATTAAGCCCTAAATATTGAGTGATTACATTTCTATTGTTATATTGTTATGTAGGAAAGAATCCATCATGGTCCCATCTTATTAGAATTGTATAATTTCTCTCCTATACACACACACACACACTAAGGAGACTTAACCTTAGGATCGTAAAATATTGTTTCGTTTATTATATTTACTGTAAAATGATGTTTCCCCCTCAAAGTGGGCTATAATTATTGGTTTCTTAGCATTTTTAAGGTGCAAGGATTACAACATTTAATATCAGAGATCTCAATGCTATGGTTTTTCTACTTCAAACATGCCATGATGGAATTTTCGCTATAACTTTTTCTCTAGGAGCATTCAGATGGTGAAACCTGAATAATATTGAGAAGACATCTTGGGAAATATCTAGTTCAAGTTTTATATCTTGGTTCACTATATTTTCGGAGATATGGCCCAAGGAAGTTAGAGTTTTTGAATGATCCTAAATTCTATCTCAAATAGGTCAGTTCGGAAATTTTGCTATAATTTTTTTGTGAGGCTTCAAATCATTAAATGTGGATCATGTTGAGGAAAAATCATAGTGAACATATTGTCCAAGTTAAATATCTTTGTTTGTTATATTTTTGGATATATGCTCCGAGGAAGTTAGGGTTTATGTATGCTCCAAAACGCAATATCAAATCTGTCAATTTGGAAATTGTGAGATATTTCTTTTTTTTTATTTTTTTTATTTTATTTTTTTTCTGTAAGGCTTCATAAAGTGAAACTTGTACCATGTTAAGGAGAACCCTTGTGGAATAGATGGTACCGTTTTCAGATTTTAGTTCACTATACTTTCATAGTTGTACCATATGGAAGTTAGGGTTTGTGAATAATCATGAAATAAATTTTAAACGAGTCAACTTGGTATTTTTACTATATCCTCTTGTCTGGAAATTTTCAGACTGTGAAATATTTAGGAATTTTAGGAGACATATAGAAGTACCATAAGTACAAATTCTAAAATTATATTTCAACAATTGGATGCATTTTTATGATAGAATATTCTTCTTCCCACAATGAAGGCAGGAATGAAGATCAAAACATTGAGTCTCCATATTACCAACACTTTGACAATGTTGGAACTTATTACCAAGATTTTGAACATCTTCAAGAAATCCTATGTTCACAAACTGAACTTGTTTGGAGTAACCTGGAATATGAAAGTTTTAATATACCTTCTTGTTTCATTTGTAAATGTATCTCCAACAACAGCCAACTACCTCTTTCAGTAGATTTCGTCATTGGTTGTTATTCAAAGGGTATCCTTCGTGTGTTATTCTATCTATTGCATGCAAGAGATGTGCATGTTGGTGGTTCATTCTATATTTCATTTGAGTCCTTTGAAAGCATTGGAATTTTGGTTACACTCATGTTGTTTGATGGGGGATGCCTTAATGCCCTCCTTCCATCAAATCTTTTCCCATTAACTTCAACTCATTTTCTTTAGGAATAAGATATATAGTCTCATTTAGTACCTTGTGGAAGTTTTCAATCATAGGTGAAAAATTCCCTCGATATTGACAACAGGAATACATAAATGTCCCATGATCAATAGTTTTTATTAGGTGTTTGACTATAGCACATGTATTCACACTTGTCAGAATGTACTAGGTACCTTGATTCCCATTATCATCATTAGTGGGTTGTCTCACATTTGTTAATAATATCATAAATGATAGGTAATTAAATGATTTCCCTCATGTTCAACTCCAACTCATTCATTCACATGGTGTATATTTGTACCTTCAGTGGTTGGTTTAAAGAACTTGGGTTGTGTCGATGCCTTTTCATAGCCTCTTCATTTTTTGCTAGTAATCCTATTTTTCATGTTGCTCCTTCCTACCATAGCATATTCTCAATTGGAACCCGAGTTTTTGGATAATTCACTCCTTTTCATATAAATTTGGTACTTCATAAGGGGATTAGTTCTTCACTTTATTACTTCAGATATCCTCCCATTTTATATACTAAGACCTAGCTTCACTATGTATTGTTCATGGCTATGATCTATTTGACATGGATCTAATGTCTATTCTCTTCATGGCCATGATTATCACTTATTGTAAATACATATTCATGGATCCACAATGAATTTGGTTTGAAGGCCATGCTTTTCCATCTCTGAGCATGGGTATGCCCACCTCGGGAATCGAATTGTCTTACCTTGGTTTCATTTGTAGGAATTGTTCATTCCATTGTTTAGTTAACTCTTCATGCATCAAAGACAGTGTCCTCTCAATTATATATAATGTATTTTGGCCATCATATACCCTACTTCCATCATACATTAGTGGGCATCTATTATATCATCTTTTCCCACACTTGCTTGGAGATGAATTTATTGGCCTTATCATCATATCCCTTTCCCAATAAAGACTTATTTTCCCTACATAACTATTTAGAAGACATGTTTTGAGCTCACATACACACTTATCACTCTAGAATTACATGTATCTCCATTACTCCCTTAATAGGAAAACGTGCATATATTCAAGTCTTTCAAAAGCAACTTGCATATGCCTTCCAAATGCACCAAAAAAACTTAAATGTGCACATAATAGCATGCTTTGGGGAAATGTTTATAGGTTTTACTAAAAGATACCTTCTATATCATGTACTCCATATAGAAATTACTTGTAGATTCAAACTGCAGATTGTAATATGCTAAAACAATTGACTTGAATCTACTCTACTCATCAGTGGAAACAATAAACGATCGATGAAATCACGAAGCATAAAAGAGAAAGAATTAATTCACACATAACCCAATAATTTTATGGGGAAAGCCTTAGCTAAAAACCCCTGCTTTCTGTATATTTCATTAACCAGCAAATATGAGAAGATTACAATGTTTTTCTCAAGCCCGAGCAACCTCTACACTATCTCTATCTATCTCAATGCTTCGGAGACAAGCTTAAGCCAATACTCAACCAATTTTGATGCCTATCAAGCTCATATTTCCTTGTGCAGTTTCCCTGGGAATTAGCCCATATTTAATTGGGAAATTCCACAAACACGAACTGAGCAATCCTCATAGGCCTTCCTCTGATTGCATGCACCACATGTACAATTCAGATGATTATACATTGATAGTACATTGTCCCTAAACTCCAATCTCAACTAGTTCTTTCTCTGATATGACATGCATAAGTTAATTATGAGTGATATTCAATTTACTGGTTGACCATTGTTGGTTACACCCCACTACTGTAGGTTACACCCCACTATTAGATCTCCCACTAATTCCTCCATCAATTAGAACTAGTTTAATTGAATTTAACTTAGTTACACTGAATTAAATAATTACAACTCTAAATAAACTCAACCAAGGCTCCTAAAAAGTAAGATACACTCTACATGACTCTAGTTAGACCCTCAAATCGAATTAACTGAGCCAAATAAGTCAAATGAACTTAGTTAACTATTAAAAGTTGTCATGATATGTGGAATTACAATTTAATTCCTAATTTAATTCAAGGACAAAATTAAATTAAGATTTTCTTTTTCCATTTTCAACACTCCAATTTCCTTAACCAATTATTGGGAGTATAGATTCATGCCATGGGTAAAGGAGGAAGACATCCATGCCTTGATCAAGCAACCTCGTGCTATCAAAATTCCCCTAATCCTAGTTTGCACTCCATGTGTTTTTTCTCTAGGAAACCCTATTTTTATGTTATTCTTGTTGTCCTTGAGAGGAGCCCTTATCTCTCTCATCAAGTATGGAAGCAGTAAACCATTGGAGGAGACCTTCGGTGGCCCAAAGTGAAGGGACCCGGATGACGATTTCATGTGGTGCCTACAATGAGTTTCATTTGTATTATATACTTTGTACTATTGTTTATGTTATAATAAGAAACCCATCTTTCATGTCTCCAATTTTGTGTTTATAAAATATAGCATATGATTATGATTTGAATTGATGGTTCTTTTCAATTTATATAGTTGTGATCTGAATTGATGGTTCTTTTACTACATTCCATCTCTTGTTAGCTATGTGAACGTAGGTTTCGAGGTGAGGATTGTGATGGGCCTCCAAATTAGACATAAATTAAGGCCCATCTGACCATCCTTCAGCTCATTAAACCTCTCTTTTTTTCATTATATGACATATTTTTAGCTTTAATATGTTCATTAGGAAGTTTTAGAGATAATTGTGTATTTGTGCCTAATATTATTTATTTTTGTAGAATATTGTGAGAATATTAGACAAATTATGAAGATTTGGAGGAGGAGATAATCTAGGAACTTGCTCCCTACTATAGGAGGATCAAGATTGGATGATAAATGAACAAAATATCATGAAGTCATTAACAAATTCTGGAGCTCCAATGATTGAGAAAATCTAGGAATGTGTTCCCTGTCATTTAATGCAAATTCCTGGTGTTGGGAATTAGATCCACTTTTTGAGGGATTTTGGAGGGGAAAGTTTCCTCCTTTCAAGTAGAATGCTTCCTCATAATTTTTTATAAGTGAAAATTAAAATTTTCCTATAGAGGGATGTACTTCTAAGTCTTCTTGTGGAGAAAACTTGTACTTTTGCAACTCCACTTTCATTTCTAGTAGGGATGTACTTGTATTGATTCAAATAATGAAGTTTGGTGCCATTTGAATATTTTAAAGCTTGTTATCCTTCATAGGACTCTGAGTATCCTTGGGATTGGCCATCCTAGAAGCCTTAGATCCCTTTTGTATAATTTTTCTTTTCTTCTTTTCACTTCTTATTTACATGCATCTCTTATTCTTCTTTCTCGTATTTTGCATTTAGTATTGATGCTTCTTTTGTTGTAGGATTGGGTTAAATGATTGAAGTAAGTTATTTTTCAAGTTATTTACAGAGTCACATGCATGATGCATCCTTATAATTACTTTGAAAAGTCATCTTCATCATTAAGCTACTTGGATTGGGTTACTAGTTCACAAATCTAGAATTTCTTAAAGTCCCTTGTAGCAAAATAGTAGTAATTTTATGCTATTTTTTAGAACATGTTAGTGGAATTCATTTGAGTTGATTCCACTTGGATTATGACATAAAAATATTCAATATAACAAAATTTACCACATTGAATTTTCACTTGATTAGGTTAGGCATTTGATAGGTTAACTAGCTCACTAGTTCTTGAATTTCGATCTTTTAGAGTAGTAATTTTCTGCTATTTTTTAGCACGTGTTAACAGGGGTATTTTGGAGTGATTCCACTTGGAATGGAGACCTAATATGGCCTACTTAATAATAATAAAAAAATTACCATCCCATTTGAATTTTATTTACTTGGTAATTTAGCAAGATTCTTGCTCTTGTAGCATTACAGGCCTCTTGTAGCAATCGCTTGTAGCAAACCTGTAGCATCACTTTCCTTCACCAGTTTTGATCCCCACTACAAATTTGACTTAGTATAGATGAATAATGACCCCTAGACTCTAAATCCATGATTAGGGAGACCTAAGGACCATTCTAGACTCCTCCTTCCTCCATTGCAAGCACAAAACAACAAATAGAGTTAGGAAGCAATTTTCAAATTTGAAACTCTTCAATGCAATGAATTTCCTAGTTATGTGTTGTAGATTAACTTTATTCTTTCCAAGAAATTTGCAATTAGATTAATGATTTCCATTTTTCAAGTAGAATAATTGATTTGATTTGTTTGCAATTAGAGTAGCATGGTTTATTTTTGCAACTAGTTTAGGTTAGATTTTATGACATTCACTTCATTAGATCAACGAAAGAAGGAAACATTGCATGTTGCACATACAGTGTCGACACCTCTTAAGTTTGCATGAACCCCGAGTTGATAATTTAAGCTAGTATCCTTAGGAGTTGAAACATTCTTTTTGTAATATTGGGGCTCATCATATCTACATCAACTTGTGTTCCTCCTAATAAGCTTACCAACTCTTAGATGGTATTTTCTCAAGTTTTCTTGATTGTTTGGGGTGTGTATTTGAGTTTTTTTTATCACTTCTTTGTTGTGACTTCAACACTAGTCATAGGGAAGACATTCCTACTTAAAGAGAGTGTTAGATGCACATGGATTTTTCAATGATACCTATGCTAGAGATATGGACCATAGATTATCCACAAGTAGTTATGTCTTTACATTGTTTGGAGATGCTAGGAGCTAGATGAGTAAGAAACAAGTTGTAGTAACATTATCAAATACATAACTCAATATCTAGGGCTTAATAAGGGGTTTTATGTGCTTAACATGCCCCTTCCCTTGAAACAACTGTTGTCCTCAATACTTTACTAATGGTGGGTGTTTCTACATAAATAACTCATCTTCCCATGTTGTTTCTTCCACTAGTAGATTCTTCAATTTGATCAAGTACTCTTTAATTACTCAATTTTGTAGCTACTTAATCCCTGTTTCAAGGATTGTTTCTAGTTCTAGTATGATTTTTCCTTCTTCATTATCATTTGGTAAAATAGTTTGGGCTACGATCTTATTGCTAATTACCTTCTTTAAGCAAGAAACAATGGAAGACTAGATGCACATGTGAAGATGGAGGCAAACTCCAATTTGTAAACCATACTTCCAATCCTATGCAACACATTATACAAACCATAATACCTTGGTGCTAATTTATTGTCCTCCTTTTATTGTTTGAGGAACATCTATTTATATGGTTGTAGCCTCAAAGATACCTAATCCCCCACTTCAAATTCCCTTTCACTACAATATTGGTATACTCATTGTTTCATCCCATTATGTGGCATAACCAAGTTGTCGTTCAATAGTTTGAGAATCGCTTATCGATGACCTATGCAGCCTACCATTGCTTGAACCTTTGTAGTCCCTTACGAGAGTGATGTGTTTGATAGATGATAATATCCATAAAGTTTCATAAATGGAGACATTTTGATAAAGATGGAAGGATTTATTGTACCACCTATCAACCCATATATATCTCACCTCTGCTAAAGCTTTCAAAGTATTGTAAACCTTGATATCCATATATTATTCTTAAGCTAAAGTAGGTGGGGTTTCACTAGTTGAAGCATTGTGAATTATTGAATTCAATTTGTATGGATTGTATCGTTATATATACTTATATATTTCACATGAGCATCATTGACAGTTTATTATCATCATCCATGTTTATTGTTTGAATTTTTGAATGTTCATAATACAATTCTAAAACCGGTGGCTCATAGTATAAAGTTGGTCTACATATGTATCATTGTTTGGGACATGTGAAAGGATGGAAAAGGTTGGTGAATATCCTACAAAGCACATTAATCATACATGTTGTAGTACTAAAACAAAGTCTAAATAGTGTTTGAAACAAATAAATATATGTTACATAGCATGTGGCAAGTGATGTGTTGAATTTATATTTTCTTACTTGGTGTAACGATGTCTTGTATAATGTAGGTTAAGGTGATAAATGTAATGTAAAACACTATGATAATATATGGAGTTATGGTACAATGGTTAGAAGCACGAACCTTGTGACAATATTTGATTAAAAGGTAATATGGTGGCAAAAATGCATATATGTTAAGTTTTGTGGCTAAGCATTATGGTATCTTCTTTCACCTTTTGAGGGCATTTGATAGGGTTATGTTACATATGATATTATATTATTATAAGTATAACATTGAGTTAATATATGGCATATTATATGGAGGCTTTTGATATATGATAAATGTTGGTTGTGATTTTAGTTGAAGGTGGTCTCAAGCCACGAATTAAGTTTCATTTGATGGTGCATTAATGGAGCTAATTTTACAACCCACCACACACTCTTGGAATTTTTTAGGGTTACTATTATATTATCATTCAATCATTTGTAGAATCTATGCTTTAAGTTTTATTGGTGAAGTTTTGAGCTCGAATAGAATCCTAACAGTTGCACAATGAATTTTGGAGGTGATTTCAGCTTAGACCTTGCTACATAAGAAGGCTTGACTTAAAGGTGAGTACTTTGTGTGGTCAAGTTTATAAATAAAACAACATGGATTTGTTAATAAGTTTCTGAGCTTTGTCTATTTACCATAGCATTCTAATTTTGTTTTCCCAATATTTTATCCTTTCTCAAAGAGACAAAAATACGATGATTTAGTTCTATAAGTATTTGGTGGTTTGAAGTTAAAATTACATTGTTACCTTAGCATGTTTTCATACATTTCTTTCCTATTCAAAATAATTATATACAAGTTAACAGAGTTGTCTTTTGGATGTTAAACATGGTTGGTCTATTGATAACACATTTATAAGCTATGCACTACATTTACCTATATTCACACCTTCCATTATGAATACCTCATGTAATTAATTATTGTCTCTGTAAGAAAATAATTTGTTAAGGTTGTGTTGTAGCGGCTGCAACACCCTCCAAAATTTTGGCCTACATCCAAATTTCAGAGCCTTCCTTGGTTTTTCCCCTAATGGTTGCAAACACTCAGGCTCATTCCATGAGCTCTTGTCGAGTCTTTACACCCTTTTTGCTTGATCAACCACTGGTCGTCTTTTGGCATGTTGATTGTTATGTCATTCTCGTGATCTTCTTTTGGCAATTTTGAAGGTTTTTCTTTGTTTGCATGAGTTTTTTTCGCTCCGTGAACATTGGTCGTACTCACACACAAAGTTGCAAGCACTATCGCACAAGTGTCATCACGGTCATTCGAAGATCTATCTCAAGTGTTGCACTTGTCACTCTTAACCTTTAAGACAGTCTCACTGAGAACATGTTTGTCTTGTTGGTTTGAGGTGTCTTGTCATCGAGTCATGCTAAGTGTGTGATCACAATGTCATGTATGCACAAGTTCACTTGCTCTCACACTTAGCCATTTTTCCTAAAAATCTTTTGACCGGACAACCCTCCTTCAACTAGACCCCGACTGAGCTGCACTGTGCAGTCTCAACTCTCAATGACCCTGCTCTGCTACCCAGAACTGTGCAAAGCTTGAGGTTGTCCTCCAGGGTAGCCTGCACTGCGCAATCCTGGAAGTGAGCAAGTTGACTGTCTCCCAGAACTACGCAAAAGTTGTCCCCAAGTCCGATCCAATATGTGCTTCTCATAAGATCACTCATCAAGCATCCCTCTGGTCTACTGGAAACCTGAATTGCATTTTGACCTCGGGTTGCACTGTGTTGAGAAATGGTAATAAGAAATTTCAGTTTAATTTGTCCATGAATTAAACTGAGAATTAAAATCGAATTATATTCTCATAGAAACTTGTAAATAGTTAATTAGGTTTAATTAACTTAATTATATTAGGAATTTCAAGTTGGAAGTCTTTATGTAGTCACGTATATGTTCTCCCTAAGTTTTAGGGATCCAGTATGAGTTTAAATTGTTGGAAATTAGATCACTCAGTTTACTGAGTTAAGTTCAGTTAAATTAGTTCTAAATTGTTTTTGGAACTAATAGAGGACTATCAGTCAGTTGGTGCACTAATGCATCCACTAGTACTAGTCCAGTTAACTGAATATTCCCTCATAAGTAACTCATGCATGTCAGTTCAGAGAAAGACCCAATAGAGACTAGAGTGCAGGGACAATGTACTATCAGTTGTATTATTTACTAGAGTGTAAATATCATGCATGCATCAAAGATTGATCCTTCGGATTGCACAGTTTTGGAAGCACAAATTCCATTTAAATACATGTTATTCATCCTAGGAATTGCGCAAGAGATTAGGGGCTTGGAGAGCTGCAAAATTGGCTAACTGTTGGCCAAGATCTAGCTTATGATCCGAGAGATTTGAGCATACTTGTGCGGAATTATTCTAGTGAGAACAAGCTTTGTATCTTCACTCATATTTATGATATATGAAATACAGATAGCAGGGTTTTGAGTAGTGGCTTTCCCTAGATACATCTTGTGTTATGTGCCATTGATTTGTCTTCCTCTTGTTCATATTGTTTTCATCAATCTATTGGCTTCCGCTGGTTGAAAGTAGAAGTAGATTCTTGTCCTATAATTTAGTACGTTGCATAAGCTTGTGAATCTACATGATTTTCTAAATGGTATTGGAGTTGTAGAACAGTATACTAGAGGAGATTTCAAAGTTTTGAGTTTTGGGTTACATGTGTAATTTGAATTTTCAATACATACTTCAGGATCTGCAGATGGGATTCTACGGTTTGAGGCTCAAGTATACCTTATAAGGAAAATCGAATTTTATGGCCTAGAGGGACAGAATGCAGGTTGTGCTAGAAGATAATGGCTTGAAGGAATTCGTTGATCAAGAAATTCCTAGGCCAGCAGCATCGAATGCATAAATTTTGGTCGAATGGAAGAAATATGTGGCGAAAGCGAGGCAAATAATCCTTGAAGGAGTTTGAGACCACATTGTCTCGAGTCTCCATGGCAAGGAAACTCCATATGTTATGTGGAAAATATTGACAGACTTGTATCAGAACAACAGTGACCAAAGGAAATTGGCACTGAAGGATAAACTTCAAAAAATCAAAATGGAGAAAGGCGAGACGATTCCAAAATACTTAACCAAGTTCACTCAATGTCATGATGAACTTGGAAGTGTTGGAATCGTTGCCGAGGATGATATGGTGAGTCTTGATCTTCTAGGACTCCCAAAGAGTTGGCATAGTTATCAGGACTCTGTCAATGGTCAGGAGAAGCTACCAGATTGGGAACGACTGTGGTCGGATTTGATGCAGGAGGAGATCAGGAGGAACACCAAGGATGGCTCTTCGTCACAAACTGATGATGAATAAAATTGTGCCTTAGATATTAAGGTGAAGAAGGGGAAAGGGAAAGCTTGCCATTCCAAATCAAATTCTTATCATGGAGATAAGAAGAAAGACATGATGAAAGTTAAGTGCTTTCATTGTCATGATCTAGGCCATTTTGCTACAAATTGTCCACTCAATAAGTCCAAGAAGAAGTCCTCAAGAGGAGAAACGGGTGAGGCTTTGGCCTCTCAATTCAAATTGGACTTTTCCCTCATTTCATGCATGGTGTCATCAATGATGGGAAGTGTATAGTACTTAGACAGTGGAGCTTCATTCCACATTGCTGGTGACAAAGAATTATTCAGTGACCTAGAGGAGAAAGATCTCCATATGCATATTGAGATAGGTGATGACGGGAAGTATCGTGTTATTGGATTGGGCACGATTACATTTCAATGGGAGCATGGGGCCCCACTCACCTCAAAGAATCTTATGTATGTGCCCGCACTGAAGAAGAACTTGGTATCCATTGCCATGCTTGAGGATAGAGGCTATGATGTGATCTTCTTGAAAGGAAAGGTGTTCCTAAGACACATAGCCACGGGTCAAGTAAAGAAGATAGGGATTTGGGTGAAGAATCTTTGTAAGCTAGTGAGTATGTCTCAAACAAGTTTAAGAACTTCTATGTAGTGAAAGGGATTAAACGAGAGTTTGTGGCACCCCATAACCCTCAACAGAATAGGGTGGCTGAGAGGAAGAGAAGAAACATAGTAGGGGCAGAAAGGGCGATGTTGCATGATCAGGGCCTACCACTACACATGTGGGCTGAGGCAAGCAACACAGTGTTTTATGTTCAAAACCATTGCCCACATTGGATACTTGAGATGAAGACACCAAAGGAGGCTTATTCCGGTAAGAGGCCATATGTTGGTCACGTCAGGATGTTTGGGTCATCAGTATATTTCCATGTGACCAAAGATGCATTGAAGAATCTTGAGCCTACAGAAAAGTTGGGGATATTTGTGGGGCACACTGATACACCTCGCAACTATCGGGTGTACTTGCCGACAAATAGAATGATAGTGGTTCACAGGGATGTCAAATTTGATGAGGAGAAGGCCATGCAAGTTTCCTTTGAGAGGGAGCTTGAGCTACATGCGTATGAGGAGCTTTTAGCTCCTAAGGTTGAGGAGCCTTAAATTGATGTGGAGCAACCACGTGTAGAGGATCCGAGAGTGGAAACATCCACTCAGGCAAAGTCTTCCAGAGAGGGAAGAAAATGCACCAGAGAGGCTAATAGATTGTTGGATGATGCACGGGAGAATGTGGGAGCACCCACTTCTCAGCACAAGCAGAGGAGGTCACCTGAGAGGTACACTGGATGCATGGCTCTTATGGGTGAATGTGTTGTGACAGAGCCATTTTCCTTTAAGGAAGCAGTGCAGCAGTCGGTTTGGGTTGATGCCATGGTGGAGGAGTATGACTCCATAGTTGATAACAGTGTTTGGGATATGGTCCCGAGACCAAAGGACAAGTCAGTGGTGAGCTCCTGTTGGCTTTACAAGGTAAAGCAAGCTGCAGATGGTAGTGTGGAGAAGCATAAGGCTAGATTTGTGGCCCATGGCTTTTCACAAGTAGAGAGGATTGACTATGATGAGACCTTTGCTCCTGTTACAAGGTACTCGTCAATCATATCTATATTGGCACTATTAGCACAGATGGGTTGGAAGATACATTAGATAGATGTGAAGACAACCTTCCTTAATGGAATGATTGAGGAAGAGGTGTACATAGAGAAGCCTTAAGGTTATGAGACCTTTAACCATGAGTCGCATGTGTGCTAACTCAAGAGAGCGTTGTATGGGCTAAAGTAAGCACCCCATGCTTGGTACACTAGGATAGATAACTACTTCACCAGGTTGGGGTTCACGAAGAGTGAAGCAGATGCGAACCTGTACCAAATAGTGGTGGAAGGTAAACTGTTGATCATTGTACTTTATGTTGATGATCTCATACTGATAGGTGATGATTAGTTTATCAAGTCTTGCAAGGAGGACCTTGCAAGAGAGTTTTAGATGAAGTACATGGGGCTTATGCATTACTTTCTTGGCATGGAGGTATGGCGGGGAGATGGGGAGTGTCTCAAGGAAAGTATGGCAATGAGATACTCAAGATATTCTGCACGAAGAGCAGCAAATCCATGCAGACTCCTCTACCAGGTAATTGGAGGAAGGAGGATGCTACTTCAAGGGAAGTAGTGAAAGCTATTGTTTACAGGCAGCCATGGGTTCACTCATGTACTTGGTGAACACACGACCGAATATGTGCTATGCAGTTAACCAGCTTAGTCAAGCAATGGTTAGGCCTACCAAGCTATATTGGAAGGTGGAAAAGCATGTGTTGAGATACCTCAGGGGCACTTCTCAGTATGGATTATGGTACAAACAGATAGAGGGAGTGAAGCTTCAAGGCTTCACCGATGCAGATTGGGCAGGGAGTCCATCCGACAGGAAGAGCACATTAGGAGGGATCTTCAGTATTGGGTCAGTGACAATTTCTTGGTATAGTAGAAAACAGAGATCGGTTGCACTCAATCCAGTAGAGGCAGAGTACATGGTTGCGAGTCAGGCATCATGTGAGGCCATCTAGATGAGGAAGATCCTGGTTGGTTTTTTTGGTGAGAATATGGATCCAACTGTGATTTACTGCGATAATCAGAGTTGTATCAAACTCTCTGAAAATCCAATTTTTCATGATCAATCCAAGCATATTGATATCTAATATCACCATCTCATAGATTGTGTATTGAGACAGATTATGTTGTTAGAGTACATTCCCATGGAGTAGCAAGATGCTGACATTTTGACAAAGGCATTGTCAAGATGTAAATTTGAGTTTCACAGAGACAGGATCAGGGTAGCTGATAATCTCTTTCTTGTTGAGAGGGAGTGTTGAGAAATGGTAATAAGAAATTCCAGTTTAATTTTTCCTTGAATTAAACTGAGAATTAAAATCAAATTATATTCTAATAGCAACTTGTAAATAGTTAATTAAGTTTAATTAACTTAATTATCTTAGGAATTTCAAATTGGAAGTCTTTCTGTAGTCATGTATATGTTCTCCCTAAGTTTTAGGGATCCAGTATGAGTTTAAATTGGGTTGGAAATTAGATCAGTTAGTTTACTGAGTTAAGTTCAGTTAAATTAGTTCTAAAATATTTTTTGGAACTAATAGAAGACTAATAGTCAGTTGGTGCACTAATGCATCCACTAGTGCTACTCCAGTTAACTGAAGATTCCATCATGAGAAATTCATGCATGTCAGTTCAAACAAAGACCCAGTAGAGACTAGAGTGCGGGGACAGTGTACTATCAATTGTATTATTTACTAGAGTGTAAATATCATCCATGGATCAGAGATTGATCGTATGTTTGGATTGTGTGGTTTTGGAAGCATGAATACCCTTTAAATACAGGTTATTCATCCTAGGAATTACGCAAGAGTGTTACATATCCATTTGGGCACATCAATCCCATCATCTAGATCAGTGTTTTAGGGCTCATCAAACCCTAATTTTAGTTGCTTCATGCCCTAAACAAGTCACCCCTTTGAATGCCTCCTTCCCAGACAGTTTCATGACTTGAAGACACCCAGAAATAGCCTCTAGAAGGACCAGCGCAGGTAGGCCCATGTAAGGGTGTGATGCAGAGTAGTTAAGTCCATGCCAGGGTGCTCTGCAGAGCACTTAGGCTTCCTTTCACCTGCGCTGGGCAAGATTGAGTGAAATTCACATAGGGTTTGGGGAATGTTCTTATCTTTTGGATTCATCTAGAAGGTTCCCTCACTTATCAACTCCTATGAGCTCAAAAATGGATGAGGAATGATTTAAGGTACTTCCTATCCTCTCATCCCTTCCTCCGTGGAACTAATTCTAAGTATGGAAGGCCATTCAATGCCACCATTTATGACAAAACCTCCTTCATCTTCCTATAAATTGACCACTCATCTAAGTGATCAGGGGCTGGATTATGTTGAATTGTAAGGAGATAATGTTTCTATGAGATTTGGCTTTGAAGCAAGTATTGTAATGCTACAAGTTTTTCATGCTTTTGATGTGATGTGGATGGAATCAAAGCTGGAGGAATGGCTTTGAGTTAGACACCAATGGTTGTAATTCCTTCTTCTATTCAATAAAGTGTTTGAACCTTTCTCCCATATGTTTGTATTGTTTTATAATGCTTATATGTGTGAATTGTATCTAATTCCTTTCACTTATATTCAATAGATATTTTTCTTTGATCGATTCTTTGTTTTCTGTTGTGTTTACAAGTACTTCTCAAGCGTATTAATTACAGGAAGGAGTGACGGGATCAATACAAAGAAGACGAGAGGAAAGAGGAACTACAAGTAGGTCTTCTCATCTTCTCATATTATCTATTGCTTATAAGAAAAGACTAAAACACTTTAAACTGTTGTTCTAGATATGGCTACTTATCCAAGGAATTATTATTTATCCGTAGATACCAAATTCTCCAAAAAAAATTAACCCCTCATGGTTAAAAACCACCAGATCGGAATCCATAGGGTCTACTCCACCAATTGCTGACAATAAAGCCTACTTCCGGGAGGGGCGGTTTTGTAACACCTCGAGTGTCGACATAGCAGAAGATGATTGAGCAATATCTTCCACTATGTTATAGTTCTGAGCTACTCGAGCCCAAGGGTTAAATGTCGATTTATGCACAACTCCCATTGGTGGTTTTATTGTCAAATCTTGTGCAATAGGTGATGGAATATTTTCAGATGAAGTCGAAGTCGAAGGATTAGGTTAATCAGTGGCCTGGTTATTCGACAATGACAGTGGATTTCCATAATCTTTATTTCTCGTTGACACCAAAACTTCGTTTTGTGGCTTAGTGATGGATAACATAAGTACTTGGGATGTAGAAGCATGGTCTATCGCAACCAAATGTGTCTCCGGGTTTGGAAATAGATGAGTCAACACTGCAGATGTGTCAGAAATCTTTAAAAGTTTAGAGACCTCTGAGCAGTGTGGAAAATCTCTTTTAAAATGCTCGTCATTACAGATTAGACATGGATAACGAGGTTTCCTTACCGAAGTAGAGGAATCAGATGATTTCTCCTGAGGGGAATTATTTTGTTTCTTCTTGTTTTTCCCCTCTTTCTTTCCTCCTCGTTGCTTTTGATTTTTGCCTTTGTCAGATGACATGGCATTAACCTCGGAAGCAAGAGTGTTTTCTAATGCATTGTTAGTTTGATTGGTAATGGCAAGAGTTTGACCAAATGGTATTCCTGCTATTTGCGTGCTCGAAGAATTGATCACACCATCGCCGGCATGAGAGTCCTTACTCGATTGTGGAGGAGGAGGAACAATGAAAGCTGGTCGGGGTGCATTGGGAATCTTGTCGTAGAGAGTGTCAGATTGTGTGTAAATCAAATCCAAGTATTGGGCACGAGAAATTACTTGCTCTTCTGTGACAACTCCACCATTTTCCACATCCTCGGTGATTGATGTCAACAATGATTTTATCAACCACTCAGCCAAAAGCTGATCGGGAACATATGTCTTAACCA
This sequence comes from Pinus tabuliformis, assembly GCA_031772625.1. NCBI lineage: Eukaryota > Viridiplantae > Streptophyta > Pinopsida > Pinales > Pinaceae > Pinus > Pinus tabuliformis. The sequence continues at coordinate 1,311,640,849 of CM062820.1, read as the reverse complement.
TTCAACAACGACGCCACCACTCATGAATATGATCTGATATATGGGCAGTAGTGATCTGTTTAAATTTGGTTAGGATTTCTCTTCCAGTCTCGTATCTAATAGGTAACTGGAAGTGGGTCATAGATGTGGTGGCTAAAGTCATAAAGTTGACGAAAGAAGCTCTTGGTAACTCAATGTACCATTTAGCAGCCGGACCAACAAGCATTCTTTGGAAAAGAAGGAGTCTAACCGAATCATCATTTAAGGAGTTTGATGAACACCACAAATGAAAGGTCATGACATGATTTGATGGGTCTTCTTCGGGATTTTGATTGAATTTCGGAATGTCAGAAGGTAACTTATGGGGAATCACCGGTCACCAAGGTGCATATAAGATTGGATCATTAGTGAGCCGATTTAAATCTGGTAATTCTAAAGTTGCTACAAAAGGCAACTGTTGATTCAGGTCAAGTTGAGCATACCCAGGATATGATGGAATTTCCTGAGCAATAGGTCTTTGCATACCAACATAGGGCATCTGTATTTGGTAACCTTGATACGGTTATTGTTGAACAAATCCGGCATAAGGTGGTTGTTGATAACCATGTTGAATTTGCAATTGTCCATAACCTGCAAAGCCTTGTTGACCAGGACCTTGGTAATCTTGATACTATCCAAACCCAGGTTGAGCCTGTTGGGCAAGTCCAAATTGGGGTTGGAATTGTTGGAATTGAGTTTGTTGAAATTGGGGCTGCCACGGTTGTTGAATCAACTATTGTTATTGTTGGTACAACTGTTGTTGATTTAACAGTTGTTGTTGCCCAGCAATGAAAGGTTGACCAGGTTGTGAATAAACTATACTAGTGTAAGATTGGGTCAATCCAGATAAGGGTATACTAACCTGAGGTTGTTGTTGAACCCCGAAAACAAGTGGTTGTTGTACAACAACTTGAGAAACTTGAGCTTCTTGACCCAAAACTTGTGGTTGCGAGGTAGAAGGACCAATTTGTACCGATTGAGATACAACAGTTTGAACTTGTGACTGTGGTACAGTAGTAACAATAGGTGTAATAGGAATAGCTGACACGGTTTGCATTGGTTGTGTTGGATACACAAGCCTTGGTTGAACTAGCATTGTTGGTTTCCATTGACAAACTTGAATTCCAAGTTGACCTAAATACTGCGGGATATACACCACAGTTACTGGTGCAATTAGCCTTCCTAATTCAAGTAAAAGCTCTCAATAAGAATGTTCACCGAACTATTATTGATGAGGGGGCATCTACTTGCATTATGTCAATGAGCTGCTGGAAAACACTTGGTTCACCGCCGTTGTCACGATCACCAACTACGTTAAAAGCTTTTGACGGATGAACATATACTCCTTGTGGGATTTTGAGTAACCTGCAAATCAAACTAGGGGGGAAAATAGTTACTGTTGAAGTTGAGGTAGTTGAAAAACCCCTCGATTAAAACATTTTACTGGGAAGGCCATGGGTATATGCTATGGCTGCTGTGGTTTCCATGTACTTTCGTACTATTGCATTCCCTCATAAGGGTGGAATCATAGTGATCGATCAGCTTTCCTTCTTTGCCAATAGTTCACAGGCTACGAGAAGCATTTCGTTGGTACACGGACCCCCGTTGTCACTTCAAAGTGTTGGAGTAGGTCTCTTTAAAGATCCTTCCCTAATGGGTACTTTTACACTACCGTCACCATTTGATTTGGCGGAAGTGGCAAGAGTAGAGACTTGCAACATGATTTCCTCCACCTCATCTGATTTAAGGAGGATTACCAACAATTTTGAAGTTGATAGTAATATTGAGGTAATGCCACTAAGCCCCATTGAACTAGCATAGCAATCAATTTTTCGGGCTTATGTGGCAAACCCAAATCTGCATTCACCAATTGTATGGGTAGACCATTCGTTAGAATATGGTACTTCTTCGGATCCTTTCTCACATATACATTCTACGGATGAAGGAATTGTCCAATCAATGATGATAGGAGAAGAACCTTGGGAAGATTATCATCATCATTCCCATCTTCCCGATGACATCGGAAACCTATCAAATATTGAAGAAACGATTTCTATTAATATTTCAATCAAGCCTAATGTTGTAGAGAACATTCATGTCGGAAAATCTTGTTCTCCATTAGAACTCGATAGTTACCGTACTCTCTTTAATGAATTTGGAGATATATTTGCATGGTCTTATTAGGAGATGCCAGGAATTGACTCTAGTAGTGTTGAACACAAAATCAAAATGTACATTGATGTCAAGCGAGTTCGATAGCAGCTCCGACCTATTCATCCAAAGAAAGCTGCTGCAATTAAAGCAGAGGTTGAAAAACTTTTGCTCGCTATTTTCATTTACCCCGTACCTATTACTGACTGGGTTTCCAACATTGTTCCTGTCATGAAGAAACAAGGGACAATTCGAGTGTGCATCGATTATAGGGATGTAAATTAGGCATGTCCAAAGGACAATTATCCTACTCCTTTTATCGACCAGATTATTGACGAATGTGTCGGATGCGAAATATTCTCATTTATGGATGGTTTTTCCGGCTACAATTAAATCAATATTCGCCCACAGGACCAATCTAAAACAACTTTTATTTGTCCTTGGGGCACATTCGCATATAGGAAACTCCCATTCGGTCTGAAGAATGTATGGTCCACATTTCATAAGGTAATGAATTATGCCTTCCATGACATCAAGCACATTGTTCAACCTTACCTTGATAATTTACCTGCTCATTCACGAAAGCGGATTGATCACCCGCAACATTTGAGAGCAATATTTTTACGATGCCAACACTACAAGATACGACTCAATCCACACAAATGTGTGTTTTGTGTTGGTTCTGGTTGATTGCTTGGATTTGTAGTGTCTAGAGAGGGGATTTGACTTGATCCATTAAAGGTTCAAGCAATTCTTGATTTGCCTCCACCTTCAAATCTTTTATAGTTACAGAGACTCCAAGGGAAGGCAAACTTTTTGAGGAGGTTCATTCCTAATTATGCTAAGATGGCTAAAGGTTTTACACGTATTTTGAAAAAGGAGATACCCTTCCATTGGGATCAGGTTGCGCAAGCTTCCTTTGATGCTCTTAAAGATACCTTGATTAGAGCTTCATTAATGTATTCTCCAAATTATCAAAACAACTATTACCTGTATCTCGCCACTATAGATACAACCATTGGTATGGTTTTAGTCCAGGAAGAAAATGGGATTGAACATCCAATTTATTATTTGATTTGAAATCTCAACGATACAGAAAGTAAGTACTCTTATGTCGAAAAACTAGCTTTGGCAGTTGTGCAAGCTGTTCAAAGATTTCGCCATTACATCCTGCTCCAGAAAACAACTGTCATTTCAGATTGGAACCATATGACATACATTTTGTCACGTCAATTGCTAGGGGGAAAATACTCAAAATGGATAGTCATTTTGCGAGAGTTTGATATGGAATTCATCAAGTCCAAGTCAAAGAAATCTCTAGTTTTCGCAGAGTTAATTTGCGACCTTCCCTCGACCTCCATTGATTCAACATCTGAACCATTGATTTTGGATGAGTCTCTATTTCTGATATCGTCATCTAAGGTGTGGTATGTAGATATACTAATCTATCTCCAAACCCAAACTTTCTAACCTAATACCTCTCGCTCGCAGATACGACGTATTCGATATCAAGCCAAATATTATCTTATCATTGTCGACACTCTTTACCGTCATGATATCAATATGATTTTACGGAGGTGCCTCACACATGAGGAAGTCGAGAAAGCGTTGAATGATTTCCATTCATGTGCTTGTGGTGGACACTTATCTGGATATGAAACCGCACGGAGAATTCTCCATGCCGGTTACTTCTAGCCAACTATATTTAAAGACTGTATTGTTGTTGTCAGAAGCTTTCATGCATGCCAGATATATGACCGAAAAACCAGATTACCACCTGCACCATTGCATCCAGTCATTGCTGTTGGACCATTTGCCAAATGGGGCATTAACTTCATGACATGTAACCCCACATCGGTCGAGGGACATGGGTATATTATAGTCGTTGTTGACTATTTTACCAAATGGGCAGAGGCGATGTCAACATTAAACAACAATGGCAAAACGGTTGCTCTTTTCTTTTTTAACCATGTGGTTGCCCGGTTTGGTGTACCACAAGCCATAGTTACAGATCATGGGTCGCATTTTTGCAATCACATGATGGCTGACTTGACTGCTAAGTTATGACTCTCACATGATAGTTCTAACCCTTATTACCCGCAAGTGAATGGACAAGTTGAGACCATTAACAATGTCCTGAAGCAAATGTTGTAGAGAATGATAGGGGTTCATAAGTGAAAATGTCACTTAATCTTGTACTCTGCCTTGTGGGCATATCGAACCTCGGTGAGAAATGCAATTGGGTTCACACCCTTTCAGTTGGTGTATGGTTAGAAGCAATCTTATCGATATAGTGTGAAATTTCATCTCTCAAACTCACAATTGACCTGTTACCCGACACTTCTGACGAAGACGAACATTTCTTGGAATGAATCCATCTGGATGAAACCCATCGTGATGCTGCTTTGGCTAACGAAGCGCATAAGAAATGAATTAAGGCGCAATATGATAGAAATGTCAAGCCTCGTATCTTCTCAAAAGGAGACCTGGTCTTGCTTTATGATCAGGAAGCTTATAAACTTGGAGCAAGGAAATTCGAACCAATGTGGATGGGTCCTTATATCGTCAAGCGTGTTCTAACAAAAGGTTCCTACGAGTTAGTAGATTATGATGGGATTCCACTGTCGCAGCCCTGAAATGGGTTGTACCTCAAATGTTACTATGCTTGATTGAGTGTAGTAAAACTCACTGTACATATGCTTTCATTGCATTTGTGTGTGTGTATCTTCTAGATTTTTTATCTGGTTAGTAATCTGCTTTGCATTTGTTACAAACATCAGAGTCTTCAAAACCTTTTGTTGGTTACGCCAATGGTGCTAGTCATAGTACGCAGAACTTGTCTTCTACAACATGGGCTATTTTCACTCCAAGCAGTGAGTTAGTGAGTTTTCAAGGTATTTGTATCAGTTGATCGACAAACAACATCGTTGAGTATAGTGCGTTGATTGAACTACTCTCTGATGCCATTTCACTTGGCATTAGCCAAATCATCGTTAGGCTAGGCTCGCAACTCGTTGTACTACAACTAACGAACATTTATACTCTCCGAAATCCAATAATTTTTCGTATGTTCCTTAGAGTTCGTATTTTGGAAAGACATTTTGAACACATTCAATATCAACATATGTCTAGAAATCTTAACACATTAACTGATTCTCTAGCGAATTATGTGTTAAATAGACATTTGCGACACATGTAAAAGTAATATTTTCAATTCACATCATCATGTGAATAGGATTGTGTTAGGACCTCATATCATCTCTTTTTGACCATACATTTTGCTATGATGTCATCCTTTTTCAACTTATATTTAAATTCCTTGTTATTGTTTTAACCCAAGTATCCCAAAGGTACACAATATTTCTTCTCATCACTATACGTTTAATTATTTTACATATAATTACGCTATCTTCATTGGTAACCATTGAATTGATAATTGTTGAACGGTTAAAGAACAATGTGCAGTCCACGTTGTTGAAACTGCTTAGAGATTGCAAGATTACTTCCACAGTTGCTAAAACAGTAGGAACGACGCGCAAATCTCGTGGTTGAACAGTTGTGATTTGCAGTCTAGATTTGACAGCAACAAAAGAAGATCACCGAAAGAGCTGCTACACTAGATGTAACGATCATGATCTAAAGACAGTATTTTTGTAACAACATTTTGTTAAAGGGAAAACTGACTTCCCTATTTTTGTATAAAGGGTTAAAATAGGACTTACAATGTAATCTATTGTAATAGATGTCTCCTCTTTAAAAAGAGGAGACATCTACATTAGAAGGGGACGAACAGACTGCAGGAAAAGGCTTAGTTGAAGGAACAAAACTGGAATCCTTTTTTTTCTGTAACATGATATATTGATGGATGAATAAAATCTCGTTCTAAACATTTCTTTCTAGTTCTCGTCTCCTGGGGAATCTTGTGAGAAGGACAGGGCCCACCTTCATCACAAGATTCACCCATTATATTTCTGCAGTGTGTTAAGTGTGTCTTTCATTCATGCTTTGTTAACAGTACTGTTTACTGAATATCATTTTTGCATTATTGCTGAAACTCTGTTTTCTTTCCAATTGATTGCTGCAGTGTTTATTTTATCCACAGTTAATTCATGTGTGTTGCATTGGCAATTGAGTTTACAGAGTGAGTTGGCAGCTTGATAATCAGAAACAGGTGTTGAAGATTCTCGCTCTGGGAATAGGGTCCTATTCTCTGTTACAGCATAGCCAGCACTTTCCTTTGCAGATTGATTCTTTAGATTACTCCTTTAATGAAATTAAGCATTCTTTGGTAGCTATCTGCAATAGATTGTTTTTGCTGTAACTCAGAGTGGAGCTTTAGTTTTCTTAAGCAAGGTGTGACTAGTCTTTACTACAACTTTTATTGCTTTTAAGATTGAGTACATATAGTACGCAGTTGCCTTTGAAATAACAGACTTCCCTGGGTTGACAATTTATGTAGCACTTGGTTGTTTGAATTAATAAGCAATTAAAGTGACCAACATTTTGGCGCCGTTGTCGGGGAAGGCAATCATAGATTTTAAAAGAACTAATGATTTTTTGTTAGATGTATAGGATGCATGAGAGGACGCAAGAAAACTAATCCTACAGGTGGCAAAGGCAAAGGAAGAGGAGGAAGAAAAACTTTTATTGATGAGATTATTTCAAAAGCTGAAACTTCTCAGAGGTTAAGCTCTCGGAGGCCACAGACTCAGTACTCTCTCCAAATAGACTACGAAACGGAGGAAGTAGTGGGACCTAAAAGGGTTGAAGAGACAGTAGAACATATTGAGGAACTAGTAGAAGACATTGAAGAACCAATAGAAGATATTGAAGTTGAGGAACCAGTTCAGGACATTGAGAGTCCAACAGAAAGCACTGAAGACCGGGCAAGTGCAACAGGAGAACAACCAATGGATGGAAAAAATGAAGGACTCTTTGGCGGAGGACGTGGAGGAGGAGAAGGAAGAGGCGAGAATTCTCTCTCCACCTTGGAATTCCCTATTGGAGAACTTCCTAGAGGAACAACTCCTATGAATAATATCCCACTCTCAGCCCTACCTAACTTCCATGGTTTATCCTCTGAAGACCCTGATGAGTTTCTTTTCGAGTTTGATATATTGTGTAGAAGTTATGATTATGTTACTAATGCTCAAAAATTGAAGTTATTTCCAGCAACATTAAAAGGAAATGCACTAAGATGGTTTATGAGCTTGGGAGGTCATGTGATCACAACATGGGATCAGATGAAGGAGAAGTTTTTGGACAAATACCAAGACTATTGCCGGATGAGATAGAAAAGGGAGGAACTATTCAAGATGGTTCAGAAGAAGGACGAAAATCTGGAGGACTTTGTGGAAAGACTCCAATACAATCTGCAAAGATCCGATCACCCCAATGTAAGTAAAGATATTCTTAAAACAATATTATTGAAAGGGGTAAGGGATGATTGTTTAGACATGCTAAATATGCTTGGTAAAGGGGACATATCTAAATAATCATATGATGAAATCGTTAACCTCTGCAAGAGATGTTGAAGAGGAGCTGCAAATAAATCAAAAAGAATGGATAATACTTATTCAAGAGTCCAAAAACCAGCCAGTGGAGGAGCAACAAGAGCTGAAATAGGTAATCTACTTGAGGAATTCAAAACTGAAATGTTAAGTTCTTTAGCTTCACAGATTGATACCTTGCAGGTTAAGAAGAAACAAGCTGAGGCAGAAGCCGCGTTGGCCATCTTCTGTCCTAAATGCAAAGAAAAACATCCGCTAAGGGAATGTCCATAAGACAAGGTACCAATCTGCACCATTTGTGAGAAGGACCATGAAACTCAACAATGCCCTTCTTTACTAGGGATAAAAGCAGTGTTGCAACCAACTGAGGAGGAAGCCGAAGCAGTTTATCTGTTGACACAAAGGAGGCAATGGCAACCACGAGGACAAAGTACGAACTCTAGTATGCCATTTAATCATTGGAATAATTATCCTTCTTTTAATCATGCAAATTACCCGCCCTTCAACCAAATGCAATACCCACACTTTAATCAAATGAATTTCCCACCCATGCAACAAACAAACCCTCCCTTTGAAGACCCTGCAATGTGGACCCCTTGGCTTCTACAGCAATCTTATTCTAATCAATGGAACCCAAACTGGAGAGCTCAACAAACTCCATTCCCAAACCAATTTCCTCAGTTTCAGCAACAACTTTCTCTCCCGTTAGGTACTCCACCGAATAATCAGACAATGAGACCCCAACTGCTTGTACAACCGAACCCTAACCCTAATAATAATAAAGTTGTGCAAGTCATCGATATTCAGAACCTGCCTACATATCATGTGCAATGTAATGATATTCATTTACGATCCGGGAGAGTAGTTGATCCTATTATTGACGATATTACCTCTTCTGACTCTGACAAAGAAGAGGCAGAAAATAGTAATTTACCTAATAAGGGTGTTGAAACAGTGAAGCCACCCTCTGATAAAACTACTGAAATAGTAGAGCCACCATTCCCTGAATGTCTAGCTCTCACTAAGACAACTGAGTCGCCTGCTTTTAATCTTCTAGGGGAATTGCAGAATCTTTACGTTAAAATTCCACTTTTACAAGCACTCAGAGATGTACCAATTTATGCCAGAACTGTCAAAGACATCTGCATCAAGAAACCTGTTAGGAAAGCTAAAGATCCCCTTACAGTTCATGTGATGGGTGATCTAGCTGCTTTAATGTCGGGAAAAGCTCCTCCTATAAAATATGGTGATCCCGGCCATCCTACGGTCACAGTACAGGTTGGAAAAACTATTGTTTCATGAGTTCTGGTAGACTTAGGTGTTGCTATAAATATTATGACCCTTGAAACTGCACAGCTGTTACAGTTGAAAAATGTAATCAGAGAGACACCAACTATCCTGGAATTAGCTGATCGTTCCACAATCAAACCAGAAGGGGTTATTGAAGACCTGATCATTTCAGTTGAATCCTGGAATTACCCAGCTGACTTTGTTGTATTACAGACTAAAGCAAAGTTGGGGGGGCATCCTCTGATTTTGGGGAGACCCTGGCTGGCTATAGCAGATGCCTTTATCAGTTGTAGATCAAGTTCAATGACAATTTCTAATGGATGTGAAACTAAGCAGCTTACTCTTTACCCTCATGCTACACCTATGATTAACAATGATGATTCTGTATGGTTAGACTATGAGGATAATGACACTCAACCCATTTTGACCATTGGACAAGCCTTAACTCTTAAAGACACCACGGAAGATGAAGTAATTAGTAATTTTATTTCTGAACCTTCCTCGGTTACTTCTGAAACATATAATCAGTTAACTGCAATTCTGGAACCTGAAACACAGGAAAAGCTTAAATCTGAAAATTTACCTCAAACATCAACTGCTATCTCCTCTAAAAGCATAACAGTAGAAATCGAACCTGGCAAAACATTGAACATAAACCCCAATTTATCAGATGCTGAAACACAACAGCTAATGAAGTTGCTCCGTGAAAACAAGGAAGCATTCGCATGGGACTACACAGACATGAAGGGGATCTCTCCTGAATTATGTACTCATCGTATCTATATTAAGGAGGGGGCCGACCAGTCTGTCAACCCCAGCGGTGAATGAATCCCAATTTGAGGGAAATTGTTAAGGAAGAACTTCAAAAGTTGCTTAATGCAGGGTTTATATACCCCATATCTAACAGTGAATGGGTTTCTCCATTGGTGATAGTACCTAAGAAAAACGGGAAATGGAGAGTGTGTGTAGATTATAGAGCCTTAAATAAAGCCACTCAAAAAGATCATTTCCCCTTGCCATTTATTGATCAGGTGCTGGACAGCTTGTCAGGAAAGAAATTCTTTTCCTTTTTACATGGTTTTAGCAGATATAACCAAATCAGAATTACACCCAAGATCAAGACAAGACCACTTTTACTAGTCCTTGGGGAACTTTTGCTTATAAAGTTCTCCCATTTGGACTATGTAATGCTCCAGCAACGTTTCAAAGAGCAGTGATAGGAATCTTTTCTGATATGCTTAATGATTCTATGGAGATATTTATGGATGACTTTACTCCTTATGGTGTGACTTTTGAAGATGCATTACAAAACCTTGAGAAAGTACTTAAACGATGCATACAAGCTCATCTTTCCTTGAGTACTGAAAAATGTCATATGATGATGAACGAAGGAATTGTACTGGGACACTTCATTTCATTCCTTGGGATTCAAGTAGATCCATCCAAAGTATAGGTAATACAGACCCTTCCTATTCCTAAAACACAAACTGATGTAAGAAGTTTTTTAGGACATGCTGGATATTACAAAAGATTTATCAAAAAAATTTCTAAAATGGCATCTCCTTTGTTTGTGTTACTTATGAAAAATGCTGAATTTAACTGGACTAATGCCTTTTAGAAAGCATTTGATGAACTTAAGCATCAGATGTCTACAGCTCCTATTCTAAGGGGACCCAATTGGGCACTTCCCTTTCATATATCCTCTGATGCTTTGGATACTACAATTGGAGCTGTCTTAGGACAAGAAGAGAATAATCTTCCTTATGCTATCTATTTCATTAGTAAGAATATGAAGCCTGCTGAGCTTAATTACACAGTTACTGAGAAAGAATTTTTAGCAGTCATTTATGCTATTAATAAATTTCGACATTACATTACTGGTTATCCTACTTTTGTTCATACTGACCACTCGGCTATCAAGTATTTAATGAACAAATCTGTCACAAATGCTCAAGTTACCAGGTGGTTATTGTTACTACAAGAATTTGATATTACAATTGTAGATCGACCAAGTAAAGAAAATGTAGTTGCTGATTTCCTTTCTCGGATAAAAATTGATGATAATACTCCAGTAGATGATTCCTTTCCTGATGAGTACTTGTTTGCAGTATCTGCTCACTCACCGTGGTATGCAGACATTGCCAATTATCTGGTTGCAGGGAAGCTACCATCACACCTATCACATCGGGAGAAAAGAAAGATCATTCAACAAAGTGCTTGGTATAGCTGGATAAGTGGGTGTCTTTTCCATACAGGACTTGATCAGGAAATCCAAAGATGCATTAGAGAAGATGAGGTTTATGATATATTGAAGGCTTGTCATGATGGCCCTTGTGGAGGGCATTTTGCTGATAAGAGAACAGCACATAAAATTCTCAGGATGGGTTATTATTGGCCCTCACTTTTCAAGGATGCAAAGAAATATGTCAGGGCCTATGATAGTTGTCAGAGAATGGGTCAACCTAATCATAGAGATGAAATGCCACTGAACCCCCAGGTAATACTTGAACCCTTTGAAAGATGGGCTCTAGACTTTGTAGGACCCATCAATCCTCCATCCAACCAAAGAGTTTACATATTGGTTTGTACAGATTATATGACTAAATGGGTGGAAGCTAAGGCACTTATTAGAGCTAATGAAGAATCTGTTTTAACCTTTTTATTTGAAGAAATCTTCGTTAGGTTTGGAGTGCCTAGAGAACTAGTCACAGATGGAGGACCTCCTTTCAATTCTCATGGTTTTAAAGCTATGCTTCAAAAATATCATATTAATCATAAAATGACTACACCTTACCACCCCCAAGCTAATGGTTAGGTGGAAAGTACAAATAAAGTCATAGAAGCCATTTTAACAAAAACAGTGAAGGAGAATAGGAAGGATTGGTCTCAAAGGCTGCCTGAAGCATTATGGGCTTACAGAACTACCTAGAGGAACACTACAGGTTTTTCACCCTATGAATTGGTTTATGGAAAAAGTGTTGTTTTTCCTGTGGAATTTGAAATCAAAACATTAAGAACTACTTTAGCTGTTAACCTTGATTTGACTGATGCACAGACAGCTAGGTTGCAGCAGCTTCAGGAATTGGATGAAAAGAGGTCAGATGCCATCCATCAAACAACTATGATTCAACAGCAAAGAACCAGGTGGCATGATAAAACTATTAAGCATAAGCAGTTCCAGAAAGGTAATTGGGCTCTATTGTATGATTCCTGATTTGAAAATTTTCAAGGAAAATTACGAACAAGGTGGCTGGGACCTTACGAGATAGATATTGTTTTCTCCAATGGAACAGTAAGGCTCCTAACAATTGATGATGCTAGAACACCATTCTTAGTGAATGGGTATCGGCTCCGTCCATACCAGCAACCTATTTCTAAGGAGGATTTTAAGGCCACTTGCATGGAAGATTCACATTATATCTTCTTGGGGGAGCCTACTGCCCCTCATTGCATTTAATCTCTGCATTATATATTCTTTTTATTAGATTATATTACTTAACTAATAATCCCTGTCAAGGGTTGCCATGTTACAATTTATTATTTTGCAGGTCTCATATTGGGAGGCTGGTTGAAAAGAACAATTGTATTGCAAACAAGATCAAGTTTCATTCTGGGAACATCTCAATTCATAGCTCATTCCCCCACATTACGCCTTAGCAACATTTTCCTATTTTTCTTTACAACAACATCTCTCTTTTCTCGTCGCTGAAACACCAACTTTTCCCATTTTCCTCGTTGCTGAAACACCGACTTTTCCCATTTTTCCCGTAATTAAAACATCAATTCTTCTCAAAAGAATGAATACATATTACTTTCCATTGTGAGAACTATCTATTGATCCTTATAACTTTGTTCTTTCACTACCTCCTCCTATGTTTATAAAAGCCTTTCATATAAATACCCTCATATTACAAAACCCTTTTTCATAACCATTGGTGATCTATTTATATTTTCAGAACATCGATCAAAGGTAAAACATGAGGTATGCGTTTGTTATGTGTAAATATTATTAAGCTATAGTTAATGAGAAGATTGTGACATGATTACCGCAATCGTCGTACATTCAAACTTATCATTTTAGCCGCAGTTGGGGGGGAAATACCAAAATTTTGCAATCATTTCACGATACGCCAATCACCGTCGTTTTTTTACCATGATCATATCTTGTCACCCCATCTTTGTCTTATTATGTCACAACCTCATTTTCAAAACTTACTCTGTTTCGGGTGCGGTAACTCGGCTCTGTACTGTGCATTTTACTGAAGCGAGTAACTATGGGAGGTAACGCTATTCAAAATGAACCAGCTCAACAGCTCTATTGGAATTGCACCCAGAAGTGTATCAGATTTTTCAGTAGGCAGGCTGGGTAGATTATTTTCGAAGGCTTCAAGGATTTGATCCTCAACAATTCCTTGAATTCACACGTAATCTACAGGAAGGCTACTCTACCGTTTAAGGAGTCCGAATTCCAGTAACATAGGATGATATAGCACAGGTTTCAGGCCTACCAGCCGCTGGCATTCGATGGTTCAGTCACAAACACATCATTTTGAACACATAGCAGGACTTCCTTCTACCAGGAGAGCAGGTCAAGCCTAAAGGCAGGGGTGTTGCACTTCATTCATTACCACTTCCATGGCCGAAGGTTGCCAAATTTGTCAAGCACTATCTCACCTGCGAAGGACGTTACCAGGTAGTTTATCAGCATGATTTTGTCCTGTTGAATTTGAGACATGGTCGACTGTTAAATATGCCATACTATCTACTTGGGTGTCTAGAGAATATGTCACATTATTGTTTGAATGCAAAGTACCCACACCTTTCCCTTACCTATCATGTTCTCGTCCAGCTTTTAATTAAGAGAGGTTTTGCCCAGCAAAATCCCCCTCCCCTTAATAACCCACTCCCAGAACCCCAAGAAGCTGCTGAAATTCCTCAAGCGGCAGCCGAAAATCCTCAAGAAGCTGTTGAAATTCCTCAAGCGGCAGCCGAAAACCCTCAGGAAACTGTTGAAATTCCTCAAACAGCAGCTCAAACTCCCCAATTGGATGCTCAAAATCCTCAGCAAACCCCTGGAATCCCTCAGCAAATTGAAAATCCTTCTGCACAACAACCAGGGAGCATCGTTGATTCCCCACCACCCGCAGTAGTTAATCCAATTGACCCCTCCACTGCATGGACCCCACCCCATAATTTAGCTGAATCATCCATTCCCACTGTCCATATCCCTAGTGATGATTCTGATGACAACATTCCCATTGCTAAGTTAAAAAGAAAAAGGCAAGAAAAGGTTGCGCCCCTACCAAAAAGATGAACTAGGGCCTCAATCAAAGAAGATATCACTCCTGATAACCCTCCTACCCCACAGAAAGCTACTCATAAAAGAAAAACCATTGTTCTTCCTGCCTTTTTACCTCGAAGACAAACGAGGACGTCTTCTGAAGCAGCAACAGAGACCATCACCCCAAATTCCCCACCTATTATCCTAAAACCCCATATCCCACCACAGTCCCCAAGCCTTGAATCTTTACCTACCTCACCCTCGGGTACTGAAATGCAAAATGTCCAAGATTTTGTGACATCATTCCTTTCAAAAAACATAGCTGCCACACAAGAACCAGCTACCAACCCAGCAGCTGCCACACAAGAACCAGCTGCTGATCCATCAAATTTAGATACCCAAGATGATGAACGACATGTAGCTGCCCCACAAGAACTAGCTACTGACTCAGCAGTTGCCACACAAGAACCACCTGCTGATGTCCATAAATCAGTTGACCAGGATGTAGCTGCCCCACAAGAACCAGCTACTGACTCAGTAGTTGCCACACAAGAACCACCTGCTGATGTCCATAAATCAGTTGACCAGGATGTAGCTGCCCCACAAGAACCAGCTACTGACTCAGCAGTTGCCACACAAGAACCACCTGCTGATGTCCATAAATCAGGTGACCAGGACGTAGCTGCTCCACAAGAACCGGCTACTGACTCAGCAGTTGGCACACAAGAACCACCTACTGATGAGCAAAATATAGATAATCAGGAACCAGCTACGCAGTCAGCAGATGTCACACAAGAACCATCTGCTGATATGCAAAATTTGGATGCTCAGGATGATACAGCTGTTACAGAGCCAGCTGATGATTCAGCAGATGTCACACAAAAACTACCTGCTGAGGCCGCAAATAATGAAGCTACTACCGAACAACAACCCTTCCATCCACTAGAATCAGCTACTGAGACTATGACTGCTACACAAATCCCAGTCACCTTGGCTTCCCTTCTACAGGAAAACGAGTTTCTTAAATCAGAGCTCGAGGTTTATAAGCAGGAATTAATAATGGCAAGGGAAGCCTATGAGAGAGAGCTTAATTTGTATACTTTAGCTCATGCAGCATCCGCAGCTGAGAAAAGTGTAGACAAAGATCAATATAAAGAATACATGTGTAGCCAATGTGGTAATATTTATCATCAAGCTGGTTATAAGATAGTTGAAGTTCCATTGCCTGGAGCCACTCCTGCACCTACTTCTGTTACAATTAAAAAGGAACGCCCTGCTGTTACACAAGAACCAGCAGGGCCTTCAAAGATTTTTGAAAAGGAGGTTAAACCACAAATATCTCGGCCTACTCTGGTTGTTAAAACTGAAAGTCCTGCACCAAGGCCTACAAAGACTGCGTTACTCAGACTGAACCTCGGCGTTCAAAGACTGTTTTCACTCAGACCAACAACATTCAAGCACAAATGGATAAATGGAAGAAGGAATATGTTGTGTCGCAAGAAAAGATCTTGCAGGAGCACAAATTATCATGGCAAAATCATATATATGCAAATTGGGAAATTTTGGAACAGTCTCGTGCACAGAACAGGGAAAATAAGCAGTTAAAAACCAGATTGCTCCTCATGTTTAATTTGGTTCAAAGACTACTGGCCACCAGGAAACCATCCTTTAATTATTCTGTGTTTCTTGTAGAGCACCTAGCATTCTTCCAAGTAAAGGCAATCAGAGATGGACGACCTCATGAGGTATCTACACCTCAGCAGTTTATCAAAACATTCACAGAGGCATCAGTCAGTGAACAAAATTTACTCTGTGAACTGTACCTCCATAATGAAGCCATGCCTGAAGATAGAAAGCTTAATCTAATCCCTCTGGTTGGGGACATTCAGATTAGAGCCCTTGTCTCTTTCTTGGCCAATCAGCTCACTTGGCAAAATGCCTTCCTTTCAGCTAAACAAAATGAAGATAATCGCCTTATGTGGATTTGATCCGATCCATAGAATGTTGTTGTTTTGATTTCTGAATATCATCGGTTCTTAAGGGAACCAGGAATGACTGAGCATATCAAAGAGTTACAAGCAGTAGTCTCAAAATATTGCCAACATTATGTTAAAGCCAAGGGAGCTCTTGCCTTACAGGCAAACAATCTATTTCGGGAACACTGCCCTAGGGAGATAAAGGAATATCATCCCTTTAACCCTCTTAATCTTCAAACAACAATTTCATGGCTACCTAACTATGTCAAATGCATTCAACAGTGTGCTGAAAAATGGTTAGGATATCATTTTCACTTCCCTCTTCTATGGTTGCCAGTACAACAATATAAGGCTTATTTCAGGTTGTCCAAAAAGGAGGAGCTCGCAGCATGGCAGAGATTACAGAATGTCCAGGGTTTCAGAGATTTGGTTGATAGCACCTTCTATACCTACTGTCTAAGTAATCTGCACTGTACAACCCAATACTCGGACTCAGACTCAGAGTAAAAGTTGCATGAGGACATGCAACCCTTTCAGTTGGGGGGGATGTTAGGACCTCATATTGTCTCTTTTTGACCATACATTTTGCTATGATTGATGAGCCCCAATTTTTGGTACAATTTGGGCTCATATTGGCCTACTTACCTTGTTCAACCATTCATCTTTTATTGCTTATGCATTCATTTCTTGGTTTATTCGTGTTGTTTGTAGGAAGAAGGGTAGGCATTCTATCTACGTGACTAATACATGATGATTTCAGGTTTTTGGCATTAAAAGGGAGCAAAGACCACGAAAAAGGAGACAAGGAGACAGTAAGGTGGCACTGCTGGTTTTTAGGAGAGGATGTCCACAGTCTTGGGGACCTTCCTCGTGATTCCCACCATAGCTCCGAGCTCCAACCAATCTCCCCACCGAGCTTAGAGGTAGCCAACCGTTCTACAGGAACAGCAGTTACAACTGTTCTACAGGATCAGCAGTTTAACCTTCAATTGGACAGCCGAGCTCCACAAATCAAGGAAACCTGTTGGATTATCATTTTGCATAAATACTGAGGCTGTAGCCTTTGATAGAAGTTTTTTGAACTTTTGCATTACTATTGTAATTTCGAAGTACGAGCTACAGCTCGGTGTTGGTTCTTTTTGTAAGCCAGTTTTGGCATGACATCAGATTTTTGGTTATGAATAAAGGCAGGCAGATTTTGATCTCATTCTGAGTTTCTAAGGGAGCTATAGCTCTCAGGTTAGGGCCCAACCTGAGAGCAATAGACCTCCTCTGTGTTGTAATGTTATTTGCCTTTCGTTCCAGCACTTCGTTTCTTTACTTTGACATGCAATTCGAATTTACAGTATCCTGATTTAGTTTTTATGAGATTGAATAGGATTAGTTTATGGTGAATTTTCTTCCAGTTGCTTAGGTTAGAAGAGGATAGTTATAATTCATTGGAGCTCCAGAAAAAGGTTGAAAGGACCTCACTGCCATCTCTGTTAGGGATTGGGGTGTAGTCTGAACCAACCACCAAAACCAAACGCAGTTCTTTTCACGTCCATGCAAGCTGCAATAGTTACTTTAGTCGTAGATCCATCCATGCACTTTGGTCTTGATCATTACTTCTTCATTCCACTTCCATGCACGAGTTTCTTTCACAGATTGCACTGTTGTTCATTGGTTCAAAATAGCATAGTTAACGTAGGTTAAAGAGCTCTCGTTTTTGGTGACCTTCAAAGACAATTTGTTTCATCTACACTGCTCCACACCATTCCATTACCTTCCTCTTCTTGCCAACCACACCTAAAGCCACTCAACCGACCTCTGTTCAGCTCGTTTACCTTCCAGCTCTTCCATTACTCATGTAGCTCCATTTACCTAACCTTTCGTTGATCCCATCCTTCCAGCCATCAACCCACTGCATGCACTCTTTCTCCATCTGACTTCTCTACTCCTGAGCCATCACCAGTTCCATCTCCATCTCACCTATCCTCCCATACCACTCCATCACTTCACCATCTCCCAAAACTCCCACGGTCGAACATCCTGTAGAATTTCACAGACTTCCTGTAGAATTCCTTAGTTTCCTGTAGGATCCCCTGTGGACTTCCTGTAGAAGCCTGCAAACTCGGTTGCTGAGCATCCGAACGTGGTAGACTTCTGTGGACTGATGCTAGAGATCCTCTAGGGCCTCTCCTAGCCCCCTGACCTTGCCCATGCTTTCCTTCCATTCGAACCGCTCCTACACAGTCAAACCCTAATCAAAAGCATCATCACAATAAATCCAACCACTTAATGAAAAAATACAAAAACATGTCTTTTCAGATGCAAGTAGCTTAGATGCATGTATTTCAGCTCACTGCAAGTAATGGCATCATTGGTAGAAGTTTCATTCACAGTTTTGCATTGTAAGGGCCTAGCTAGTCAAATTAGGGTTTACTAGGGTTTTCATGCTTTGTTGGCTTTCAGTTCATTTTTGCAAAATAGATTAATTTCCTTTAAGATAGCCTTCATCCATCATTTAGCAAGCTTCTTCTGAGAGCATATAGAAGTTGGCTTGAGCCCTAGCGGACTTGTGCCAGCTGACCAAGTGACAGCTGCGACAAGAGCTAGTACTTGTGCATACAGCACCGTCGCTTCCAAGTTTGTACGAACTACCGGGTTGATAAAATTAGAGATAGGAAGCTCCAGGAGTTGTAGCATTATTGCTACAGTACTGGAGCCCACCATATTTTTGGCGTCGTTGCCGGGGAAGCATCAGAGTATTAGTAATTGTTGCTTTTCTTCTATTTTCTTACTCTTGCCTTCTGCTCAGTAGTTTATTTCATTTCCATTCTGCAAAAGTAGCATAGACATTTCCTGCTTTCATAGATTAGCATTTCCTGCTTTCATAGATTAGCATTTCCTGCTTTCATAGACTAGCATTTCCTGCTTTCATAGATTAGCCTTTCATTTCTGCAAGCATAGACTAGTGTTTCATTTCTGCAATTTCATTTGAGCAGAGTAGATTAGTTCTTTCCTGCTTTCAGTTTAATTCTGCATCTTTATAGTTAGTTGTAGATCAATCTGTTTCAGTTTTGCAAGTACAAAAGAAAAAGCAAAAACAATCAAAAAGAAAGTCTTTCCCATTTCATGCCTCGTAGGAACCGAGATAGATCAAGCAAATTCCTACCAAACACCCCCACCACATCACTGAGTCACCCTTCTCTCTTCTTTGGTGACAGTGACCCAGAAGAACCTATAGGTGAACATCCAGAGATATACAAAGATCCTATAGTAGAAGAAGAGTTAGAGACCACTCCATCTGAAGCTATGGCTGACAATAGAAGAGAAGATGAGAGAATAGAAGGTGCCTTCCCCATCTGAGAGACCAATGGAGAAATGAAAATGAAGAACATTAGCCCCTCTGCCTTACCTCACTTCCATGGTCTGACTACTGAAGATCCTGATACCTTCCTATTTGAGTTTGTTGTCCTCTGTAGAACCTATGACTATACTGAAGATGAGCAAAAGCTGAAACTCTTCCCTTCAACTCTTAAGGATGCAGCATTACGCTGGTTCATGGGCTTACCTGGGAATAGTATCACCACTTGGGCTCAGATGCAGCAAGCTTTCAATACCAAGTACCGGGATTACTGTAGGTCCAAGGAAACAAAGGGGGAAATCTTCCGGATGACCATGGGAAATGATGAGTCCTTAGAGGATTATGAGGAAAGGTTCCAACTTAGCTATAAGCGGGCCAGGTGCACACTTGACCCTGAATCCCTCAAGTTGGTCCTGCTCCGAGGAGTCCCTGAAGACCTCTTAGATACCCTTCACATGTTAGCTGGGGGGGACATTTACCAACTGCCTTATGAGGACATCAAAACTGTGTTTAGAAACCACTCCACGGCAGCTCGGAAACGAGGTAGAGGAAACCTCCCCTCAACTAGTGTCCCTTTCTCTAAACATGAGCTTGCAAATCAATTAGAAGATCTCAAGAGTGAGGTGAGACAGACCATTGCCATGCAGCTGGACACATTTAGAATCCAGCAGAAGAAAGAAGAAGCTGAGAGAGCCTTGGCTGTCTTCTGCCCTAGGTGCATAAGGAGACACCTTAAGAATGAATGCCCATTGCATTCGGTTGAAGTATGTTTCGTTTGTGAGGAGGACCATCCCACAAATCAGTGTCCAACCTTACCTGGGTTTAAAGCCATGTACCAAGGGACAGAAGCCCCCACTGAACCTCTCTATTACCTCAACCAAAGGAGGCCACAAGGATCTAGACCTTATCAGCAGGGGATGCAAGGGGCACCTCAAGCTTATTACAGCCCCAACTAATCGACTCCTATGCCTTCCTGGGGTCCCCCTGCTCATCCTTCATGGTCCATGCCTCCTCCATGGTCTTATCCACCTCAGTACCCCACTCAACCTACTTCTCATTCGTATCATTCACATGCCCAGCCACAGCCTCAATGGAATGCACCTCAGTCGGGGTGGAGGCCCCAATACAACACTCCTCCTGCCATCTTGCCTCCACCACCAGTTCAACCTCAGCCATTACCTCCTGCTCCTCCAAGGCCACCTCAAATGCCTGCTCAACCGAACCCGAACCCCAACAATAGACAGGCCCAGCAGGTATACACTGGGGAAACCTCATGCCCTACCTATGCTGTGGAGATCCAGGAGATCAATCTTCGATCTGGAAAGACTCTACCAGATCGCCAACCTCCTCCCCCAGAGGATGAGGAAGATAAACAGGAAAGTGAACCAAAGGCTATTCCACCCTTTCCTGAGAGACTAACAGCCACCACACAACCCAACCCAGAGGAGGATGAGCTTCTGGGTGAGCTCAAGCAGTTGTGTGTAAAAATACCACTTCTCCAAGCCATCAAGGATGTGCCAATATACAACAAACTGGTTAAGGAAAAGTGCTTCAAACACCCAGGCAGGCGGAAGAAATATGCTTCAACCATTAATGTCATAGGACAACTGTCTGACCTGATGCTAGGACAAGTCATCTGCCCAAAGTACCTAGATCCTGGAAGTCCTGTAGTAGATGTCCACATCAATGGCACCATCATACCTCACACCTTGATTGATCTGGGGGCTACCATTAATGTGATGACCAGGGATACCATGCTCAAACTCAATCTTCAGGGTTCCTTGAGGAAGACCTCGACAGTACTGCAATTGGCAGATCGCTCCACCGTGACTCCCGAAGGGATTGTGGAGGATGTCTTGGTCTCTATTGACTCTTGGGAATACCCTGCAGACTTCCTGGTTCTGCAACCAAAGGCAAAGCTTACTGGATATCCTCTCATTTTGGGAAGGCCTTGGTTAGCTACTGCAGATGCTTACATAAGTTGTCGTGCAGGAAACATGACCATCAAAAATGGTCCCATGTCCAAGCAACTAGTCCTATACCCTCCTGCCCAACCCTCCTTAGAGCATGACTTACCACTCTAGTTGGAAGAGGGAGAGGAAGACGAGGTGTACTTAGCACCTCTGTGCACCTTAGAGACCACTAGAAGAGACCCCCCAACCGAGGATGACGTGATCGAGACCTTGATCCAGAATCCACCTTCCAGTGCACTACCCTTAGAGAAATTGGTGGAGGATGCCCAAGCTAGCACCTTAGTGGATCTTTGTACAACCAACCCTATTACTTCCATAATCAAGAATGTGGAGTTCGGCCCGGAGAAAGCATTGAAGATCAGCTCCTCCCTATCTCCTTCCCAGGAAAAGGAGCTGTGTAGTCTGTTGGCCAACCACCTAGATGCTTTTGCTTGGAGCTATAAGGAAATGAAAGGAGTCCATCCTTCGGTCTGTACCCATCATATATACATCAAAGAGGATTGTAAACCGGTTAGGCAACCCCAGAGAAGAATGAATCCAGCTCTTAAGGACATTGTCAAGGAAGAATTGCAAAAACTGTTGGATGCAGGATTCATCTACCCCATCTCAGATAGTGAATGGGTGCCCCCTCTGGTGTTGGTTCCCAAGAAAAATGGGAAATGGAGAATCTGTGTGGACTACCGAGAACTGAACAAAGCTACCAAGAAGGACCATTTCCCTCTACCTTTCATAGATCAAGTGTTGGATGGACTGGCAGGAAAGAAGTTCTTCTCTTTCCTGGATGGGTTTAGCGGGTACAACCAAATCCAAATCAGCCTGGAAGACCAAGATAAGACCACCTTCACTTGTCCTTGGGGTACCTTTGCCTACCGAGTTCTTCCCTTTGGGCTATGCAATGCTCCTGCTACCTTCCAGAGAGCTGTCTTGAGCATCTTCTCGGAGCTGGTCCATGATGCAGTGGAAATCTATATGGATGACTTTACTCCTTATGGGGCCAACTTCCAGGAAGCATTGTCCAATCTGGGAAAAGTCCTAACCAAATGCATTGAGATGAACTTGTCCCTTAGTCCTGAAAAATGTGAATTCCTAATGACTGAAGGGACCGTGCTAGGCCATACCATTTCTTTCCAAGGGTTGTAGGTGGATCCTAACAAAATTACTCTCATCAAGAGGGTTCCACCTCCTCAAAAGGTAAGGGATGTCCGGAGTTTCTTGGGATTAGCAGGATACTACCGGAGATTCATTAAAGATTTCAGCAAGCTAGCCTCGCCATTGTTTGGCCTGTTGGCAAAAGATGTGGAGTTTAAATGGACTGACGATTGTCAGAGGGCTTTAAATGAATTGAAGGACAAGTTGGTGTCAGCCCCAATCCTGAGAGGTCCAAACTGGGCCCTACCTTTCCACATCCACACTGATGCCTCGAACAAAGCCATAGGTGCAGCTTTAGGATAGGTTGAGCAAAAACTTCCATATGCCATTTACTTTGTTAGCAAAAACTTGTCCAAAGCTGAGCTGAATTACACTGTAACCGAGAAAGAATTCTTGGCTGTGGTCCATGCACTGAACAAGTTCCGACATTATATTACTAGTTACCAGACCTTTGTACATACAGACCATGCTGCAATTCGATATTTAATGAATAAACCAGATGTGAATTCTCGTATTATTAGATGGCTACTTTTATTGCAGCAGTTTGATTTGACCATTGTTGACAAACCAGGTAGAGAAAATGTTGTTGTTGACTTTTTATCTAGATTGGATTTGTCTGCAGATGAGGATGGAACAGTGGATGACCAGATGCCCGATGAACATATGTTTGCTATTTCAGTACTCTCTCCATGGTTTGCTGATATAGCAAACTACCTTGTTTCATTACAGTTCCCTCCGCACCTATCTTCCAGAGAGAAGAGCAGAATCATCAGAAAAAGTGCCTCATTTACTTGGATCGGGGGCAATCTGTTCAAGCTTGGCCCCGATCAGATCTTAAGGCATTGTGTAAGGGAGGAGGAAGTCTTTGATATCCTCTTCACTTGTCATGATGGGCCTTGTGGAGGACATTTTGCAGCAAAGAGAACTGCCTTCAAAATCCTGCAGGCAGGCTACTATTGGCCCACACTTCATCAAGATGTCAGAAGATATGTCAGCCAGTGTGACCAATGCCAAAGAATGGGGAAACCGACCCAAAGGGATGAGATGCCTCTCCAACCTCAAGTGACTCTTGAGCCATTTGAGAAGTGGGGCATGGACTTTGTGGGCCCAATCAACCCTTCTTCAAGGCAAAGGTCTTACATCATTGTGTGTACTGACTATTTGACAAAGTGGGCAGAGACTAAAGCAATCAAAGCAGCAACAGAAGAAGAGGTGGTCGAGTTCCTAAGAGAAAACATCTTCTATAAGTTTGGCTATCCAAGAGAGCTGGTCACCGATCAAGGGAGCCAGTTCACATCCAACCTGGTTGAAGATCTACTAGCTCATCACAAGATCAAGCATAGGACTTCCACCCCTATCACCCTCAAGCAAATGGGTAGGTGGAAGTCACCAATAGAGCATTAGAAGGGATCTTGACTAAGGTGGTGAGCAGCAGCAGAAAGGACTGGGCAGATCGCCTGGTTGAAGCCACATGGGCTTACAACACCACTTGGAAGACCACCACCGGCTTCACACCTTATGAGCTGGTCTATGGGAAGAAAGCTTTGCTATCCATTGAGTTTGAATACAACACTTTGAGGATGGCAGCTCAGCTAGACCTAGATCTCAGCCATGCACAGCAAGAAAGGTTATTGCAGCTGAATGGATTGGATGAGCACCGAATGCAGGCCCTCCTTCACTCAAAAGTGGTTCAACTTGAGAGAAAGGTGTGGCATGACCAACATCTCCATGACAAGCAATTTCAGCCGGGAGATTGGGCTTTGTTGTATGACTCCAGATACAAAGATTTCAAGGGGAAGCTGAGAACCAGATGGCTAGGACCATATGCAGTGGAAAAATGCCATGATAATGGATCTGTCCTTATTCGAACCATTGATGAGGAAGCCATTCCCATGCTTGTCAATGGGCATCGATTGAAGATCTACATGAGACCTCTCTCAAGACAAGGGTTCATCAAAACTATGGAGAAATCTGTATTGGTCATAGAGAAGGGTTCTGCCTCTGCTTTTGGCATACCCTGAAGGATTTAAAATATATATATATATGTAATAATAATAATAATAATAATAAATATCCTTGGGTGAAAACCTCTCTGAGGCGCCCAAGGCATGTGGTAGGGGTGAAAACCTCATTGAGGCGCCCCTATTGTCTTTCAAAAAAAAAAAAAAGGAAAAGGTTTGAAAAAGATCCTTGAGTGAAAACCTCTCTGAGGCGCTCAGGGCAGATGGCACGGGTGAAAACCTCTTTGAGGCGCCCCTGTTATCTTTCAAAAAAAGAGAGAAAAAAAGAAAAAAAAGAGAAAAAACAATAAGCAAAATATGGTAAAATTGCATGCAGGTTGCAGATTTTCTATGGAGGAGAGGAAGCCTCTCAACTCAAAGCCAAGGGTCCTTATCATGCTGTCAAGGGACCTCACCAGCACCTCCTCCAAGGATACCCATGTTTTTTCAAGGTATGTGCAATTTTATCATGGTTTGAATCTTCTACAGGAAGATGCAGTCTTTCTACAGGAAGACGCGGATTTTCTACAAGAAAGTGCAGACTTTCTACAGGAAGCCCGAACTTTCTACAGGAAGCTCTGTGTTCTACAGGAAACTTCCTGTAGAAGTTTGGAACGGCCCAGAATTCATTTTAAAAGGAGATCTAGCAACTGAGGATCGGTTTGGACGCATGCAAGCCTCTGTTGGCACCCTTGCACATTACTGTTACCTTGCTCCACCATCCTTGTCGACATGCAATCAAGTTCCCTGCACCAGCAAAGCAGATCGATGAGTTCTCGCGGGAAAAGTCATTTTCAAAGATAAACAAGTGCTGAGATCTCATACCACGAGCATCAGAAGCTCCGGGAGCGTGATCGAAAGGCCAGATCCTCCTTCGTGCAGCATGCACCCAAGGAGGAAGAACTGTTACGAGACACCCCGCGGGAATCCTGTAACAGTTGAACCTGCTAGAGTGGATACCATTCACAGCACCGCCATCTGCAATGAAACGCGGGCGCATGCAACCAAAGCATCCACTCCATCATCGGCAGCCTGTAACCATGAGCCTCCGGGTCTGTGTAAGTTCGCATGCAGCAGGTAGATCCACTCACCATCGTCCAAAAACTGGAAAAATCGTGTGCAGCCACGCAGGTAAGTGTCTCGACCCTTCCTTCCATCAAATCGCATGAATTTTACTTTGAATTGTTTGCACAGCGTAAAAGTGAATGGTTGAGCGGCCGTATGGCCAGTCGACTGGCCACATCGGCTAGTTATGGTATAGTTGGATGTTTGGGTGGCGGCCACGACAAAGAGAATGAGCAGCACGCACGTGAGAACACTCCCGTCGGAAGCAATGAGTTTAACAGAAAGAGGTGGCGGCAGATCTGTGGGAATGGATGCGGCAGCAAGTGAATACGCAGGCAAATGATGGATGACGTCGCCCAACGGTCCGGCGGGGACAACTCACCCCCCGCGCCACAGATTGCGCCGATTCAAAATCTAATCGGCTAGATTGTGCGCATGCATTTATCAACCACCACTTCAAACTCGAGTGGCTATTCTGATCTCTTCTGCACTTTGATACGCCGAGCTTTTGGCTACCAGAACACCGGTGAAGCACACCTCGAGCGCAGGCCAACTACAGTCCTCCCCGAAATTTGCGCACTGCTCCTACAGGAACACAGTTTCTACAGGAACACAGTCTCTACAGGGATGCAGTTCTACAGGAAGGCGGGTTCCCCATGTAAAAAAAAGAGTGGCAGAAAAAGGTAACCCTGAAACTCTTCATGCAATTGGTTTTCAAAGGTGGCAGGATCATCGTCCACAGTCTGGTCATAAAGATATCGGTGAAATTGTTGTTTGCTGTGCCTATACTGTCGTTCTACAGGATGTCAGTGTAATTAGACTGTGTTGAATTTTGTGGATTATGTGCATGCTCTGTCTCAATAGACCAAATCTCTTTCGCATTTGCCACCTTTAGTTAAAACAACCGTGTTCATCATGCTGGGTGGGTTTATTAGACGGGAACCCACTGATTCAACCAAGTTAAGGGAAAACCAGGAGGTGGTAGAACTCTTCACACGAGCACAATGGATGTCTTTTTGTGATAAGCTGCAGGGTTACGATGATGAAGTGGCCGAAGAATTCTTGCAGGTTCTGAGGCCGAAATCCAAGACACTGGCCACAGTGAACTTCAGAGGTCTAAGCCTCAAGCTCACCCCGCAATATATCAGTCGGATCACTGAACTTCCGATGGGTTTGCCATGGGATAAGGAAGAAAGAAAGTTGAGCCAGCAATCCAAGAAGGAATTCTTTCCACCTGAGGAGGAATTCTCGGAGGACAAAAATGGGGTGCGAAGAACGAGTCTGTTGCCACCATGGAATGAAGTCAGTTTGCAAATCATGAAATATATAACTTGTGAAGGCCGTTTTAGCATCGTGTATGCATATCACTTTCGATTGCTCACTGAATTAAGGCACCAGATTGATCTTCCTGTAGAACAAAAACTGAGCATCCCTTATTTCCTGTTGCAGTCTCTAATGGAGTGTGCCACAAAGCTAAAAGAGGGCATACCAGATCAGATAGCCCACCATGGGTTGATCAAGCTTCTTGTGGAGGATGCGCTGCATTCATATAAGGTTCCCCTCTCATGGGAATCCTTCCGGAATTTGACAAGAGATGGAGACATTAAAATGTTGATTGAAGAAACGGGTTCTTCCAGCAGTGAGGAACAAGAAGCAGTGGCGGAGGGAAAGAGAGGAAAAGGCCAGAAGACCCCGACCACAGTGCAGAAGAAAGAACAAAAGAAGAAGCATGAGGAAAAGGATGACAAAGAAACAGGTTACACACCTATCTTGTCAGCAAGAGAAAAGAGGTTGAAGAGCAGAATGGACAAAGCTGAGGTGGTCCACGTCAGCCCAAGTACCTCATCAGCACCTGCAACCAAAGCAAAAAGCAAAACTCAGGCAGCTAAGCAAGCAAAGTTGGAGACACCTGTGTCTACAGGAAAGCAGAAACAGGCCTCTACAGGAAGCCCGAAGACAGAGAAAGGGTCTTCTACAGGAAGCCCGAAAATTACCAAAACAGGGGCTTCTACAGGAAGCCCCGAAAAGGTGAAACCCAAAGAGAAGAAGGTGGATATTCTGGCACGGGAGGTAGCAGCTGTATTAGCTGGCCTCAGCACGCCACCTAAGCCAAAAGAAAAGAGGAAGAGGGAGACCCCTCAAAACTTTAAAGCTCGAAGAAGTGTTAGGATAAAGACGGGCAAGCCACAGCCTCAGTCCAGCAACCCGATTGTCATCGAAGATACACCTGCTTCTCCCAAGGAAAAGTCACCCTCCAGGATCACAGTCACCTACGAGAAGGGGAGTCCAAAGAAAAATACGTGGCAAGAAAGGTTAGACCTGTTGACTGAAAAAACTCGGCTACAGGAAGCTGCAAATGTTCTACAGGACACTCTGGCCCGGCTACAGGAAACGGAAAAGAGGAAAGGAGAAGGACCCTCATCACCACCAAGGGAGGGTGAGGTAGAACCGCCTGAAGAGATAGAAAGAGAACATATACCAGAACCTAGCCCTTCGCCTAATCTGAGTTCATACTACACCTTTTTAGAGGCGGGCAAAATCATACCGCAGAAATTTACTGTGCCTCTATTTTTTGCACTAGAGGAAGAAAGAGTCCGTTCCCACACATGGATGCAGATCGCCAAATCAAAGGGTGTGGCGGACATAGGCCCTTTACAAGAGCAACTCAAGGAGGTCAGGAGTGAATTCACCATGGCTAAACATGTGGCTAATTGCCAACGTGTGCTTCTACAGGAAGAAAATCAGAAGCTGAGATTGCAGCTACAGGAACTAAGGGCAGGGGCAGGAACATCCTCCAAAGACATCACAAAAGAACAACAAAGCAAAAAGGAGCTAACCACCGGTCTTGAAGAGCCAATGACACTTCTACAGGAAGCAGAACAGCAAACAAAAATTGAAGTGCAAGCTCTAAAAGGACAGCTGCAACAAAAGGAAGCACAATTGGCCTGCATGGCCAGTTGGGCCATGGAGGCAATACAGTGCAGACCACCTGCAAAATCCTATGGATTGTACTTAAAAGATCAATGGTTGCAATTCCAAATAAACACCTTGGCACAATGAGGTATTTCACATATCCAAAACCCACAACAATTTTATGAATTGTGCAGTACTAGTTCGTCAGAAGACAAAGCCAAATTAGCAGAGTTTTACCTCCACAATTTGGCTTTGCCTAATGAAGTCTCCTGGGATCCCAATATTGCCTTGGGTGATATGCAATTGATGGCGTTCGCTTCATGGTTAAACCATGAGGATCAAAGAGAAGCTGAAGCAAAATCGGTCATGAACCGAGAAGTGAGCGAGCCACTGTTCATTCGATCAGAACCAGAGGATCCGGTGGCACTCATCTCAGCCCACCAACAGTTGGCTACTGATCCCACAGCTTCCTTGAGATTTATGGACCAACAGGCACAAGCCATAGCTCACTTTGAAGACATGGAAAGGTTGTTAGGAGAAAGTGCTGCCCAAGCATGTGCACGCAGATGGAGTACCTTGGCACACAGCTTGAAAATCCGAGAGTACCATACCCCCATTCGGATGAGGGAAGCTTTGGCAAGGGTTGACCTTTACAAGAAATCCATGCAAAGCCTCCAGGCCAGCTGGATTGGCCTTAAACTCAGCCCACCACTGCTGCTAGGGTTGACTGAAGGAAATACAGAGGAGGATGACAGTCAACAATGGGAAGAAGTGAACAGGAAAGTAGGGTTTCATATCAACAGAGAGGACACTACCACAGAGCCTTGGGATGTAAGGGAAGCAGTGAAAGCAATGAAGGATGAAGATTTGGACTAAGTTGCTCAAGGATGAGCAAATAGTTTAGCTGGGGGGTGATGATGAGCCCCAATTTTTGGTACAATTTGGGCTCATATTGGCCTACTTACCTTGTTCAACCATTCATCTTTTATTGCTTATGCATTCATTTCTTGGTTTATTCGTGTTGTTTGTAGGAAGAAGGGTAGGCATTCTATCTACGTGACTAATACATGATGATTTCAGGTTTTTGGCATTAAAAGGGAGAAAAGACCACGAAAAAGGAGACAAGGAGACAGTAAGGTGGCACTGCTGGTTTTTAGGAGAGGATGTCCATAGTCTTGGGGACCTTCCTCGTGATTCCCACCATAGCTCCGAGCTCCAACCAATCTCCCCACCGAGCTTAGAGGCAGCCAACCGTTCTACAGGAACAGCACTTACAACTGTTCTACAGGATCAGCAGTTTAACCTTCAGTTGGACAGCCGAGCTCCACAAATCAAGGAAACCTGTTGGATTATCATTTTGCATAAATACTGAGGCCATAGCCTTTGATAGAAGTTTTTTGAACTTTTGCATTACTATTGTAATTTCGAAGTACGAGCTACAGCTCGGTGTTGGTTCTTTTTGTAAGCCAGTTTTGGCATGACATCAGATTTTTGGTTATGAATAAAGGCAGGCAGATTTTGATCTCATTCTGAGTTTCTAAGGGAGCTATAGCTCTCAGGTTAGGGCCCAACCTGAGAGCAATAGACCTCCTCTGTGTTGTAATGTTATTTTCCTTTCGTTCCAGCACTTCGTTTCTTTACTTTGACATGCAATTCGAATTTACAGTCTGCTGATTTAGTTTTTATGAGATTGAATAGGATTAGTTTATGGTGAATTTGCTTCCAGTTGCTTAGGTTAGAAGAGGATAGTTATAATTCATTGGAGCTCCAGAAAAAGGTTGAAAGGACCTCACTGCCATCTCTGTTAGGGATTGGGGTGTAATCTGAACCAACCACCAAAACCAAACGCAGTTCTTTTCACGTCCATGCAAGCTGCAACAGTTACTTTAGTCGTAGATCCATCCATGCACTTTGGTCTTGATCATTACTTCTTCATTCCACTTCCATGCACGATTTTCTTTCACAAATTGCACTGTTGTTCATTGGTTCAAAATAGCATAGTTAACGTAGGTTAAAGAGTTCTCGTTTTTGGTGACCTTCAAAGACAATTTGTTTCATCTACACTGCTCCACACCATTCCATTACCTTCCTCTTCTTGCCAACCACACCTAAAGCCACTCAACCGACCTCTGTTCAGCTCGTTTACCTTCCAGCTCTTCCATTACTCATGTAGCTCCATTTACCTAACCTTTCGTTGATCCCATCCTTCCAGCCATCAACCCACTGCATGCACTCTTTCTCCATCTGACTTCTCTGCTCCTGAGCCATCACCAGTTCCATCTCCATCTCACCTATCCTCCCATACCACTCCATCACTTCACCATCTCCCAAAACTCCCACGGTCGAACATCCTGTAGAATTTCACAGACTTCCTGTAGAATTCCTTAGTTTCCTGTAGGATCCCCTGCAGACTTCCTGTAGAAGCCTGCAAACTCGGTTGCTGAGCATCCGAACGTGGTAGAATTCTGTGGACTGATGCTAGAGATCCTCTAGGGCCTCTCCTAGCCCCCCTGACCTTGCCCATGCTTTCCTTCCATTCGAACCGCTCCTGCACAGTCAAACCCTAATCAAAAGCATCATCACAATAAATCCAACCACTTAATGAAAAAATACAAAAACATGTCTTTTCAGATGCAAGTAGCTTAGATGCATGTATTTCAGCTCACTGCAAGTAATGGCATCATTGGTAGAAGTTTCATTCACAGTTTTGCATTGTAAGGGCCTAGCTAATCAAATTAGGGTTTACTAGGGTTTTCATGCTTTGTTGGCTTGCAGTTCATTTTTGCAAAATAGATTAATTTCCTTTAAGATAGCCTTCGTCCATCATTTAGCAAGCTTCTTCTGAGAGCATATAGAAGTTGGCTTGAGCCCTAGCGGACTTGTGCCAGCTGACCAAGTGACAGTTGCGACAAGAGCTAGTACTTGTGCATACAGCACCGTCGCTTCCAAGTTTGTACGAACTACCGGGTTGATAACATTAGAGATAGGAAGCTCCAGGAGTTGTAGCATTATTGCTACAATACTGGAGCCCACCAATGATGTCATCCTTTTTCAACTTATATTTAAAGTCCTTGTTATTGTTTTAACCCAAGTATCCCAAAGGTACACAATATTTCTTCTCATCACTATACGTTTAATCATTTTACATATAATTACGCTATCTTCATTGTTAACCATTGAATTGATAATTGTTGAACGGTTAAAGAACAATGTGTAGTCCACATTACTGAAACTGCCTGGAGATTGCAAGATTACTTCCACAATTGCTGAAACAGTAGGAACGACGTGCAAATCTCGTGGTTGAACAGTTGTGATTTGCAATCTAGATTTGACAGCAACAAAAGAAGATCACTGAAGGAGCTGCTACACTGGATGTAACGATCATGATCTAAAGACAGTATTTTTGTAACAACATTTTTTTAAAGGGAAAACTGACTTCCCTATTTTTGTATAAAGGGTTAAAATTGGAGTTACAATGTAATCTATTGTAATAGATGTCTCCTCTTTAAAAATATGAGACATCTACATTAGAAGGGGACGAACAGACTACAGGAAAAGGCTTAGTTGAAGGAACAGAACTGGAATCCTTTTTTTTTCTGTAACATGATATATTGATGGATGAATAAAATCTCGTTCTGAACATTTCTTTCTAGTTCTCGTCTCCTGGGGAATCTTTTGAGAAGGAAAAGGCCCACCTTCATCACAAGATTCACCCATTATATTTCTATAGTGTGTTAAGTGTGTCTTTCATTCATGCTTTGTTAACAGTATTATTTACTAAATATCATTTTTGCATTATTGTTGAAACTCTATTTTCTTTCCAATTGATTGCTGCAGTGTTTATTTTATCCACAGTTAATTCATGTGTGTTGCATTGGCAATTGAGTTTACAGAGTGAGTTGGCATCTTGATAATCAGAAACAGGTGCTGAAGATTCCCGCTCTGGGAATAGGGTCCTGTCCTCTGTTACAGCATAGCCAAAGCTTTCCTTTGCAGGTTGATTCTTTAGATTACTCCTTTAATGAAATTAAGCATTCTTTGGTAGATGTCTGCAATAGATTGTTTTTCCTGTAACTCAGAGTGGAGCTTTAGTTTGGTTAAGCAAGGTGTGACTAGTCTTTACTACAACTTTTATTGCTTTTAAGATTGAGTACATATAGTACGTAGTTGCCTTTGAAATAACAGACTTCCCTGGGTTGACAATTTATGTAGCACTTGGTTGTTTGAATTAATAAGTAATTAAAGTGACCAACAGATTGCATATAAACATAGAAAACTATGAAAGTAAAATAGATAGGTGTTTTAAAAAATTTTACAAAATTTGTGTCCAAGACACGTTCGGTCATCTAACCCAAAAAACTCAAAATGCATGAAAAACATCCTAAGTAGATCTAGTGGTGCTCATGGTAACAGGTCACAGCCTGTGTTATCATGTGCAAAAGCCTCGCCCAATGGCTAGGAACACCAATAGTGTGGTGTTGTAGCCTCATAGGTAACTCCTCAATCCAGACATCCGGAATACCAAGGGTTAATCCCTCTATGTGATCCTGTAACTCTGCTAAGGTCTCGGCCAAATCTAAGTCCTGAAGAATTGCTCTCCCAATGTTTCTTTGTGCTGGACCACCTACAACCTGTTGGTGCCCCACAGGTCAAACAGTACCCACATCTGCATGCATAAGAATGATTTTAATTTAGTCTTGGAAACATTAAAAACACAAAAAAAAATAGTAGAAACTTGAAAAATCAAAAAACACTTTTGGTTAAATAATTTACCCATAGCACCCCATTGTGCTCCAACTAGTAGAATCAAATCTGGATCTCCACGGAAATCCATCCCTGAGTATGGATGCTCCTCGATGACAATATGTTGTCGCTCAAGACAACTAAAGAATCCAGTGGAAAAAATAATTTTTGACTGACCCACATGTCGAGCCATCAATTCGACCCACCTCTGCATACTTGGATCTCTAGGACCAGCTACACCCAGTGATGCATGAAGTGGTTGCATCAATGAGATTCTTTCTAAGGTAAAAGCAATTAAGATCAAACCATAGCAGAAATTATTTATCTGACCACTTTTTACCTTGGTCAGTTGTTCTTTCAGTGAAGAAAGCACAACCTCGCACCAGTTGAAAACTTTTGGCTCTAGACACTCCAGTGCATACTGCATATAAGATATGTTCGACAGATGTAGTGTCACACTGCCAACCAATTTTTCGATTGTGAAGAGGATCATTCTCAAAGGAAAATTACCTACATCCCTGATGTTTATTTTCCCATCCTTGCTAGGCTGTGTACCTGGCCGACAAAACTATCTAATATAATCTCTCACTGATTCACCTCCACAGGCAAATCTAGAAAGTGAGATGGGGGCACCTCACCTCGACAGTCCGGTAAGAAAGTAAATATCATCAATGGTAATAGGGACCATCTTGTCCCTAATGTGAAAAGTCTGATCTGTCAGATCCCATGCATGAACAAGGAACTACAGTAGTTCTATTTTTTGCCTCATTCCGGACAACTTGAAGTATTTGAGTAACCCACAGTTTTTTAGGGCCTCAACTATACCCAAATTGTTTAGGGAAACCATGTCTTGTTCTTCGTGCTCTCTTTCTCACCATGTAATCGACATTCTGATCCGATGAAATCCTGAAACACAATCATAAGCTTAGTTAGGATCCTTTCCATGCAAAAAATAGGACAAATTTTGGAGCAAACAACTAAATCAAACTTGGGAAACTCGCCCAGTGCAGCCCAGGCACAAAGACAGTGCGTTACAGAGCATGCGACCTTCTATCTGGGTGCTCTTCAGTGCAGTTTTCGGTGTGAAGGCCTGCGTTGATCCCAGGGCAAAAAAATTAAACCCCAAGGGGCCCAAAAAACCCTAAAATTTGCATGAAATGACAAAAGAATGACCTAAAAAATAAAGAAGAGAGATTTAGTTCCTACCTGGTCTGGACGGCTTGAGAAATGTTCCACAGAATCTCTCGCAATCAGCTGATGAAGTTCAAGGTAAAAACTAGCTCAGAGCACAAAACTAAATGGTAAGTTCCAAATGGTAAAAATGTCATGGTAAAAACTTGTTTTATGTTTATTTCATGTTCATTAATCAAGTAAACATTAGTATTTGCCTATTTTTTCCTATGAAACAGGTATTTTTTAATCCATTTGGTGGTGTTTTGAGCAGGTTTTGCAACTGACTTACAGAATTTGACGTGCTCGATTGTAAATTGTACCTTTGACCACAGAGCACACTTTTATCTCTTTTTCAAGCTCTGTTAAAAATGAAAAAGGAACCCCCTTGGAGTCCTCTTTAAGCTCTTTTCAGACTCTCTAAACATGAAAAGATTGTCGAGCGCTTGTCCTTTCCAGCTCGTTAACGGATTGGAAACGATATCTCTCTTGTATTATTTTATGCTTTTCCAGGCTTGAGAGATTAATTTAGGAAAAAGAACTTGTGGAGTTTTCTTTTTGTCCCTTTTCAAACTCTCTAAACATGAAAAGGATTGAGTTATCTTTGTCATTAAACTCGTTAAAACATCAAATGGCGACAAACTTGTCCATCTAGATAAAACTGAGTTTCACCTTCGCTAGACTCATTAAAACATCATATAGCGATGGATTCACCCGAAGGGTGGAATTATACAACAAGAATATGTTATCCTCCTCAAGCTTGATAAAAATAAAGAGTTACTGGTCAGCAATGACTGGGGAAAATGGGAAAATGAGGAAAACCACTTGATGCTAGCAGGTCGCTCTTGAACATGACACTTGCACTCCATCACCGTGACTATCTGGGTTTGGTTATTAGCTCAATGGTTATCACACCATTGGTCTATCATACCATCCATCACTTTGTTTTGGGTCAATGCTACCAATTCATTTTAAGCGTCGCTAGCATGTTCAAGAGAAGTCATTCAGTCAAAATTCATCCTTTGCGATACCATAAACCTTCATTTACATGACCGTCATTCCCGAACCTTGTGTCGTCAATCAAATTCCATCTCAAAAATCACTACACTCGTTTCGTGTTGTTGATTTGGGATACATCAAGGCCCTCCTGCGACGAGTCACTTCTTGTTGACATCAACACATTATCCAAGAAGTTGACTTAGAAACGCCCTTCTAGTACCTTGAGGCTTGCATGCATCAATGGTAGGTTTCTCACTTCCGGTGATACGTTGACATCAATGGCCTTTGACCGAAATACTTTGTATGGTATTCGACATCAAATCATCAATTCACACCATGCAGAATGTACTGCAGTACCTTGAGGATCATTATCATTATCAGTGATTTCTCTCACATCTGTTAACAGCTTACATCATTGACTGGTAATCAGATGGTGTCTTCCCATGTTCGACTTCAAATCATATATTCACATGGTTAGATTCATACTTGAGTGAAAAATTGAATGATATAGAAGACCCGGATCTAGTTTCATCCATCTGGACTGCGATTTCAGGAGTACTAAATCATATGTACAATGGCTTTACATTGATGGTCATTCTAATCATGGGTCTATATCTGTAGACGACTATTTATGTACATGTAATGAAAGTTTATAAGCTAAGCATGGGTATGCCTTCCCTCAGTGATTCATGTAAAATCAAATATCATGATATATGTATTGTAATTGATGCAGGTCACCTTCCACTTCGATACCTCCTCATCACATCGTAAAGCATTTCATTTGACATTGGCATTTTTCTGACTTCATGATTTAGGGGGAAGTTGTTACATATCCATTTGGGCACATCAATCCCATCATCTAGATTAGTGTTTTAGGGCTCATCAAACCCTAATTTCAATTGCTTCATGCCCTAAACAAGTCACCCCTTTGAATGCCTCCTTCCCAGACAGTTTCATGACTTGAAGACATCTAGAAATAGCCTCTAGAAGGACCGGCGTAGGTAGGCCCATGTAAGGGTGTGCAGAGTAGTTAAGTCCATGCCAGGGTTCTCTGCAGAGCACTTAGGCTTCCTTTCACCTGCGCTGGGCGAGATTGAGCGAAATTCACATAGGGTTTGGGGAATATTCTTATCTTTTGGAGTCATATAGAAGATTCCCTCACTTATCAACTCCTATGAGCTCAAAAATGGATAAGGAATGAGTTAAGGTACATCCTATCCTCTCATCCCTTCCTCCATGGAACTAATTCTAAGTATGGAAAGCCATTCAATGCCATCATTTATGGAAAAACCTCCTTCATCTTCCTATAAATTGACCACTCATCTAAGTGATCAAGGGCTGGATTATGTTGAATTGTAAGGAGATAATGTTGCTATGAGATTTGGCTTTGAAGCAAGTATTGTAATGCTACATTTTTGTCATGCTTTTGATGTGATGTGGATGGGATCCAAGCTGGAGGAATGGATTTGAATCAGACACCAATGGTTGTAATTCCTTCTTCTATTCAATAAAGTGTTTGAACCTTTCTCCCATATGTTTGTATTGTTTTATAATGCTTATATGTGTGAATTGTATCTGATTCCTTTCACTTATATTCAATAGATATTTTGCTTTGATCTATTCTTTGTTTTTTGTTGTGTTTACAGGTGCTTCTCAATAATATTAAGTATGGGAAGGAGTGACGAGATCAATACAAAGGAGACGAGAGGAAAGCAGACCTACAAGTAGATCTTCTCATCTTCTCATCTTATCTATTGCTTATAGGAAAAGACTAAAAAACTTTAAACTGTTGTTCTACATATGGCTACTTATCTAGGGAATTAGTATTTATCCGTAGATACCAAATTCTCCAAAACAAATAGATTAGGGGCTTGGAGAGCTGTAGAATTGGCTAAGTGTTTTCCAAGAGCTAGCTTGTGAGTTGAGAGAGTTGAGCATACTTGTGCGGAATTGTTCTAGTGATAACAAGTTGTGTATCTTCACTCATACTTCTAATACATGAAATACAGATAGCGGGCTTTTGAGCAGTGTCTTTCCCCATATACATCTTGTGTTATGTGCCATTGATTTTTCTTCCTCTTGTTCATATTGTTCTCATCGATCTATTGGATTTTGTTGGTTGGAAGTAGAAGTATATTCTTGTCCTATGTTTTAGTACATTGCATGAGCTTGTGAATCTACAGGATTTTCTACACACTGCTCTCTAAAACTGCGCAAACATGCACAACTTCCCACCTTGCACTATCTAAAAAAACTTCACAGTCATGTGAGTCAAGCCTCTGATGCCTTGCACTACATTGTTCCAAGAAATTTCTCAGATCTGACTAGTAGGCCCCCCTACTGGCTTGCTCTACTCTGTCCCTGAAAATTGCACATTTTTTATCGGCACTCTCCCTGCTTCCCCACTCTACGCTCATCTCGAAAACTTCATAGTTGTGTCGGGAAGGCCCCTGCTGCCTGTCCAACACTTTCCCTCAAAACTACGTGGTTGTGACGAGCAGCTCCCCGCAGCCCGATCCAGCCTTGATCTAGAAAACTACACAGAAATGTATGCCAATGCCTCCCGCTACCCACTCTCTCTACCTCGGAGAAACTGTGCAAATTACTAGCTAGACCCTGGATGACTTGCCCAGTCCTCATCCTGAAAACTGTACAGAATTTCCCAGCATGTGCTCTCGACACCCTGCCTTATCTTTGTCCCAGGAACTGTGCAGTTCTGCCCAGCTGGGCTCTACCTTGCAGTTGTCATTGTTGTCCTAGATTGCGCAAATCTACCTCCCAGTGACTTTCATGTAGCTCTTCCCGACAGTGCTCCGGAGCCTCTCATACCAACCTGAGTTGTGCTTTACACAGTTTCAGTTCCTTTTCCTCCCTCCTGATCACCTGCACCCGAAATAGAAAACAATGCATCATGCTAGACTAGGAGATTTTTGGATTTGATGTCGTCTTGTCATGAGTGATTGCAGGAACAAGTACATTGATGAAACATGGCACGACGATGAACAGGATGAAGAAGGAGCACATTCTAAAAGACTTTCTCGCAGTTGAATGAACATACAAAGCACATCAAGCAACAAGCAAAAGGGAAACATACACGTGCACCATCAAGCAAAGACCAAGAACATTGAATACCCCACACACTTTTCCATGCACAGGTGAAGACATGATGCACCGAGAGCACACCCATCACTCAACATCATAGCAGCTCGACATGGACACCATAGTCAGCCAGTACATGTCAGCAGTGTCATGTCGAGTTGTTTCATGAGTTGTCTCAGCCACATCACTACTATGGGCCATACTTGTTGTAATCAAATGTAATGCAATTTGAAAGTCCAAGAGATGCACATATGAAGTTGAAGATTCATGTAAGTCAAAAATTCATAGGAAGTCAAATAGTCATGAGGGAAGTAGAAGAGTCACAAGGGTCAAGTATCCCCCTTAGCTATATATACCCCCTTGGCTTCTCCCACATAACCTTGAGAGTCGGTAGTCTAGTCTTTGACGAGCGAGTGGCTCCAATGTCCCACTATTGGGGCTAGTGATGTATGGTGTACATATGTGTCTTGGAACTTTTTCTTAATTCAAAAGCCTGTCTCAGGCTAGCACGTTTCAAGCGTGTTTTGTATCTATTTGTAAGACTATTCTTTAAACATTCATAATGCATGTTTTCTTAACCTGTACTAAGATAGTTGAACTAATTCAATTATTTTAGTACTTACATTGTTGAAGATGTGTTGTATTGTTTATCATTGTTGTCTCGTCCGTGTGAACTAATCCGTCGAACATTAGACAGACCATTCTTGTTTTCCTTGGTTATAACGACCATCACCCCCATGTGGACTACTTCGTTGGATAGTGTACGTGTTTTCCCTTACGCTTTGGTTTTAATGACTTCCGCATCCATTGTGGACTATTCCACTGGATGCTGGACAGACCCTTGTTGTTTTTCACTTGTGTCTCTCCCTAGGTGGTACTACTACCTCTCATCTAGAGGCTCACTTTTACCCTCTCCTCTATAGTAAGAGAACTAGGACACAAAATTACATTACGCTTTCTTCAAGTTACAAGCATAACACTCTCATGTTGAACAATAAGAGCTAAGGAAAATCTCTAAGATAATGGAAACTGAGTCATCGTACTATATGGGACTCCTACACCAAACGGTGTGAGGTCTAGTTGGGACTTCATACCGAGGAGATCCCCTAAATGTTGGCGGGTCCAGCACTGTCAACATTTATGGCACTAGAAGGAGGGTCGCCAGTAGTTTATGGCTGAATGTCCTCTCAACCCCACTTATCTATCATTTGGTCAAGGCAGTAACACGAACTCCCTCTCTCCCACTTGAAACTTTAAAGTTGGTTATGCCTCGCCTCCCAGACCCGAACAGGAAATTTCATATCATCACATCCATGTTGTCTATCCCATCACCTATCAGTTTTCTAAGGCTGTTGGATTGATTCCAGGAGTACACACTCTTCCCTCTTCGCAGAGGAATCAAAAGACTACACCCACAGGAGTGGTAGTCTCATCCATTGAAGAAGCAATCCTCACCACTCTTGAAGAGCTAGAAGAAGTTGTTGAGAACAAAGAGGAATCTCCTGCTTTCTAATAAGGAGAAGAAGTTAACAACTTACTCTTGGGCTTAGGCTCTGGCAAAGGCAACGAAGGGGAAGACTGCGGAGGAGGCGGAGGAGGAGACGAACCAATAGATTCAAAGGTTGAACTATCAGATCAAAAGAAGAGGAGGATGAAGAAGAGGACAATATGGCTGATCAAAATTTGGAATGGATGACATAGGGCCCATTGGCACTCCAGGGTGTCTTGCAAAAGATGCCAAGACACACAGAGAAGTTGTTAATGAAGTATGACCCTGACAGAATAGTGAAGGCAGAAGACCATCTATACACGTTCTACCTACATCTGTTGACACTCGAGGTACGTTATGACGATGTTGCATGTAGATTGTTTCCATGTAACTTGGATGGCAAAGTAGTTGTATGGTACCATAGCCTTCCTATCAACTCCATTCATAACTGGGTATGTTCAAGAGAATTTTCCTTGAGAAGCTTGCTAAGGACAAAACCCCCGCCATGTTGTTGAAAGAGTTGGGTAGTCTCAAGATGGAGCAGAAAGAAAAAGTGAAATATTTTAACCAGAAGTTTAACCGTATCTTGAATAAGTTCACAGCAGACACTAAACCTCATGACTCCATCACAGTTGACTACTGCATGTCTGCACTATTGACCAATATTGCACAGTTCATCAAGCAAGTTACAAAACCAACACTGCTTGAAAATTTCCAAGAGGCAATTGATGTGGAGAAAGACCTGCATGCTACTGGAGTCATTGTAGATGATGAACCAACTAAGGAATCCAAAGACACAGACAGGAGGTTTTATATTGTTGTCAGTAAGGTTAAGGAAAAGGAAGCAAGTGAAATTGAGACCCTTACTCGTCTCATCAAGTCCTTAACAACTGAGGTGTCCAAACTCAAGAAACAGATGACTGAGACAGCTGTGAGAAGCAGACCTCCTAGATTTGCGCACAAGAAGAATGTGTCATTAGGTAGCATCAGTAGTCACCCAGCTAAATCTACGTAGAGCTCCAATATTGTGTTCCAAGAGGACCAAATTTCGAAGGACCACTATAGTACGATCCATGAAGAACGACATCCAGAGAAGTCTTGTCCAGAATGGAACCAAGTTATGAGCACTATGGCTTCAAGGTTGGCTGATCATTTTAAAGCGAGCAGGTTCAACCGAAGGATGAAGATGAATAAGAGGATGCTTCATCTAATGAAGCTCCAATTTCGAGGCATGTAATTAACATGTATCAATGTCTTAATGCTGCCCAGAAGAAAATAACCTTCGAGAAGGCGCCCCCAATGTAGAACAGTCGATATAACTTGAGAAATCAAGGGGCTCCCAGTGTGTTTGAAATACCTAAAGAAAAATTTAGAAAACTTCTCATAACAGTTGATCCACCGGCTTCCTCAACACATAAAACAAAAATCATGTCTGGGAAGACAGCTACAGCAAAAGATACATCCATGAGCAGCAAACTCCAAAACCCTCCATCATACAGTACAAACACAAGTCTCCCCCCAGACACCTCGATGAGTCTCCCTACTTTGGATTACAATATTTTTGAAGGAACGAAGAAGACACATGCAAACATTTCTCTATACGAGCTAACCAAGCTCACAGGTTAGTGGGATATTATTTTGCGTGCACTGGGCAAACCTCCATATACAATCTTTCCTCTTCCAGCAAAGGACCAAGAAAGTATCCCGAATCACTCACATCTGTTCTCAACGTGCTTCGCATGGAAGAAGAAAACTTGCTCTGCCCACCATTTTTCTTATCATTTAAAATATTCAACTTCAATTTCCACAACTGTTTGGTTGACTCTGGAGCATCAACCAATGTCATGCCACTCTCCATCGCTAAACATATCAATGCAAAATGGAGCAATAAAACTGTGCAAATCATCCTACTTGACTAAACATGTGTACCAGCCATTGATGAACTCTGGGAAGTGATCATTCAGTTATCCTCCAACAAACGAGTTCACCAATGCATTAACATTGTGATCGTGGACATCCCAGAAGCATATGGCTTATTGCTCAGTACAGACTGGTCTAGTAAGTTGCAAGTATATTTTGCTACAGACTGGTCACACTTATGGCTTCCGTACCAAGGTAGAAACAAGAAGATCTAGGTGTTTTCAGAGAGATATATGAAACATAACGTTACTCCCTTGAATGGTAAAAATAAATTGTTGGCTTTCACATAACTTCTGTTCGGCAATTTCTTTCTGGAAATGCAACTGGGGCATTATCTGGCATAACCGAGCCCCACCCCACCAGATAGATAGTTGGGTCTCCATCCTTGCCCAATTGACAGAAATGAAACTTGTACAGTAGATTGTAATAGTAGTAGCAGTAGAGTTAGCAGTACTAGTGTGGCAAGCGGTCCTTATACAGATGACTTGTGGACCTTGTATTTCGATGGATCCAAAACATGGGATGGCTCTGGAGTCGGGTGTGTTTTGATAGACCCAAGGCAAAGGAAACACTTAGTCTCAAGCCGCTTGGAGTTTGAG
This sequence comes from Pinus tabuliformis, assembly GCA_031772625.1. Taxonomy (NCBI): domain Eukaryota; kingdom Viridiplantae; phylum Streptophyta; class Pinopsida; order Pinales; family Pinaceae; genus Pinus; species Pinus tabuliformis. Next base: position 1,311,598,155 of record CM062820.1, on the reverse strand, counting down.
TGCACGAATAATGTTGTCAAATATGAAGCACTAATTTTGGGCTTACTGAAAGCCATCGGCCTCAATGTTGCTATGCTAAAAGTGGTAGGTGATTCAAAGATTGTGGTACATCAGGTATGTAACACCATACACTGTGTTTCACCTCATCTTTAGAGTTACCAACAAGAGGTATGGCATCTTATCTCTAGCTTCCAAGCTTTCAATATCATCTTTTTACCAAGAATGTGTAATGCAGTTGCAGATGCTCTAGAAAATGCAACCGCTAGGATGACACCGCTTAGGGATAGATTTTCTTTTGAATTTTGTATAAGCCAACTATCCCTGACAACATCACTAATTTATTTGTTTTTGATGATGAAGAATAGATACTGCACTTCATGGCCAACATTGATGTCTTCAAGGACACAGCGATATAATGCATGAGCAATCTCTACAAGACACAACTGATGACAGTAAAGGCAACCTCATCCCTAAGGGTTTGATTTCACTCAAGAAGCTATATTACTTGGTGAACCGCTTCAAGGGACCCAGGAACACTAAAACCCACAGTTCCACATTGATGCATGAATAGATTAATTTGGGAATAGACAAAGATCCTAAGTTCATGAATCTTGGCACGTGTATCACACTAGAAGAGTGGAAAATCTTTGTCCGCATGTTTAGACAGTACCGTGATGTATTTGGATGGACATACGATGACTTGAAAATGTATGACACGTGAATAATGTAACACATCATTTTGATCAAAGAAGGGGTCAAGCCATTTCAGCAAAAGCTTAAAAAATTCCATCTGTCACTTAACCCCTCATACAGAAATAATTGACTAAGTTGTTGGATGCTCGGATCATTTACAAGGTTCATCATTCTACTTAGGTTTCAAACCTAGTTCTTGTGAGGAAGAAGTCCAAGGAGATCCGCCTATGCGTAGATTTCTGAAATCTTAATCGTGCCTCGGACAAGGACAACTACCCAATGTCATCTATGGAGCACATCTTGTAGATAGTATCTGGAGCATAAATGTTTTCTCTGCTTGATGGTTTTTCTGGATATAACCAGGTTCTGGTAGCAGAACCTGACAGGCTTAAAACTACATTCCATACCAAGTGGGGTACGTTCACTTATCGAAGAATGCCATTTTGGCTGGTAAACACAAGTGCAACTTTTCAACGCGTTATGGACATCGCCTTCCATGGGCTCATCGGATAGAGCATGGTGGTCTGCCTTAATGACGTAACAATTTTTTTCCAGAAAATGGTTAGACCACCTCTGCCATATTAAGAAGATCTTTGAGCAATGTCTAAAGTACGAGATATCCTTGAATCCTAAGAAAAGCGTCTTTGCAGTGTCTAAGGGGAACCTCCTTGGGTACGTCATTGCCAAGAGTGGGATCAAGGTTGATTCGGACTGAGTTTGGACTATCATGCAGATTCCTCACCCAGTGAACAAGAAATCTATGCAGTCCTTCTTAGTGAAGATCAACTTCCTCTGGAATTTCATCTCAGATTATGCTTAGATTTTTAAGCCTATCCAAGATATGATCAAGAAGGACGCAGTCTACAGTTGGGGAAAGAAGGAAAAGGATGTGTTAACTTGTATCAAGCAGGCAATAGTAGATGCACACGCTCTATACAGACCATATTTCAACAAGGATTTCTTGCTTTATAATTTCTCTTCCGACACTTCACTCGTTACAGTGCTCACTCAGAAGGATGAGCTGAATAATGAACATCTCATCTCCTTCATGAGCACGAGCATGCAGGGACCCGAGCTCAACTATCCCACCGTGGATAAGCAAGCATACACAGTATACAAGGAGGTGAAACACTTCAGACCTTACCTGTTGAAAAACCATTGCATAGTCTTTGTGCCACACCTAGCAGTCAGATCACTGCTTGTTCAGCAAGAGCTGGATGAAAGATGTGTGAACTGGATGACAGGACTACAAGAATATGATCTTGATATCAAGCTAGTTCACACTATCAAGGGTCATGGTCTCTTAATAATTGTAGCATAAGTGGTACATGGACAAGATGAAGAAGAAGGGTTTGTTGGATGAGAGCAAGAAATCGAGATGTATAATGTAGAGCAAGCACAACCCACTTCGCACGGCAACTCTTGGTATGAAGAAGTGCGCCAGTCCCTTGAGCACGACACCATGCCCTCTCACTTTTCCATGTGTTAGAAGAGGTCAGTCTGACTCAAAGCCTTATTTTATGAGTTGGTGCACGGAGTGCTTTACAGAAAGCATAACAATGGAATTTTGCTCTAGTGCCTAGAAGCACAAGACTCAGAGACAGTGTTACATGATTTGCATGACGGACTAGTCGGGTGTCACTTGGTGGGTAACACAAAAATGCATAAATTCATGAGAGTCATTTTCTACTGGCCCACATTGTTCAAGGATGCACACGCTTATGCCCGCAAGTGCCTAGTCCTTTAGCGATGCGTTAGCAAAACTCGAAAGTCAACAACTGATGGGCCTCTGAATTAAACATAAATTAAGGCCCATCTAACCATCCTTCACCACATTAAACCTCTCTTTTTGCATTAAATAATGTATTTTTAACTTTAATATATTCATTAGGAAGGTTTATGAATAATTTCATATTTATGCCTAATATTATTTATTTTTGTGGAATATTATGAGAATATTGGGCAGATTATGAAGATTTGGAGGAGGAGATAGTTTAGGGACTTGCTCCCTATTACAGGAGGATCAATATTAAATAATAAATCAACAAGATATTATATAATTATGGCACAGATTGTGGAACTCCAATGATTGAGAAAATCTAGGAATGTGTTCCCTACTATTTAATGCAGATTCCTAGTATTGGGAACCGGATCCACTAATCAAGGAATTTTGGTGGGGAAAGCTTCCTCCTTTCATGGGTACTAATTCCTAATCATTTTGTATAATTACCAAGTCAAATTTTCCTCTAGAGGGAGATTTTGATTAGTCTTCTTGTGTAGAGAACTCATATTTTTGCAGCTCCATTGTCATTTCTTGCAAGGATGTAATTGTATTGATGAAAATAATGAATATGGATGCCATGTTCAACTTCTAAATCTTGGTCTCCTCCATAGGAATCTTAGTTTCCTTGGGCTTGGCCATCCCAGGAGCCTCAGAGCCCTTTTGTATCATTTGCTTGTCTTCTTTTCACTTCTTATTCGCATGCATCTCGTGTTCTTGTTTCTTCCTATTTTTACATTTAGTATTAATGATTTCTTGTTGTAGTATTGGGTTAAATGGTTAACGTAAGTTCTTTTGCAGGATCACAAGCATCATTTCATCCTTGGAAAATATTTTGAAGTTCATAGTAATCATTGAGCTACTTGGATTAGTTTTCTTATTCCAAAATCTAGATTTCTGGAACTCTTTGTGGCAAAGAACAATGAATTTATTCTATTTTTTAGAGCATGCTAACGAACTTCCATAGAGTTGGTTCCACTTGGATTAGATCACAAAAACATTCTAGTTAATAACAAAAACTACCCCATTGCATTTTCACTTGATTAGGTTATGCATTTAATAGATTTACTAGCTCACTAGTTCTCGAATTTCTGGATTTTACACTAGTAATTTTCCACTATTTTTTAGCATGGGTTAATTGTCTTTCAGTTTTTTATGACAAGTTGCAATTTTCATTCTTGATCTCTTAATTTCTATATTGGTTTCAAAGCACTTCCATTCATGAACTTAGCTATTATATGGCAATAACTTTGTTTTCTTCCATTTAATAAATCTTTCCCATGTATAGATGAATTTGTGTATAGATGCAAACAATAATGTGTGTTGTTGCAGGAGCTTCTACATTGCAGGGAGACCTCATCTCGTTTGCCTCATCCAAGCCTCATCCACCCATGTCACCAAAATCCACTAAAATCTCAATCTGAAATCTTGTTTTATAACCAAAAATTGTCATTTCCATTTAGCAAATCCAACCATCTTGAAGCCCTTGCTTGAGTTCTGGGTAGTTTCCACCACCTCCATGCCTTATTCTTCCATTATCCACATTTCCAAAGCTTCATTCCACCTTATAGACCACTTCCTAAGATTTTGGCCTATTCCTGTAGTAAAACAAGGGATCCTGTAGGAGAACTAGTACATCCTGTAGGAAATCTTGTAGCAGCCTGTTTTGAGCCCGAATTGAGAAAAATCATCACTGAAGCTAGGATTAGGCCCCTACTTGACCTCCATTCCATCAAGACCATTGTAACCCTCTTCCTCCATACCTGTCTCCTCTGCCAAAGAACAAGGAAAGATTAGCATTTGCATTTATGAAACAAAAAGATTAAAAAAAGGAGTTTTTTTATTTCTTAATTAGCACATGCATACAGCAGTTAATACTCTCTAGATCAGATTCCATGCTCAGTTAGTTTAAATCATCACATGTGATAAATAGCGTTAAGCTAGGTTTATTTTACATTTAATTCATCATCTTTATGCAATTAGAATAGGTTTATTTCCTTTTAATTTCTTTCTTGCAATAGGTTAAGATTTCCATTATGAGCATTTCATTTTCTGCAATTAGTTTCGGATTTGACTTCAATACATGCACTCCATTACATCATGACAGCAAAGGAAGGACACATTGTATGCTGCACATATAGTGTCGATACCTCTTAAGTTTTTACGAACCCCGGGTTGATAATTAAAGTCAGTAGCCTTGGGAGTTGCATCATTCTTGTTGCAATACCGAGGCTCATCACTTTTTGGCATCGTTGTCGGGGAGGTGTCAAAGTATGCATTGTTTTCTTCCCTAGTTGATTCATTTCTTTTCACTTTTTGCAAAAACAAAAAATTTGCATTAGGCATATTTCATTTCAAAAATAGAAAAGTGCATTGCATTAGTGTTTTCATTCAATCATAAAAACAAAAAATTCTCCAACACCAACCCACCCCCCATTTGATCACGTGGTGCAGTAAGAGCCACATCACCATCCACTTTTGCAGGTAGAAGAAGAAGAGATGGAAAATAATGTAGAAGAAATGGATGGAGATGATGACAATGAGGAAGATCCTCTCGGATTTCCCATTCAAGATACTAATGGTAGTGTGCACATGAAGAACATCCCTCCATCTTTTCTTCCAAAATTTCATGCTCTAAGGTTAGAGGATCTGGAAGCCTTTCTCTTTTAATTTAAAATCCTTTGTAGATATTATGGTTACTACTAAACACTCAAAAATTGAGATTATTTTCGGCAACATTGAAGGATAGAGCTCTTAAATGGTTCATGAGTTTAGGGACTAATTCAATAAGATCATGGAATGATATGCAAAAAATATAAAGATCATGATCTTAAGGAAGAAATATTTAGAATGAATCAAAGATAAGATGAGAGCCTTAAGGATCTAATAGAGAGGTTCATGTATAATGTTAAGAGGGAAAAACTACATCATTTAAGATCTTACACACTAAAAAAATTCTTACTTAGAACAATTAGGGATGAATGGATTGATCTCCTTGGTCTCATGAGTAGAGGTAATGTATACCAATTATCATTTGAAGAAATTGGTGAAACATGCAAACACATATCAAGAGGAAGGGCAAGAGTAACTCAATCAACATCAAGATCGGTAAGTCAAGCTAAACTTGGAAATTTGCTTCATAACTTTAAAACGGAAATTCTTAGCAATCTAAGTGAACAAGTACAAATGTTAAGAATGCAAGATGAAGAAAAAGAAGATGTTGATATTTGTGTTGTCCATGCAGAATCACATAATGTTAAATAGTGTCCATCATTACCAACGTTGAAGGAAGTTTACCAAGAGGAAAATGGAGCAAGTCAATCACCAAAGCAACTATGTTATGTAGCTCCAAGAGGACATGGTAGCCTATTCAACCTGATATAATGCAAGAGCCTAATTCACAATTTCAATCTTATGTGCATCCATCTCAAAGTAATTGGAACGCACCCTTTCCTTGGCAACATTGGCCATCTCAACCCCAAAACCAATATTGGCAACAAGGTTGGCAAGGAACTTGTTAGACTCCGTCTCATGTCAGAGATTGATTCTTCTTCAAAACCCTGTTTTGAAGAAGAAATCATTAATGTGTTGTTTTAGATTATGTAATTTATCTCCAGCTCTTCAAAAGGGAGCAGCTTCCTCAGCTCCTATCTCTGCAAAAGCGCAAACCTTGTCTGCAAGCATTTGGGCAGACCAGTTTGATGACCGAGACCCAGAGGAAGCACAAGAGTTCATTCTTCAATTGGTGGTACTTTGGAATGTCCAGTGGCTTGGTTGTGTCTATATCTGTCCTCATGTACAGTCAAGAAAATGTTGGATGGGGTTTGGGGTTTTGTATCCCAACCATGGCAATGGCAATAGCACTCTCTGTTTTCATGTGTGGGACAAGGTTGTACAGACATAAACTGCCTGGTGACAGTCCGTTCACTGGAATTGCCCAAGTCTTTGTAGCCAGTATCCGTAAATGGAATGTCTCTGTTCCTTCTCTGGGAGAAAAGAAAATATATGTTATTCAAGAAGAACAGCTTTTAAAGGGTGAAAAGAGTAGAGAGCTTTTGCCTACAAATCAGCTAAGGTTTCTTGACAAGGCAACTGTGGCGGTTGATTTAGATTACAAGCATAAAGACATTAACTGGAGACTATGCACAGTTACACAGGTTGAAGAGGTGAAACTTGTTCTAAGATTGTTACCCATTTGGATGGCTTGTTTGATGTATGGGGTTGTCTTTGCACAATCCCCAACATTCTTGCCTGTGTATGATCGCATCTTTGTTCCAGTGGCTAGAAAAAATAACCAAAAACGAGCGTGGTATAACACTGCTTCAGAGGATAGGTATTGGTATATTTACTTCCATTCTTTCTATGACTGTTGCTGCCTTGACAAGAATGAAAAGGCTCCAAGTGGCAAAGGATAATGGATTGGAAGATATGCCCCATGCCACGATTCCATTGAGCATTTTTTGGTTGCTTCCACAATACATACTCTTTGGTATATCAGATGTTTTTACAATGATTGGACTGCAAGAGTACTTTTATGATCAGATGCCTGACACAATGAGAAGCTTAGGTATCGCTCTCTATTTGAGTGTTTTTGGCATAGGTAGTTTCTTGAGCAGTTTTTTATATTTCTATTCTTGAGGAACTAAGTAGCAGAGGGAAGAAGCAGAGCTGGTTTGCTGACAACCTGAACATAGCTCATTTGGACTACTTTTATTGGTCTCTGGTTGCACTGAGTGCACTATTCCTATGCATCTATGTTGCATTTGCTAGATGCTTCATATATAAGAAAGTAGAAATCGATATTTTCCATGATGATGAAGAAACAACCTAATAGGCAAAGATATCGATTCCTCGATAATTCGATTATGTATTCCCTTGCACTGTTTATGTGGATCGTATTTTCGAAAGAAATGGATCGCACCATAATTCTGACGCATTTTTTGTGGCTTGTGTAACTTGGATTGCACATTGCCATGATTATGAGGCAATATTTTATGTATCTCACTTGCTCCATCTCCGTGGAAGCGATCTGAATTGATGATCATATTTGTATCCAGCTCATTACAGTGGCTTGTTACAATTGGGCACTGCATTCATGGTTATTACTGTGATCGCATGCTCAGAGTCTATAAATTTGTGGTTCTTGCTCGCATCACTCTCTGGTTCGTTGGCATACATTGCGGTATATAACATTGAATAAACAATCGGAGAAGATGTGCAGAGCGATCAACTTGTTTTACCTCCGAATTTCTTAGTTGGAGAGCGTGAGAAAATCAGAGAATTATTTTCAGTCTTGGACCAACGTAAGGATGAATCTATTGAGAGGACATTTAAAGGTGTGGCAAAGAACTTTAGGGAAGCATTTACAGAGCTCGTGCAAGGCGGCCATGGTTCTCTCGTAATGATGAAGAAAAAGAAGGCTGGTGAGGTTGATGATGATGATCATGATGATGATGGATATCGAGATTCAGAATCTGATGGAAGATAAGAGAAGTACATAGGTGTTAAAGTGACGGTTTCATGTACGGGGCAAGGTGAGACACAATCAATGAAGCAACTCTCTGGCGGGCAGAAAATAGTTGTAGCATTGACATTGATCTTTGCAATCCAGCGCTGTGACCCTGCTCCATTTTATCTTTTTAATGGAATAGATGCAGGACTTGATCCCCAGTACAGAACTGCTGTTGGTAATATGATTAAGCGCCAGGCAGACACTGCAACCACATAGTTTATAACAACAACATTCAGGCCAGAGCTCGTAAAAGTTGCAGATAAGATATATGGTGTAACACACAAAAACAGAGTCAGTCGTGTTGATGTCATAACAAAAGAAGATGCGCTCTACTTCATTGAGCAGGATCAGAGCCACCAACGCGAGTAACAATTTACCTCTTTTGTACGAACGCCTGTATATTCTTTCAGACAGTATATGTATAATTGTTTGGAGAAGAATCCAGACGCTTGACCGCAGAAAACGAGGAGAGAATTATTCTATGCTCAAATGCTCTCGATGAAAGCCGTGGCAAAGAATTGCAACTTTGTTGCGATAAAGTTTTAGTAGACTATTTGAAAATCTCAGTTTTTGTCACGATGTATCAATATTTTCCAGTGATCTAAAAGAGTTGATTGAGGAATAATGGGATGGAAATCCATGTGTTAGGCCAATCTTTTCTGCGATTATTGTTCGTCCAAATGAAATAAGACTCTTATGTGTCAAATAGAACTTGCTGGCATTGATCGTATAAGTTCTAATCCGTTGTCAACTAAAGAAAATAAGGCGCACGTCTTTGACACCTAACATTAGATAATTTTCAGAATGAAATAGTACACTTGCTAACAGATGGCAGATCATCTACAACTTCCCATATTTTAGGCATGAAATAAGCAAATAGAAGCAGTCCCAGATTCGAAGGCATAAATTCAGTGGATAAAGAATGAAGTGGCAGCGGGAATTGGACATTTGGCAGTAGTTATCTCCATCCGACAACAAAAACCTCAACTATTCGAGGTTCTTTCTAGAGATCTTTCGACGAACAAATTCACCGGCAACATCAGCAGCTCATGACATATAGCAACAGATCCTTTACTAATGTCCAGTTCTGATCCTGTGGAAATCTGCGCTCTAGTATTTGTCTTTTAATTAGCCAATGATCAGAGGATTTTTAGGGACACGGTTCTGTTTTAGAATAGAAGAAAACGCTCTTTCCTATTTTTGTAATTGCAGTTGAAACAGCACCTTTGCTGTTGGACCGATTCGTTTTTTCCTTAGCAGATTTTTATTTTTTAAGAGAGGAGAGTTAGTCAGGGGAGATTTTCTGAGTGCTGAGAGTGCTGGAGAACAGAGCTTTCAATGTACAGTTTTTGGCAGGGATTTTTAATGAAAATTTCACAGCTCTGATTTCTGAGATCCCTGTGGCATGATGATTTAGCATTAGTTTTTTCTCTTGTTTCATATGTAATCTGTTATGTTTCATTTCACTACATGATCATTTCTGATTGAACAAATGAAGTGTTTAGGTAAGAATTCATGCCTGCCATGCTCTGCCTATAAGTTTGTTCATGTTTAAATGTTTTCTACTGTTTAAGGAGGATTCAAAGTTATTGTTTGCCCTCCTTAGCTCCTCACCAGTCTTGCCATCCCATTTAAAATCTAGATTTGATGCTAAATGTCTTGTCTACCTTGCCTCAGTCGATAACCTGTGTTGTTCATTATATTTCTCTGTTTCAAGCTGTGATTTTGCCCATGCAGCGCAGAAAAACCCCGTCATTTTATTAAAAAACCCCAAATCAATCTTTCTAATCAGTTTACTAGCCTAATATCAGTGTTACCTTGTTGGTCATCTCATCCCATTGAAGATCTGCCGAGATTGACCGGAGAGAGCCTTCTCCTACCCCGTAGGGCTAGCTACGGGGCTGAATGGTTTGATGTTGCCTTGAGGTTTACCTTTCTCAGCCTGAGGTGAAATCTCAAGCGCTAACATACTGGCGACCATACTGGGGAGAACATTCAATTTGTTGATTGTCTTGTCCCAGTACATGCAATCAAGGTGCAGATCTGATGCTGATGGTGGACAACAGTCAGACACTTATGCAGGCTGAACCATTCACCTGGCGACTCCAACTCGATCCAGACATTCCAACGCATGCTGATCTGTTCATGCAATGGTAGGGTATGTGGCAGACCCTGCACTTTGTGAAGCTCTAAACGGAGTTAGAGAGTGGTTAGTAGATATTGAAATTAATGAAGAATTTTTCAGTATTTTCCTTCAATGTTTGAAATCTCCGAAGCTTCATCTTGAAAGCAAAACTAGATTTTGTGAGTTAGTTGTTGAAAGAGTTGAAAATGAGATTCAGTATCTCGACGAGCAGATCCAGTCATATGATTTCCAAGACCCTAAAAAGTTCTTGGAAATCCTTCCTCATTCGAAACAAGAAATAACAGACTTGCCTATAGAAGTTTACATTGACAGTGTGCAGCTGGAAGTATGCATCACAGAGTTGGGGCAGCCAACAGAGTCCGGCTTCCGTGATTCTATTGCGGCATACATGGACACATTTTTCAGTTTGATTGATATATCAGGCTATCTTGTATGTGACCAAGGTCATTACTTACATGAAGGGCTCCCAGCAATTGCATCTGTGTCCTAGTGGAAGCATTCTCAAGCGGCAGCATCATTCTCAGGTTTACTTGAATGGTTAATTTGGCACTTTAGTATTACCTGATATATTGTTAGTACAGCTGACTAGAGTAGATGTTGTAAATAAATAAGCAGCCATAAGGGCAGCATCTTGTTTTAGTTTGCTTGAAGTTTGTTTCAGTTCAGTTTCAGTGTGAAAATTGAGTCAAGAGTTGTGTTGATGATGACTCCATTGCCCAATGGGTGGAAGCACTGTCTGCTCTCCCAAAGTTCTGCGGTTCTTGGCACCTCCACTGACCGGCAGCTGCCATCCCAAGTGGAGCCGAAGTTAGACTCCGTCTCATGTCAGAGATTGATTCTTCTTCAAAACCCTGTTTTGAAGAAGAAATCATTAATGTGTTGTTTTAGATTATGTAATTTATCTCCAGCTCTTCAAAAGGGAGCAGCTTCCTCAGCTCCTATCTCTGCAAAAGCGCAAACCTTGTCTGCAAGCATTTGAGCAGACCAGTTTGATGACCGAGACCCAGAGGAAGCACAAGAGTTCATTCTTCAATTGGTGGTACTTTGGAATGTCCAGTGGCTTGGTTGTGTCTATATCTGTCCTCATGTACAGTCAAGAAAATGTTGGATGGGGTTTGGGGTTTTGTATCCCAACCATGGCAATGGCAATAGCACTCTCTGTTTTCATGTGTGGGACAAGGTTGTACAGACATAAACTGCCTGGTGACAGTCCGTTCACTGGAATTGCCCAAGTCTTTGTAGCCAGTATCCGTAAATGGAATGTCTCTGTTCCTCCTCTGGGAGAAAAGAAAATATATGTTATTCAAGAAGAACAGCTTTTAAAGGGTGAAAAGAGTAGAGAGCTTTTGCCTACAAATCAACTAAGGTTTCTTGACAAGGCAACTGTGGCGGTTGATTTAGATTACAAGCATAAAGACATTAACTGGAGACTATGCACAGTTACACAGGTTGAAGAGGTGAAACTTGTTCTAAGATTGTTACCCATTTGGATGGCTTGTTTGATGTATGGGGTTGTCTTTGCACAATCCCCAACATTCTTGCCTGTGTATGATCACATCTTTGTTCCAGTGGCCAGAAAAAATAACCAAAAACGAGCGTGGTATAACACTGCTTCAGAGGATAGGTATTGGTATATTTACTTCCATTCTTTCTATGACTGTTGCTGCCTTGACAAGAATGAAAAGGCTCCAAGTGGCAAAGGATAATGGATTGGAAGATATGCCCCATGCCACGATTCCATTGAGAATTTTTTGGTTGCTTCCACAATACATACTATTTGGTATATCAGATGTTTTTACAATGATTGGACTGCAAGAGTACTTTTATGATCAGATGCCTGACACAATGAGAAACTTAGGTATCGCTCTCTATTTGAGTGTTTTCGGCATAGGTAGTTTCTTGAGCAGTTTTTTATATTTCTATTCTTGAGGAACTAAGTAGCAGAGGGAAGAAGCAGAGCTGGTTTGCTGACAACCTGAACAGAGCTCATTTGGACTACTTTTATTGGTCTCTGGCTGCACTGAGTGCACTGTTCCTATGCATCTATGTTGCATTTGCTAGCTGCTTCATATATAAGAAAGTAGAAATCGATATTTGCCATGATGATGAAGAAACAACCTAATAGGCAAAGATATCGATTCCTCGATAATTCGATTATGTATTCCCTTGCACTGTTTATGTGGATCGTATTTCCGAAAGAAATGGATCGCACCATAATCTTGACGCATTTTTTGTGGCTTGTGTAACTTGGATTGCACATTACCATGATTCTGAGGCAATATTTTATGTATCTCACTTGCTCCATCTCCGTGGAAGCGATCTGAATTGATGATCATATTTGTATCCAGCTCATTACAGTGGCTTGTTACAATTGGGCACTGCATTCATGGTTATTACTGTGATCGCATGCTCAGAGTCTATAAATTTGTGGTTCTTGCTCGCATCACTCTCTGGTTCGTTGGCATACATTGCGGTATATAACATTGAATAAACAATCGGAGAAGATGTGCAGAGCGATCAACTTGTTTTACCTCCGAATTGCTTAGTTGGAGAGCGTGAGAAAATCAGAGAATTAATTTTCAGTCTTGGACCAACGTAAGGATGAATCTATTGAGAGGACATTTAAAGGTGTGGCAAAGAACTTTAGGGAAGCATTTACAGAGCTCGTGCAAGGCGGCCATGGTTCTCTCGTAATGATGAAGAAAAAGAAGGTTGGTGAGGTTGATGATGATGATCATGATGATGATGGATATCGAGATTCAGAATCTGATGGAAGAGTAGAGAAGTACATAGGTGTTAAAGTGAAGGTTTCATGTACGGGGCAAGGTGAGGCACAATCAATGAAGCAACTCTCTGGCGGGCAGAAAACAGTTGTAGCATTGACATTGATCTTTGCAATCCATCGCTGTGACCCTGCTCCATTTTATCTTTTTAATGGAATAGATGCAGCACTTGATCCCCAGTACAGAACTGTTGTTGGTAATATGATTAAGCGCCAGGCAGACACTGCAACCACACAGTTTATAACAACAACATTCAGGCCAGAGCTCGTAAAAGTTGCAGATAAGATATATGGTGTAACACACAAAAACAGAGTCAGTCGTGTTGATGTCATAACAAAAGAAGATGCGCTCTACTTCAATGAGCAGGATCAGAGCCACCAATGCAAGTAACAATTTACCTCTTTTGTACGAAGGCCTATATATTCTTTCAGACAGTATATGTATAATTGTTTGGAGAAGAATCCAGACACTTGACCGCAGAAAACGAGGAGAGAATTATTCTATGCTCAAATGCTCTCGATGAAAGCCGTGGCAAAGAATTGCAACTTTGTTGCGATAAAGTTTTAGTAGACTATTTGAAAATCTCAGTTTTTGTCACGATGTATCAATATTTTCCAGTGATCTAAAAGAGTTGATTGAGGAATAATGGGATGGAAATCCATGTGTTAGGCCAATATTTTCTGCGATTATTGTGCGTCCAGATGAAATAAGACTCTTATGTGTCAAATAGAGCTTGCTGGCATTGATCGTATAAGTTCTAATCCGTTGTCAACTAAAGAAAAATAAGGCGCACGTCTTTGACACCTAACATTAGATAATTTTCAGAATGAAATAGTACACTTGCTAACAGATGGCAGATCATCTACAACTTCCCATATTTTAGGCATGAAATCAGCAAATAGAAGCAGTCCCAGATTCGAAGGCATAAATTCAGTGGATAAAGAATGAAGTGGCAGCGGGAATTGGACATTTGGCAATAGTTATCTCCATCCGACAACAAAAACCTCAACTATTCGAGGTTCTTTCCAGAGATCTTTCGGTGAACAAATTCACCGGCAACATCAGCAGCTCATGACATATAGCAACCGATCCTTTACTAATGTCCAGTTATGATCCTGTGGAAATCTATGCTCTAGTATTTGTATTTTAATTAGCCAATGATCAGAGGATTTTTAGGGACACGGTTCTGTTTTAGAATAGAAGAAAACGCTCTTTCCTATTTTTGTAATTGCAGTTGAAACAGCACCTTTGCTGTTGGACCGATTCGTTTTTTCCTTAGCAGATTTTTATTTTTTAAGAGAGGAGAGTTAGTCAGGGGAGATTTTCTGAGTGCTGAGAGTGTTGGAGAACAGAGCTTTCAATGTACAGTTTTTGGCAGGGATTTTTAATGAAAATTTCACAGCTCTGATTTCTTAGATCCCTGTGGCATGATGATTTAGCATTAGTTTTTTCTCTTGTTTCATATGTAATCTGTTATGTTTAATTTCACTACATGATCATTTCTAACTGAACAAATGAAGTGTTTAGGTAAGAATTCATGCCTGCCATGCTCTGCCTATAAGTTTGTTCATGTTTAAATGTTTTCTACTGTTTAAGGAGGATTCAAAGTTATTGTTTGCCCTCCTTAGCTCCTCACCAGTCTTGCCATCCCATTTAAAATCTAGATTTGATGCTAAATGTCTTGCCTACCTTGCCTCAGTCGATAACCTGTGTTGTTCATTATATTTCTCTGTTTCAAGTTGTGATTTTGCCCATGCAGCCCAGAAAAACCCCGTCATTTTATTAAAAAACCCCAAATCAATCTTTCTAATCAGTTTACTAGCCTAATATCAGTGTTACCTTGTTGGTCATCTCATCCCATTGAAGATCTGCCGAGATTGACCGGAGAGAGCCTTCTCCTGCCCCGTAGGGCTAGCTACGGGGCTGAATGGTTTGATGTTGCCTTGAGGTTTACCTTTCTCAGCCTGAGGTGAAATCTCAAGCGCTAACAGAACTTATGGGAGCCATCCACAATATCCTCAATATTTTCTTCAATATCCTCCATACCCAAATCCATGTTATCCCTACCATTCACCTCCACCACAACCAAAAGCCCAACTACATCCATCTCAAATATCCACTCCCACTCAACTACCTGTACCACCATTTCCAAACCCACACATTGAAGTAGCTCAGCCCACTTACAATGCTGAGGTACAATAATTCCAAACATCTCCTCTCGAGCTCAATGGTATTCACCATAGCTCGGGAAGAGTATTGCAAAAAAAATATTATCTTAATATCATTGAAGGTCCAAATCTAGAAGAAGAAGATTCAAATGAGAATACCAAAGGATCATGGCTACATTTGATGAAGAGTAGACGCCAAAATCGGAGATTTGGAAATCTCCCTCATGGTTACCATCAAATCCCCCATGTGTTCAAGAGAACTATCAGCAAAAAGAGGAAGATTTGAAGGTCATGGAAGAAGAAGACATCCAATATGATCCAAATCAGCAAGTGGCCTAGGGGCATCACAACTATATTGAAATATGGTTCTAGACAGTCATTAAGTTGCAACAATACCCTCTTCTTCAAATGTGCTTGATATCATCAAAGTCAAATAATTTAATATCTCAAATTCAGGTACATGTCAAAGCATACATCTCAAGCCTACACATCAGTTTTTCTGTCATCTTGACGTGCACATGGCTCCATTGGAAGTATTCTTATACTTGAAAGTGATTTTATTTTTCAAGTAGAGTAGGGTAGAAAAAACTAAAAAATGAAAAATAAGAGAAAACAAAAATCTGAAGCGAAAACCTCCTTTGAGGCACCTGAGATTGGCTCATTGATTGAAAACCTCCTTTGAGGCACCTGAGATTGGCTTATTGATTGAAAACCTCCATGAGGCGATCAGTGGGTTGGAAAAAAAAAAAGAAAAAAAGAGAAAAAAGAAAAGATCCTAGGTGAAAACCTCCTTTGAGGCGCCTAGGCAGACCTACTAGTTGAAAACCTTATTGAGGCAGCTAGTAGGCCTAAAAAAAAAAAAAAAAATTGCTCCATGTATCTCTCTGATGAATGCATGTGCTCTCCAACATCTGCAAGCAATAAAAACATGGTTGTACCAAAAGAAAAATTGGTCAAGACTAGTCAAAAGAAGTTAAATTTTGACTTTCTCCTCCTTGGCTCAAATGCTCCAAGGCCAAGTCCATACCAATCCATCACCCTCATCTATTTCCACCATCCACTCATCATTTCCAAACTTCTACCACTCATTTTCCTTGTTGTCCTAAAAAACTATAGGAATGCTCTATTTTACTATAGGAAATAGAAATACATAGAGCAGAAAACTATTTTTTCCATATCTTGCAAACCATGCATCCATTTGCCAAGTTGTTTCAGGGGAGATGCATATGGATTATGGTAACATGTTCAAGCAATTTCAGCAAATTCCAATGCATAGTTTTTGAGAAATCAGCCTCCATCACCTACAACCATTTTTGAATTTTCTCGATATCCATGCATCCATTTAAAAATTTGTTTCATGGGGAGATGAATATGGATGATGGTAACATGCCCAAGAAATTTTAGCAAATTCTAGTGCACGGTTTCCAAGAAATCGACCTCCATCACCTTCAGCCATTTTTAGTTTTTCTTGAGATTCGTGCATCCATTAGCCAAGAATTTTTTATGGGGAGGTGCATAATGATGATGGCAATATGCTCATAAAATTTCAAGTCAATCCATTCTACCATTTGGGAGATATGGACAAAATAAGTCTGCTACAATAGGTTGTCCTGAATTACTACAGGATCTCTACAGTAAGGCCGAGAAGAAGCTACAAGAGGCAATATGATGGATAAATGGGTCAAAAGGTCAGGTATTCTTCAAGGAAGGTTGATATAGGTCCCCAAACACCTTCACATCAACAAGAAGACAGCCCATCAACAAAATAAGTTCAACAAAAAAAAGGCATTCATGAAAATGTACCTGACTCATGAACAGCACAACAACATCAACTCAGCAGCAGCATGCATGTCTCTCCAACAACCAATAGGCAGGTACAGGTATGCAATATTATTGACCTCTTCTCTTGAGCATATTATAGTTAGAATTTTTTTGTCAATGCATGAGAGATGAGGTTTTATAAGCTAAAGATGGGTTAGCAATCTCATCCACCTTCAACTAGTTAATTGCAGCTCACTCCTTCACTCATGCAATGTTGAAAAGTCAAAATTATGAAGGGTGATGATTTCAAGGAATGGGGACAACAATTGAAAGAATAAATTTTTGCAAAGGCCAAGTCACCATAGCACTCCAAGCCCTCCATCCACTTCATATTCACTATCATTCCATCATTCATCCATTCCATTCCATAATTTCAGGAACAAACCCTACACTCTGTCTCACCCTGAAATTTTCTTGAAAAAAAAAAAACAAACAAACAAACAGAGCATCCTCTCCATTCTCACAAACCTACACTACTCCCTTTGAGCCCTACCATCATCCTCCAAACCCTCTACATCATTTCTCATCACTCCCATACAGTTAAAAGGCTCTAAAAGAGAAGGAATTGTTGCTATAGGAAGAAAAAATGTTGCTACAAGAAGGAAGAAAGGAACAAATAGTGCTAAAACCAAAACAAACAAAAAAAGACAGTGCCTAAGAGAGACATAATCAAAACAGAGAACACCAAGTCCATTAGGCAATCATCTAGGCCACAAGAGAGAAGAAGAAGGCAACAAAAGGAAATGAGGCATTCACCATCAAAATAGAACTCAAACTATAGTGATGAAAAGAGTCTTTCCAAGAGGTCTCTAATCTCTTTGTAGCTTTTGTCCAAGGCCTAAAAGATATTTTGAAGGTTTCATGCGTATCCAAATGGTGGAACAAGGTAGTAGAAGGTTGATAAGGATGTGGAATACCTTACCAAAATAAAAATTATTCAAGAACCCATCTTGAATAAGGGTAAGAAGGCAAGCTAATGGTCTCAAGAAACAGTGATTTTTCTATGCACAAATAGATTTTTGGGCTTGTTCTTGCAGAACTTACAGCCAAGAATCTTAAGAGAAAGGACTGAGGAATGCATAAGAGAGAGGCCACCAAGGCCATCAATGAGGTCACTAAGTTGCTGATCCAAAATGGATCCTGAAACTCTCTAAGTCTTCATGAACTCTCTATAATTTATGCCAAAGATTAAAAATCTTGTGAAGATCAAGCTTATCAGAGGAATGCTCATGACAGTTGCTAACTGCAATCAGCGCGGATCAACGAGGGCCGTCGATCAAGCGTGCAGAGCAGTGGACCATGGTAACGCACGTTGTCACGAATTAGCAAATTCAGTGATGGTTTGAGTCAACGGGGGAGGAATCTGCAGGGCAAACCCCTCGAAGAAGGAGAGCCACATGCGCCTAGACCTGAAAAATCATGAAATGCAGCGGAAAGTGTTTCGGTTCCGTCCGAGGCGGGATTCCACAGAAACTGGCAGGATATCGAAAGGGCTTTGAGTAGTAAGCGGTTTAGACTGAGTCCCGCATGATGCCACATAGCGAGTGACACGCGTCCAGCGGAAGAGAGAGAAAACCGCTCACATCGGACGGGTAAATGTTGAGCAAGTTATCTGCCCGATATGTGTGATGACCGTAGGATCTGGAGGGTCCAGATCAACGGTGGAGATGTGACCCGATGAATGACCGGATTTGACGAAGTTATAAAGAAGATTGTGCGGGATTCTGAAGTCTAACATGGACGATGAGTTGGCAGAGATTCGTGTTTCGCAGGCATTCTTGGAGTAAATGGAAATAACGGTCATTTCAAACAATCGAGTGTTTCTGGTGAACCTAACATGCTCATCCATTAAAGGAATAGGTGGCCACCTCCCTATAAGGCATTATGCAATTACTGTAACTGCCGAAAGAAGGGATTCCAATAGACGGAGGTAGGGAACTAGGAAGCCGAGAAGCAGAAACAAACAGTGAAAAAGTAGATTGGCTTAAAAGCCACAGACTGACAGAGAGGAGAAGGGGCAACCCATGAAGCAGTAAGAAGGCCTGGAAGCAAAGAAACCAGAGCCGAGCTGACCTGAAGAAGCAAAGGCAGCAAGTGAGCCAGGGTTAAGACAAAGAAAGAGAGAGTACTCCAGAGAGTCTGTGTACTCTAGAGAGACTTGGGGGATCCAAGTACAGTCCTACTGATTGTATCTATTGTGTGAGACTCAAATTGAGCTCATTGTAATAGGCAGAGCCACTAGAGGTTGGAGGCAGAGCCGCAGAGCCAGAGAGCTCTAATAGACTTCTAAAGAGCCACGAGGCTGCAGTGAAGTTGCAGCACAGTAGGAGATCGAATGATCGAGCTGTGGCTGGTTGTCTGAGGTGTGTCGAAGATAGGAGAAGGAGTTCCAGAGACAAATGTAGAATTCTGAGGGAGTCAGAGAAGCCAAAAGCTCAAGAAGCTCAGAGCACTGACTGAAGGAGTCAAGTCCAGAGAAGCCTAGACCTGTCTGCAGAACAAGGACAACCAAGGGTAAGATGGCATTCTAAGCCCATTGGTTCAGCTGTAAACCAATGGAGTTAAGTGTAGCACTTGTAAAAGAATTGAAGCCATAATCCCAGAGAGTCTAATCGAGTTGATTAGAGCTCAAGGAGACGTAGCCCAAGATATCAGGGTGAACTCCATATTATATTGTTGTCTTATGGGTTTGTTGAATTGATGCTTTATTTACTATTATCTATGTTTCACATCAGCATAAGCAAATGAACATAAGCACTCAACAGTTAAAAACAAATACAAGCATACACCTATATTTTCAAGCATTTCTTAATTCCGCATTGGTTAATCATTAATATTTGGGAAAATTTAAAGCTTTGGAAGTGGGAGAGGCTCTTGTAAGTTAGACAAGAAGCCTAAGAGCCCCATTTTCAGATCAGGTGGTATCAGAGCTTCATATTGATTAACCCCACCTTCAATGAAGGTTGTATCAGAATGCTTGATTTATAGGGAAAAGACTGCTTGTCTGAAAGGTGTTTGGACAGTCAAGGATTGATTGCCTCATTGATTGTATGCTTGGTTGCAGAGTGACTATTGTTTGAGTTTGCAGAGGTGAAGGGAAAGCTATTGATAGCTCAGTCGAGGAAGGACAAGAAGGAAGAAGGGTTGAAGGCATTCTTCTATCCCAAAGGACCTCAGGGAAATCCTTGAAGCACCAAAGGTTGTTGCAAGGGGTTACTAAATAAGCTCTTTAATAATCTTGTTTGAATTTCTTTTGTGCATTTTGAAAATGACAACTTCTACAAGTGAGTTCTCAAATTCTTCTTGCTCCCCAAGACTCTTTGATGGAGACATGAAGCAAGACTTGTTCATCATGATGGACAAGGTAAGAGAAATGCATGAGGATGGAAGGAAGAGCAGCATACTTAGAGAGAAGTTGAATTCCGTGGAGGAAGAGAAGCAGATGCTTTCTGGCAAATTGCAGGAAATGGAGAGGCAACTTCATATTACAAATATGAACCTAAAAAGGATGCATGAGTTGGAGTCATAACTCTTTGTTGCCAAAGAAGCCTTAGCCAAGTATTATCTTGAAGAAGAGGTAAACCATTCTTGTTTGTCTTCAAATTCTTCTAAGAATGCTTATATTGGTTCTTTTGAAAAACATACCAGAGGCATAGGTTCCAAGCTAATGTCCAAGATGGGCTATGAAGGAAAAGGATTGGGCAAACATGCACAAGGTATTGTTGAGCCAATAATGGTTGAGGAAAGGCCTAAGTATTTAGGTCTTGGCTATGGACAGTCTTATGGAGAGAGTTCCAAAGATGCCATGAAGGCCATTGAAAAAAAGGAGTTTCATTGTAGGTCCTCTACCTCATAAGTGTGAGGATTGTATTAAGGAGGAATGCAATAGCTCAAAACATCATTCGTAGCATGCAGGTGTTCAGAAGCACACACTTGAACCAAAGAGTTGTGGAAACTCTGACAGCCTTGAAGAAAGTGATGGTGTTCCAAAGGGAGCCACTTCTTCATTTGCTTCACCTCCTCATGAAGGCAATAAAGGTGAAAGAGGTAGGTATAAATCTGGTTCTAAACACATTCCTTTTGATTTTGTAAATCATGGAAAAAGAATTGCATG